>CAWUFW010000843.1:2400000-3000000 GCA_963921515.1 Calotriton arnoldi | reverse complement strand
CTTGTGCTGATCTCACACCCCGCAGCAGACCAGAGACATGGGGGCCGATTCCGATCTCGGCCGGTAGGGCTCCGAATAGGATTCGGCTTTACCGGATCCGATTCGGAGCCCTGTT
Organism: Calotriton arnoldi; assembly: GCA_963921515.1. Lineage (NCBI taxonomy): Eukaryota > Metazoa > Chordata > Amphibia > Caudata > Salamandridae > Calotriton > Calotriton arnoldi. The sequence continues at coordinate 2,999,885 of CAWUFW010000843.1, read as the reverse complement.
TCCCGACCGAACCGTACGCGGGTCCGGCCGAGCGAGTACGATGCGGGTCGCCGACCGACTCGTCCGGGCGACCCGACCGCTCCGACCGACTCGTACCCGGATCGTACCGCTCCGACCGACTCGCTCGGACACGATTCGCACCGCGCAATGGAGACGTTTTCCGGCCGGGTAAGTACGATGCGCACCTCGACCGCTCCGACCGACTCGCGCCCGTCCGACTCGAACTCGCTGTCGGAGCCGTACTTTGGGGGTCCGTGTCGGACCCCCTGTACGCGTACCCGTGCGAGGCGCACACAGGGGGGACCCATGGGTCCCCCTACCTGTGCGTGTACGCCGCGGGCGCTTCGCGGCGTACTCGCTGTAGGGGCGCCCTTGTCCGCCTCGCACCCATTGAGGCAATGGGAGCCCGCGTACGCGTTGTACGACCGGCTCCCATTGAGTTCAATGGGAGTCCGACCGACTCGTGTCCGGTGGCATACGAATGCATCGTACTCGTTCGGTCGGACTGCACGGGTCCGATTCGGTCGGAAATCTCTCCGGGTCCGGCTCGGTCGGAGAGATTTCCGGCCCGAATCGGAATCGACCCCATGGTGTTCACGGTTCCTTGACTCCCGTCCTCTCGCCCTCCCTCTGGTTTTGTTTGCATTTGAATGTGCTTGTTGCAGCCTTCTCCACGCTTCCCTGGCTGCTTTCACTCTCCTCACCCCTTTCAGAAGCTCTCAATACTTCCATCAGTGAACAGTCTCCTGCGGCCTGGTGCTCTGATAGCCTAATTCCGAGGCCTCGCACGGCCCCCAGGACCCTCACACATGGTTTTATTTCTGTGAGCAGGGGGGCATGGGGGGAGGCTGCTGTGTCATGGATGTGGTGACCGGCTGGTCACCTTCTAGTGTTTCACAGTAATGTGTTTCCACCAGCCACTCCTAGAGGGCTGGCTTCAACATTCACCCCACACCCCTCCATCACAGGAGTCACCGGTCAGGTGACCCTGCCAATAAAAGGGGCCGGGCGCACGTGCCCTGGGCCAGTTCCAGAATGTAAATCTGTGTCATTACTTGAGGTGTATGGGAGCCTAGGGCCCGACCCTTACAATGGGGCCATCACTCGCACCCTGCGTCAGGTAGAGGTGGGCCGTATCCACGCAAGATGGTTCCTCTACTCAGAGAAGCTGAAGAAACAAGGTGCAAGGTCTCGTTTCCTGAGGTCATAATGGGAACTATAAAACTAACATTAAAATGCTAAAGATTGAAAAACCTTTGAACCATGTTTATTTAAAATGTAATTCGGCAAACAAAAAGCAAAGTAGACGTTTCCTACATAGTGATCTTGGGGTGAAAGGAAGGGCTGTGGGAAAAAAGGATAGAGTCAGAAGACCTAAGAAACGGAAAATGAAGGGCACACAGCGAGGATCTGCAAACTATTTGCTGGATTCGGACAAATAGGTGAACAGAAATTACAATCGCCATAGGTTTGTTGCAAACATATTTAATGCTTGTGTGACACTATATCAACTGCACTTACACTGTTCTAACGAGGGCTCCTAGTTTTATGGTATTTCTGTTTTTTGGCATTTCCATCTGAATTTATCCATATGTAGTTGTGTTCATTTTATCTATGGTAATCCATATTTATTTGGGAAAAAATGACCCTTTAACTAGTCCATTTCTATGCGGCATTAGCACTTTCCCTGTTTGAGAAGCTATTTTGGGTGCATGACTCATTACTTCACATGATCCCTAGAATTGATGTCATAATGGCCCATGGACACATGTATGAATGTGGTAGTTGCGTACCATGAACTCAGCTGAAAGCCAGCAGAGTGCTGTAGGGGGTCAAAGGAAAAGATACGTCAATGAGTGATTGAAAGAAGAGATGGGCCTGAGACCCGAGGTGGACTGTGTCGAGAGCGAGTGTTAAGGGACGCGGCGAGGAGTTTCTCATGAAAAAGTGTTGGGTAAGACAACACAAAATCAGGGCAGAGGTTTTTGTATGTAAAGTAGTGAAGACCATTTAATTGACCTGCCAATTACATTAGTCATTATCTTAACTCGTGGTTACTTTGGCTGATTTACTACCAGTCTTACCAAGTAGGGACTAGAGCTAAGCCAAGGTAATGGTCATGATTGATGTCTTGACTTGGTTGATGTAGGTTCATGTGATGCAATGAGGTCTAGGTAGTTGAGTGAACCCCGGGAAGTTAGCCCCAGCCTTGGCCTGCATTTATATTTGAATCAATGCATTTATAAGTGTGCCAACTGGGATTAATACAATCATTACCAAAAGGCTGCCAATCAAAGTGATGGGCATGTTTTTGCAGCCATTACTTCTCCCTCAGCGTCAAGCAGCATGAAATTCTTCGACAGAGCATTTTCAAGGCCTGCACTATAAATACTACGCTGTGTCATCAGTGTTCATTTCTTGCTTTCTGAATTCCATTTTTACTGCTTCAGGGCATTCATCTTCCGGTTCAGTAGAAATTGCATCTGCACTTGGCACCCGTTAAGTCAGAAAAAACCCCTATTGCCGGGTATTGCACCGGTCCAGAATGTTTCGCCGTAAATCGCCTGATGCGATGTAGAGCATTGTACAATGACAGGGTGGCTGGTGGAGTATTGTCCTTGTTGTGACACAAAACACGATTTCTAAACGGATAGAGAAACAGGGGAGGCGTAACCTCATTTCATCTAGGGCCTTTCATCCTCCCTAGTGACGCAAACAGCCGCTTGCAGAATCCGCTACGCGCGCTCTAGTGCCGGCAATGGCAGCAATCTGAGGATGAGCGCCAGAGTGGAGCTTCAAAGCTTCCTTCAGGCCACAAGTCTTCTAGTGCCGAACTCTTCTCATCCTGAGCAAATTCTGCTTAAGCTATGAGGCAAAACAGTTGAAAGAAGAACACAGCTAAAAGGGACGCAGAGCACTGCTCTGTTCTGGGAGCACGGCATTTGGACAAAATATCGGAAACACAAATATCGTGGGACAGAATATCGTGTCAAAAACATCGAGGACCAGAATATTGTGTAGGTCATTTTCTATGGGTGAGTACATTTTCACTATATGGGACCAAGGCTGCACTGGGAACTCAAAGCAGCCCAGGCAATCTTGGACCACCCCTGGGGAAGCACTGCCTGGCGCCGGGAGGCTGGAAACGCTTCCTGCTTTTGTTACTGGGGGCCGATATAACCAGCCCCCAGTAACAAAACCAGCCCCCCACCCTTTCAGCCTCCCGGGGAAACACCCGATGCCCAGAACTGCCAGTCGGGTCCTGTATATAACTCCACATATATGTACCTTGACGATACATATATTCAAGGTATGTAGATCTGGAGTTAAGAATGGTAAATTTATACTTCTGCCACTTAAGGTGCCTTTCATGAAGCCCCAGCATGCTCCTTGTTCAAAGCACTTTTTCTTATTTCCCTAAACTTGATACACAGTTATTCTCCTCCTTCAGAGCGATAGAATGGTGGCATCGATTCCTCTAAGGGAAGGATAGAACTTATTTTAATACAGGAGACAGGGAGGGGTACAACAGAGTTCAATGGCACCTTAACTGTACCCATGGTCCTGCAGAGAGACATCAGTAAGTGCAATTTATTTATTTAACTAGTTCATATAGAACATCTGCTAACAAGGCTATTAGGGTGTTATACATCATGCATAACATTATTAGTATAGAAAATTGTACCCCAACAAGTTTATAAATAAAAGAGAGGGAACATAGGCCTGAATTAGCAGAAGAGACAGGAAAGGGAATTAGAATGTCAGTTTTTAGTTTCCCTCTGAATGATGGTGCGTGGGGTGGAGTCGACAGCTCGGTTGGTGGAGAGAACCAATAGGATGTTAACATACTAGTGAAGGACTGGCTTCCAGCTTAATCGGTTATACATTTGGGGATTCAAGTAAGATGGAGTCTTCATTCCATAGGCCCTTCAAGGTCCTGAGATGATCAGCAGGTCGGCGAGGGAGTGCAGATTGTTTAGAATAGCTGGTTTTTTAGGCCAGGAGCAGCATTTGAACTTCATTCTGGCTTCGATCGGGAGCCAGTGAAGCTCACCCATGACTGATCGCATTTCTTTCTGGAGGTGATGAGTCTGGGCATTGAGTGAATGACAGTCTTGTGGGTCACAGAAGCTTGATCAGACCAATCCACTCCTCAAATCAGAATTTTGTGATGTCAATATGACGAAATGCGCTGATTGCAGCTAATGTTGAGAAAATAGATTGCAGAAACTACAGCTTAAGATTACCGGGAGTTTGGTCTCTGCTCATGAGTAAGTGTCTGATATGCTGTAGACATCACCGCTACCCAGATATCGCATCCATTATAAACATATTGGCCCGGATTATCCTATTGAAAAATGAGATCATGATCTATCAAAACCATTTTCAGAAATCTCAGGTAAAGGGCTCCTACTTGGGGTGAGCCTAAAGAGAATTTCTTTTTACTTTAAGACAATATTTTCACATCTAAATACTGTGCAGTCCATTTATCGAGAAACACTTTAAAAGGTCCGCAGCTCTGTCATAATGGCATAGCAACAGCAGTCCTTTCAGGCAGAGTGCTGCACCTCTGGCCCCCCACTGGTAGCGGTCATTACAAATTGTTGCAGAAGAGAGAGATGGAAGTGGTGGGCGTGGAAAGGGCGTGTCTTTTCAAGACACTTTCTTGCCGAAGCATTTTGTTTCCTCTGGATGGAAGAACAAACATCACAAAAAGAAGTGTAACACAGTTGGTCGTCGCACAAAGTGTTGCCGCCCTTGGAGATGTAATCCTCATTTAAGGTTTTGAAGTGTCGCCGCCCTTCGAGATTCAATCCTCATTTAAGGTTTTGAAGTGTTGCCGCCCTTGGAGATGTAATCCTCATTTAAGGTTTTGAAGTGTTGCCGCCCTTCGAGATGTAATCCTCATTTAAGGTTTTGAAGTGTTGCCGCCCTTGGAGATGTAATCCTCATTTAAGGTTTTGAAGTGTTGCCGCCCTTGGAGATGTAATCCTCATTTAAGGTTTTGAAGTGTCACCGCCCTTGGAGATGTAATCCTCATTTAAGGTTTTGAAGTGTCGCCGCCCTTCGAGATGTAATCCTCATTTAAGGTTTTGAAGTGTTGCCGCCCTTCGAGATGTAATCCTCATTTAAGGTTTTGAAGTGTTGCCGCCCTTCGAGATGTAATCCTCATTTAAGGTTTTGAAGTGTTGCCGCCCTTCGAGATGTAATCCTCATTTAAGGTTTTGAAGTGTCGCCGCCCTTCGAGATGTAATCCTCATTTAAGGTTTTGAAGTGTTGCCGCCCTTCGAGATGTAATCCTCATTTAAGGTTTTGAAGTGTTGCCGCCCTTCGAGATGTAATCCTCATTTAAGGTTTTGAAGTGTTTCCGCCCTTCGAGATGTAATCCTCATTTAAGGTTTTGAAGTGTCGCCGCCCTTGGAGATGTAATCCTCATTTAAGGTTTTGAAGTGTCGCCGCCCTTCGAGATGTAATCCTCATTTAAGGTTTTGAAGTGTCGCCGCCCTTCGAGATGTAATCCTCATTTAAGGTTTTGAAGTGTTGCCGCCCTTCGAGATGTAATCCTCATTTAAGGTTTTGAAGTGTTGCCGCCCTTGGAGATGTAATCCTCATTTAAGGTTTTGAAGCGTTGCCGCCCTTGGAGATGTAATCCTCATTTAAGGTTTTGAAGCGTTGCCGCCCTTGGAGATGTAATCGTCATTTAAGGTTTTGAAGCGTTGCCGCCCTTGGAGATGTAATCCTCATTTAAGGTTTTGAAGCGTTGCCGCCCTTGGAGATGTAATCCTCATTTAAGGTTTTGAAGTGTTACCGCCCTTGGAGATGTAATCCTCATTTAAGGTTTTGAAGTGTTGCCGCCCTTGGAGATGTAATCCTCATTTAAGGTTTTGAAGTGTCGCCGCCCTTGGAGATGTAATCCTCATTTAAGGTTTTGAAGTGTCGCCGCACTTGGAGATGTAATACTCATTTAAGGTTTTGAAGTGTCACTAAATTACTGCCTCTTCACCAACCAACCCAACACAGAGGGTTGGCTGACAAAGTTCCGTCGTGCCATTCACCCAGCAAGATACACAGGCTTTGGTGGCAGATCAACAATTTTCAAGTTTTTAACTGTGAAACTTTTCTCCCCCTGCTCGCAAACAATGTCCTCAAGTTCAGGGAATTTTCTAAAAACGCACCTCTTCCGGCATGCTTTCACTGCCCTCCTGCTGACTGTAAGTCTGTCTTTACCTGTTTGATTTTGCCACAGCTTCTTACCTTCAGTCCTCTTTCTATAATACCGTACATCAGAGTGCTTGGAAGGAAACTCCTGGGTTGCCCCAGTACTGTGCAGAAACCATCAATTGAGCAACTTCGTAACATAAACCATAAACCGGTCTAGTGAGCAGAAGGCAGAGTGGACATGAACACTGGTCCCTGTGCTGCTGATTCCAGCTGATTCTACACTGAATGGTTTGGAGATTGAGGCTCCATATCACATAAAATAGGAATAGCCCGAAAATCATAAATTCACGCCAGCAGTGTGCAAACTACTAAGATGTTTAGGAGATTTCCACCTCCGACAGGCGTACATATACCTACTGATACTACAAGTTCCTTTGTTTCTGCAAGCCTGTCAGACCATAATACTACGTCGGCAGACTGGCCAAAATGCGGAAAATCCACAGTAACCAGGTTAAGGCAAATGCGCCTCTGTTCCTCTTTGCTCATCGAAACACTAATCCATGTTAGACCTTCTTTTCTCTTCCCAACGCACATAAAATGGGAAAACTAGAAAGATTTGGGGGTTAGCGATCTTTGCCCCGGCACCTCCAAGACCAACCTCACTGGTCACATTTAAGTTGAATCCAACACAAGAGGAGGCATAACGCATACCTTAATTCTAGATCATCAATGGGATGCAGGTGTTTAACGCATGGCCGTGACTTGCCGATGGAGCAGATGCTGGGCTGAAAGGAGCTGAAGGCTAGGAGTGTGATTCCCCCCAGGTGCCGTTGTTAGGATCCTCCATTGGCATGCACCGTAATCAGCCCTGAAGAATGTGGCTGCCCGCCGCCCCCAAAGGGGGCCACCCTAAAAGGGCGGCCCTTTAGTGCCATTGCGGCACAGCCTACCCCTCGTCCTAGCTGCAGTGGGCTTCCGCCTGGAGCCCGCGGCGGTGGGGGTGTGGGCGTCACTTCCGGTACGCCCAGGGGAGGAGGGAGGGTATGTATACCCCCCTGCCCCTCCCAGCGGCCTCTTTGCCGCCAGCCTCGCCGTCTTGCAGGTCGTCGGGTCCCGTCGTGTCTCGTCGTTGCCCGCTTTGCGAGTAAGTGTACATCCTCCCCCCCAGGCTCCCCTTAGTCAAGGGGGGGGAGGACAGCTCCTCGAGGGCTCAGGGCAAGTCGGCAGGGGTTGCGGCCAACGATGGTGCATGCAGAATAGTCTGCAGATACCCCTCTTCCCCCCCCCCGGGTCCCAATTGCCACATTGTGGCAACCCGTTCAGCCACAGTGGCCTGGGAGATCGCGGTTGGTCACCGTCAAGGGCTGGTGTCGGGGTGTTAGGAGGGACCGGCCAGGGGCTTGGGTGAGGGGGACCTAGTCGCGGGTCTCGACCGCGTCACCGCCCAGGCACAGATCACCCTCCTACTGGGGCAGGCCTTCATCGGAAGCGGGGCTGAGTGCCTAGGGCGCTTCTCCTTTTTCCAGCCACGCCGCCTGGACACGTGGTTCAGGCCCGCCGGGGGCATCGTCGTGCCGTCTTTGTAGGGATTGTGGGGGTGAGTCGGGGTTAGTGCGTTTCACCCCTGCCTCTCCTGGCATGTCCGGTGGTTGTGGGGGGAGGATGTGGCCCGTCGGACTGCCGACGTTGGTGCTGGAAACCCTTGTCCTCGGGTTCGCGTCTGCATCCTAAGGCCTTGGGAAAACACTTGATCTCCCTGCGCCTGTAGGTGGGAATCAGATGCGGTGCTCGGTGGAGCGCTCCAAGTACTATTCCATGGTTTCGGGTCGCGGGGTCGCGTCCGCCCCTGATCCGGTGTACATAACTTTTCTGTGGCTGTAAGTGGGAGTTAGAGGCGGTGCGCGGGGGGAGTGCTCCACTGCCTAAACCCCTCGGGGTCGCGCACGCATCCTGTGATCCTGAGCAAAACCCTGATCTCCCTGGGCCTGATTGTGAAAGTAGGTGCGGGGATCGGGTCTAGCGCTCCGATGCCTAAAGTAGGTTGCGAGCCTCGGGTTCGCGTCCGCATCCGGTCCCTGGGCACAACACTTGATCTCCCAATGCGATGCGGGGATCGGGTGGAGCGCTCCAATGCTTTACCGAGGTTTGAGCTTCGGGGTCGCGTCCGCATCTTGTTATCCGGGGGCAAAACACTTGATCTCCCTGTGCCGGCATGTGCCTGATCTCCCTGCAAGCGCAAGGCCCTGGGTTCACCCCTACCCAGCCACCCACACCACTTGCGGACCCCGAAGGGGAGATGGCTCTCCGCGGGCCTAGAAGGCGGATGGTGGGGGTTCAATACCAGGTGGGAGCTACGGGCACACGTGCTCGCTTCGGGTGCACGCCAGCAGGGAGTGTGAGGGCAGCGTGCTAGAGGGAGCCCGCCGCACTATCGGCCAGTGCAAAGGGGGCCATGAGGGGGGCAGCATGGTTGTGGACACCCCCCCCACTCGTTACCGGAGGGGTGCTAAATCACCGGGGGTACAGGGTGGATGGCAGGACATCATGGGGATGGGGGCTGGCTTGCTATCGGACCAGGAACTAGTAATTTCACGTGTCCCTGCCCGCGTGGCATGCGCGAGGAGAGCCGACCCACCAGCCAGCTGATCGTTGCTGCCAGGGCGTTGTGGCTAGGGCGCGCTTGGGGCCCAGGGGGCATATTGCTGTGTGGGAGCAACAGCACAATCCCGTAGGGGCCATGGCAGCGCCAGCTGGGGGCATTCGATCGGCTCACTGACCCTCAGGAGGGGCGGGACGCGGAAGTTGAGGATCAGCAAGCGCCCCCCCCTCCCATTACCGCTTCAGTGTTGGCGTTGTGGTAGGCGTGTGGGGGTTGGAAGGGGTTCATTCTTTGGTGGCCGCATCCACACTGATAAGGGGTTGAGGTAGAGTACGGGTAAGCTAGTTACGCAGAACTCGAGGTCATGCCACCGCAAGAATGGGGCCCCGCAGGAGGAGGTAAGGGGTCCACGTTCCAAACGGCAATGATGAGGGGGGACCATGATAGAGTCCCGGTGCCGGTTAGCCACTTTAGGGCACACAAATGCAGGGCCGTCCGTCCAGAGTCAGTCTGGCCTTGGGCCCTGTATGCAGGCATTGGTTGGTTACAGCACAGGTTGGTCCCAGCCCCGGCGCAAGCCTTCCTGTGCAGAGTGCCAGAGCATGGAAATACACACAGAGTACGCAGGGATGAAGCAGACGTGTGTAAACAGATATTGGGGAATGTTACATAAGACAGAGAACTACAAGATGTAAGAGTTAAGTCATTGAAAAGGCTATCACCACTAACTGGGGCCACTCACTTTCGCTTGTTTTGTTTCCGAGCAGGTCGGGACCGGACGTTTCAGCTACTACGCCAGATTGAGTCTTGGTGCAGAGGCACCTAGCAGGTAGAGGGTGCCCTGACGTTGAAGGGCAGCTTCGCTGGGTTGTGGACCGAGCAAGGGCGCTGTGCAGGTAATGGGACTCTGCTGCATACTCTGCCCCCTCGCACACACCCCCCGCTCACCCCGCCGTTAGATTTACCCATCCCGCACTCACCATGCCAAATTTACAGCCGAAGGCGCGGCTGGAAGGCAAGGGAGACATATCAAGGTGGTCGCATGACCTTGCACTGAACTCAGCTAAACGATTTTATTTCCCCACCGCAGTGCATCCGGACATCCACGGTACTCGCACCCCCTGGGGACCACGGGACGTCTCCGCAGGACAAGGGCGAAAGCAGCATCTAACACGTTCAATCAGGTCACGAGGGCAGGAACTGTGTGGAAGGCACGGCTGGGCAGTCGGCCAGACAAAGTACAGCATGAACAGCCAAGGGACCCCCGCCCTCTTATTCTCGCAAGTCAGCTGTGTGGATGAGTCGCAACCGAGCACGTCCCAGGATTTAGTGTGGGGGACCTTTATGGCAATGGCAAAAGCCAAGGGAGTGGAATGGGCTCAAGAAATGCTTGACGCCTGTGGGCAGGAGGATTCCGGGGTGTCACTAGACCAACCGTCAGGAAGCCAGGCAGGACCAACCGAGCAGATGCCTCTCAGGTCAAAGCGGTCACGACGGCCCACCAACAAAGACTTCCCGGCGGACCCCCCGGCCAAGGCCAGGGTGGTGGCCGCGCAACAGCCTCCAGCACCGGTGGCTGCCCTTGCCAACCCCCGCCCCCGGCCACAACGGGCGACGCGAACATTGTGAAAATTGGTAAGGCAATGGACAACATGTTGGCCTTGATGAACACATTCCAGACACGCTTGGACAGATTGGAGGCGCCCCCCTTAGTTGTGAACGCAGCGCTGGCGCCCAGGGTGCCCCCTTCAATTACTCAGGTCTGGGTGGGCCAGGCTGGTGGGGCATTGGCTGCAAACGAGACAGGCAGCATGGTAGCTGCCACTGAGGCAGGAATGAACGCGACGGCACCTAGGCGTAGTGCAGGGCAAGATACAGTTCCCGCCAGCGGGGAGGGACAGCACAAGACGGCAGCGCCTTCTACCAGCAATGCTCCCGCAGCAGCGGCTCCTCCCGCCCCCCCTCCCGCCCCTGCGCCCGCTCCCCCACTGGCTAAGACCATCTCCCCCACCCCCCTGCCCACAAGTCTGTCTACTGCAAGTTTGGGGCCCCCGACGACTCCAATGGTAACAGTAGCTCCACTAGCGTCAGGGCATTGTTCTCTGGCGTGGGAGGTGCCTCAGGCCGCCAAGGAAGGCATTTGGAGAAGGGAATGTGTGGACATCTTGACCCTACTCATGCACAGCAAGGCAGGTTTAGACACCAGGAAGATGGGGGGGAAAGAGGAGGACAAGAAGGTGCCGTACCAACGATGGCCAGAGAAAACAATAGAGAATTGGGTGGAGGCCTTCACGATTCTCTCAGCAGTAGTAATGGAGAGACACCCAGAACAGGGCCCTGCCCTGATGCAGTATTCACACACCATACAACAGGAGGCTAAATTGTCGGGGGGGTTAGGATGGTTTTACTACGACCAGGAGTTCCGCAAGAGGATGTCTTTATGCCCGGACCTAGGGTGGGACCAAAAGGAGATCCAACTCTGGATCCAACATATGGGCAGACCTAACACCGAGTGCAGGGAGAAGGGGCGAAAGCACAGAGAGGGGGTGACAATCAAGGGGCCTCCAAAAAATCAGGTAAGCGCGCCTCCAAACAGCCTTTTCGAACCCAGCAAGGGGGGGGCCAGCAACAAGGGAATAAGAGGTTCTCATCCGGCACTTGCCGGCTATACAATGCAGGATCCTGCTCCTGGGGCAAAGGATGCAAATTCGCCCACAACTGCAGTAAGTGTGGGGCTGCACATCCGGCCGTGTCATGCAACACAAAATGGGATAGTCCCCCCTGGTAAGCAGAATAATTAATAGCGCAGTCAGGAACTCAGCCCCGGCGCCGCCCCCCTGTTTCCACCCAGCCCTGGTCTCCGTGCAAACAAACTTTCCCAACAAAGGGCCTTCCCCCATCATACTGCAGAACCTCCTCCCGCTCCTGCGACAGTACCACAACATCAAAGATAGGCTACTCCTAGCGCAGGGGTTCCTCGAAGGCTTTACGATTCCGTTCCAGGGGCCGCACTATAGCCGCGATGCAGACAATTTGAGGTCCGCCAAAGAACTGCCAGGAGTTGTAGGGAAAAAAATTCGAAAGGAGGTGGCACTAGGCAGAGTAGCGGGCCCCCTCAACTCACCCCCACTGGAGAACTTTGTGGTATCCCCGCTGGGAGTAGTGCCCAAGAAAGAACCTGGGGCCTTCCGGCTGATTCACCACTTGTCATACCCCGAGGGCGACTCGGTGAATCACTGGCTGGAGGAGGGCACCTGCTCAGTTTCTTATTCTTCGCTGGACATGGCCATCGACATGGTGCGGAGGGCTGGCAAAGGGGCATGGTTGGCCAAGGCGGATATAGAATCTGCCTTTCGCCTACTGCCAGTCCACCCGTCCAGCCAGCACCTGCTGGGTTTCAAGTGGCAGGGTCAACTTTACTTTGATTGTTGCATGCCCATGGGCTGTGCAGTGTCTTGCGCGTATTTCGAGGCCTTTAGCTCCTTCTTGCAGTGGGCACTCCACTGGGAACACGGCCAGGAGGGAGTGACCCACTACCTGGATGATTTTTTGTTCATCGGGAGATTGGGGTCTCGGGAATGCAGCGAGGGATTGCGCTGCTTCCAGGACTTGGCGGCTCGCCTAGGGGTGCCCCTGGCGCCAGGTAAGACCGAGGGTCCGGCGCAGGTTCTCACGTTCCTAGGCATTGAGCTGGACACCGTCAAGGGTGAGTCCAGGCTCCCTGCCGAGAAGGTGCAGGAGTTGCGTAAGGACATCCAAAGCTTACTTGGCAGAGACAAGGCACCCTTGGGCGAGATCCAGAGTCTCTTGGGCAAGCTCAATTTTGCAGCCAGAGTCATCCCGGCTGGGAGGGTGTTCGCAAGGAGACTAGCTAGGGCCACGGCAGGCGTCCGCAGGAAACATCATTTGGTCAGGTTGGGATATGGCATTAAGGCAGACCTGGCTACCTGGGCAGAATTCATGGTACAATTCAACGGAATTGTGATCTGGAGGGCGCCATGGGCAGTCAGCACTGAGCTGTGCCTGTTCACGGACGCTTCCGGGAGGGAGGGTTTTGGAGCCATCATGGGGGAGGAGTGGTGCGCGCAGAAATGGCCCAACGCATGGCACCGGCGCAAGATCACAACCAAGATCACTGTACTAGAGCTCTTCCCCATCGTCATCGCCCTGCATTTATGGCCCTCTGCGCTAGCAAACAGGAGGGTGGTCTTCTGGTCGGACAACATGGCGGTTGTACAAGCAATAAATGGCCAGTCAGCAAGGTGCCCACTAGTGCTCTGCCTACTGAGAGAGCTCGTCAGGGCCGGCCTGCGCCACAACATTGAGTTCAGGGCTAGGCACATTGAGGGGGTTAAGAATGTTGCCGCTGACGCTCTCTCTCGTTTTCAGTGGCTCCGATTCCGGGAGGCCTGGCCGCGAGCGAGAGCGGAGATGACCCCCTTTCCAGCGCATCTGTGGCTCATCTTGCAGTGGAGCAACGGCTGAGGGAGATTGGGGAACGCTCCCTGGCTCCAGGAACCAGGAAGAAGTACAAGGCCCACTGTGCAACGTTCTGGGGCGTTTCTGATATCCTGGGCACCAGTCCCCTCCCTTTGGAACAGAAGGTGGAGGCTTTTGTGGTATGGGCTAAGGACCAAGGGAGAAGCCACTCTTGGGTGTCCAGCCACCTGGCGGCAGTGTGCCACGACGTAAAGCTGAAGGGTGGGTCTGATCCGGCCAGGTCCTTACGTTTACGGGCGGCTCTCAAGGGCTGGGCCAGGGAGGAAGTGAGGGTGCCGGATAACAGGGGGGCCATTGATTTCCCCAGGCTCCAGGGTATTCTTGATGTCCTGCAGCAGGTTGCGCATTCTCCTTACGAGGCCAGCCTACTGGCTGCCGCCTTTTGTTTAGCATTCTTTGGGGCATTCAGGATGAGCGAACTGGTGGCCAGATCCAAGTCGGATAGGTCTGGGGATGCATTGGGCATACAAGACGTGAAGCTGGCCGCTCAGCTGGTGCTCCGCATAAGAAGGTCAAAGACGGACCAGGCAGGGCGCGGGGTGGAGGTGATTCTTAACCCGCTAGGGGATCCCAGGTACTGCCCGGTCGCTAGAGTAGGGGACTACGTAGCGGTGCGCCCTGCAACACAGGGTTATTTCCTGGTACATGCAGACTTGACCCCCCTGACTAAATTTCAAGTGGAGCGGGTGATGGGTGCATGCTTGGCGCGCGCCGGCCTGGCCAGCCCGGATAAGAAGTATTCAAGCCATTCCTTCAGAATTGGGGCGGCCACGGCTGCATTCAAGGCAGGCATGGAATCAGCAGGCATTAAAAAAGTGGGGCGGTGGCGATATATCCGCCCGTGACTGCACAAGATGTAAATAAGTTTGGTGTGCCGTGTTTTGCAGTGTCATGTTCAAATATAATTTTCGGAGCAATAAACAGTTCATAAACAATGGCGTTCGTTTCTTTAGGTGTTCGCGTATGGGTGATCGGACATTCGTACGTGGCCAGGTTGGAAAAGTGGGCCAAAAGCAGGAACTGGATGCGGGGGTTTCACAACACTCAATTTATTTGGATGGGTTTCCCAGATATGAGATGGAACAGCATCATGAACCGGCTCGAGCAGCGCCTGGCCCTGGGCGGAGCCCCGCCCAATGTCTTGGTTATCCATTTGGGGGGCAATGATCTCCTGACCATGGGGAGGAGGGGTTTACTCAGGGCCATCAAAACGGACTTGGGCGAACTAAGCAGGCGCCTGGGTCACTGCGAACTGTTCTGGTCGGAAATAACCCCCCGATTGCATTGGCGCAGGGCCAGGTCAAGGGAGGCAGCAGATCATTCGCGCAAGCGGGTCAACAGTGCTATGCGCAAGTTCCTGGGGCAGAGGGGGTTGGGCTTTATCAGGCATGAACTCATCCAGGCAAACGTTAAAGGGTACTTTGAGGAGGACGGGGTCCACTTGTCCCCGGTGGGGATGGACCTGTTTCTCCTGGACTTACAGGAATGTTTGGAAAAGGCAGGTTGCAGGTAATAGGAAGTGCAGTGGTGGGGGGGCCCTGGCTGCGACGGTGGCCGCCCCCAGGGCTGTGGCGGAGTTACAGGGCGATCTGGAAGCAGTCCGGTACAGTAAGGGTACCACTGCGGCAGACGGGTACAGTAAGGGTACCTCTGCACGGCACAATAGGGGTGCCAGAGCCAAAGACCAGGATCCTCAGGGCAGGGTCATGGAAAACCGCGACGGCGCCCCGTTAGTCCTTCGGGCGGTTGGGGGCCTGACCAACCGGGGGTTTGCCCTGATACGCTCCGCCCTGAAACTGGCGTGAGTAGATGGTAACAAGGGACACGTGATCCAGTGGTGGATCAACAAAGGTAGCGCTGACCGGGCATACATCCCACAGTGCTGGCTCATCAGGCGGGCAGGGGCAGCATAGGCTGGACGGCTGCCTGCCCTGGATCGCCCGTAAGATAACCCACCTTATTGCATACCCTTGTATGGAATAAACCTGCGACAGTTTTTCCCATAAACAATGTGTCTTGTGGTTTATTATGCATGTTCACCTATGGGAAGTGGGGGACGTTGCCGGTATTGGGACTATATGGCTGCCCGCCGCCCCCAAAGGGGGCCACCCTAAAAGGGCGGCCCTTTAGTGCCATTGTGGCACAGCCTACCCCTCGTCCTAGCTGCAGTGGGCTTCCGCCTGGAGCCCGCGGCGGTGGGGGTGTGGGCGTCACTTCCGGTACGCCCAGGGGAGGAGGGAGGGTATGTATACCCCCCTGTCCATCCCAGCGGCCTCTTTGCCGCCAGCCTCGCCGTCTCCCTCCCTTCCTCTTACCCTCCGGCTGGGCTGGTGGGCAAAGTATGTTGAATGTTTTAATGTTTGCTTTTGTGTTGCAGGCGGAGTTACAGGGCGATCTGGAAGCAGTCCGGTACAGTAAGGGTACCACTGCGGCAGACGGGTACAGTAAGGGTACCTCTGCACGGCACAATAGGGGTACCAGAGCCAAAGACCAGGATCCTCAGGGCAGGGTCATGGAAAACCGCGACGGCGCCCCGTTAGTCCTTCGGGCGGTTGGGGGCCTGACCAACCGGGGGTTTGCCCTGATACGCTCCGCCCTGAAAGGGGCGTGAGTAGATGGTAACAAGGGACACGTGATCCAGTGGTGGATCAACAAAGGTAGCGCTGACCGGGCATACATCCCACAGTGCTGGCTCATCAGGCGGGCAGGGGCAGCATAGGCTGGACGGCTGCCTGCCCTGGATCGCCCGTAAGATAACCCACCTTATTGCATACCCTTGTATGGAATAAACCTGCGACAGTTTTTCCCATAAACAATGTGTCTTGTGGTTTATTATGCATGTTCACCTATGGGAAGTGGGGGGACGTTGCCGGTATTGGGACTAGAGGGTTTGTTCCCTCGAAACAAGTGTTGGCTGGCTGTCTTCTTTTCAGTAAATGAATAAAGATGGATTTGTATAACATGACAAAGAAGATGTGATGCGAATTAATTTTGAGATTAAATATCACAAATAAAAAAATCTGGGTCCGTAAGTGCCCATGGGGCACACCGGACGTTTGCGCCCGCTTTGCGTGCCCTGAGGCACTTTGGTATTACAGAAGGGGGCTCAGACGCTTGTGCGTCCCCTTCAGTAATACCGATAGCAATGGTACACTTAAAGCACCAGCGCTGCCTTCAGGGGGGCGTTCCCTCATCTGCATAGGGGTGTGGCCTATGCAAATGAGGGGATTCCTTTGCGTCTGCGCCCACGCCATATCACAGACGTGGGCGCAGAGGCAAAGAAGCTCTCAGGGGGCGCACTCATCTGTGTTTTCACATAAATGCCCTGCCCCCAGGGCAGCAAGAGTTCGCGGCTGCCATGGGGGCAGCGCGTACATCGTAATAGGGCCCCTTTTAAAAGGTGCGCCCCGGCACAAACAATGACAATGCGTAATACGGCCCCTGATGATCTAAAATTAAGGCATATGCTATACCCCCTTTTGTGATGGATTACACAAATATGGGGTTCTGGGGGTCACTTTTCATTACTTATAGGATTACTTATATCTTGCCATAAGAAATGGATTTAAATATGTGGAGAGCTCTGGTGCAAGCCATCCCTTATTATGCTGTTGTAGGTGATCCATCGCTTCATTCATGGGTGTAGAAGTCTTTATGCTACCTTATATGGTCTTGAACACTCCTGATGCAACTCATTGGGGTTACTTCTAGATCTCAAAACATCAGATGACATCATCATTCAAAGGAACATTCTAGAACTCCCTTGTTGATGGTTTTAAAAGTTAGAGGACTGTATTTGTTTTCTACACTGATTGCTCCTTTTATAAAACACGTTTCACCTTCATCAGCAACAATTCGTCAGAAAATTTCGTTTTTCTTTTATCAGTTATATTATTGCAGTGTACCTCTGACACAATACATTTGCAAGATAATATACTTTTACCTTAAAATTAGGTCTTTAAACGGGGCGGGCCCTGCCAGGTCTCAAACTCAGCAGTAATTAAAAAACACGACTTTGACATGAGTCCCTGTGGGGACCTATATACATGTCCTCAACTTTACTGGCAAAACTGTAAATCCATTTCTCAACAATGACTGTAAAAACCCTTAAGTAATCTATGTCAGAGATGCAGTCCATTATACATGCTTTAACTCATCATGCATTCCCTAGGAGTGTTTGCTTTTTCCAGACATTGGGTTTCTGTAGATTTTTTCAAACATGACTTGTGGTGCCCGTTGTGTGTTGAGTTACCTCTAGGTGTCTGGGTGAGTTAAGGTTGTAGAAGGGTGCTCCGAACCGGGCACAACTGAGAGCTCGAGAGCTGAAGCTGAAGGCAGTGTGATTTTCTCACAGTGCCTGTCAGGAGATCATAATAGGTGTTCAGACTACGTGCTCATCCAATCCTTGGCCTCTCTGCAGATCACACAGAGCAATGATCACAAATTCGCCAATTGTAGTTTTGGGAAAGTGGGTGAAGCACATAGCTGTTGAAATATTGACAGCTCTAAAGGAAAAGAAAATGAATAGTTTGCTGGCAAGTGGGTGGGTTGTGTGCGTGGGATGGTGAAGTGGATTGGATAAAAGCAAATAAGTGTAGAAGGAGAGAGTGAAAAGGCAATGCTGATGTGGAAAGAGATGGCGTGTGAGATGCAGATGGAGGATTTCAGAAAGATGTGGAGCGAAAAAGGGAATAAGTGCCTAACAGTGTGGGAGACTGTAGAGGGACGTGGTGTGAAAGAGAGGACAGGAGTGATTGAGACGCTGCGAAGACCACTATCACTTCCATGGACCTATCTTCAAGTCACAGTCTCATACTTTACAGGGTTGAAATATATTCAGTTCGAATTATTGGCAATAAAATCATTCTTGTTGCTCATTTATTTGATACTGCTAACAAGCATTGTCAAAGTCAATCGGTCTGGCTTGTTTTGGGAGTAGTTCCGTTGTTGTGTTACATGTCTGGATGCAAGAACTGAAATCTCAGAGTGCCCCCAAATACTGCTCAGGTGGCATGCTTTGGGGGGCACAGGATTTTAATTCCTATGTTTCAAGGTGCCCCCTTGATTACATAAGCCACATCTATTGAAAAGGGCTCCTGTTTATGCTTCTTTGGCCAGGGCCCTTTTGGAGATGCACCGCCCCCAACTTTTTCATCCCATATAAAGCACTGCTTCAGATTAACATGCAACAACCAACCCAATTCCTACAATGTGTGCATTCACTTGTTCTGTTGATTCCATGCTGTACTGTAGTTGCTGGCTTCAGGCGAGCAAAGATACCTGGGAAATATCCACCAGCCGCATACACGAGGGAAGGTGGAGTAGAATTTGCATTTCTGCCCATGTAGGTTGCTCCTTTATGCAGCACAGCAACCATATGACCAATAGTTGAGTTTTGCAAATGCCAAATTCCTCACAGTGAACAAAGGAAGCCATTTTGAATCTCTGCGGGAGACTTATGTCTCCTAAGTGGCAATGACAAACCTTGGCCAAGCAGGCGTCTAAGAATGTCCTTGTGTTATGTAATGAAGTAATAATTGTTGAGCTCTGAGCATCGGTGCAGATAGGGTATTGCTTCCCAATCCTGCCTTATTTTGAAATGCCATGGAGGTCAGTAGAAGAAGAAGAAGTGTCATACTTGAAGCAGATGGGGAAGCACCCAAGGCTACATTTAGATCTAGGTGATCCCAGGGCTCCCACCATAAATGAACAGGTGGCCTGTCCACCCAGCTGTCCACCACTGGCTTAGCCTCAGAAATACCCTTGCACGGGACACCCTCCAATGAGAATGATGAGATATGTCAGAACCCCCGCCTATTTAGATACGGCCAACCAACGGATGATATTTTCCTGTCCATCACCACCGTGTAGAACATGGTGGTATTGGACAGGAAAAAAAAAAAAAAATCCTATAGAAGGAGAGTAAACTCCCAGTACATCAAGGGCACTGCTAATTTTTTCAAAAACAAGCCCCTGCTTTTGGGGGTTGTTTTTTAAAAGCAAAAGATGGCGACTGGTTCTGCTGGATTTGGTTTTTCTAGCCAAAGTGACTCCTGCTGTGCTGACTGAATTCGCTTCAGTGACATAGTGCCGCGACCTGGCAGATGGGCTGCGGATGTGCCAGATCAGGTAGGATCTGCACCACCGCAGATGCCTGGCCGTCCTAAATCTAGCCCTCATTCTCCAAGCTACTCCCAAGATGAAACCTTGGATGAAGCACTGATGAGGCATGGCTCAGTGGTACTCAGGCACTCATCGCCCTCGTCTTCATTCTGCATCTCCAGTGTAGGCAAAGAAGCATCGTTGCATCTGGGTAACACTCTAGCAGCTGTGATTTCAGTGCAATTTCTGAAAGAAATCAGTATTCTGTCCATCAATTGTTCTTTTTGCTGATGTTCTATGGGCATCACAGCAGGTGTGCTTGCTTGTACATTCATCATCATCAGTGTGTGTGAAAATAACAAAATAAGGAAACCTACTTTGACAGACTCTAGGGCCGATGCTAGAGGTTATCAACATAAAATGAGTGTGTGCTGTAAAAAGAACAAAATAAGGTTCCCTACCTTGAGGGGATGTACGGGCAATGCCAGCTGCTATCAGCAACAAATGGGTAATTTAAAAAAATGGGAATGAATGAATATTGGTCTTATAGAGCGCAAACTTTGCCCAAGGGCGTCAAGGCGCTACGGATAGAGCCGGAGGTCGGAGGAAGCACAGAAAGGCGCCTAGCAATTAAAGAGTGGGGAGCCCCATAAATGTTATTCATAAACCATGCTAATTGAGGAACAATTCCTTTCATCTTGCATACTTAAGAGGCACCTTTATGGGGTCACTGACTGCTATCAAAAAATACAACTGGGTGACATCTGATTCAAAGATACATCAGTGCCTCTAATTGCAGATAACCTTCGTGCCAAACACAGTGCCTTCCCTGCAAATCGGATGTAGCGCTTTAAACACCTACCTTTGAAATACATCATCAGTCCAACAAACACTTTGATGGGTGCACTGCTTTGACACCCACTTCTAGAGCAAGGGTATCCAAAGATTAGCTCCAGTTGGAGTCCATGTGCATTCAGTCACTGTGTATTTGTGATTGTGTCTGTGGTGTGTGGAGGTGGAGGGTTTGTGTTTGGGCAAGTGAGTGAATGTGCCTGGCATCTGGAACCCTCTCGAAAATGGAGGTTATTTCTAGCACTCTTCCTGCCCAGATTGTGCCGATAGCTGGTATACCGGTAACCCTTTTTGATGTATTTTGGAAACTGTGAGTATAATTGAGGCCACTACTAACAGAATTGTGGACATCTTTGAAATATTGTGAGCACTGTGGGCATCCATTGCATATTGGGGGCCAGGCATAGTGGGGAGCATTCTTCACCTATTCAGGAAATCCTTGGCCTAATGATGGCCAATTTAGGATTAGTGGTGTCCATCCTTGACATATTAAGAGCATCCTAGGTCTAGTTATAGTTAATTATAGTATAATTGTGGTCTTTCCTGAATTTCTTTGGGCATCTTTAGCATCATGGTGGCTGTTCCAGGTATGGGAAGCGAATACATGGGACGGTGAGGCAGAATGAGACCATGCGAGGTTGGTCATGTGAGTGCTTGATGAAAAATGGAACACAGTCTTTGGGACCAACAATTATGTACTCAAAAGTAAAACTGGTGTTCTGAGGCTCAAATTGCCATTTTTATTTTGAAGAAAATGGCAGGATTGTGTTGTGGGGAGTAGGGTTGTTTACCTAAAATAAAGATGTTATATTTGAAAGCTAAATGTGCTGTTTTCAGATGCTCATAAGTTGATGTTGGAAGATGAAACAACTGCATTCTCGAAACATACTTGACACTGATATTTGAATGAGGATTAGCGCTGAGTTGGATGTGTCTATTGCTGATGTCATGTTCTTAGTGTGCTTGATGCTTGATGCTTGCTGCTTGATGCTTGATGCTTGATGCTTGATGCTTGCTGCTTGATGCTTGCTGCTTGATGCTTGATGCTTGCTGCTTGCTGCTTGATGCTTGATGCTTGATGCTTGATGCTTGATGCTTGCTGCATGATGCTTGATGCTTGATGCTTGATGCTTGATGCTTGCTGCTTGCTGCTTGCTGCTTGCTGCTTGCTGCTTGATGCTTGCTGCTTGATGCTTGCTGCTTGATGCTTGATGCTTGCTGCTTGATGCTTGCTGCTTGATGCTTGATGCTTGCTGCATGATGCTTGCTGCATGATGCTTGATGCTTGATGCTTGCTGCTTGCTGCTTGATGCTTGATGCTTGCTGCTTGATGCTTGCTGCTTGCTGCTTGATGCTTGATGCTTGATGCTTGATGCTTGCTGCTTGATGCTTGATGCTTTCTGCTTGCTGCTTGATGCTTGCTGCTTGATGCTTGATGCTTGCTGCTTGATGCTTGCTGCTTGCTGCTTGATGCTTGATGCTTGCTGCTTGATGCATGCTGCTTGATGGTTGATGCTTGATGCTTGCTGCTTAATGCTTAATGCTTGCTGCTTGATGCTTGCTGCTTGCTGCTTGATGCTTGCTGCTTGCTGCTTGATGCTTGATGCTTTCTGCTTGCTGCTTGATGCTTGCTGCTTGATGCTTGATGCTTGCTGCTTGATGCTTGATGCTTGCTGCTTGCTGCTTGATGCTTGATGCTTGATGCTTGATGCTTGCTGCTTGATGCTTGATGCTTTCTGCTTGCTGCTTGATGCTTGCTGCTTGAAGCTTGATGCTTGATGCTTGCTGCTTGCTGCTTGATGCTTGATGCTTGATGCTTGCTGCTTGATGCTTGATGCTTGATGGTTGATGCTTGATGCTTGCTGCTTAATGCTTGCTGCTTGATGCTTGCTGCTTGATGCTTGCTGCTTGCTGCTTGATGCTTGATGCTTATTGCTTGATGCTTGATGCTTGATGCTTGCTGCTTGATGCTTGCTGCTTGATGCTTGATGCTTGCTGCTTGATGCTTGCTGCTTGCTGCTTGCTGCTTGATGCTTGATGCTTGCTGCTTGCTGCTTGCTGCTTGATGCTTGCTGCTTGATGCTTGCTGCTTGATGCTTGCTGCTTGATGCTTGATGCTTGATGCTTGATGCTTGATGCTTGCTGCATGATGCTTGATGCTTGATGCATGATGCTTGCTGCATGATGCTTGATGCTTGATGCTTGCTGCTTGCTGCTTGATGCTTGATGCTTGATGCTTGATGCTTGCTGCTTGCTGCTTGATGCTTGATGCTTGATGCTTGATGCTTGCTGCTTGATGCTTGATGCTTGATGCTTGCTGCTTGATGCATGCTGCTTGATGGTTGATGCTTGATGCTTGCTGCTTAATGCTTGCTGCTTGATGCTTGCTGCTTGATGCTTGCTGCTTGCTGCTTGATGCTTGATGCTTATTGCTTGATGCTTGATGCTTGATGCTTGCTGCTTGATGCTTGCTGCTTGATGCTTGATGCTTGCTGCTTGATGCTTGCTGCTTGCTGCTTGCTGCTTGATGCTTGATGCTTGATGCTTGATGCTTGCTGCTTGATGCTTGCTGCTTGATGCTTGATGCTTGCTGCTTGATGCTTGCTGCTTGATGCTTGATGCTTGCTGCTTGATGCTTGCTGCTTGCTGCTTGCTGCTTGCTGCTTGATGCTTGATGCCTGATGCCTGATGCTTGATGCTTGCTGCATGATGCTTGATGCTTGATGCTTTGACTGTTATTGCATTACTCATGGACTGATCAGCCTTTATGACGACATACAATTTGATAACCCTGCCTTGTGCCCTGGGGTTGTCACTTGTGATCATCTTTTATGGTATGGTGTAATCTTATCTGATTTGGCCACTTTAACAGTGAAAATATTTATTAGTAGCTGAGGATGACTTTCATTGATCAGAAAGGAAATAGCTCTCATGCACCAGATCAATCAGATTTCATCTCTCTAGCAAAAAGGACTGATCATGAGGTAGCTGAGTGTCCGGGCAGATAACTCATTTAATGTACACGTCCATTAGAGTTATGGTGACTCACTCAGGAAGTGAAGCAACAAACCCCCAGCTTGTAGACATACTCAGGGTCTGCTTTTCTCTTGATCTCTAAAATCACAACCTCAATTTACATATGTCTACCCTGGCCTTATCTCATTCTTGTCAATTTTGTTACTAAGGATTGTTTATGCAACAATCCAAAGCAGGAAAACAATTGAGAGCAAGACACATATGCAAAAACCCCAACAATGCTTTTTTTGTGGGGGCACTTACATCAGCATCAGACCCATCCAATCACTCTTCACCTGACTACCAGCTTTCAATCCTCGCCGATAACAAGTGGCGGGTCAGATGCTCTGGACACCGGGGCCAACTCCAAAGCCTTCAAAACAGCAACAAATATGGCGGGGAGACATTGGAGTACATGGAAGCTAATTGCAACACGCGTACACAAGATATCACAGGTTCACTACCACAAAAGAAATGAAGAGGCCAATGGCAGCTGGTCTCCCTGCTATGAACCGTAAAGTGTGTGGTTCGAGGGCGGCTCTCACAGTGGGTGTGGTCCTGTAAGAACAATCAATCTGCCTATTTTGTGAGCGTTTGTGTGACTCTCCCTGGCTTTTGCTTTTCGGGGCAGAACCACATAAACTGCACAAAGCATGTGAAATGGCCAAATCCACCTGTTTCTTGGATTGACCCATAAAACGAATGTGGATGGTTCTTGTAGCACAATTTGCTCAGTAGGTGAATTGTAAAAATGGGAAAATACCTACCATTTCACAATTTGCAAAATAATTTTGCCCAGCTCTGCTAGCTAACTCTTGGTTCACAGAGGGATTCCATCAAAGTAAACAGAAAGAAAGGATCCCCCAATTGAAATGGGCACAATGCAAACTCTCAGAAGCTCACAGAGTTTGGATACCACTCCTAGTTCTGTGAGCTGGTCCACCCACAAAAGCCTACTTCTAAGCTCGCATTTTCGAAACAGAAAATCCCACAAAGCAGTCTTCAGGATCTATGATGAATTGATGGTTACTCAGCACCTCCACTTCCCCCAAGCACACCTTATAGCCGCTCTGTGATAGCCTGCCATCTTTCTTCTAGAGTACATTCGGCAAGATCTTGGCGAGCGAGCAATCTTCAAGCTTTACCAAGGACTTTATCAAAGTCTTGGATCATGTGGGTACCAATTTATATCTAAAGTTCTCAGTTTTACTGGAATCCAATTCTTCAAAGATCATTTCATTATTCAGGAAGACTGTTCAACAAAGACAAAGAAAAGGTTGTCAGCCGTGGACTCCCATTTGTTGACCCTATAGTATCCAAATACACAAAACGCTCTCAACTGGTTAAGTTCTACTAAACTTAAAATATTCTCTCATCACCCCTCTCCTAAACACAGAGGATGATTCATAGCTCTTGTTAAACTGCAGGCTGACATATGGCCTTCCCTTTTCTCAGAAAGGTCTCGCAATAATAGTAATTTCACAACTTCCCCAATTCCTGGAGAGCAATAATCTATTCCATGATTAAAAATTGTGCTTCTGGCACTGCGTAAGGACTGAAACTACTCCGATAAACTTCATCTGGAGAAGATGCCGGTGACGCATGAGCTTTTGACACCATCTACTGGACTCGTTAGTAGTGACTCTCAGAAGAGGTGGGACAGCCCTTGCCCTGTTCCCGTCCTCCCTAGAACACAACATCCATCAAGTTAACTTGATACATAACATTGCCAAACGTTCATCGTATTTGGGTTGTTCACTCTCTCACTGACCCGCATAAACAAGTACATGACTCTGTAACCCTTGCCATTTGAGACTACGACATCGACCCACGCATGTGTAAAGACAACAGTCAGTGGAACCACAACCTTCACAGGGATCTTGTGATAGACATCCAGTGGTGGTCTGTCTTCACATCAGACATTGGATGCACCAAACTGCCTCTGTCTAAACAGATCAAACACTGAAACCTTGCTCCCAGGCCCAGGTGGCCCAACATCTTACCTTTCAACTCATCTGATGCATTGGGCTCCGCTCCCCGTCTTCTGCTCACAGTAGTCATTGGACAAGTGGTCTTAAAAGTAATAAATAGGCACAGCATCCTACAATGGGCTCTTCTGCCTACTCCAGATGACATCTTTGGCTCAGGGCATATTTCTCGTTATTGTCAATTCAAGTTATCTCTCGGTGGTCCATCTATTTTTTAGGAGAATTGATGGAAATAGCTTCTCAGATGTGTCCTCGATCGAAGAAATTAAAGGTGAAATCTTCACACTTTTGCCTTTCGTAGATGAGGCAAGTTATATGTGCGCCATACCTCTCGTCCATAGTATGCCACTTCACAGAAGGGGTCTACTGTTTACAGCACCCTACTGCTAGTACTTGTCCTAAAGTTTTCATTTCTACCCTGGAGTAGTTTCATGGATGGTCACAAAGTTCACTGATGTAGTAACTGGCATTAACCACGATGCGCGTCTATATACTTAATTTCTAATAAAAGCTCCTTCTCAGAAAAGTGCTAACAAAACTGTTCTTCCATTTGTGGCCTGCAGTGTAGAATGACATTAGTTGAACAGCACTTTATATGACGCCTGAGTGTACCTATTACAAATGACACTCTTAAAGCCTACTTAGTTACCTCATATGATGGCCAAATCAGATCGTTCCATTAGCACCATCAACCCGTCACCCATTGTCGATTTTAATCAAATGACTAAGGGCAAATACCACATTCACACATAAAACAAATGAAACTCTAATTACCTGGAATTACCCCTATGCTCAGCAAGTCAGGCATCTGCCATCCAAAAGTTCCCCCACTTGACACATTACCAACTTGTATTCTAATCTACCTTGGCTGTTTTTAGGACCATCTCAAAACTGTACTACCAGCGTGGTATCCACTGCCATCCTCAACCACCAACCCCACATGCAAATGTACCTTATCAGATGCCAAGCTTGCCATTTATGCTTCTAAAGCCCTCAAGGGATATGATCAATTATTTATCAGCCTTGTGAGTAGGAATTCCTTCCATTCTATGGCCTGGATCTGGAAGAGCCTCACAAACAATATGAATGACATTTCGGCCCCTCCTTGTACCACCCAATGATTACTTTGTCCCTAGAGTTTTAGGTGGTGGACTTAGCACTCATGCTTGGAGGCAAGAACTTCTTTTCATCATGTGACTTCAACCAAGAGCAAGAGAGAGAAAAGCAGGTGGCTCTCCTCAACTTGCAACTCTCCTCTATATATGTGTATATATATGTACATATATGTGTGTGTGTATATATATATATATATATATATATCTGGAAGAACATTTCCACTCCTCAGTAACCCCCACACCTCCACACACTATTTCACTCAGGATCTTCCCATCCCCGCATGAATTCACTGTCTAGGATAGCCCTCCACAACCGCGTCCTGCCTGTAGGTGCACAACCCCAGCCTCCCTATGCAGACTCCTAACTTCTCTTGAGTTCCCCAGATACCTTCTCTTCCCCTTTCTCCTTCCTTCCAGTTCACCTCACCCTACTCTACACTCACTCAGTTTCTTACGCCCTGTGCATGTCCGCACTCACCCGTGGCACTCCGCTGTACACTTGTACGATTGCATGATCTGGGGCCTCTTTTATGAGTGCTGTCAGGACAAGTTGCTCAGATGTGGATTGCCATTGGCTCTCCACAAGAAATTACAATCCAGATATTGCTCGTCGTGCTAATGTTTTCATTTTGTATGCCTCTATATTTGAAAAAATCTATAAAATAAAACATTTAAAAAAAGAGCCAGAAAACAAGAAAACAGGGAAAAGAGAGGGGGTTGGAGATAAAAAAAACAGTGACAAAGGGAATAAGCAAGGATGAAACAGGATATACAAAAGTGAGATAACGAGACAGGAAGTGCAGGGTTTAGAAGGAAGTGGAATGAGGTGGTACCCAGGCCAGACAAACCCCGGCATTGGCCGCTCCGGGGGGCGTCTCCTAAGAAAACTCTTGGGTCTCTGCACTTATTTTTGACAAGTTAACCACTGGTCTCGCCAAAGCAGCTGTGCAGGTGCAGGCCTGACCTAATATTACAGCACTTCACTCGAACAGCTATAATTAGCAATAGTAATTGTTTGCGCTCATTTTGTTTACAGTCCCTCCGACCTCTAAACGAGACCTTTCTCCACCTGCCACTGGCCAGATGAGAAATTGTTTGTGCTGGGTCTTAGGGCTGAAAGATCAAATAAGTCAGATTGGAATGAAATGAAGTGGAATAATTTATGGGCTGTACTATGTCCTGCTGAAACGACGTCACACAACAAAGATCAGTCCCACAGCAGGAAACACCTCTGAGCTGAAAACTAGAATATATCAAATGGAGTCAGGGCTGTGCCTTCAGAACCCTCCAACAGGGAGCAAACAGGCTGGCAGGGGGCAGGCAGGGTGACAGGGGGCAGGGAGCAGGCAGGGTGGCGGCAGGGTGGCAGGGGACAGGCAGGCTGGCAGGGGGCAGGCAGGGTGACAGGGGGCAGGGAGCAGGCAGGGTGGCAGGGGGAAGGCAGGGTGGCAGGGGCAGGCAGGGTGGCAGGGGGCAGGCAGGGTGGCAGGGGGCAGGCAGGGTGGCAGGCTGGCAGGGGGCGGGCAGGGTGGCAGAAGTCCGAAACAGGAAACAGGTGGTAGAAGGCAGGGGAACAATGCAGAGCACTGAGCGGTAACATCAATGTTAGACCTTTTCCCACAAACAGTAAAACACCAAAGGCATTACTGCATGCCTCCCTTACTGGGCACGATACGGGCTAGTGGGAATACAGAGGTTGGATACACACTCTTTCACACCCTTGCTTGGTTCACCTTGGGTGGTACAGTCAAGCAGGTCGAGGCTTAGCCGCTGCAGGGAGTAGCCTGAGGACAGATACCACAGTATGAAGCAGTTATTACTAAAACCAATTCAATGTGTGAACCCAGTTAGAGGTATTAACTTCATGCGCAGTAGCAACATGGAAAGAGAAGGAAACTAGAGGGCTCGTCCTACGACTGCACTTGAGATACTGCTTGGAAGAGGTAGAGAAAAGCCACATGGGACCATGGGCACACTATTCTGTGTTCGGTGTTATGCAGCTGTCCTGTACTGTGGACACCCGCAGTCTGGGCAGTGTCCAGAGGGACAGGGCAGTACGTGATCCCATGTAGGTGGATTGCTTCTGCAGGGCTGCCACTTGCTGCTGCCACTGGGTTCATTGTAAGGTAAAGTGCTTGTTAAGTACACGTAGTTCATAGTGTCGGTGCTTGTTGTGTTGAGCTTCTTTGCGGGGTTATACCCAGTCGGTCTTTTCTGGGAGAACCCCGAAATGATGGCTACCAATGGGCAGCAATTGCTTCTTTCTCTAGGTAGGCTCACGCAGCACTATTCAAGGTAAGCTGCCCCTTGCAGTCTGGTGGGTGGGGGTACCATCTGTCCTACTCCATGCTGTTGCCTAGACACATGGGGTGGGCATGAACCACCGGGTCCGGAGTCCTAGGTTCGCACAAGCGCAGGTGCCAGTCCCAACGTCTCCAGGACAAGTATTCTCAGACAACAGATGGGCAGTCTCAGTCACTATTACCATCTGAGAACAAATCCTTAAACAAGCTTAGGAGCAAACGTCAATCTCTAACACTGTCAAGAGTGTCAATGTCCCAGGGCAACCATGCGTCAAAACCCTGAAGAAAGAACTTCAGGTGTAGCATATCAAGGGCATGGCCTGCCAGAAACATGGGAAGACATGTTTGGAACCCACGAGAAACAAAGAATGGCATGCTCAGAACTCTCTAAAAAGAAGGAATGGCATGATTGGTACCCCTGGAAATTAGAGGTGTACTTGGAACTCTAGAAAAAAGGGGAGGCATGTTTGGAACTCTCTAAAAAGAAGGAATGGCATGCTTGGAACTCTCTAAAAAGAAGGAATTGCATTCTTGTAACTCTCTAAAAAGAAGGAATGGCATGCTTGGAACTCTCTAAAAAGAAGGAATGGCATGCTTGGAACTCTCTAAAAGAAGGAATTGCATGCTTGGAACTCTCTAAAAAGAAGGAATGGTATGCTTTGAACTCTCTAAAAAGAAGGAAGGATGCTTGGAGCTCTCTAAAAAGAAGGAATGGCTTGCTTGGAACTCTAAAAAGAAGGAAGGATGCTTGGAGCTCTCTAAAAAGAAGGAATTGCATGCTTGGTACCCCTGGAAATTAGGGAAGGTGTACTTGGAACTCTAGAAAGAAGGGGGGGCATGTTTGGTACCCCCTGGAAACAAAGGAAGGCATACTTGGAAGCCCCCAGAAACAAGGGAAGGCATGCTTATAACTCCTTAGAAACAAGAAAATATATGCCTGGAACCCCCAAGGGGCATTGGGAGGCATGCTGGAAACAAGGGAAGGCAAGCATATTACCTTCTAGAAACAAGGGAATGGTTGATTGGTACCTCTTGGAAACATGGAAATGCATGCTTGGAACCTTCTAGAAACATGGGGAAACATCATTGGAACCCTCTAGAAGCAGGTGGAGGGAGGCATCCCTGGATTTTTCTGGAAATAAGGAACTGCATGCTTGGAAAATTCTAGAAGTAAGGAACAGCATGCTTGAAACCTGCTAGAAATGAGGGAAGGCATACTTGGAACCTCCTACAACAAAGAAAGGCATGCTTGGGACCTCTTAGACACAAGGGAAGGCATGCTTGGAACCTCTTATAAACAGGGGAAGGCATGCTTGGGACCTCTTAGACACAAGGGAAGGCCTGCTTGGAACCTCTTAGAAACAAGGAAAGGCATGTTTGGAACCTCTTAGAAACAAGGGAAGGCATGCTTGGGACCTCTTAGACACAAGGGAAGGCATGCTGGGACCTCTTAGAAACAAGGGAAGGCATGCTTGAAACCTCTTAGAAACAAGGGAAGGCATGCTTGGGACCTCAGAGAAACAAGGGAAGGCATGCTTGGGACCTCAGAGAAACAAGGGAAGGCATGCTTGGGACCTCCTAAAAACAAGGGAAGCCATACTTGGAACTTCATCAAAACAGGGGAAGGCATGCTAAGAACCTCGTAGAAACAAGGGAAGGCATGCTAAGAACCTCGTAGAAACAAGGGAAGGCATGCTTGGAACCTCCTAGAAACAAGGGAAGGCATGCTTCGGATCCCATAGAAACAAGGGAAGGCATGCTTAGAACCTCATAGAAACAAGGGAAGGCATGCTAAGAACCTCGTAGAAACAAGGGAAGGCACGCTAAGAACATCATAGAAACAAGGGAAGGCATGCTAAGAACCTCGTAGAAACCAGGGAAGGCATGCTAAGAACCTCGTAGAAACAAGGGAAGGCATGCTTGGAACCTCGTAGAAACAAGGGAAGGCATCCTAAGAACCTCGTAGAAACAAGGGAAGGCATGCTAAAAACCTCATAGAAACATGGGAAGGCATGCTAAGAACCTCGTAGAAAAAAGGGAAGGCACGCTAAGAACCTCGTAGAAACAAGGGAAGGCATGCTTGGAACCTCGTAGAAACAAGGGAAGGCATCCTAAGAACCTCGTAGAAACAAGGGAAGGCATGCTAAAAACCTTGTAGAAACAAGGGAAGGCATGCTAAGAACCTCGTAGAAACAAGGGAAGGCACGCTAAGAACCTCGTAGAAACAAGGGAAGGCATGCTAAGAACCTCGTAGAAACAAGGGAAGGCATGCTTGGAACCTCCTAGAAACAACGGAAGGCATGCTTGGAACCACCTAGAAACAAGGGAAGGCATGCTAAGAACCTCGTAGAAACAAGGGAAGGCATGCTTGGAACCTCCTAGAAACAACGGAAGGCATGCATGGAACCTCCTAGAAACAAGGGAAGGCATGCTAAGAACCTCGTAGAAACAAGGGAAGGCATGCTTGGAACCTCCTAGAAACAAGGGAAGGCATGCTAAGAACTTCATAGCTACAAGGGAAGGCATGCTAAGAACCTCGTAGAAACAAGGGAAGGCATGCTAAGAACCTCGTAGAAACAAGGGAAGGCATGCTTGAAACCTCGTAGAAACAAGGGAAGGCATGCTAAGAACCTCGTAGAAACAAGGGAAGGCATGCTTGGAACCTCGTAGAAACAAGGGAAGGCATGCTAAGAACCTTGTAGAAACAAGGGAAGGCATGCTTGGAACCTCGTAGAAACAAGGGAAGGCATGCTAAGAACCTTGTAGAAACAAGGGAAGGCATGCTAAGAACCTCGTAGAAACAAGGGAAGGCATGCTTTGGATCCCATAGAAACAAGGGAATGCATGATAAGAACCTCATAGAAACAAAGGAAGGCATGCTAGGAACCTCGTAGAAACAAGGGAAGGCATGCTTTGGATCATATAGAAACAAGGGAAGACATGCTTGGAACCTCGTAGAAACAAGGGAAGGCATGCTAAGAACCTCGTAGAAACAAGGGAAGGCATTCTTGGAACCTCCTAGAAACAAGGGAAGGCATGCTTGGAACCTCCTAGAAACAAGGGAAGGCATGCTAAGAACCTCGTAGAAACAAGGGAAGGCATGCTTGGAACCTCGTAGAAACAAGGGAAGGCATGCTAAGAACCTTGTAGAAACAAGGGAAGGCATGCTAAGAACCTTGTAGAAACAAGGGAAGGCATGCTTTGGATCCCATAGAAACAAGGGAAGGCATGCTAAGAACCTCGTAGAAACAAAGGAAGGCATGTTAAGAACCTCGTAGAAACAAGGGAAGGCATGCTTGGAACCTCCTAGAAACAAGGGAAGGCATGCTTTGGATCCTATAGAAACAAGGGAAGACATGCTTGGAACCTCGTAGAAACAAGGGAAGGCATGCTAAGAACCTTGTAGAAACAAGGGAAGGCACGCTATGAACCTCCTAGAAACAAGGGAAGGCATGCTTTGGATCCTATAGAAACAAGGGAAGACATGCTTGGAACCTCGTAGAAACAAGGGAAGGCATGCTAAGAACCTCGTAGAAACAAGGGAAGGCAAGCTAAGAACCTCGTAGAAACAAGGGAAGGCATGCTTGGAACCTCCTAGAAACAAGGGAAGGCATGCTTGGAACCTCCTAGAAACAAGGGAAGGCACACTTTGGATCCCATAAAAACAAAATAAAAGACATGGCTTGGGGCCCAGGGTCTCTTGTTCAGGAGCACTTCTGTAACTTGCCCTGCTAATGAGTTCTGCACGGTCAGACGCTAATAAAGCAGCACACGCTTTCACAGAAGTCCAAGAGACATGTAACCCAACTTCTGCCAAGCATTCTCAACGGCGGTTCCAGGGGTGGCTGCTATTGTCCCTTTTGTATTTTAAATGGGGCACCTATCTTCCCCCTGTAAAAGTATTCTATGGATTTCTCAGTCCCCAACAAGGAGCTTCTACACAGGCACTTCAGATCGGTTGTTTACCTGTCCTAAGACAATAAATTGCCTGGAAAAAGCCAAGGAACTGCAAAGGCAGATGACTTTTATTCAAATCTGCTATAATCTGGGGCTCCTGGGGTTACAAGTCAGAAATGGTGGAAATCAGGTTGGAACCAATCAAGTGATTGCATGCGCCCTGTTGACATCTAACTGCTCGGGTTTCCCTCTCTCACTCACTGATAGCAGGAGAGCTGCTCTTGCCTAGGACACAGGTAAAGGTCCAGACTGGATACAGAGCTGTATGGCATTACAGGACCAGGGTGACAGCCAGTGTGATATCCTTATAAAGCTCCCCTGGCATCAAAAACAAGGATGGTAATGCCCATTTCTGCTGCAATCACTATGTGAAATTGCAGCTGACACACCAGTAATAAACACTGCAGCAGTGCTTAATTTGTTAAACAATAAGTGCAGGTGCCCAAGGTTTTGCTCAGAAGCCCTTCGAAGATCTGGGTGCCGAATCCCAAGGCTACATAGTCTTGAGTCCACTTCACGCCTCTTTCTTCCACCACTAGAGACTCCCGGCTTCTTTATCTCACACTGGCAGGTTCTTTTTCATTTATGTGTTCTCCATTCGTCACTGTTATTCCATCTTTCTTTTCCTCCTTCTTTCCTCCTTTTGTGTTTTTCTCTCCCTTGGTCTGGATCAAAATGTGTGCCGGTGGGCCCCACCTGCAACCATCGGCTCAAATTAAGCACTGACTGCAAGGGTTAATGGATCCCCCAGTACCAAACTAGTCACATTAGTAGGAGCAGAGGTACACTTAGGCTGCCATTATGAGAACCCTAAATATGATGATGGGGCCAGCAATGGGAGTTATGGGCCCCATCAGGATGTAAGTCCCATGATACTATTTCCCCGAACACCTTGCTATGCTGAGAGCAGATGACAAGTGCGGGTGAAATACCAGGGCAGAATAAGGAATTACAGCAGAAACTGGATGCAGTATTTAGGGGTGTAGGTCCAGGGGGAAGTGTTTGGGGTGGTACCCCCCTAAAAAATGTATTCTGTAGTAAATAGTTTGGTACAAGTGCTTTCAGATGGGTAAAGTGAAGTGTTTGACGGATTTCACCTGGGATTTTCACATGCCCACATTGACAAAAATGCACTCCTGTCTATGTTTTAAGGCCTTAAACAATATTGATTAGTTCGAAAAATATTGTGTTTTAAGTACCCCTAACAATCCGCACTCCTCTCACATTCAGCTGCCCCTTAATCCCCTCTCATGTCCGACTTCTCATATAATGTGTTTTAACAAGATGTCCCTGCATGATTGTTGGGAAATCTGAAGCTAACACCCTCCCCCAATCATACCAACCAAGCTACGCCCCTTGCAGTATTGACGATTCCCTTCGCTTACAACTCGTAACCCCCGCAGTACTGCCCTCCCCTCCCGGACCTATTGATGCAGCCATTATTGATAGTTCTGGGTGAGGAAAATACCGAGCAATTTAGTGGCCAAGTTGTATCATTCTTTAGCATCAAACATTCCAACTGCTCGTTTATCCCCAAAGTAACTCTTCACCTACCTCAGTATTTTAGCAGCTTCTCCAAACCCCTTTTCCAGCCCCCCTCCAAACAGGAAAGCAAAGCCAGATTTAGAGTCCTTCTCCGTCATATCTGAGCTCATCTCGAGCAAGAAGCCCCTGCAAAGATCACATGAATCAAGACTAAATATTTCCAATTACTTACTGGCAAAAAGAAACCGTGTCTTTAACTTAATAGCCGCTTCCGCTGATTATTACTGTATAATTTCTTCCCAGATTGCTGCCCTTAATTTTGCTCTGACTTGTCATATTTCTTTTGATAGTTTAATCCCAGACATTATCAGCACATCTTAACCATTCTATTGATAGAAACGCTCTTTAGTTCACTTTCAAGTCCACTTCAAACTACCAGGCTGATTCTCTGCAACCCATGTACCTTAGGAACTTTAATGTCTGTGGCAACACTTTGCTAGTCAGATCCATTTTAGAAATCTTACCCCTGTAGAGCAAATAAGCCCAACACCTGTACTTCCCCTTCACTGTTCCTGTCTGAGTTGCTTTAAGAAATAGAAAGACTAAAAGGGAGGCTCTATAAAGGCCTTTGGGAATGTCTAAGAATACCTAGGATTCCTGCAAAGGGGAATATTGAGCACCACAGCGTCCACTGTGATTTCCTTAAAAACAATAAGGGTGCTAAAAAAGAATAGCTGTTAAAAATGGCATTTATTCCATGTAAGGGATCCTTAAATGCCCTCATCTAATGTGACTGATCCACAATACAGCTCTAAATTTACCGAAACACAACCAACTTTTTACTCAGGATGTTTGCTTTTTCCACATTGACTGTATTTTTTTTTATTTGTGAAAATTAATTGATTGATCATAAATTTCAGTTCATGCAGAAATTCCTTTGGCAAGTAAGTAGTCAGTGTCTGGCATAAAAATAAAACATGTGGTAACATAACTATCTTAACAAGATTCCCTTTGAAATGAAGAAAAGTGGTTCTCTCATCCAGAGGGAGCAGTGACAATACAAACAGTGGAGAAGGCAAGCAAAGATTGGCTGACAGAAGTCACCCACTAACATGTGCACTCATACAGGTACCGCAGACGAGCCCATGTGTACAAACCTTCTCAGAGAACTGCTGATAAAAGATTATTAACAGAGGCATATTAACTCTCCATCGAAAGAAGTTGTGGGCACACAATGGAAAATAGCACCGCAAATGGAGAACAGCTTATTTGACGTGGACATAATTATGTAGTATCCAAATGTGATCCCCATGTGTTGGTCTGGAGCACGATCACCTTAGATTGTCATCTTCTTTTATCTCTTTATACATGTCTGAGGCTGAGCGCAGGCAATGCAAATGTGCGCTGGTCTGTAAATTCTGATATAGATGTAAACGATGAGCATCCCATGACTGCTTAGTCACGAAAGACACTGGTGAATCTTAAGTAGTTCTTGGCTAGTGATAATAACTTTACTAAAAACAGATTCCCACTGCAAAATGAGCCAACACAAACGCTTTCGGTGAAAGTGACCAGCATCACAAGCCTTGTTTGTTCATTATTATGTCTGCCCATTGCATTGTGACTGATAACCTGCTTTCGTAAGATGGTCAAAAACTGTAGGCGAGGATTGGAAGGCAATAATGTGGTGAAAATGTCTACCGCAAAGCAGGTGATTGTATTGTAGACACGTGTTTGCAATATTGTAATGCTCTCCTTAAGCTTTTCCTTTGGAATTTCAGCTCCTCTTCTGTATTTGAAAGGTGTTCTATTTCTGAATGTAGCCCTGGTATTGTTTAATCTAATGCTATTGTACATAAGACAAATTTCTTGGTACACCAATAGCTAGAAAAAGTGATTTCTTGCCTCTTTGATTTCCTCCTGCTACTGGGTTGTCATAATTCTGTTGTAGTATCAATGGGTTCAATGTCGAAGTTTCACCACACAGTGCGCTTTCTTCCAATTTCCATTCACTGGAATTCCCAATAATCAATAGCCACATCTAAAGTAACATAAGAAGGCACTTAAAATTGATCTGGAGCCCATTAGCAGTACTTCAGGATTAAACTGCCAAACAAGTCATCAGTATTTCTAATTTTAGTGCAACGTTGATACCTGGTTTTATAGGCAAATAGAAAGAAAAATAAAAAAGAATGGACACATTCACGGCTTAGACATTGATTTCAAATTTAGTACATTTTACTGTTGAGTTCAGACAATGTAAATTCATATAACCACTGAGAACCGCTAGAGGGTGTTTTGCTAATTTAAGGTATTGTCTCCATTTGATGAAAGGTGCTTTAAAAACTACAGTAACAAAAGTAAAACAATTAACATAATTGTAAGTAATTGAATGTGGTAGTCTTGTGGATAATATGGATAGGATTGCTCCATTAGCATAAACTTAAATGTCTTGTAGGGTTACTTGGAGTTGTTGAGGAAGCCAGCTGACTTTTTTCAAAGTTTGATAGGCCCAACATTTGGGAGGAAAGGGTATTAACATTTTTGAGTTCTGCCGGGGAGGATGAGTCTCCCTAGAAATACTGTCCATTTATTTTCATTCATTTGCAATCTATGTAGGGCAGACCCTGCAGCTCTTTGTTTTTTAAATATTGTAAGGGAGACACAGCTCCCCACAAGGCAGAGGATATTTTTAGTAATTTTGCCTCACCTTGTGGAGGAAAGCAGCTCTATGCATGTGTATGCAGTTCCAGGAAAGCCGATATACGTCAGACATGTTTGTTTTAACTCTATCTGCAATCTATGAACATAGCCTCAGAATGCCTACTTCCGCTGTGTAGATGTGGTAACTAACAATGATCAGTGCACAAAGTCTATAATACCATTGTGTAGGGTAAACAGCTACCAACTGCAGCTATATCACTATACCAACAGACGGGCCCCTGTTTTCTATGTATATAGTAAACAGATTTGTAGCTAGACACAAACCAAGGAGAAGTCGATGTATCAGTGAAGGAGAAAAGGGTTTCAGGGTCATGTAGGAAGATAGAAAAGATTGAAACATGTGGATAAATAGAATAAAAAATGTAAGAACATCGGTCTCAATACATAACCTAGCTCACCCACATAGACTTCACAGCAGTATTGTTGATTTTTTGTGTGTTTATATGTTTTTAAGCGTTTGTGTTTATAGTGAGATGTCTCTCCAAGTTCATGTGGAATCAATTTCAAGATGAAATATAGAGCATTACTTTTAACATCCTGATGCAGGCAGTATAAGTAGATTTGCAGCCAAAACATATTATTCATTAGTATTTGTTAGAATCTACTTGACTACTGTGGCCCATTTTGAAAATGTCTTACTGCGATGACAATATGGTGCAGGGATGGGAGGGTGAAATATGATTTGAACATGTAATAATGTATTTCATTATATATTCTATGTGTGAGACCTGGGATAGGTATTTAGATTGACTGCCTTTCTCTCTTCTGTTTTACTAATCAACTCACGTTCTGTATTTCATTTAAAATGGATTAAATGATCTGGATGTGAGATAAGATTCAGGAAGGGAAGATCGGTATTTGACATGTTTAATGCAATTTGTGATAGCGGATGATGTTTGGGATTATCCGACCTTTCAGGTGATTATTGACTTGTGGGTGGCACTGTTTTCCTTGTCATAATACGCACCCCTGGAAAATGCACAGTAAAGTCAGAATCCATGTTTCCATTAAAAAGAAGTATCAAAAAGAGCAGAAGGGGGTTCACATCCAGTGCTTTTGTCCTTGTGGGATTTGGGTGTTCTGCCAGTCTGTGCACTATACACAGTGAACAGACTACTGTGCTTGTGCCTTGGGTTTACTATCCCGATAGTAAAGATCAGGAGTCATATTTTTATCTCTTGAAAGCATTCTGCATCACCCTGTGAGTAAAGAAAGACCAAACCGGCCTTGTGGGTCGTGAGCAACTGAAAGGTTTCAAGTATGAAACATTGGGTGCAGCTCCACCAACCCTTTGTGCTCCACCAACCCTTTGTGGCTGGATTTGGGAGCCAGGACTGACTGGTGTTTATTTCCAGGTTATCAAATATTTATCGCAATTATTCACAGATTCCCTGGCATTTTCCAAAGACATGCAAACATCCCAGAAATGTCCGACCAAAGAATTATGTCGTTAAAAAACACAAGTTAGAGCACTAGAAAAACAAATGTGATGTTCATATAATGCCAATTTAAAAGAGAAATGTTGGAATTCTTCTCTACCATACCAGAAACATTTACAGCAGGTGTCCCTCTGCAGGACAGCAGTGCTGCATTCCGCTGTTAGAGGCGTGTCGTTTTTGTGGTCTGTTTTTGTTGCACAGACAAGCTTGATGCGAGCGCGTCAATTTCATCAGGTGCAGGGCAGCAGCGCATTTGTCAAGTAGAGATGGAAAAAAGACTTGCATATCCTCTGAAGCATATATTGCTTGTGACGAAAAGTGAATGCTGAGGTGTGACTCGAGCACTTAGAAGCACACGAACTTTGCTTCTCCCGGGGATTCAAAGCCTCTTTTGATTGGGATGTGCTGACTAGACCACTGATGTGCAAACACTTTTCTCTCAGAATCCAATTGTTCGGTCGCTCAGCTCTGAGAAGAGGCGAGACTTTGAATGGCGGAAGAGTTGATGTTCATGATGTCAGGATCTTAGCTGCCAGGGTCAATTGTTCTCCACCTCTCGCTCAGAAGGTTTATTCAAAGCCCTGCTATCCAAAATAGCTGGCATTAAGGCTGATTCCAGTAATAGCTATCAAGGTGGTTTGAAATTCCGCGAAGGCCATTGTTAGACACTCTGCCTTGTTCTGCTTGCTTCCTGATGTACTATTCATCT
Organism: Calotriton arnoldi; assembly: GCA_963921515.1. NCBI lineage: Eukaryota > Metazoa > Chordata > Amphibia > Caudata > Salamandridae > Calotriton > Calotriton arnoldi. The sequence goes on along the minus strand of CAWUFW010000843.1, from coordinate 2,960,935 downwards.
CTCACCTGGCACGCACGCATTACAATTTCTTCCAATATCTCAGCTATTCGATGCAGGTGATGTTCATAAATGAAGATGGCGCACCGCCACACTCCTATGAATAGGAATGTCCATAAGCAGGGCTTTAGCACCTTCACAAAGTTGACCCACGCTTCACAGTACAAAATAAGGAGATGCAGAGGGAGTGGGCAGGTTAAATCCATGTACGCTTCTGGAGGTCAGCAGGCCCTTTAATATAGATGAAAATGCTGCTTTTTGATTGGCAGCCTCCCCCTCGGTTACCCGCATGTTTCTGGTTTACTGATGGGCATGTTCATCCATTAAGGTACCAATGATTTGAAGATTATTTTCGCGACATCCATTATCGAAGGCTAGCTCAGTGAGCCCTCGTATGAGTCGGATCCCTTTGGTCTCCTAATCCAGCATCATTCAGGTTCCCAGCCTGCTGAAATTGCTGCTACTGATTTTTCAGGACAAAATTGACTGTCTAGCTTGGAGATAGGCAGCTGTGTGCATCTCTAATATACCTCCTCACCTTGTGAAGATTTACAGATCACTAAAACCAGTCCTGGAAAATGCTTTCATACCAGCCTCGTGTGGCTCCGAGGGAGTGCTGCGATCGAGCCAGACCCTCTCCATTTAGGCTCTACTGCCAGCCATTTTAAGTGGGGTCAAATAACTAGTAGGTGCTGATTGGGTTGGAAATGTTGCAGTGTTTAGAGTCCCACCATTTGAGCCAGTTGAGGGGCTTAAAGGCCCCAAGCCAATACTAAGAGCCTCATTTGCAGTCGGGCAGTAATAAGGCAATCACCGCACATCTGTGAATACTCCCTCCACCCAACTCTTGGTACCACTGCCTCATTTCGGGGGGAGCTGTGTTTCTGACAGCCTCGGCCAGTTCTGCCTTTGAAACACTGGAGGACAAGTGCCTCCTCGCATTCCAAGGGAGGGCTGCCTTAAGTTCGCCGAGGAAGTCTGGCTCTGAGTCTGCTTAATGTTCGCTTGCCTGGGACTACATTGTGCAGCATTGTGGTCCTAGGTGGGAAGAAATGCTCTTTCGGGCACTAAGAGCAAACCTCCACTGTATAAGGAACATTTTTGGTTTTAAAAACGAATTCCCTCTTTGGTGTTTCATGTATGGAAAACAAAACGAGCATCTGGGGCCGTATTATACAAAGTGCCCCGGGGGCGCAACAAGCATAGGTGGCCACTTTGCGTGCCCCAGGGCACATTGGTATTATAGAAGGGGCGGCAGGCGCTGTAATACAGATAGCGCTGCCGCACATATAGCGCCAGAGCTATCATCAGATGGCATTCCCATATTTGCATGGGGCGTGGCTCCATGCAAATGAGGGAATCTCTTTGCCTCTGCACCTGCGCCCTATTGTAGACATGGGCGCAAAGGTAAAGAAGCTGTCAGGCAGCGGCGGTGCGTCCATTGGGGCGCTGGGGCGTTGCCCCACTAATGCAAAGTTAAGTAATGCTCCTGTACGTCTGGCAGACGTACAGGTGTATTACGAAGTCCGTGCCGGGCGGTCACTGACGATCACCGGGCGACGCCCGGCAATCATCAGGACAAGGGGGTGGTGACGTCGGGTGTAGCGCACTTAGTGCGCATGCTCAGTTCTGGGCTGGTCATTTTTCTGACCAGCCCGTGGCGCTACATGCGCATTAGCCTGCAGATTAGAAGAGCGGGGGTTGCTTCATGGCGCAGCCCCGGTCTCCTAATGGGCGGGTGTGTACCCCTGCCCAAGCCAATCCTGGCGCTGCTGGGGCAGCGTCTGGATTGGCTTAGTCACAGCGAGGCACGGGATTTGGGAAGCGTAAGAGTTAACTGTAGTCCGTAGTCGGACACTCGGACTGCGACACGACACGACACACACCTCGTGTTCTGGTGCGAGGGCCGAGGCTGCCTGCTACTACTGCTCGTCGTGGGTGGGTGGCTCCGGTAAAGAAGAGACTCACTGCTGGACGAGACTTCAACTTCACCACGTAAGTACTTCCAGAATCCAAAGTGAGCTGATGCTTGATGACGAGAAAATGTACACTTTCACCCGCGCCTCCAAGCTGATTGTTGTAAGTAATAGTACATTTTAAATTACTTACAGCAATCAGCTTGGTGGCGCGGGTGGAAGAAATGCTCCTGTTAACGTTGCTCGGCGCTCTCTAATGTGCACTATCAAAGCGCCGGCCATTAATATACTCTTTTCCAGGAAAAGAGTATATTAATGGCGGCGCTTGATAGTGCACATAGAAGCGCCGAGCAACGTTATGCTCAACAACAAGGCTTGTTGCAAAGAGTGGCCGGCGCTGTGATTGTGCACTTTAGAGGCGCCGAGCAACGTTAACATGAGCATTTTGTTAACGTTGCTCGGCGCTCTCTAAAGTGCACAATCACAGCCACTCTTAAAGGAAAGTCTTCTAGCCCAAGGTTTGCCCTGCTGAAAAGAGTCAACAAAATGTCGGGCCATCTTCAAAGCTCTTCTTTAATGCTATTAAAGCAAAATATTATGCTGTCACTATCCTATGGCAGTGAGATTTTCCCGTCTTCATGAATATGTGGAGGAACACTAGCCAGTGCAATTTAGGCAACTTTTTGCACTCCCATCCGCTACCTCTCAGTCCCCAAAACGTCTAGAGTTCAGTTTAATTAAACAGTCTCTTCTGCAAGCATCCTGCATTTTACAATTCTGGCACCAATGTAAGGCTGCAAAGTATGGTGCTTTAAAGTTTTACTTGTGGGCTGAACGAAGAGACAGCCAAATGAATAATCATCACCTCATACTGGCACTTTATAATGCTTTAGAGCTATAAGAAGTGCAAGGCATTTGGAACTCTTTTTATATCCAGCACAATTTAAATATATTTGAAAAAGGAATTGTGTCTATAGTCTTTTAATCGTGATAACAAAATTTGCATCACACTAAAGTTCTATGACACTTTACTAGCGCCTCATGTTTAGGGTAATTTGAAACCTAACCTCACTGGAGCGGGTCATTAAGGGAGTGGGTGGCGACAATTACAACTCATCACAAGAGGGGGTGGGCTTAGGAGTGGTGAAGCAGGCTGCGAGAAGGGGTGGGAGAGACGATGAGTCATACTTTTCCTGCTCCGTCGTCCGTCCTGACCTTACTGGAAGGCAGCAGTAGCATCGGCATTCATAGTAAGTTCCACTTGAACTTCGTGAAATCCTAAATGGTGAAAATTAAAACATGGTGCAGTGCTTGTTCTCCGCTGCCAAAGGAAATCCGATCACTCAGAATAAAAAATCAGTGGAGGTTCGTACAAATTCCAGCAGTAGGCCTTTGTCTGCTCTGTAAGGATAGTCACTCACAGTGGACAGACTGTCTTTGATTAATCTATAGCTAAGATAATATAAGTTATTTTGAGACCAGTTCACAAACGACTTATCATTCTAAACAATAGGAGAATGCCCACTGCCACGGACGTGTTTCTGGTTCGAAATTTTGCTTCAGTTCCTGTAAGCTAAGGCATGGCTGTCTGATACGTGTGTTTGCAATTACTAATCAACGGAGACGTTGTTGTAAGGCTTGGGAAAAGTGTGTGGTGGTTAGCCAGGGCACCACTTTCTAAGAGGCCCCCTTTTCAAAAGTATTGTACTCCGCGCTGCACGTTGGAGGGCCGTTGTGTGACGTCACGCTATCAAATATGTGATTGTTTGCTCAAATTACTTTCTTTTGTAGCCTCCTTGAGGCTGAATACATTTAATAATACAATGGTCGCATGCGCACAGCTCCAGTCTGGGGGCACGGTACCCCTCTCATTTTGGATGTATCATGTCTGGTTTGTTGCCTGCACGGGCCTCCGCACCGGCACTACAGCCTGCACAGCCACATTCTTATTTACTGTTGTCTGTGCCCCTGGAATGGTGAGTTTGTCCTCTCCCATGTCTTTGCTCTCTCCATGACTCAGTCTCCATCCCTCTCTGGCTTCCCTTCCTCCCTCCTTCCTTGCATGTCTCTCCTTTACTTTCTTCCCTTCCTCCATGCCTCTACCATTCTCTTCCTCCCTTCACTCTAATGCCTCTACCTCACGCTTTCCTTTTCTCCCTCCATTCCTCTCTCTCTCCATTTCTTTCTTCCCCCACATGCCTCTTCCCCTCGCTTCAATACTCTCTTCTTTCGTCCCTCATCTCTTACTTTCTCGGTTTCCTTTATTGCCCCTCCTTTCTCTCTTATGTCTTATCCACTTCCTACCAGCGCCACCCCCTCCTTTCATCACTTGTTCCTGCACTCCGGTGTCCGAGACAAGGCTGCTAGCCCCTTTCTCCGAGTTCAGATAGTTCACCCGCTCTCTGAGTTCAGGCATTGGAACGAAACATATGTCTAGATGATCATATTTCTTAATCTCCTGAGCAAGGCGTGAAACATCTTGGAGGCTGCATTTTAAGGATAATCTCGCTGTTACTCGTCAGCATAAGTCAGGACTTCCAGTGGGTTTGCAGCAGAGCACTGTTATCTCAAGTCCATTATAAAGTTCTCTAATTACAGAATGGAACAGCTATGTCATTATCATGAAATGCCTTTATTAACATCATATCAAGACTGTAAGAAGAAAATGCCAGACAGGTGCACTGTGAACAGTAGACAGACAAGACAACCGTGTGGGCAGGTAACATAATTACAAACCTTGCTTGTTGCATTGTAAAATTTGCACACTACAGTAACTAAACAATTATAATTCTGTAAAATATGGAATATTTTTCCTGTGTTTAAATATTTCAAGTCTACACAATCACTATTGCTTCATAAACCGTCTTGCTTCATCAAATTTGCTTTAAAATGCATGAATTTCACAGTCTTTTTTCAAATTTTCTTGGGGGACACCCTCCCTCCCCGAAGCTCACTTATGATAGTTGCGCTCACTCGCGACAACTATTTCGCCTCACCACTTTCAAATGTCACCAGCCGCCACTGCTGTCAGGAGGTGTGTAGACAGTCCGTCACCTAAAGATGGCACACTGTTAGTGCGCGCTCTGATGGCAGCCCTGAAGGAGGGAGTGCAGGGGGTCCTATTGACCCCCTAGACATCACTTTGCAGGCGGGTGCAGTCACTCACCTCACCCGTCTGCAAAGGGATCTCTCACCCCTTTTAGGCGTGTTGCAGCCTGCACAGTGAAACACGGGTGGTTGCTTCAAAGCCACTCCATATTTCACTTGAATGCACTGCCCCAGAGCAGCACGAGTTCACGGCTGCCCTGGGGTCAGCGTATTCAATCTAATATGGCGCACTCTCCTTGTTGGCGCCAAACGCACCTTTTGAAAGCTGCACACAGTGCTAACAAGGAAGATGCGTCGCATTGTATAATAGTGCCCCTGGTCTGTCACCTCTCTATGACAGGGTGGGCTAGGTGCATTACATAATTTTGCCGACAACGCTTCTGCTATGTCGGTGGGAGCTCTTTCATCTATGCCCAGCATACGAGCAGGTTGCGGCTGAGGAGACAGATGTCATGCCTCCACCTTCCCAGCCTCTGAAGGTGCACCAGGCCAGTGGCTTGCCAGAGCAACAGTGCAGATATTTCATGGTCTCTGGAGATCTGTTCTTCCACAAGCAGGTATTAGGCGGGAGTAAAACATTCTATTACCTCTTGAGGCCTTGCAGGCGGATGGGGATCTAGGTGAGAAGAGGGTCAGAGCTCAGCCTGTATGGATGCCCTTTGCTGCCCCTCAGGCTCTGACATGCACATCAAAGGTATGCATCCGCCCTTCGAATGCCCGTCCCCTATGGGCCCAGCCATGTCTACCTCACTGAATAACCGCAGCTCTGGCTCTGACTGTAAAGGTATTGGAAGTAAAGGTGGCTCCTGCCTCCAGCCTTGCATGTACTGCTGCTCTCCAGGAGCCGTTTCTGAATTAGAATTGTGAGCCTGTCAGGCCTTCATCAGAAATGTCAAAGCGAAGAAAGGGCGTGCTGTGCTCCTGCCCAGTGAAGCATTGCAAATGGCCTTGGCGCTAGGTAGGGCAGTCCCCCCGACCCACTTGGACCAGCAGTGGGCACTGTCAACACATAGCCGCAGTGCTAAATATGCAAAGGGGAGTGTAGGCCATTTCTTATTGGACCTAAGGTCTTGCTTCTCCCCTAAGACTCCAGAAGACCTGTGTCTAATGTAGGTTCAGGAGGGTGAGATTCATGTAGGTGATTTAGATAACCACTGACTCTGTAAATTAGTTGCCATTTGCCATTACGTTCAATGTATGAAGGTTTTCCTTGAATGGATATTCTGAAAATCTGGCATTAATCTGGCCCTCCTAAACCTGATTTGGACACCATAGCTCCAGAAGAATCTATTGGAAGTTCATCATCGACGTCCATGTAGTTGTATAAAAAGCAAATGCAAGACCTTTTCTTCCCATAGCTGCAGACCGTCTTTTACAAATGAGCACTTGCTACCCTTGTGTGGAATTACTGAACACGTGAGATCAGAACAGTTTAATATTGAGAATGGGATTCTGTTAATCCCTGAGGTTCAGGTACAAAGGGGAGGCAAGGCCAGGCTATGTGCAATGGCTTCACAGTAGATGCACGTGCACATGCTGCCTGAAATGATTTCAGCATAGAACCAGGATTTGTGATTACGAGACTGGATGGGACAAGGGCAGATGCAATATTAAAAAATATTTTTATCACTGAAATGGTGGTGATTGCATGAAACAAAGAACCTTGTAGTAGGGTGGAGAAGAGAGGCATAGGGGATGAATGAAACAGTCCTGGGAGAGACACAGGAGGGGGGCAACAGTGGTTTGCTAGCTAAAGGAAAGCTGGAGACCATGTAGGATGATGAAAGAGAGTGGTATTTCTCTTTCTACATCCACAGTTGTTGCACAGAGGTTCCAACTCTCTCCAGTTGGGGTATATTGCCATTAATAATGCAACTATTAGTTCAGTATATTTACTTCAAAACAAATGATATCTGGATTCTTTGTCGTGATGGTTTTGAGTTGTGATTAAGTTTACAAATGTCAATGTGATCTTTAACTATGGTAGAAATGCAGTGCTTAATTTGTGAAAAATATAAGTGCCAGGGCTCTCGTCAGGAGGTCAATGCAGCTTGCCCCACTTATTGCCCCTGCCATGCTGCCAATGATAGAAACAACACAACTACGAACCACCACACTCCTAAATATGAGACAATTTGGACCATTTCAGGCCCCCATAGCTATAAGATTGGTTTTGGAGGCAGGTAATAGTAATTTTTAATGTAAATTGAATTAATAATTAACTGTTGTGGTCATCTCCAAATTAGCAAGACAGCGCCACCTTGTGGCAGACTGTCATAAGCACCGGTTTTGACAATTAAGTGCTGGTGCCGAGGACCGGGAACCACCGGCTCAAATTAAGCACAGTAGAAATGTCTGCCAGTGCTGTCAGTGGTCCCATGTTATGTGTGAAACAAACCAAACAGCTCCGACTGGCTTTTTAGCTTACAGCACTTCGCATTCTGGAGCCCGTAGTTTCACCATTCCTATTATACTTATGGGACTAAATGTCACAGAATTCTAAGTGCTGAGACTGGCTAAAAGTGTTATGGATAACAGCTGGGTCACTTGAGATCTCTGAACTGCACTACCAGTGACCTGAGCAAATTGTAAACTAGATTTTGCTTCAGACAAATTGATGTGGAACTGAAGCTCTTAGAAACAGGTAAGTAATTCTAATTGCGAGTGAAATATTACAGTGGTGGAGTTTACAAACTGTGTATGCTAAGATTGCATCTTTGGAAAAACAAACTTCTAGCACTAGTTCTCGGTATGACCAGCTTTTAAAGTTGAACTCTATAGTACCTGATATTAAGGGCTATGCAAAGTTGTGAAGCCCAATGGCTTTCCGTTCACCAAATTCACCCTGCTCTACAGATGGGATTGTTCCTACTGTTATACAAGGTCTGGAATGGCGACCTCATAACTTGCATGAATAAGCAGAGTGCCCCCAGGGACTTCCTGGATCAGGGAAGGCCACTGGGATACTTCTAGAATCAGGGAAGTTCCCTGCATTGGGGAATGAATATGATGTTTTAGTTTGACCCTATAATAACTGATAAAACCCCACTGAGATAGGGTAACCGCCCTCATCCATGTAAACACATAAACACTGATAGATAAGTGCACAACCAAAAACAAACATGCTATTTAAAGAAAGAAAAGTGAAAGCGAATGAGACATTGTTTTTTTCCGAACAGGCCAACACAATGTAACTTTGCTAGACCAGGTAGGAGCAAGAAAGACTGGTCTAAGATTATTCTGCTTGAGTTTTGTTGTTTAGGGATGTCACTCGAGCATTGTTTCTTCTTCCTTTTCTTTCCTCTAGTTTTGTGTGCTTGGACTAAAGGTGCAGGGTTTAGGTCTGACTAGTTATTTTAGTATTAAATCTGTTTTATTAACAGAACACAGCAAAGATACATAAGCAGAGCGCCTGCATCCCAGCGGGCCGGCTAGCTGCACGTTGCTTATACTGGCAAGGCAAGGAGCAAAAGAAAACTGTTCAATATTAAACACAGCAAGCCGCCTACAACCCAGTCGGGCCGGCCGCGTCAAAAGAGAATATCACCAGGGGACTGAAGCACGTGCGAAGGAATAAGCCAGTTTAGAAGCAAGGCGCTCAGGGCGGGGAGAATGGGGTCCACTGTGGACCGCAGGCTGGGAAGAGTATTCCAACTGTGAACAATGAACACAACATAGAAATGAGAAAAAAAACCCTGAACCCAACCCACCCCCCTCCCCTCTCCTCAGTGTGCAAAAAGAAACACAAAAGGGACGCAAACGTCGGCATCATCCCACAGGCACTGGGTGATGTATTGGGGTCAGTGTGCCGTGGGGACATATAGAGCCAGCAATGGTCATTCTATGGGGTAGCTGCAGTGGCGTCTGGTACGAGGTTTAGGATACGGAGATAACGCGGGCAAGTCAATTCACGGAATTCCGTGGAGAGAATAGTCAGGAAGGGGGCCCAGATTTTGGCATAATCCTTATCCTTCCCTGCCGCTACCATAGAGAGCCTTTCCATTGCAAGCAGGTTCCATAACTGGTGTAGCCAATGAATGTGCTCGGGGACGCTATCTGATTTCCATCCAGCTAACATGACCCTATGTGCAGCGTTCAGCGCAAGCGCCATCTGTCGCCCCTTAGTCGAGCGCAAGGGAAAGGTAAGCGCATGAGGAAGGCCTAGGAGGGTATAGGCGGGGAACCGGGGTATGGCGGTGTTGAAGGCCCGGTCAATGTCATTGAGGATCTGATCCCAGTAGCGTGTTAGCTTCGGGAAGTGCCATAGCAAATGAATGAGAGTCCCGGGATTACCGCACCCCCTCCAGCAGAGGCCGTCACACTGCGACTGCCATTTGGAGAGTCTTTCAGGGGTGTAGTACCAATACGTAGCAATTTTATAGGCTGTCTCCGTGTGGCTCGCGGAATACGTAGTGTGGTGTGCCCGGTAGAAAATGTGTCCCACTCTTTATCAGATAGTGTGCGCTCTATCTCCGCTTTCCAGCGCTTCTGTCCAGCAGTGCGTGTCTTTGAGGGGGCCGGGGTAAGAAAGGAGTAGAGTTCGGAAATGAGACTTTTGTCACTTTTTTTGTTGAGTATCCATTTCTCAAACGGCTTCATTGGCCGAAAGGCCAGGGAACCTGTCCCAGGTCCCGATATCCAGTGAACCATCTGGGAATGCAAATAAAGATCAGTATCAGGCAGGTGGTAGTCTGATTGCAAGTCCTTGAAGGGGATAAGGCCCTGAATGTCAAATAAGTGCCCCACTCATTTACAGCCCTCCTCCACCCATCGTGCTGCAGCTTTGGTGGTTTCTCCTGGTGGGAAGGCGGGATTCGAGAAAAGCTGGGACAGAGGAGACGGGAAAGAGGTCAGATTGGCCCTATGCGAGACCCTGTCCCAAGCGGTCATCGTGGGTCGCGTGACTGGCGAGGAGTATAGACCCCATGCGCGTGCCGCCCGCGGCAACCAAGTGTCTCGCCAAATATGGTGGCCCGCGACCGTTTGGTCCATAAATACCCAGTATTTCTCTGTCAGGGGACGTTTCCACTCCACTAGATAGCGTAGTAGGGAGGCTTGAAAATATTGAGTGATGTTGGGGAAGGCTAGTCCTCCGACCCTCTTGGCCCGCTGGAGCTGCGTTTTACGCAGACGTGGCGAGACCGGGCCCCAAACGAAGCTCTCGAGAGCCACCTGAACGTGCCGTAGGGCGTGAGGCGGGGGTTCCAGCGGGAGTGTCTGGAACAGGTAGAGAGCACGCGGCAGGACATTCATTTTAACCGCAGACAATCTCCCAAACCATGATAGAGGGAGGCGGCGCCAGCGGAGGAGGTCCGTGCGAATGCGGGATAGGAGAGCGGAGTAGTTGGCCTCTGCCGTTTTCGCCAGACTGGAGTGGAGGGTCAGGCCAAGATACACAATTCCCTTCGAAGCCCAGTCAAAGGGGTAGCGGAGCCTGAGAATCTCTTCCGTTTGTTGGCTAGTGGTAAGATTGAGTACTTGAGATTTCTGTATATTGATGTTAAAGCCAGAGAGCTGACCGAATATCTGGAGGTCCTGCATGATGGCCGGCAGCGAGGTCAGGGGGTGCGCAACGGAAAAGATAATGTCACCCGCATATAGGTTAATGAGGTGATGATCCGAGCCGAAGGGGATGCCCTGCGCAAGAGGGTTGTCCCGGAGCCGTTGCGCTAGGGGCTCCATATACAGAGCAAAAAGTAGGGGGGAAAGGGGACACCCCTGCCGCGTTCCTCGGCCCACTTCAAAGTGGTCAGAAAGTAAGCCATTGACTCTGACCGCTGCTTGGGGAGCAGTGTAAATGCTGGCAATCCAGCGTCGAAACCTGGGCCCCACCCCAAAACGCTCTAAGGTGGCAAAGAGATCCGGCCAATGCACTCGATCAAAGGCCTTTTCGGCATCGATCGCCAATAAGAGGGCCTCCTCCTTGGACCGTTGCACTTTGTCAATCAGGTGACAGATGCGCTTGGTGTTGTCCCCACACTGTCGTCCAGGGATGAAACCAGACTGATCTGGATCGACAAGATCCGGCATGTGGGGATTCAACCTATGTGCTAAGATGCTGGAGAACAGTTTTGCGTCTATGTTCAGCAAGGAGATCGGCCGGTAAGAGCCACAGGATTCAGGGTCCTTACCCGGCTTAAGGATGACGGAAATGGAGGCCTGCAGCATAGTGGGCGTGAGGGATCCCGAATCCGCAAATGAATTAAACAGACGTGTGAGCAAAGGGGCGAGTTCCGCGCAGTAGGTTTTGTAGAATAGGGCACTAAAGCCTTCCGGCCCCGGGGCCTTTTGTAACTTCAGCCGAGAAATTGCAGAGATGACCTCCTCAATGCGGACAGGCGCCTCCAGGGCGGCAGCGGCGCCCTCGGATAGCGGCGTCACCGCAGCGTCCCTCAGGTAGTCTGTAGGATCCGGTAGCAAGGAGGGGTCCGCTGCATAGAGGGAATGATAAAAGGAGCGAAAGGCAGAGACAATTTGGGTGTCGTTGGTTAGGAGCCGTCCGGACCCATCACGCAGCGATTTGACAGAGTGCGCCTCCTGTTGGCCACGCAGGCAATGCGCTAGCATACATCCCCCTTTATTAGAGCCAACAAAAAATTTGCGTTTCAAGCGGATCACCGCATGTTCAGCCCGGTCGAGATCCAACCGGCGGAGCTGGAGGCGTTCCTTTTCTAGCTGACGCCATATACGGGGCGCACCGTTACGCTTATATATGGTCTCTAATTCCCGGACGGTGGCCTCAAGCTCCGCGCTTTTTACCTGTCTGGTTTGGTTCTCATAGGCTGCCTTAGCAATAAGGGCCCCCCGCCCAACTAGCTTAAGCGCTTCCCATATTGAAGAGAGTGGAGTATCAACTCTGTCATTAGTTGCTATATAATCGATGATGCATTGTCTAATGCCCGCAACCACCTCCGGAGACCGGAGCAGGGAATCCCGCAGGCGCCAACGCGGCGAAAAGGCTGAGCGTGCAGCCGGAATGCGAAGAGTTAGGGTAATGTGGGCATGGTCCGAGAGGGCACGAGCTTCAATACTGGAGTCCGCGACCAGGGCCCAAGCAGCCGGGGTTACAAGGAAGTGGTCTAGATGGGGGTATGTTTTATGTGCGGCCGAATAGTATGAAAAGTCTATCTCGTCGGGGTGCAGACAGCGCCAGGCATCCCTGATCCCAACATCGCGCAACCACTCCCCCCGTGTGTGGATATTGCGCCAGCGCCATCAGTGCGGGAACCTGAACGATCCTGCTTGCTGTTCATGACGAGATTGAGGTCGCCCCCCACTATCACCGCCCGGTCTGGGGAGCGTAGTACATCTGCACAAGCCTCTAATAAAAACTTCTCTAGACGGTCATTAGGGGAATAGATGGAAGCCACAGTGTAAGAAGAGGAGCCTACGTGGAGTCGCAATGCTAGGAGGCGGCCTCTAATTTCCGAGAATGGCCCTACCACAGTTCCCCTAAAGTGCTTGGTTACCAGAACAGCTACACCTCCCCTTTTACTGCCAGCAGAGGACCAAAACTGATGAGGGAAGTGACTGTGGTGCATGCGATGGGTGTGGGTCTGCAACAGATGTGTTTCTTGGATGAGGCAGATGTCCCCCCCCGTGTGTTCTAAGAGAGACAATACTGCCCTACGCTTAACTGGGTTGTTGAGACCCCGGACATTGAGACTGACTATTTTAAGATCCAGGGGGGGAGATAGGTGAGAAGATAGCTATACGGGAGTGCCCAGCACCCTGCAATAAAGGGGGGGGGGGACGAAGGTCCACGAGCGCACAACTGCCATGCTTAATATCGAAAAGGGGGCACACTGAGGGGAGAACCCACCCGACCCTGCGTGGAAAAAAAACAACAAAGACATCATAGAGAAAAAATAACTGGAATCCCATGGACCCCCAACCCAACAAAAAACCCACCCTAAATCATTACCAAAGAAGAAACTCCACATGTAGAGCGTGACCAATGTTCGTCACAAGAATGATGGTCCAGGGGTTCGTGGCTGCATCTGACCCCCTCGTGAAGGGGCCAACACGTAGTCAGTGAGGCGCCAAGGGACTACCAAGGGGATGTGCCAGACAATCTGATCTGCCTCCCCGGCGCCCCTCTGTGTGCCCATCCCGAAGCCAGCAGCAACACGTCTCAGGGGGTGGACGGGCGATCTAGCGTGTGCGAAAGGGCGGACAACACCCCCTCTCTCTCTCTGTTTCTCGCTGCCTGATCAGGTTTCTTGTGTGGTGACTTCTTGCCGACTCTCTGCCACCCCTCTGTGCGGCGAGCGCTCTGTGAGCTAAGTTGTTCAGCAGCCACTGACGCGTTGGGGTTTTCGAGGCCCAGGATCTCTAATGCTTCTTCTAGCGAGCGGAGTTGAAGCAACCTGCCATTATGTTTGAATATGAGGCGGAAAGGGTGACCCCACGAATAAGGAACCTTTTTTTCTCGCAAGTGGGTGGTCACCACTTTGAACGCCCGTCGTTTGATAAGTGTAGAAGCCGCCAAATCCTGGAAGAGGGCCGGATGCTGACCGCGGAATTGGATGGGGTTGGCCTCCCGTGCCCTCCGGATGATACGTTCCTTCAATTGGAAATCGTGCACACACACGAGGATGTCTGGTGGGGGAGCTTTAGCACCTCGCGGGGGGCCCCCATGGTGGACTCGGTCCATCTGTATGTCCGTCCCTTCTCCTTCCCCAAGGATGTGCTGGAATAGCGCAGTAACATAGGTCCTGAGATCGTCCCCCTCCTCTTTCAACAGGACTCCCCTGATCCTCACGTTGTTCCGCCTGGAGCGGTTCTCCAAATCTTCAGCATGGGCCTGAAGATCAACATTCTGCTCTCTAAGACGCAGCACATCTTGCTGTAGATGATGGATCTCCTCTGCTCTGCTAATGTCGTGCTCCTCGAGGGTGGCCACGCGCTCCCCGATGTCATCCACATCCCGACGCACTTCCTTCAGATCTGCCACCAGCTGAGACTGGAATTCCTGGAGGTCGGCCTTCATAGCCGTGAACAGTTCCAACATAAAGGCCTTTGTCGCGGGGGTCTCATCAGCCTCCGGCATACTTGCCGCCTTCTCACCAGCTGTCGTTGACTGCCCTGGTTGTTTGAGGAGGAGTTCTTTCAGGGATTTCTCCTTCCGAGTGCGCCCTGCAGCCATGTCGTCCCTCCCCGTCGCAAGGGGACCGAGCCGCTGCGCACCGTACTGCCCGGGAACACCGAGCACTGTAGATGTCAGGGTTCCTTAGACGAGCCACCACCACTGCTGTCGGTGTCGACCACCACCCAGGCACAACGGCACCAGGACGCTCCAATGGAGGGCCGGCAGGCCCCCCTCGCCGGTCCCCACTTCACGGCGCGCACCGTCCGGCAGCGCGAAACACCACCTGTGTGCCTGGCCAATGATGGCACTGCGCCTGCTTCTGCACACTCTGCCCCCGAAAGAAGCACCCTGTCCGCCGATCCGCGGACCGCCAAGGCCTCCACTCCAGGCCCACTCTCCTTGGTAGTGGCCCCCACGGGTGCGACGTAGAGGGCAGCCCCGCCGGGCGATCCAGTCCAATTCGGGCGCCGATTAGGGTCTCCCGCGCCGCGCTTCACCAGGGGAGTGCCGCTCCACCCTCTCTGCGCCCAGGCCAGACAGCGCCGATATCCCCGGCCCGCAGGAGCCACGGCCCACGCCACAGCCCCCCAGGGGCCCCGCCACTCGTGCGTGCAGCCCACAGCAGAAACCTCGGGGCAGACCTTCAGGCTCTCCGGTCACTCCTCCCCCTCCTCGCTACTCGCCGTCCGCCGATCCGCAGACCGTCAAAGCCTCCTCCAGGCCCCGGTGCTACTCCGCTCCCCCCGCTCACTCACTTGGAAACGGGATCTTCAGCTGGGCGGGAGCAGGGCGCTGGGCCGCTTCCTGGGTCCCGCGTCTCCCGGGCAGTCGCAGGCACCAACCGGGGCAGGCCACCACAGGCCCCGCAGCTGCTCCAGGCCCGGCCTGCTCCGGGCTGCAGATGACCACGCCGGCGCCGCCTCAGGGTGCACGGCTGCTCCGCTCTCCACTCTGGGACACGTCCTTCGGCGACGACCGCCGCTCTGGTGGGCGACCCGGAATCGGGGGGGGAGGGGGAGGATCCGCACCTCTCCACTGGCAGGCCCCGCACTCCGACAGGATCCGGGTCCTCCCTCAGGGCCCGCGCGGGCGCGTGCAGGCCACAGACCGCCAGCCGCTGCCGGGCACGGCTGTACCGGTTCCGGACGGCTCCGGGCACCGCAGGCGCTCCTCGGGGCACCTCCAATGGTCAGCCACCTTGATTCGCGGGTGGATGGGCTCCAGGACGGGCGATGTGACAAGGCTGAGAAACGGCGGCGCCAGAGAGACACGGATTCGCGTCCTACCGCGCTGCCATCTTGGCCACGCCCCCTGACTAGTTATTTTATACACTGTAGAGACTCTGGGAATATTAAAATCATAATTGATCTTTTGGCAGTGTTTAATTCTTTCACTGATTGGTGAAATGGCTGGCTCATAGGAACCTTGGCCTATCATATTTACCCACAGAGACAGAATGGGTAAAACCCTTTGATACACCTCCCCTTTTCTAACAAGTAAGTATTGGTAGTGGGTCACCTGCCCAACACCCCCGGCTTTCAATATCCAATGCAAGGTATAGCAACAGGTACATATGAAAAGAGTATTGTCACCTGCACATGGGATAGTGGTGAAAACATGACATAACTTTCCAAATACAAAATGCACAGCTGTTAGGTGTCTTATTGCTATGTGTGATACCTTCAGCAAATCCTGTTTTTGTTTAATTCAACTGCACTTTAATGCTGGGTTTTTGAGGCCACAGTTACAACCTTAACAGCAAAAAATCAAGTCAAAGAATACAGTGAGATGTCTGTTCAAAGGTTAGGACTGACTTAAAGTCAGACATTTCGCCAGGAGACATTTGGCAGCTATGAATGTACTTACAAAAGCAGCACCACCTTAATGTAGTCAGCAAACAGTGCAGAAAATCAGTGGCAAGAATTCCTAAAACACCAAGTTTATAGTGCCTTAGAATGCAGGGCTGCAAATTAATCTGGTGTAATTTTAGATTTTAAAGGTTTCGCAAGATACTTAGGGGCATATCAGCAATAGACGGCGATAAATATCGCAAAGCGCGCTTAGCGCTTTTTTATTTATCGCCGTCTAGCGCTGGAATTTATCACCCGGTTAGCGCGTTATTAACAACGCGTTTCTCCAGGGCGATAAAATTCCAGCGATAGGGGGGAAATGGCAACAACATCGCTGGAAAACCAGCGTTGATCTCCTGAATACGGCGATAACCTTGCTGATACGACCCTGTGGTCGTATCACCATAATCCACCCCCAATGTAAAACATACATAACTCATATTTTTTGCAGACGTCTGGAAGCAGCGTTAAGGGCGAGTTAGCGCTGAAAAGAATATCGCTACGCCGGACGGGGCTGCGTTGTAAATATCGCGAAGCCCCGTTAGCGATATTTCACAATGAAGTTTCACGAGGCACGCCCACCTTGCATCTCATTAGGGATGCGAGGCGAGGCGGCAAGAAACCGGGCGCTAATGCAAGGAAACACGCGCTAGCGTGTCCTTGTAGATAGAGCGATAATATTATCGCCGCTTTTCGCCCGAAAACGGACGCTAAAGCGGCCATAATGGGCTTGATAATATGCCCCTAAGCTGGTGGCATGGTTGGCCACCCACCCCCTAAAACGTCATAATATTTAGTGAGGAGCTGGTGAATGTCCCTCAGCTGTGTCCAGGCATTTGTTTATCAAAACATTTGACCGTAACACTCAAAAACACCACTGAAATCCACAAAAAAAACCTTAGAAACAGGACACACTAAGAATAGAGAAGGGCAGCGTAGAGTGGCCACAAGAAATCCCTGCCACTGGACTATAAGGCTGCAGAGACTTGCTGAATTATAACCAGTGCCTCTGGAATTATGCAACTGGGTAGGAACAAATTATGTGACAGGGTTGACTAAATTATGTGGCAAGAAAAGGCAAATTATGCGGTACGACTGCATTATTTTGCCTTTTTTTCAAATGTACATTGTCTGGGCAAAGAATCCACATTATTAGCAACAGCTTAACACTCAAATACAGCAATTAGCAATTGAAAGGTGACCAGGCGACTGTTCTGATGGGCCTTCCACTGCGCTGCAACACCTGTTGCTGCATTTCTAGTAGATTTTGATCCGTTTGAGCTAGAAACTATTTTTTTTCTAAGCTGCAAATTATTTAACAGAGAATGGTTTATGTGGCAAATACATCATATCCATAATAATTTGGAAAATGCTACGGTCTCAGAATCGAATATACCGCTTTTTAACGCATGCTTTTTCCCCGCAGGGAATTACAACGCGGTCGTTACAACGACCGCGTTGTAACCACGCATACCATTACTCCGCAAGTCGTAACAACAACTTGCGGAGGGGGGGCGCTGGATGTTGGAATAGTATAATTTACTATTCCAACTCCAGTATGTGCAACAGTAGGGAAGGTGTTGGATTTTGAATCCAACACCTTCTGCCCCATCTGCAAGTCGTTGTTCCGACTTGCGGAGTAATGGTATGCGTGGTTACAACGCGGTCGTTGTAACAACCGTGTTGTAATTCCCTGCGGGGAAATGTTTTCGTGCTAAACGATGTTTACCCTCAGAATCACATAATTCTAGTGGCCCTGACTATAAGTACGCTGTGAGGAGCAACCTTGGGTAAATTTGCACTTTTACACAAAGTGCAAAATTCCCAGAGTAAGTTCAGAAACACAGACTTAATTAAACATTCTCCCCAACATAATTTTATATAGCTGTTTCTGTAATGGGAAGCCAGCCTTCAAGTGGAAGAAAGCACTGGTCTTAATAAAGTTAATTGTGCCTTGGGAAAGGGGAGGGAGAGGCATGTTCTGGACTGGCATGCTCCAATTGGGGTGGTAATAGGGGGTTAATGACAAGTTCCCCCTATCCAGAGAAAAACAAATACAAGTTTGGACTCAGTCCTTTCTCCTTCAAGAAATTGTGGACACACCTGTGGGTGATAACCAGTGCCGCTGGAATTATGCGGGAGGAGAGGAGCAAATGAAATGATGTGGCAGAATTCACGAAATTGTGCAGCTAGAAAAGGCAAACTATGCAGCATAATGGGTCATGTTTTGTGACAATATGGATTCATCATTTTATTATTTTTACAGTTGTTAATACTGTCTTAGCAAATGTTTCCCTCATAAGTACCAATTTAACACTCAAATGCACCTTTTATCTACTGAAAGGTGACCAATCAGCCTTCAGGAAGAGCCTTCGACGGCGCAGCAACACATGGCGCTGCATTTTTAGTAACTTTTGATCTGTTTGAGCAAGAAACAATTTTTTGGGTTAAAATCTGCAAATTATGGACCAGGCGGGGGATTATTTGGCAAATGTGGTGATCCAGCGCGATATTAGCAAACAGCATTCATACACTAGATACTCACTTGGGCCCATACATTCATGGTACGCTAATACTTACGCTGGGTTTATCAGTTGTTACTCTTTATCAAATCCCTGCTACCAATTACCTTCCGATTGAAGAGTAATGACTTACCAATGAATCCTTTGCTAATTGGGAAGTTTAAAATGAGTGACATTCATTATAATACATAATCCTGAAATAACCACTGAGTCAGGAAGTTTTAAAATGTTTATCTAAAGATTTAGCAGAGTAAATTACAGTAACACATGGTACTTAATCGCATATCACGGATAAAGTAGAGAAAATAATTATTAATTAATGACGGTCCCTCAGAAAGGAGAAGATAGAGACAGCAGCGCAACTAAAGGTTGCATTTATATTTACCTAAATGCGAGAACCAAACCCTTGGCCAAGGAGTTGGAAAGATTAGGACCCAGGAAGGATGAAGAGCAAAGACCTCCTCCAGGATCAGGACAGGACCGGTGACCTCTCTACAACGACGCCTGCGTCGTTCCCCTCTCTGATACTCGACTTCTCCTCGATTCTCCCGTGCCTTTCTTCTAATGGACTCCGCCGCCCCCTCCTCAGGACCTCTCTGGACAGCGGTTCAGCATGCACTCGGTCAGCGTCCTAATGCTAATGCAATGCCTTTTCTAATTTGCTAATACTATATCTATTATACCCTTCTACGCCCATGTACCTCCCCTTAATGTTGCTAACATATGGTACCACTACTTCTGATTGGACAGGGACAGGGGTTGATCCTCACACTATATTTATTTGGTATGTATTTCTGAAGACCTTTGTTTTTAAACTACCGCCCATTAAATTTAATACATTGGCTTTATTTCCCACCCGTCTCACGACAAAGTTTATTCAATTTTCATATACATAGTTGCAAGTTTGGCAGGAACACATGAATACATCAATATCGGCCATTAGGTCGTGGCCTTGGACGACGTCCAGGTTGACTTCATCCTTTTTCCTTCTGGGCAGTCTTTCATAGAGCATGCGTGGAACCAACGTCATTCGAGTTTTCAGTTCACCAACCCCAGGCCCAAGTTTACGAACTAATAAAAGTCAAAGAAGAGAATATTAAAATCACAAATAAAATGTTTCACTGTATACCCACTCTTTCTACTCTATCCCCATTTACTTATAAATCTATCCCGCATTAGTAGCGTTAAGAAAACGACAAATTAATAATAACACAAGAGCAAGCTGAAGCATGTGAAAACATCAAGCAGCCATTTTAATGCACACTGCGCAGAAGCAGAAATTTCCCACCAAGCAAAAAAGACGTCACACCATGTGATATGGTTGAGACATGCGCAGTAAAGTTCCCGCGCTTTAGCGGCCATTTTAGAAAAAGACAAGCGTTACTTGTTAGTTAGAACACATAGGCAAGCTTCCTTGCTATTCGTGTAATGTATGCAACGTTAGTATAAACAATACAAGATTAATAATTCAATACTATGAGGTGATTGTATTCGAGCAAGTCTCATTTTTGAGTCCTTGCTCCATCAATCCCCTCTCTGATGGCGTTTAAGAGCCATCAAAATACTACCCTCAATCAGGTGCCAACTTCTAGCAAATTGTCTCATTCTCATTTTTACATTTTCTATTTTCAACATCCCCTTTCAATTTCTTGTATAATTCACTTCTCACATCCTCAAGTTCAATTTAATCAATTTTCCTCTTCTTTCCTCTTCCTGTCACACTATATGATTCATTCTTTCTACAACATTTGTACCATATTATTATCGTCAGTACTATTATTGCTATTCCTGCTAAAGGTACTAGTATTTGACCTATAAGCCCTTTTCCTACATTAGAAAACCAGGTACCAATTGACGCAATACTACTTGTCAATCTTTCCCATACACTATCAACTTCCAGTGGTTTAAGTTCCTTCTCATGTTTAGTTATATTCTGTATATACGTTCCAATTTCTGCACTTTTATCAGGAATGTAAGTGCAACAATGTTTCGTCTTCAGTAATTTACAGACTCCGCCCTCTTTTGCCAATAAAATATCAAGAGCAAGTCGATTTTGCATAACCATAGATCTAATCGCAACCATTTCTGCATTAATCATTAGAAATCCTCCAGCAGTGTCAGTTGATAAACGATCAACCACTGTAGACAATTTACATATTTTCCTTGAGTTCAAAATTATTCCCACCAAATATATCACCTACAATTTCAGAAAAACTAGCTCTTTTACTACGTGTTAATTCGCTATTGTTTTCATTGCTCCCAGTGTTTCTTTTTACGTGGTATATCTTTGGAAATACTATTCCAAAATAACAACTTCCATACCACCGTGCAGGAAGCCTAAAGTAAGCCTTATTCCCACACACATAATAGATTGCAGGAAAAACTGAATCTGTTCCTCCTTTGAGTCCCCAACCTCCAAGAATTAAGAAATTGTGTTCACATTCACTGGTGCCGATGAAAACATTGTTATAGTCAGTCCTTAACCTATGTAGACAAATTTTCCCTGTCTTTACAAAATCCAGAGCCATAGCAGCTTGAGCCTTGCCAGGTGTGTAACTCCCTTCTTTCTCAGCCCAAGGTGGCAAATGAGCCTTATGCTCAGAAGCTTTCTTTTGAAAATCTTGTCTTCTATCTTCTACTAAATTCAAAAATAACTTTTCTTCTTCGTGTAAAGAACATGTTAGATTGTGTCTATGTGCATGTGTTATGTCTATCGATTTCATTGTTAAGAAAAATTCTCCCATAAACTGTGCTTCTTGACTACTAAGCACTGGGTTCATACTCTTTCGAATCGGAACCTCAGAAAATATCACATCTATGTTTGAATAATAATATTGAAGTCTCCCTGTTCTATAAAATAAACTAGCTAATACACTACATGATACGCCATATGTCAATGGTAAGTGATGATATGTTAATCCTTCTGCTACTGATTCGGGTAACTTCATACAGACGTAACAATTACTAACTTCCATGGTATATACATATTGAAATAATATCTTTGTGAAAACATTTAAACTAGTGTCGTTATCAGTTATTTCATGATGAAATTCTGGTTCATTTTCTGCCATTAGTTCTACTCTATTTCCCTTCATGTGTGCTGTCTTTCCTTTAGTTTCGTTGTTAATCTTTTTATCCATTATCATAAGGTAAGGGACTGCTACGATCAGAACTAACCATACTATAAGCACCATTACTAGACTACATATGCATATTACACAGCATCTCCTACAACACTTCTGTTTTGGTCTCCCAGCAACTCTATCATCAGACATTTCGACAAGGAAGATTGCTCTTCTTATCTATTTTTCGTTTTTCTTTTATGACTCTTTTGCGTAGTCAAGGTGGTCTTGTTTCTTTCTCGTACGTCAATTCTGCACTTGTTCCTTCGTCACCACTTTCACTTGACTCTGAGCTCTCGTAATCTTCAAGAATAATGTAAGTCCAATCAGGACCCTTGAATTTGTTATTTACAAATTTCAGTCTCTGGCTTCTTCTTTTCTTAGTTCTGTTTTCTTGTTCGGTTTGACTTGTTACTTCATTTACTTGATCTGGATCTTCACTTCTGGTTGTTATGTGGTATTTTACTCTTTTAGTGACACTAGGCCAATGATCACCTTTTCTTGTTTTCTTTGTTTGCACTGTTTCTTTATTTTTGTCTTCAGCAATCTCTTTATTTTCACTGTTCAACACCTTTTCGTTTTCTGCAATTACTGTTTTTCTTTCTTGCTCTTTTCCAGGCCTTATTTGTTTTTCTTCTGCAGCTCCTCCGTGAGTTTCCAATAATTGACCTTGTTCTTTGTTAAATTCTTCATGCTCATGTTTCTCGAGATCTTTTTCTTCTGTGTGATTTTCTAGATCTAACTGGTTCTGATCAGGGTTTATTGCACTTTGTACTTCTGCAGCCTGACCGGATTCTTCTAAACCTGTCTTTCCCTGCTCAAAACTTGTTGGTTCTTCGTTATTTTGAGTCCAGCTTCCTTTCCCTATCTGATCTTGCTCAGGTTCTTTTATTGTATGTTCTTCTTTTCCCTGAGCTGCTTCTTTTTCACCTATCTGATCTTCTTCAATTTCTTCCAATTTTGCTTGACTTCTTGTTCTGTAGTAAACTTCAGGAATTTCTACTACCGGTATCCAGTCCTGACTTGTGCTCGGTTGTTCTTCTGTAGCTTCTCTCGAATCTCGAGCCTGAGATTCTTCAGCTGGGCAACCTTCAGCTTCCTCAGTGATTGATGCTGACTGAGGATTTTCTTCTTCAGGGTCTGGAACTCTTTTGGTGTGGCTTACATGAATCCAATTAGGAAATCCTGCACACTTCACTGCTGTATTGGTAGTCAGTATGACTTGACAAGGTTTTCCCCATCTAGGTGATAGACAGGTCTCTCTGGTGTGATTCTTCACTACCACCCAGTCACCAGGATTCAAATCATGTTCTTGTTCAGGCTGCCTTGAAACTGCGTCTTCTCCGACCTGATGAGAGACAGAACGCACTAGGTCAGCCAATCCTTTGCAATAATCCAGTACCATATCATCAGATATATTCAGCAGTTTGTTTATGGGAACATGTGCTTGTCTCATTGCTCTTCCCATCATTATTTCATGTGGGCTCAATCCCGTATTTCTATCGGGAATGCTTCTGAGTCCCATTAAGACAAGTGGCAATGCATCTGGCCACTCCAATGATGTTGAAGCACACATTTTTCCCAGTCTTGATTTTATAGTGCCATTCAATTGTTCAACCACTCCAGAAGCCTCTGGGCGATAGCGATATGCACAATGCAATTTTTGTTCAATTTGGAATGCTTCACAGATTATTTGAATCACTTCACTGTTAAAATGTTTTCCTCTATCTGATTCCAAAGTTACTGGGAAACCAAACCTAGGAATGAGTTCTCGTAGTAACAGCTTTGCGACTGTAATGCTGTCACACCTTCTGGTAGGGTAAGCCTCCACCCACTTTGAAAACAGACATACTATGACCAGTACATATTTCAACCCTCTGCATGGTGGTAACTGTATTAAGTCGAACTGTAGTCTTATAAATGGACCTTCTGCCTTTCCAATTTTTCCAAACCCAATTATTGTTTTTTTTCCTGGATTATGCATCTGGCAAGTCAAACATCTCTGGCAAAGGCTCTCTGCTACAGCCCTGAACTTGGGATTGTACCAGTTCTGTCTGAAAAGCCTAATCATTGCATCTCTCCCTATGTGTGTGTCTCCATGATACATCCTGGCCATTTGAGAGAGCAAACAGTCAGGCATGACTGGTCTGCCATCAGCACAAATCCACACTTCATCATCTCCCCTTTGGGAACAACCCACTTTGATCCATGTTTTCTTCTCACTTTCATCAGCACCATCTTGTAATCTTCTAACCTCATTCCATGTTTCAGGTGGCATATACAGCATAAGTTGGCAACTGATTCCCATTCTTTCCACCCTTTTATTGACTGACAACCTATTTCTGGCACAGTGTTGAGCCACAAGGTCTGCGTATCTGTTGCCGACTACCACCCAGTCATCTCCTGACTGATGTGCGGCACATTTCACCACAGCCAATTCTTTTGGTGATTGTATTGCCTCCAGCAATTCCCTTACAAATTTTCCATTTTTAATGGGGGATCCTGAAGAAGTCATGAAATCCCTCTGCATCCATAGTTGGCCAAAATCATGCACAACCCCGTAACCATATTGGCTATCTGTAAATATAGTCACTTTTTGATTCCTCCCAATTTTGCACGCTTTTATCAAAGCAATCAATTCAGCTACTTGTGCCGATTTTACTCCTGGTAAATAGGATGCTTCGACTATTCCAGTTAATTCACATACTGCATATGCTGCAGTCAGTTTACCATCTTCATGCCTCTGGCATGAACCATCAACAAACAGCTCCCTGTCTGGCTTTCTAAGGGGCTGTTCTTCAATGTCGGGACGTGGTTTCGTGCATAATTCTGTGACTTGTAAACAATCATGTTCTTCTTCTTCGTCATTTTTAATTTCCTCATGATACGGGTCTGGTAGTAAGGTTGCAGGATTTACTAATGTACACCTCACTATGTTCACATTTTCAGCACCCATTATTATTCTCTCATATTTAGTCAGCCGACTAGGAGTAAGATGCTGAGTTCGTGTTCTTGTCAACAGAATCACAACCGCATGTGGAACAAACACCTTTACTGGGTGTCCCATTACAATTGACTCACTTTGTTCAATGCTTAGACAGGTAGCCGCCACTGCTTTTAAGCAGCCTGGCAATGCGGCTGCCACTGGATCCAACGTAGCAGAAAAATATGCTATAGGACGTCTGTCCAAACCATGTCTCTGGGTTAGGACTGAAAGTGCACAATTTTCTCTCTCATGACAGAACAATGCGAAGCTTCTCTTATAGTCAGGCATGCCTAGGGCTGGTGCTGAGCACAAAGTATTTCTCAATTTTACACAAGCTCCTACACTCTCATCATCCCAATCAACTGGGTCTTTTGCTTTCTTTCTTGTCATTTGAATTAGGGGCTTTGCTAACAAGGAAAATCCTAGTATCCATTGTCGACAGTAACCTACTATTCCTAGGAACATTCTCACTTCTCTTTGGGTTACAGGCATTTGCATTTTCTTTATCAACTGTACTCTTTCCGATGTTATTCTCCTTCTACCCCTCTCAATTTGGTGTCCTAGGTACTTAACTGCTGTAGTACAGAACTGCAACTTTTCTGGTGAGACTTTATGTCCTTCCTCAGCCAAATGATTTAACAGTGCTATGGAATCAACAACACAATCCTCTCTGGTGTTTGACGCCACCAGTAAGTCGTCGATATATTGGACTAAAACTGAGCTTCCTGGCATCACTAGCTTCTCTAGGCACTTTTTCAATAATTGATTAAAAATTGAAGGACTTTCCGTGTACCCCTGAGGAACACGATTCCATACATAGACTTTGTTTTCAAATTTAAATGAAAATAGATACTGGCTGTCTGGGTGCAATGGTATTGAAAAGAACGCTTGACATAAATCAATCACTGTGAACCATCCTGCACTCCAAGGTATTTGATATAGGATTACTGCAGGATTTGGCACTATAGGACAACAAGGTTCCACGATCTTATTTATTTTGCGCAGGTCCTGAACAATTCTATATTTTCCGCTAGGTTTCTTTAAACCCATTATTGGTGAATTACATGGGCTACTCATCACTTCTCTTAGTATGTTTTGTTCTACCATTCGATTTATTTCTTCAATGACTCCTGTCTTTACTTCTGCACTCATTTTGTACTGTCTGGTATTTGGGAAAATCGCACCTTCTTTTACCGTAATTTTAACTGGGTCTATTTTGGCCATAAGTCCTACTTCCTTTCCTGTAAAATCCCATACTATGGGGTTTACTGTAGTTTTTAATTCTTCTGGTAGCTCATCTTTTGTTATTAATGAAAACATCTCATCTACCTCTGTACCTTGTTTTGCAATCATAAACTTATATACATGATCTTCATCTGGGGTCTGAACTGCCACACCATCCGGTGTGCAGAAAATTGTACAGTTCATCTTACAAAGCAAATCCCTGCCCAATAAATTTACTGGACTGGAATCACATACTACAAATTGATGCATTTCTCTGAAATTTCCAATTTTAACTTCCATTGGTTCGGTAAGAGGTGTTCTAATCTTTCTATTAGCTACTCCCACTACTTGGATAGCTTCTCTAGAGAGAGGAAGGTCTGGGATGTCTGCTGTTCTTACAGTAGACCGGGTAGCACCAGTGTCCAAAAGAAAAGTAATATCATTACCTTTTACACTCCCTTCTACATATGGACCTGACTGATCTACCGATAAGGATGCGCCAAGTACGCACTCCTTCTCCCCCTCTCCCAGGCACCGTCATGAACTGTATTGACAGAAATCGTTCTGTAAAAGAAACTGTGATGTTACATAATCATTCTTACCACTTCCTCCTTGATATCCGACGTCTGTACCGTGTTTTGCTCTGCTTACATTACCCTGAATAGGTGCAGGTGGCAACTGACTCTGAGGGTTTACACCCTGCTGTGAGTCATTCTGCGTCTGTGGATTTAAATTTTGATTTTGGCCATTATTATTCCGGATCTTTTTACATTCATCCTTCCAATGCCCCAATTTTCCGCATCCATGACAAGGAAATTTCTTTTTAGCTTCTTCTCTACTCATTCGTCCTCTCACTTTTCCACCATTCCCAGTATCTCCATTCGTTCCAGAATCCTTTCCTTGACTTTCACTCGGATTATCCAAATTAATTCCCTGTTTCTCAGCCATTTTCACTTGTGCCCACATCACTTTTTCCTGCAATTTCTTGTGTCTATCCTCAATATCGTCTCCACAATATTTTGCATATTTCAGAATTTCATCTATGGGTTTCCCCTGCCAACACAACATGTGCTGTTTAATCATCTGACAAATCTCTGGCTTCAGACCATAAACAAAATCGATACACAAACTGACTCATGTTCTTGTCTCCAGTGTCCTCAAATCCACTATACTGCTTGAATACCTGCAATAAACGCTCATAATAGGCATGTACCGATTCACTAGCTTCTTGGGTGGTTCGGTCTATTTTTACCCAATCTGTTTCTTTCGGTGGTATTTTGCCTTTCAGGTAAGTTATCACCTGCTGATACTTTTTCATTACATCATTTGACGGGGCACCTGTTTTTGGATCTCTAGGATACTCATCACTAGGCCAATCAACTGTAACTTTACAATCTGTCCACAAATCGGCAGGTACCACTATGTCAAACAGACCATCTAAATCCTTCAACAATACCTTTGACACCTTCACAAACCTTTCAACCTGCTTGTACCATTCAATTGGTTTTTCTCTCAACTTTGGAAAATCATTCGTAAATGACAAAATATCCTGTCTACTCCATGGGACATGTACATAGCCCCCTCCGGGAACTTCTCGCATCGGGTACATTTGATCTGTCTTCCCTGTTTCTTTCATCACATATTCAGAAGCTGTTCTACTGGATCGTGCCTCTTCCTTTTTCTTTGCCCATCGAACTCTCCATTTATCTAGGTCTCCCCATTTTTGCAAGACTGTCATTAACTCTTTTACTTGTAACTTTCTTCCAGAAGCGTTCATATTTTCTAAATCTTTGTCTGAAAAATCTGCTCTATAGGGTTTCTGCAACACCTTTGATCTCCCTATTTCAATTCCCATCTGCAAAGCCAAATCTGATAATTTTTCATGAAATATTTTTACATTTCTGGTGATACTTCTGCATATGAACAATAATTCTTCTTCATTGTAAGCATTTAGGCGATCTAGCCCCACATTTCCTGCTATTATTTCTAATAATTCGACATTTAATTTATAAATATCCAGAATTTTTGGAGGTGTACACTGCTGATCTGATCCTTGTGCCCACCTTTCTAAGTCTTCTGGACTAACTACAGTGACACTTTTGCTCCTGATGAAGTTATCAAGTTTACCTCTTTTGAGCACCCAGGTGTAGTTCTTCTGGGAGTACTATTGACAGAATCCCGAATTGGTAAATCCATTAATGATATCGTAGATTCACAATCACTAAAATGATCCTCAACCATTACTGTTGCTTCAGGTTTAGGAATATTCACAGGAGTAGGCATAACTAACGATGGAGGACAACTTCCCTGATTACCATATAATGGAACTACTGGACCAATTGTTACAGGTATGGTCAAAGAATCAGGATGTACTTTATCGGTGTTATCTTCTGTATTAATTCTGCTCTTGTCTTTTCTAGGGCTTTTTTCTCTTTATCGTGAAGTATCCTACTAGGGGTGAAATCATGCACTACCTGTGGTACTAATGGAGTTTTTAACAATGGGGCACTTGGGGTACATCCACTTGTCCCTTCCTGATAAGTTGGGGGATTCCTTAATATTTCTTCTATAAATTCATCTTCAGAATCTCCATTTCTCATTAAATGTTTTGTCTTTTCTGTGCATTTCTTCCCTAACAGTTCTTCTTCCGTAAATATTGGATATAATCCTTCTGTAAGCATTGTTCTCCTCCACTGTTTCATCTGACCGTCCCTATTCTCATGTTGGTATCTGGGGAAAAATCCTCGATAACCCCTATTACTCCTGGATCGGTCACGCTCAAATGCCTCGGTTTCCCATTCCTCTAAGGCTTCGTATTGAGTTAATCTAGGTCTGGGTTCCAAGTCATTCATCCTCAATCTCAAATTTTGAAGAATTCTTCCATTGAAGGTACCATTCTCGGGAAATGCTAATATCCCATCATTTTTGGTATATTCTATCCAATTCTCCATCCATACACAAGTATGATATCCTCTCTCCATCATCATGAATGAAGCGGGCGTTTTAGCTGGTGGAATGATAATTCCTTCTCTAGTTTTGATTGGTTTATCCTTTTTAAAATAGTTCTTAATCTTTTGCAGAAAAGACATTTTTCTCTTTTCTCCGTACATCTTGGGCAAATCTCGATGTATATAATTATATTCTGAAAAACCCAGGAATCTCCTATCCGGACGAGTTCCTGTTAAAGTCGGATCGCGTTCTAACATGCAATCTCTATCCACTAAGATTTTAGCTTCTAAAATATCAACCAATCAAGTGTCTGCTAACTTTTATTTCTGAACCAATCCTAACGCGGCCTTTCGGTGACGTTTGTCTGTCAACCCCTCCTTTACAATCTGCGTTTCTCTGTCCCTCGCTGTTTCAACCAATCCCAGTGCGGCGTTTGTGATGTCAGTACTGCTCCTGACTACTGACCCCTCCTTTACAAGAGTCGTTCCACACCCGCTGATTCAACCAATCCCAGCGCGGCGTTTGTGACGTCAGCTCCCTCTCCGGCAGCTGACCCTCCCTTTACAAAATCTTACGCAAACTTTATTTTCTCTATAAATCTTAATTAAATTTCAGTAACAACATAAAACATTCGCTATCGTGCCAGTTTCTCTAAAATAGAAAAGATAGTTTTCTCTCACACTTAGTAAAACCTTTCCGTTTACTAAACATACACTACGAGTAAAATCCTTCCGTTTACTCTTCGCACAAGCTCCAGAAGTACCTGTTACTTCTCTAATGTTACCCTTTCTAGGTGATATAACATCAAATTTTTACCAGCGTACTCCTTTGCTATCACTCACACGTATATTCCCTAACCAATACTGATAGTCCTGCTTAACTTTTCAGTACTATTTCTGCCTGACAGATAACCTCACTGCAGTATGGCTTCCACTTACCAACCGCTATTCAATTTTCCCCGGGATTCTAGACAACATAAAACAAACTTTGAATACACGGATGTTAGTTCATAACAATAAAATTCTCATTACCCAATTAACAAAGAGTAACCATCCTCTGATTACCAGAAAACTGATCCAGCGCGATATTAGCAAACAGCATTCATACACTAGATACTCACTTGGGCCCATACATTCATGGTACGCTAATACTTACGCTGGGTTTATCAGTTGTTACTCTTTATCAAATCCCTGCTACCAATTACCTTCCGATTGAAGAGTAATGACTTACCAATGAATCCTTTGCTAATTGGGAAGTTTAAAATGAGTGACATTCATTATAATACATAATCCTGAAATAACCACTGAGTCAGGAAGTTTTAAAATGTTTATCTAAAGATTTAGCAGAGTAAATTACAGTAACACATGGTACTTAATCGCATATCACGGATAAAGTAGAGAAAATAATTATTAATTAATGACGGTCCCTCAGAAAGGAGAAGATAGAGACAGCAGCGCAACTAAAGGTTGCATTTATATTTACCTAAATGCGAGAACCAAACCCTTGGCCAAGGAGTTGGAAAGATTAGGACCCAGGAAGGATGAAGAGCAAAGACCTCCTCCAGGATCAGGACAGGACCGGTGACCTCTCTACAACGACGCCTGCGTCGTTCCCCTCTCTGATACTCGACTTCTCCTCGATTCTCCCATGCCTTTCTTCTAATGGACTCCGCCGCCCCCCTCCTCAGGACCTCTCTGGACAGCGGTTCAGCATGCACTCGGTCAGCGTCCTAATGCTAATGCAATGCCTTTTCTAATTTGCTAATACTATATCTATTATACCCTTTTACGCCCATGTACCTCCCCTTAATGTTGCTAAAATATGGGACCACTACTTCTGATTGGACAGGGACAGGGGGTTGATCCTCACACCATATTTATTTGGTATGTATTTCTGAAGACCTTTGTTTTTAAACTACCGCCCATTAAATTTAATACATTGGCTTTATTTCCCACCCGTCTCACGACAAAGTTTATTCAATTTTCATATACATAGTTGCAAGTTTGGCAGTAACACATGAATACATCAATATCAGCCATTAGGTCGTGGCCTTGGACGACGTCCAGGTTGACTTCATCCTTTTTCCTTCTGGGCAGACTTTCATAGAGCATGCGTGGAACCCACGTCATTCGAGTTTTCAGTTCACCAACCCCAGGCCCAAGTTTACGAACTAATAAAAGTCAAAGAAGAGAATATTAAAATCACAAATAAAATGTTTCACTGTATACCCACTCTTTCTACTCTATCCCCATTTACTTATAAATCTATCCCGCATTAGTAGCGTTAAGAAAATGACAAATTAATAATAACACAAGAGCAAGCTGAAACATGTGAAAACATCAAGCAGCCATTTTAATGCACACTGCGCAGAAGCAGAAATTTCCCACCAAGCAAAAAAAGACGTCACACCATGTGATATGGTTGAGACATGCGCAGTAAAGTTCCCGCGCTTTAGCGGCCATTTTAGAAAAAGACAAGCGTTACTTGTTAGTTAGAATACATAGGCAAGCTTCCTTGCTATTCGTGTAATGTATGCAACGTTAGTATAAACAATACAAGATTAATAATTCAATACTATGAGGTGATTGTATTCGAGCAAGTCTCATTTTTGAGTCCTTGCTCCATCAGTGGCAAATCCATAATGGTGCGAAAAATGCCACAAAATCGCATGATTCCAGTGGCCCTGGTTATATCGCATTTTAACCCTGAAAAAGCGAGGCCTGCAGCCAAAGGTGAGGCTGAACAAAAAAAAAACACAGTAAATAGACATTGAACGATGAAGACAGTCAATAGAGCTCACAGAATAGTTAGTGTAATGTTCCATACACTAGTGATTTCTTGTTAAGTTGTCCCGCTGACTAGGCTGAAAAAAGCAGTGGTTAACTGCTAGCAATGAGCAGGAAGGTAAACAAATACACCTGTGTAGCAGTTTTCGCTGCTCGACTGTACTGCGCAGGAGGTGAGCCGACAGTGGTGTGTTGCTGGCCCGCGCGGCATCTCCAGGCGCCTTCGCGCGCCTTAATCGATGATTCCCAGCCAAGAATAGATCTCTCATAATCTCGCATGTTTTCAGGCTTGTGTTGTGTTTACCTGGAGCTGGGGGTTGCTGTGTTCCTTAATTAGATCAGATGAGGGCCAGGAGAGCATCTTTGTTTCGCCTAATCAGGCGCAGTTGTGAATCTGGAGGTTAATTGCTGACTGTCTGGTTCCCTTGTTTCTTCCTCAGCATTAATCTCTGTCATCACCGAGTGTCAGTTTCCTTGACTTTGACAATGTCAGATTGGGCCGGCCTGGCGTTGATTGCCACTGTCAGCACAGCAGCGGGGCAGCCGTCCTCCACCTGCAGTTCCTAATCAATGAGGTAAGAAGAAACGCCAATAGCATCTTGTTTTCTCGCTCTGTACAGTAGGGTGCTGGGATCTGTGAACACATGTGTATATATAGTTCATGAAGCCATTGTGACGTGGATCTGGTCCTCTTGTCTGAAAAGATTCTGGCAGGGTGGACACTTTTCACATGAATTTAGGGATAACCCCTGCCTTTCAGGGGTCATCTATTCTTTGGGCCATATAGGTCTTCATTTCCATTCACTATCAACTTGACTTGAACACTTAAAATTGATCCAAGGAAGGTGGGACTAACGTCTCTAAGGCCACAGCCAATTATTACAAATATGGATATGATTTTAGGGTAAATGTATCTCCTGTGAATATCCTTAAAGTCTAAGATGCCTCTGGCCCTCCTGGGCCAGCAACTGCTGACACACTTGAAAAATAGCCCATTTTTGCTGTTGGAGGGAATTTCAATTGAGAAAGGAAAAAGCAATTGAATCCTTTTGCATCCGGTTTCATAATACACCTCGGGGGGGTGGGGGCTTCCCCGACGCCACATAATGTAATGCAACTAGAGGCAGGCAAGTGTCAACAACTAATAAGGCAAGGTGGGGAAGTAAAATGTTGTGTACATGTCAAGTCCTAGATAGAATCTGGGTGATAAACCAGCTACCTCCTGAAGGGGTAGGGAGTTTGTTAAGTAGGACACTGCACAGTCCATGTAACCAAAGCAAGGTTTATTATCTGAAGAGCACGGAAGGACACGTCCAGCAATCCCGGTGTCCTCCCTTCAGGTGCCCAACTCATACATTACAGACTGAACCCAAACATTCCAGGAATGCTCGCTAGTCAAGCATTCCTGGTATCTAAGCAACGTAACACTTCCCCCTTTTTTCACAGGAAAAGAGATTATGGAAACAAAATAAGGAACAACCAAACAAAAAACACAATAAAAAAAATAGCAATTAATAAAAAAACAAAAAGCATAATAAATAATATTATGTGATAACAATCTTTTTTTTCATCTATTGTAATCTATGTATTGTTCAAATAAATTATGTGATAACAATCCTTTTTATCTATTGTAATCTATGAATAAATTATGTGATAACAATCTTTTTTATCTATTGTAATCTGTGCATTGTTCACAACATAGTCCTTTAACCAAGCAGTGACCTTCCTTTCCCTTACCAATTTTTGTTTGTCACCAGAAGTATCCACTTCATTCGCTTTGGTATCATCATGCACAACAGGCATATTTACACCGACTTGCTCCTCTGAGATGACAGATCCTGTTCCCTCATTCGTATTTTCAGTGGGTGTACCGTCATTTTGTGAAGGAACTATATTTCCACCAGAACCCAAATCCAAGTCACAATCGTCCATCAGCCAATCCCAATTTGTCTCACCATCTTGTTCATTATTCTTATTCAACCTCCTTCCTTCAGCTACCCTTTTGAAATTCCAAACTTTACCATTCCTAAGTCTTACAGCATTTTGTAGTACTTCCACAACTTCTTCTGCATCAAAAAAAACAATTTTCTCCTTTACTGATTAAACCTGGTTTTTTAATCCGCACCCAGTCACCCACTTCAACCTTGGTGGGTCTTACATCATGTTTCATGTCATAAAATTGTTTACTCTTGTCATGCACTCGCTTCAATCTGCTCCTTACTTCTTCCTTTG
This sequence comes from Calotriton arnoldi, assembly GCA_963921515.1. Classification (NCBI taxonomy): domain Eukaryota; kingdom Metazoa; phylum Chordata; class Amphibia; order Caudata; family Salamandridae; genus Calotriton; species Calotriton arnoldi. The sequence goes on along the minus strand of CAWUFW010000843.1, from coordinate 2,927,152 downwards.
ACCAAGATTCAACACCAGATGAACACAACCACGATGGATTAAACTTGGACCGCGGTTTCCGTCCTCACATTATTATAAATGGTGGTAAACCAGTAGCATCCGTACAGGTGACACGGTAGGTCTTACCCACTTGCGTGATCCAATCTTCACCACCTTTCATAGCCAATTGAATGGTTCCTTTTAACACATGATTACATCTTTCCACTATTCAGTTTCCACTGGGATTATATAAGGAAGTGGTTCTGTGCCTAATACCCAGTCTTTCAAAATACATCCTTGCCTTGTTAGATAAAAATTGAACCCCATTATCACTTACAACGCATGCAGGAATACCTTCTGATGTAAAGGTTTCATCCAAAAATTGCAAAACGGCATCCGTGTCAGCTCTGTCCACCACCTTAACCACAGGCCTACGTGAAAACCAATCCATTAACACAATTAAATTCTTTTGATCCGCTGCACACATGAATCCTCACAGCTCTTCAGCACTCGTCGCCAGTGTTAAGTAGGACACTACACAGTCCATGTAACCAAAGCAAGGTTTATTATCTGAAGAGCACGGAAGGACACGTCCAGCAATCCCGGTGTCCTCCCTTCAACTGCCCAACTCATACATTAGAGATTGAACCCAAACATTCCAGGAATGCTCGCTAGTCAAGCATTCCTGGTATCTAAGCAAAGCAGTTTTTGACATATGGAGGCCTGGAAAATTGTTCTTGGCCCCTTGTAAATGTGAGTACAATGAATTGTCTCAACTTGTTTGACCTCATTACTCAATGGAAGAGGCAAGTAAATGACTCTGCTAAACATAGTCTCCTGTGACCTTGAAGATCGCCTGCCTGGAGTCTTCCAGAGCAGCTCCCAGTGGCTGCTTCTGGACCATCTTCAAGGGGCTTGCTGTCTGCCGGTTTATGAGGGACTGAATCAGCCTGGGAAAGCATGTGATGCTTAAAGTTGCCATTTGTGTATAATTTTGTACTATACATCCGGATATCTTGTAATTCTGTACTGTGTGTTTTCGTCTTGCCAATTGTGTAATTTGTACTTTATTGTATGTATGGCTGCCTCTCGCTCACATGCCTCTAGGAGGTTGGTAGGGTTGGGTACCAGTCATTCATATATCTGCCACGTGATTCCATGCACAGGGTGATCTTCACAGCCAGGCCTGGCTTCTTCACCAACTTCAAATGCTGAGACTTTGAAGCCCTGACTTATAATGAAAAGGTCTAATTACAAGTCTCAGGGGCAGAATGCAGCTGACCAGTAGCCTCCTGGCCAATAGCCGCCTGGATGAACATGCCCTCGACATGAGACAACTTGGCAGAGCTCCAGTAACAGGACAGGATCATCTCTGAAGGAAGCAGAGTCCATCAGATGTTAGGTTCCCCAGAAAGAGCTCTCGAAGAGTGGCTTAAATGACGGTGAAATACCAGTGACTGTGAAAGGATCAACCACAGGACAGGTTTGCCTCTGAAAGGCTGGTAGGGCTGATACGGATTCAGTCATATATCAGGCCAGAGAATAGCAAGGATGACTCACGTCACATGTTCGGAGCAGCCCTGAAAGGCCAACTGGGCTGGGGCAGAAACATTCATATGATTGAATCTGATAGGGTGATAGAGTTCGAGCAAAATCATTCATAACTTAAGCACCCTCATATTTCGGACTACCCTAGTTCAAGAAGGAGATTAAGCATGCAATCATTTTGACAAATTAAGAAACCTGTAACAAAAATGCCCAATTTACTCCTACTTTAAGAAAACAAGATTGAGTGGAGACCTTGTAAGTCAAGTACCTCTTTGAAGTTAGTTGACTTTCGGATTCAGTTGCCATTAGTTGATTTTTCATTTTCACCCTGGAGTATAATGGTAGAGCGGTGTCCTAAGGGTTATGGGTGTGTAGGGCAGAATGATTGGGGAGATCCTTGGGTAGGACTGGTCCTGGGAGGATCTCCTTAATCCTGTTAATGGTGAGGAGCAGTGCTGGCTAGTGAGGAGGAGGTCTACACAATACTGACAGATGCAGGGGCCTCCTGCACCATACTGGCTGACTGGGACCCCTTAATAATACTGGCTGATTAAGGAGGCACATTTACAATGGTGGCTAGGACCACACCTACCTTATCACACCAAATCTGAATCCAGGTGGTGAAAGATGTAACAAGACTATTCAAAGCCGTGCCTGAGCTCACAGCCAGGAGAACCTTCTATAAGCATCTCGGTTGTGGCCTTTCCCATCGCATAGTTATCAAAGAGAGGTAGAAGAGGCACCTGGTGAAGAGCCAGGCTTCGAACAAGGCAGAAACGTGCCTATCACGATTCTTCAGTATGAGGAGCCGTAAAGTGTGAGCTGGATCTGCTATGGCTTTGTGTCGATAGAGCCCCAGGGCGCTTCTCGCCTTCCTTAAGGCTTTTACTTAAGATGGATAGAAGTCTTGTCTCCCACTCAAAGTTCTATCTTCATCTCTCCTTTTCAGCTCATCATTAAGTCAATGAAGCAGGTCTTTCACCGTTCTCAGCCTCTTCTCTGACCGCAGGTGTTCCCACCTTGAAGCTTAGCATTGCCTCATTGGCCGTTGTAATGTGGATCATTACTTTGTGTTAGCGCAAGGAAAGGATCCAGAATAGGGTCAGTGTGAGAAGGCCTTAGCTAAGTGTTGGGGTTCAGATTCGTGTTAAGGCCGCAGGGAGGTGATGGTGTGGAGATCAGGGCGTTGTATGTGCTACGAGCACAGGAATGAGGTGTGGAAAGGGTGATGGTTGTAGAGGTGGGACTTGGAAGACGTGCGCAGTCTCCTACTGTTTGATCAGGAGCTGCATGATGGAACAGTAGGCTGTGCATCTACACGTCACACATCCAAAGCTGATCACACTATGTATGCAATGAAATGCTAAAGCTTAGTGACATTTACAGACTGCCGAGCTGAATACCAACCTGTGCCCATCATTGCCCTGAATGAAAGCCATGGTACTCATCAGCAATAGTCACTCCTTCCCTATGTCAGCTACACAAGCATTTCAAACCACTGGAAACCCTAACACGCCTTCACAACAGGAGCGTGAGTTCGTCACATGACAGATCAGTGATTGTGAACTATGTCTTGTTATCCAACCACGTGGAAGACAGCCAAGGTCATAGAGATTCTTAATGAGTAGAAATCCCTCATAGTCCAGTACACAGGATAGTGAACCTCACCTGAGGCACTTCCTGCAGTCCCCCTCACTTCCTAAGATGCACTCGACAGGCCCCACTTCACCTCCTGTCCAAGTCTCTATTACCACACAGGGCATCACTCCTTCCTTGAGATGCTAGTCACAGTCCAGTGCACTTAAGCACTAGTCATGGTCCACTTCACATAGGCGCTAGTCACGGTCCACTCAACTTAGGTACTAGTCAAATTCCACTCCACGTAGGCGCCAGTCACAGTCCACTGCACTTAGGCGCCAGTCACAGTCCACTGCACTTAGGCACCAGTCGCAATCCACTCCATGTAGGCGCTAGTCACAGTCCACTGCACTTAGGCACTAGTCACAGTCCACTGCACTAGTGACGGTCCACTTTATGTAGGCACTAGTCACGGTCTACTGCACTTAGGCACTAGCCATGGTCCACTCCACTGAGGCACTAGTCACACTCCACTCCACGTAGGCGCTAGTCACAGTCCATTGCACTTAAGCGCTAGTCACAGGCCACCCACTTAGGCGCTAGTCACAGTCCACTCCACTTAGGCACTAGTCACAGAACCTCTTCACTTAGCCACTAGTCACAGTCCACTTCACGTAGGCACTAGTCACAGTCCACTCCACTTAGGCACTAGTCACAGTCCACTGCACTTAGGCACTAGTCACAGTCCACTCCACTTAGGCGCCAGTCACAATCCACTCCACGTAGGCGCTAGTCACGGTCAACTGCACTTAGGCACTAGTCACGGTCCACTCCACATAGGCGCTGGTCACATTCCACTCCAAGTAGGCGCCAGTCGCAGTCCATTTCACTTAGGCGCCAGTCACAGTCCACTGCACTTAGGCATCAGTCACAGTCTACTCCACTTAGGCACTAGGCACGGTCCACTCCACTTAGGCACCAGTGACGGTCCACTCCACTTAGGCACTAGTCACAGGCTCTAGTCACAGTCCACTGCACTTAGGCAGTAGTCACGGTCCACTTCATGTAGGCGCCAGTCACAGTCCACTCCACTGAGGCACCAGTCACAGTCCACTCCACGTAGGCGCTAGTCACAATCCACTCCACGTAGGCGCTAGTCACGGTCAACTGCACTTAGGCACTAGTCACGGTCCACTCCACATAGGCACTGGTCACATTCCACTCCAATTAGGCGCCAGTCACAGTCCATTTCACTTAGGCACAAGTCACAGTCCACTGCACTTAGGCACCAGTCGCCGTCCACTCCACTTAGGCACCAGTCACGGTCCACTCCACTTAGGCACTAGTCACAAGCTCCAGACTCAGTCCGTTGCACTTAGGCACTAGTCACGGTCCACTCCACATAGGCGCTGGTCACATTCCACTCCAAGTAGGTGCCAGTCACAGTCCATTTTACTTAGGCGCCTGTCACAGTCCACTGCACTTAGGCATCAGTCACAGTCTACTCCACTTAGGCACCAGTTGCCGTCCACTCCACTTAAGCACTAGTCACGGTCCACTCCACTTAGGCACTAGTCACAGTCCACTCCACGTAGGCGGTAGTCACAGTCTCCTCCACTTAGGCACCAGTCGCCGTCCACTCCACTTAAGAGCTAGTCACAGTGCACTCCACTTGCCAACCAGTCGCTGTCTACCTCACCATCCACTCCACATAGGTGCCAGTCACAGTCCACTGCTCTTAGGCGCCAGTCACAGTCCACTGCACTTAGTCACTAGTCACAGTCCACTGCACTTAGGAGCCAGTCACAGTCCACTGCACTTGGGCACCAGTCGCAATCCACTCCACTCCACGTAGACGCTAGTCACAGTCCACTGCACACAGGCACTAGTCACAGTCCACTGCACGTAGGCACTTGTCACAGTCCTCTCCACGTAGGTGCTAGTCACAATACGCTCCACTTAGGCACAAGTCACAGTCTCCTCCACTTAGCCACTAGTCACAGTCCACTCCATGTAAGCACTAATCACAGTCCACTCCTCTTAGGCGCTAGTCACAGTCCACTCCATTTACCAACCAGTCACCATCCACTCCACCGTCCACTCCATGTATGCGTCAGTCACAGTCCAATCCTCTTAGGCGCTAGTCACAGTCTCCTCCACTTAGGCACTAGTCACAGTCCACTCCATGTAAGCACTAATCACAGTCCACTCCTCTTAGGTGCTAGTCACAGTCCACTCCATTTACCAACCAGTCGCCATCCAATCCACCGTCCACTCCACGTAGGCGCTAGTCACAGTTCACTGCACGTAGGCACTAGTCACAGTCCACTCCACTTAGGCACTAGTCGTGGTCCACTCCACTTAGGCACGAGTCACAGGTGCTAGTCACAGTCCACTGCACTTAGGCACTAGTCACAGTCCACTGCACTAGTGATGGTCCACTTCATGTAGGCGCTAGTCACGGTCTACTGCACTTAGGCACTAGTCATGGTCCACTCCACTGAGGCACTAGTCACACTCCTCTCCAAGTAGGTGCTAGTCACAGTCCATTGCACTTAAGCGCTAGTCACAGGCCCCTCCACTTTGGCGCTAGTCACAGTCCTCTCCACTTAGGCACTAGTCACAGAACCTCTTCACTTAGGCACTAGTCCCAGTCCACTCCACATAGGCACTAGTCACAGTCCACTCCACTTAGGCACTAGTCACAGTCCACTGCACTTAGGCGCCAGTCGCAATCCACTCCACGTAGGCGCTAGTCACTGTCCACTGCACTTAGGCACTAGTCACAGTCCACTGCACTAGTGACGGTCCACTTCATGTAGGCACTAGTCACGGTCCACTCCACATAGGCGCTAGTCACAGTCCGCTCCACTTAGGCGCTAGTCACATTCCACTCCAAGTAGGCGCCAGTCACAATCCATTTCACTTAGGTGCCAGTCACAGTCCACTGCACTTAGGCATCAGTCACAGTCTTCTCCACTTAGGCATTAGTCACAGTCCACTCCACTTAGGCACTAGTCACAGTCCACTCCACGTAAGCACTAGTCACAGTCCACTCCACTTACCCATCAGTCGCCGTCCACTCCACTGTCCACTCCACGTAGGCACCAGCCTACAGTCCACTGCACTTAGGCGCCAGTCACAGTCCACTGCACTTAGGCACCAGTCGCAATCCACTCCACGTAGGCGCAAGTCACAGTCCACTGCACACAGGCACTAGTCCCAGTCCACTCCACTTAGGCACCAGTCGCGGTCCACTCCACTTAGGCACTAGTCACAGGCGCTAGTCACTGTCCACTGTACTTAGGCACTAGTCACAGTCCACTGCACTTAGGCACCAGTCACGTTTCACTTCATGTAGGGCTAGTCACGGTCTACTGCACTTAGGCACTAGTCACGGTCCATAAGTTTTTTGTTTTCCTTCCCTTCTGTCCTCTTCCTCCTGTTCCTTTATCCGCTATGACAGAAGGAGTCAGCATCTATTGCCAGTGCCACCCGCACCCCCAGTGGGTGCCGCCGGCCTGAAGGGGTGCAGCACTGTCCCGTTTTCAGCGAGGCAGACATGGCCACACCAATCTTTTGGTTACAGCGCCACCTCCCCTGCATGTTGGCAGCAGGCCCGGCAAGGGTTACGCCCTGTGAGAGCGTCAGCCGCTCAGGGGGAGAGCGCAGAGGTGTGTGCGCCGCAGCACAGGGGTGCAGCGCACACAGCAGCAGCTGGCACACCACTGTGCCAACATCTAAGACCGGAAGCAGGACCTTGCTTGACCTGCTAGGTGTCAAGGTTGCGGAGCTCGGTAAGTTATATTTATTTTTGTTTTCAAAATTTTTTAATATTTGTTTTTCAAATAGCATGCTCACACTCACAGGTAAGTTAACGTGATGTTTATTTTTTTATTGTTTTCTAATTGTAAAATATATTTCACACTGGTTAATAAATATGCATATTTATTTTTCACAACGTGAGTAAGTATATATAAAAATGTAAAATATATATATATTTAATTTGTTAATTACAAATGTATGTGTGTTTACGTGTGTTTATTTTATCTATCCATTTATCTATAATATATATATATGTGTGTATAAATATATAGAATATATATATAGATATTTCTTTACAACAATTATTGTGAGTGCATGTGCCCTCTGGTGCAAAAAGGACATTTTATTTATGGGCGTAGTACCATGCTGACACAACTTGCAAGTGTTTTTTTAATGTTAGTGTCTGCCACTCACCTAAATAAATGCACTTTTAGCATCAGAGAGGGCTTGCAGTTGTGTGTGTCCGCTGTCTTTCTAATGAACGAAGTGGGGATGGGATGTAGTATTACGCCAGGGTTTATCATCTATACACTTTGCTGAGTGCATTGGGCGCAGAGTTATTAAAATTTATTTCAAGCAGCGCAGGCCAGCAAGACAACTTGATGTGCTGCATGAAAGGGAAAGTGCAGGAATGTAACATATTAATTAATTTATCAAGATATGTCCTATTCCTGCTCTCGTCCTACACCGGTGCAGCCAAGTGCTGCCTACCGCGCCAATGCAGGCACCCTTGTGTCATGATGCAAGGGGGCCACATACATTACACGGCACCCTTGATTGTGTGTGCAGGAAGGGGACACCTTCCTGCACAAAAACAATCCTCATCGGCAAGACCAACACAAACAACAAACCCTTGATAAATCTGGTTGCTGGGCTGGAAGTAGTGGTGCATCGTGTCAGCCTGGCAGGCAGGGTGCTGCACCGTAGAGGTGGAGTGGACATCAAATGAGTGATACTGTCTGGATTCAGTTCCAGCGTGAGCTATCCAGGTGCTCAGCATGAGCCTGGGCTGATTTAAGAAGTGATGCAGACTCCTCTCCTGTCACTATTAAGATAGTAGTACATATGGGTGTTAGCGTTCTTCTCTGTGCCTTTATGTAGCTCATACAGTCCCAATCTCCCTGTTGTGTAGTAAGCATTGCAAAGGGAGACTGAGCTGGCCTATCACAGGGGGCAGAGAAGCAGAGATCATTTGTTGCAACGCATGAGTAGTTTTAGGTTTCGGAAACTAGGCATAGGCTGAGTTAGAAAGTACAATGCTGCTGTGCGTGTCAAAATATGTTTTTTGAGAGAACCATTAATCATTTGTTTCAATCTTCTGTATTTCTTACATTAGCACATTAGCACCCAAGAGCAAAAGGGCATCAGGGGGCAAAGGGGCTGCCACCACCCGCTCCGCGGTGGGTGGAGCTGTTACCACCATCGCCGCTGCAGATGGTTCTGCTGGCCCAAGTTAGTCCTGTTTATTATTATTTCTTACTTTTACCTCTCCCCACTTGTAAAATAATTTGCCCTTGTGTATTTTTTTTTATTTCTACTTTTTTTTTCACCTCCCCTATCTAATGTTTATTATCCCTGCATTATCCTGTTTTTCTATATTTCCGGTTTCTGCAGCTGACTTTCTCCTGTTTGTAGTTTTATTCTGCTCTCTTATTTAGTAAACTTTCCCTTGCCCCTCTGTTATATGTTTGTGGTACTGTAAGACTAAGAGAACATATTTTTGGTACAGTGAAGAAGATTGCAGGCCCAAATAAACTATTATTCACGAAACATGTTGGCTGAAAAGGCTTTCTTTATCAAACAGTCAAAAAGAGATAGAGTGACTGTGGTCATGGATCCCCCAATGTTGTCTTATTTATACAGTATGCCAGCAGTTTCCCTGGCAGTGCGGCATAGCAGGAAAGGAATGAGATCCCATTACCAACTAATACCATATGTCCTTCATTGACCATTCCCTTCCACCCCTTCATTGCGCATCGCCGTCATCCTATCATAGACTTGTCCCTCCATTAGGAGAAAAAAGTTTTTGGTTGACGACTAACTGGCTTTTTTAACATGTTGTCAATTAACAAACTTCCCAAAGTGATAGTTTCAATAGAAGATACAGCTAACCAAACTGTAGTGAGGTATTGCTGTTGTACTTTGTGCAAAATAATTACTTAGGTGACGAATCATGGGTAATTTATGGGGTTTTTTTCTAGCCGCCCAGACCACCAGTGCCACAGCCCACAGTGGGACAGAGGATCACCAGTGCCACAGCCATCAGTGGGACAGAGGAGGCCCAGGCGGTCAGAAGGGGAGTAGTCCTAGCAGTGGCAGGGACAAATAGTAGGTCACCTTGCTTGCCTATTAAGAATGCTGTGTGTGATAAGCGCAGCAGATATCCCACCCATCACCTCCCTGCCCACAGCATTTCGCCACCTAACTGCAGCATGTTTCAATTCGATGCTGCAGTGCAGGCTGCGCAATGTGAATTAACTTCAGTTAACAGTGCAGCATATCGAAGTTTGCAGTGCATTACAAACTGAAAACAAGGTGTGTTTCCTAGAGCCCACTCAGTCAACTACTACTAGTATTTCACTTCATCTTTCTTTCCAGCTGTCCCAGCCTACGATAAAATTATAAATTCCCTTCTCGGCATGTGCCACATTTTTCTGCCCAATTGACTTATGTTTCATGGCTTACCATGACAGATTTACGCCTGTTCCAATTCGTCAACCAAAGTGACTGACTAAGCAAAAGCGTTGCACATGATCAGAGATACCCCACTATTCTATAGCTAAAACTCTACCTAACTTAAACCCTCTAACTTACCTTTCAGTAGACTAATGTTCCCTACTGCCAAGTGAAGGTATTTGTTAAAAATAATTTGTGGTGGAGGCCAGGATGTAATGTGGGACTAAGTGCCTGATTTAGAGTTTGGCAAACATGCCAAATAAACTATATATCCCATTCCCTTCCCAGAACTGCAGTGTACATAATCTGGGCAATGCCTACTTATGGCGGACAGGATATCCGTTATTCGTCACGTGTGTGACTGAGTATTCAATCTGCCTCTTCTAAGTTTGGAATCAGGGTAGAATTGAAGAGGCAGTTGGAGAAGAGCAGGGCCATTTGAATTAATTACTATAAGTTACTAAATTATCCATTAAAGCTACCCCAAAAACATGCTGCAGAGTAGCAGACCCATTAGCATGCCTCCATTAATGTTCCACATATACTATCAAGTATACTATTAATTGTGCAGCATATACGCCTTACTCATAAATGAGAGGTCATTTACACACAAAGTCCTCTAAATGAAAAAAAAAAACACTTATTGATAATGGTGGTATTCTGGTTTAATTCCTTGCAGTCAGTGCTATTGTTATGTGATGTGTGTGTGGGGTAAAATTGGTCCTGTGACTAAGCACGTCAAAACTTCCAATGGCCCTAGGGGACCAGCAATGCTCTGCTACTCTGCCACTGTAAACAAGTGTTTGCACTGACCATTACAATTTGTGTTTTTCATTTTTTTTTCTTTCTTGATATAGCTACTCCTGCTGCTGGAGGTCACCCATCCCCGCAGCAGAAAGCCGCCCAGCTAAAGCGCCAGAGAATGGAGGCGGCTGTGGCCGAATCGCAGTGGCGGGTGACCTTGGAGGAGGAGGCACATGCCTCAATTTCCTCCCACCAGCCTGGCCCGCCTCCATTCCAACCACACCAAAGCCAGAGCCGCTGGCAGCCAGGGTCCCCTGCTGGGCAGCGGAACACCACCCCCTACCCATTGTTGCATCATGGATAGACTCCTCCTCCGCCGCGCCCTACGCGAGTTAGTGCTGCTGCAGCAGAATATGTCCCAAGAAGCAGTCCGCCTACACGCCCGTATGGATGCCCTCTGAGCCTGTTTTTAAATGGACTTTTTATGGTGGGAGGGACTGTGTTGTGGGTGGGTCTTGGGAAAGGCGGTTGAGAAAAGGGTTGGGCATAACAAGACATTTGGGGTAGTTACTTGGGGAGTGTGGTGGGCCTGTTGTGGGTAGAGAGGGTGGGTTTCCTGTGTAAAAAAATTGATGTTTCTTTTCTTTCTAATGCATATCACTCGCAATCTATCTTTTGTCTTTGCACTGCTTCTTAGGGCAGCATTGAAGTTTTTTTTATTAACGAAAAGCTATCCTCTGAAATAGTCACATACTGTAAATCGACTTTTCCCCTAGACTTTCCCTACCTGAAGTCCCTTGCCATATATTTCTCTGATAGGTTACTTTAAATACATCCTCTTCCTGCAGTCCAGTATACCCAATACCCCACTACCCGAGTGGGAACAACAGACTAGGTCTGTTTGATTTATTGCTTGATTATGTTGTCCCACTTTTGCTGCACAGAGTTACTAATAATACCCTTGTCCTACTACCATCTGTAACCATTTACCACTAGAGGGTACCACTATGGGGTATGCCTTTGCCTACAACATACACAAAAATCTTAATCTTATCTATCTCTGCTTGCAACAAAAAAAACATTTCAATATAAGTTACTAACTAGTTCACTTCTTAGTTCTCTTACCGGAATAGATGAAGCGATGGCTGCTACCTCTCTCAATCTTCCAAAACCTTATTGCAGGGTTTCCCAAAGGGCCTTCTTAATGGTGGTGGTAGTAGTGGGATAGCGCTTAAAGGGAAGACATCACAAGCGGGGTCCTACTCCCACCTATTCCGAATGAGGTGAACTCCAACTGTAGGATTATTTAAAAGGATTATCCATCACAGGAAACTAAACTGAAAGACAACACAGAGTTAGTGGGTTATTGTCATAACTTATCAAAGACTGAGACCAGACCACCACCATGACAAAAAACTCATATTACAAAAACTAGCAGTAGTAACTTCTAAGCAATGGGGAGCGAGTAGTTAATTTATTAAAACAATTAAAACTAAACTTACGAAGTCCTCGAGTCAGAACCTTGGAGAAGGTTAAGCATTTTAAGCAACATAAGGTAAAGTATGTTACACTTTTGGTGTTAGTTTACTCTTGTAGTATAAATGTATGACTAGTAACTTTTCTATCAATAACTTTATGAGTAGTAACTTTGTGAGTAGTAAATAATCCATATCACTTTAAAAGGAGTTACTATTACTTACTACTAGTTAATTACTAAGGTTACTTACTACTCGTAAATTTGCTGGTAGTTCAGTTAAACTGCAAGAGTGAACTTACACCAAAAGTGTAACTTTATCTTTGTGACTCAGGCCACATAGTGCACACCAGTGCTACCTATCCTGGGACAGACATTGTTCATCTAAGACTCTGCACCATGATGATGTTGTTGTCCCTTACATGCCTGGGTGGGTAAGTGGGGCTGGTGTGGGTTGTTGTATTGTTCAGGTAAGAAGATCCTGCAGTGAGCTGGTGCTGCCTTTACAACATCCGCCCCCCCAAGTGTGTGATCCATTTATAGTGTAAATTCGCAAATCACACTTCAATATAGTACACAACCTGGGTTAAGAGGGGTAGGGGTTTGATGAATGGATGGGAACAGGGGGGTTGGGAAAAGGTGTGACAAAGACAAACACATAACAATATTCATCAGGTCAATGAGCAGCACATCGTCATCAAATCTGTTGTGGGAGGAAAGGAAGGAATGACACAGTTTAGTTAATCAATGCATTGCAAACAGTCCTTCAGCCCCAGGAACCCAAGTTATTAGCTAATTGTTCTGTCACCTAGGTTTGAAAAATACAAATTAGAGAGGAGTGGACCCACACAGTTCTAAAAATTATGTTTGTTAAGAAAAGAAAAATGATACTGTATATAAATACCAAAATGGGCAGTGCATCTGCATTCTTCTTATCGGAATGTCCGTCTTGGGTGCATGGCCTAACTGGTCTGGTAAGGTAAGCAGGAGTGTTGTGGAGCTTTTGTGTACAAGAAGAAAAGGCTTATGGATTGAAACACAGTATATGTTGATATTGTAGTGTCAAGGAGAAGGTAAGCTTCATGGTGGATGAGGGCAAGAGGCAGAGCAGAAGGCTGTTGCCGTCCTGACTCGTGCAATTAACTGAGAAGTGAGAACAATTTGACAACCAACCCTAGACAAGTAGCTGCATGTACCTTGCTGATCAATCTCACAACTGTCATAACATTTAGCCGAGTGCATCCATCATGTGACATGTCTCCAGTTAGATTGCCCCCCGACCACAACTACTTAATTAGAAGAGTTTGACATATGAGCCAGCACACTACCAGGCTTTTCCCAAATCAACGCACACATGGCTGAGTAAACCTTTTTGATTCATGTTGGTTTCCCTTTGAAGTAGATACGCATTGTTCATAACTTCCTTTTTCTGGCTGTTGAGGTAGTCCCACCCTGAGTCCTGTCTCTGAGTCACGGTTCCCGACCCAAACAAGATTGAGATAGATAGACCTGTAGTGCACTACTGTCGATTACCAGGAAGAGCAAAAGAATTTGAGCATTTTGTCTAATTTTGTTAACTAAACTGACTGGTCTGGTCTCTGAAGCACCCAGAAAAAAAGTACAGCAAGGAGTGTACAATGTAAGTAAATTTAGCTAAGTGTGAAAGGGGCAATCACATTCAGGAAGAATCATCCATCAAATGAATTATCTTTCCTAAGGCAGCCCTGCTAGGGAATGACAAAAAGAAGGATAGGGGTGGGAGGCGTTGTCTTAATGCAAACGGGGAAGCTTCTTCTGTGCATACTGGTCTGACTCCAATCCAGTCCATACATGTGAATAAATGCTGGGACTGCATAGGTCAGACACCAAGTATATCAATGTTCTTCTAGCTTAATCCTTTTTTTGCAAAGCAATTTGACCACAAAGTAAAAGTTTTATTAGCCTACTCAGTGAGGGAAGTAGAGTTCATCCTCAAACTCAGGGGGTTCGCCCAGACGGTAGTCAGCTGACGCTCTTGAGTCTGACCAATCACACTCCTCCTCCTCCTGTGCTGTTTCAGGAACAGTGTAATCTTGTGGTATGAAGTGTTGGTTAAATGTAATCATGGTCAATCTCTCTATGTTTTGAGGTGAGAAACTGGTCCTTCTGACAGTGACAACTGTGCCAGCTGCACTGAAGACACACTGGCTACCAGGCAAGCAAGATACTTTATTGCCAGCCTGCTGTGATCTGGCCATTGTCACATCTTCCCATACCAATAGACCCATGCGTTTTTATCAACGGAGACCTCTTTTGGGTAATCCATATAGTCTTGGGCTTTCCTCTGAATGGTCATTGGTGCTGCCACTTGCTCGACCTCTGTTGCCTTCATCTCTGCACTTGACTTAAGCACTGCCGCTTGAAACCAAGCCATTTCAGAGTTTGGGTCTGATTCTTCTGTTTCTGGTGTTGTTGCTGGTGTTGGCTGCTGTGAGACAACAGCACTGCCCTGTCTCTGGAGGTTGAGGGCTACAAACCAGAACCTCTGCCTAGGACTCTAACATCCAGCCATTCTTCTTCCAGGTCTCTCACTTGGTCAACAATCCAAGTCTTTTTGTGAAACAACCCCTTCTGAAAAAAAAATTAAAGTGGGCAGTATTTTTATGTATGTGGATTAAGTATTGTGGCACAGATGTACTCTTTGGAGGACACGATCTCTCTTTGCAGCTTTGTATTAAGAGCCAAGCAAAGGATTAAGCTCTGAACCACCACATATGCTTCTTCGTTCACACCGGCGAACCTTTGCAACATGTTTTTATAACTGGTCCTGCAGCAGATACACCATTGGGATTGTTTGACACATCGTACTATCCTTGCTGACATCCTGTGTGAAAACCTCAAAAAGAAGTAGCATTTGTGTCAGGCATTTGACTAACCCCCATTTGTCCATCTCCAAGGTCATGCTTTTCCCAGTTGCATCCCCTCCTCTTTGAAGGACATAGTTGTAATCGGTCTATACTGCTCAAACAGATGTTGCAACATGTAGCAGGTCGAGTTCCAATGTGTTGACACCTTCTGTATGAAGGCTTTAACCGGAACTCCTTTAGCATGCTGAATGATCCTCAACTGCTTCTGGGCTTTAAAAGAATGACTGAAATGAGTGCAGATTCTTCTGCAGGTGGCCAGTATGTTGCTGACTATGTCTTTTTTTTCCAGAAAGTCCTTCCCAATCAAGTTGATACAATGCGCCAAACACAGGACCCTGAAATATCCACCATCTGCCATTGGCTTGACTATATTGCTGCCATTGTACGTGGCAACTAATCCAATTCTGAGACCTCTGGATTGAAGCCATTCAAACATCTTGCTGTTAAAGTCTTCCAAGATGTTTGCAGCTGTATGAGATTTCTCCATGGCAAACCTCGCTACTGTTGCATGCTGCCAAACACCCTCAAAACGTTCGTCAGCGCTGAGGCCTGCAGATATTTGTTGCCTAACCCCCACAAAAGAGATCCAGTGTGCAGTGATATACATGTAATTAGTTGCTTGATAACTGATCCACATGTCTGTCGTCAGGTGGATAGTGTGAACAGCACTCTGCTGCATAGCTTGTCCAACCAATTGCAGCACATCATGTAGGAGCACTGGAACAGTAACTCTGGCAAAATAGGTCTGGCTGGGATTCTTCCATTTTGGACAAATGGCTGCCACAAATTCGAAAAATACCACTCCTTCCACAAAAGAAAAAGGAAGAGGTCCAGCACTAACATTTTAGCCAGCTTCGCGTTGTACAAATGTGCCATTAGATGGCTGCGTTCGTAGGGCCCCTCCTACCTAAACATGCCCGTAATAGTAGCTTAGATTTGTTTCTTTTTTTGGTGCCACTGACACAGGCAAATTCTGGAGAGAACCAGAAGGTAGTAGACTCAATGTGCGTCTTGCCACTGTATGCGGTGGTGTCTGCAACTGAGTCTTGTGCCATTTGGAGGTTGCTGATGCGGGTGATTTTGACAGACTGCAGGGGACAGGGCTGCTTTGTGTAAAGCTGTCATCCTCTTCTTCCTCATCACACCCTTCTGTCACTGCGATCAGGCCTGCTTACCCTCTCTCATCACCACCACTACCACGGCTACCTTTTTAAGGTGCTAATCCCACCGGATTTTGTGATGTTTTTTCATCTGGGATGTTTGGCCTCCAGCATCATAGTGTGAACCTGGCTTACCTCGACGAACACTTGCATGGGAAATGGAGCATATTGCAATGTTATCCTCCTGCTTGCTAATCATAAAGAAGTCTCAAACTGGGGAGGAGAACTTTTTAGTGTGCCACTTCCAATGCCTCAAGAACTGGAGGGAGGTGGGTGTGCCGTATTTTTCTCTGCAGTGTGTACTTCGACTGAGGTAGTGGTGGATACAGGTCTCAGCAGGGTCCTTACAAATATGGAAGCTGGCGGTGGTGGTGGTGGACCCAGTGCCATATCCCTTGGAGCAGGTTGAATAGAAGGGGTCATCTCGGTGTCTTCTGAGCCACCCTCTATACTGATAATCACTGGCTCATGCTCATTACTGTCACTTTCCAAAATTCTAAGGCTGTCAGGAACATTCCTTTTCCCTTGTCTCTTGTGGCTGGTCTCGGACTCGGCTGGGGTTCAATTCATGTCCAGATCATCCGAAAAGGGGCTTGGAGAAGATGGTGGAGTAACCTTTCTTTTTCTTGCTGGAGATCATTCAAGAGCTACATCTTGTTCAGCAGGAAGCTCAACCTCCTGTTATGCTCCTACTTCAGGAAGAACTGTTGCTGGCTCTGGCTCCTGTTGTCCACTTTGCTCAATTTCCGTTGACGATTGGGTACTTTGTGGGTGAGACAAAGCCAATTCAGACTCACTGATCATCGCCATGACTTCAGTGGCTGCCCCACTGAGAGACATGGGCTTGGGCTTAGGTTGGGGTGGTGCTGTTGATGCTGGAGTGCTGCTCCCAGCTTTTTGCTGCCCGGAAGACTGTGCGGCAGGCACCCCAGTTTCCTGAAAAAGGTGGAGGGCAGCACACCAGTGGTGGCAATCTCTTTCTTCTTCTCCTCCTCACTGGCCACTTTCTTGGCAGGAACACCTTTCTTTGGGGCCTTCTTCAAGCTCTGTCATTTGGCACTTAGCTGCACAGCGGAAGCAGAGGAGGACTCAGGTGGTGTGGTGTCACTTTGTGTCAGCCTTCTGTCTGGCAGTACTGTGGGCGATGTCTCTTGGGCACCTAAAAGCCTATAGCCTAAGAGACCTTTAGCAGGCAGGGGGTGCAGGGGAAAATGGAATAATACTTAAAAAAATGAATGCTGGTGTACGCCTATGGCAGGCAGGACATGCAGGGAAAAATGGAATAATCCTTAATAAATGAATGCTGGTATGCACCATTGGCAGGCAGGGAGTGCAGAGGAAAATGGAATAATCCTTAAATAAATAATGCTGGTGTGGGATGTGGCCGGGAACACCAACTTAGCGGTCGCATAAAACGAAGCTCCGTCCCGGCCAAGTAAAAATCCTTTCTTTCTCCTGGATTGGGCGACGCAGCAGCCCCCTAAAGGGAACAGAATTACTCAGTAACGGCACGGAAGTAGAAAGACCGAAACTAAGATTTTCCGATGCCGAGGGGCTCCTGAGAGGCGAACAGTGAATGTGACACGGGCTGAAGGCCCAAGAAGACGGGGACCCGACAGGAGAGAGACGCCCGCCGGAAGGCCCCGCTCGGCTTCGCACAGAAGCCTGCCAGACCGCGGCGACGCTGGAGTGAGCAGTGGATTGAGGTGTGGACCCCAGGTGGGTGAAGTGCCCCGGAGCAGTAGGAGCGACCAGGGGCAGAGGAAGGCCGAGGAAGCGAAGCTCCACCCCTGCACGCATTATTAAGACCGGCCCTGGGCAAGGAGCCCTGAACAAAAGGACCCGGAAGAGACAGGTCTGATCCGGCAGGGTCATATAAGCCGGGAGGCTGCAGCGGAGTTGGTAGGAAGCTGCGCGAAGCGGAACAGACCCTCGCGTGTCCACGGGCCCTCACCCGGGCGGGCATGGTGACGGCAATTAAGAGACGTGGCTCCTGGAGAAGAGGGCCGCAGCCCGAGTAGGCCAGAACGCCTCACACCCAGGAGAAAGAGGCTTCTGTAGGATAGCGGCGACAAGGAGGGGGCTGAAGAAATTGCTGACAACGAACTTGGGAGATCCCCAGGCGGCCCATGGTGCAGGCATTTACCCGGGTGAGAGGCAGAGGCCTACGTATTGCGTTACAAAGCCAGACTGAACAATATTGGGCCTGGCTAGGGGAAAGGCTGGGCCTGGATGGAGGCACCATTAACTCATCGACCTTGGAGCCAAGAATGAGGTGAGCCACGGCCTGGGAAGAGGGGTTTCAGACCTGTTAGTGAGGTAGGGGGAGAGTGGGCCCCCCTGGGAACCACGTAAACAGTGAGTGAGGAAAGGCTGGTGCTGGAGGGGCGCTCTAGGCCTGAAACACTGGGAGAGGCGCCCGTGGCGCTAGAGAGACCCGGAAGTTATGTTATGTTATGTTATCACTATTTATAAAGCGCAGCAATTACCCGAAGGTGTCCTGGCGCTGAACCACTAATTCTCTGAGAACAAATCGAGCGACCAGGGTTAGCGAGTAAAGAGCCAGGTTTTCAGTCCTCTCCGAAAGGTGAGTAAGTCCGTGGCATTTCTCAAAATGGGGGGAAGCTCATTCCACGCTTTAGCTGCGCATACCATAAAGCTTCTCCCTCCCCATGTGGATTTTTTGACGAGTGGCACAGTCACCAACTTGGCTCCTCCGGAGCGCATGGTTCTACCAGGTGTATACCATTGCAATTTCCGTTTTAGGAAATCTGGGCCTATCCCGTGGAGTGCCTTGAACACGGTACTGAGAGTTTTAAAAAGCACTCGATTCTTGACTGGCAGCCAGTGTAGTTTCCTCAATTCCTTAGAGATGGAGGCGTATTTGGGAGTACCCGTAATCAGCCTTGCAGCTGCATTTTGTAGCATTTGCAACTTGTTTGCAAAGCGTTCCTGTATATTTAAATACAGGCTATTGCAGTACTCGAGTCTGGACAAAATGAGAGCAGTGACTACGGTTCGCTGACAAGATGTAGGCAGAAAGGGCAGTATTTTCTTAATCAAGTCAAGTCAATTTAGTCTTTATTTCGATTGTCATAATCATTAAAGACACAATACAAAGAGTGACTGAGGAAATTCATAAAATATAAAAATTTCTTAATCATTTTGATTAAAAAATAAACGGAAGATGCCACTGCATTTATTTGGTCCCTGAAGTTGAGTTTTTCATCGATAATGACTCCTAGGTTCTTCACCTTCCTAACAGGAGTAGGAAGTGACCCCATGTCTTTTGGCCACCACCTTGGGGTTCAGAAGTTAGGGTCATTGCCGGAAGTGAGAGACACACACCTGCACACGTGGACCCTTATTGCTGGACACCAAGACCCCTGAGGGCCACAGAATCACAAGCGGCACCAGCAACACATACCCCAATAGATCCTCTGGCCGGTGAGGACACAGAAATTCATAGGGGGTTATCGAGAACTTGAACTTACCTCCCGCAGCTGCACTCTCAGTGGCAGGCACCAAGATGCGGAGACTGAAGGGCAAAGCCGGGAACACACAGCCCAACACCCGTGAACCCTCCCCACTGCCAAAGATGGCAGAGAACCGGCGGCCACAGAAACCTCACTGCACTTCCACCTAGACAAAGTTCTAGCGGCGATCGCAGGCACTAAGGCAGCGCTGCAACAAGACATAGGAGCAGTGTCAGTGGGGCTGGGACTGTTGCAGGCTGAGCACCATAAGCTGTCTGACAGGGTCAAAGAAGTTGAAGGTACAGTTGCAGAGCTCATACCAGAACACAAACAAGGGGCCTCGCGCCTGGATGACCTTACCTCAAGAGTGACCGAGCTGGAACGGCGGGCAGAGGACGCTGAAGGGCGGAATAGAAGGAACAATATCAGGATAGTGGCCATTCAGAGGGCACGGAAGGCACGGACATGTTGACGTTCCTGGAGAAATGGTTGAGAGAAGAGATGCCCCCCAAATCCCTCTCCAAGTTCTTCGCTCGAGAGAGAGAGAGAGAGCGCACTGAGTCCCTGGGCATGCTCCTGCTCCGGGGAGGCCCCCCCGACCGGTGGTGGCCAAACTCCTACACTACAGGGATAGGGATTCGATCCTACAGCAAGGGAGAGCACAAGGCCCATACATCCTGGCAATAGCAAAGTACTGATGTTCTCGGATTTCACAGCCAGGTTGCAGGCGCAGCCAGCATCCTTTATTGAGGCCAAGAAGGCCCTCCGGGAGGCTGGCTTGCAGTACTCCCTCGTCTTCCCAGCGAAGCTCAGGATTATCCTGGATGGCACCACGCACTTTTGTAACACACCGGAGGAAACATGGTCCCGGCTCGAGGCATACGAAAAAGGCGCACCCCTGCCAAAACCAAAACCGGGCCCGAGGGACGAAATGAGGAGCCCGGAGCAGACAACGCCGCACCAAGAAATCGAATGCATTGCGGAAGCCCACGACCTCCCCCACACTACAGGACAGAAAAGCTGCTCTGCAAGCGGTAGCGCTGATGATGTCACCTCAAAAGTCGGATAAACCAACAGACTCATCCTCAGAACAGCAAGCACAATCAACAGACTTGGAAGACATCACAGGCAATGAGTTGGACTTGCCGAAGGTCACCCCACGCTCGCCGATGACATTATATAACAAGACCAATATCTGGAGAACTTTGTTTTCCCATGTACCTGAGATCCAGAGACATCACATTCAATGACTCCCCGGGGAGAGCGCTGGTCAGCCCTCCCACAGTCTGCAGAACCGGGATGGAACAAACGCCCTTCCAAAATTCCTTGACTCCCCCCCCCCCACACCAGAGTGTACCGCCAGAGGAGCTAAAGGCGGCATTCTAACTGAAGTGATGTTTGTTTACAGGTTTGGGCAGCCGGCCATTGCCAGTTCGCTCTTGGGATGGGGAGTTGCAGTGTTGGGTTTGTTATTTGCTACTCTGGGGTCTAACACACAAACCACAGATAGAAGCCTGTCGCTGAGACAGGAAGGGGGGGTGGGAGGGGGTTGAAGGTAACTAGTGCAAAGTAATGGCTATCTCTCAAAGGTTAGTAGATGAGTTTAAACTGTTATCCTTGAACATTCGGGGCATGGGCTCCCCCTCCAAACGCTACAGTAGCTTAACTTCATAAGACGCAGATAGTGATGCTTCAGGAAACTCATCTGACAACTGAAGAAGTTGCCAGACTCAAGCGCAGATGGCGGGGACAGCTGTTTGCGACAACCTATTCAGCATATGCTAGAGGGGCCCTTCTGTGGGTTAAGCCTGGCACCCCCTTTCACGCAACACACAAAATCATTGATCCGGAAGGGCGTTATGCACTATTCAAAGGTAGGCTGAAGGGCTGAGAAATAACCCTGGGGAGCATCTATGCCCGAACCAAGATCAAATTCACTTCCTGATACAGCTCTCTAAACCACTATCGGAAATGGCAACAAGCGACATGATCCTGGGTGGGTGACTATAATTGTGTAGTTGACCTGGACATGTATAGATCCACTCCTCCTTTACGGGGTACAACGGCAGCCATGACAGCAAAGGGCCTACGGGAATGGATGTCCGGGTAGGAACTATTAGATGTATGGAGGTTACAGAACCAACGACTGAGGGAATACTCCTATTCACCACTTTATGATCTCCATACCAGATTAGACATGTTTCTCTGTTCTAGGCAATTAGCGTCTACGCTGGCGGGGGCAGAATACCTGGGGCGTTCCATTTCGGACCATAGTCCCCTACTTTTGAGATTCGCCCCAACTCCTGAAAGGGCTCCCATACCGAATGGAGATTAGACCCCAACCTACTTGTAGACGACTGTTTTAGTCTGCTGCCATTTCGACTTATTTTGAAGAAAACCAAGGCACCGCAAGCACCGCCTTGATAGAATGGGAGGCCTTTAAGGTAGTAGTGAGGGGACAATGCATGGGTCAGACAGTGGGTGCAAGATGGGAGATTAATCAGGAGCTCTAGACACTAGAATCCCAAATCCAGATACTGGATAGGGATATCAGGAAAGATGAGGAGGCCAAGAAACGATTGTCAGACGCAAAAAGTAAATGCAATGAAACCTGGGAACACTTGCGACTCCTGGATTTCTGAACATGCGAGGCAGCATGTAGCAGGGGGGAAGACTGGGAAATTGCTTGTATGGCTGATTTCGGCCGGTAAGCAGGGGTTCCCCAATCCCCAGTATTCTAACATTGGAGGGGCAGACAATCTTCTCCCCCCAAATTATTAACAACACATTCAGAGAGTATTATGTTAAGCTATATAGGAGGCCCGGAGAGGTACAGGAAGAAATGATGGTGACTTATCTGCAGGGCTTGGGATTACAAGGGGTAGACCAGGACACAAGGAAAAGCTTGGAGACCCCAATCACCACACAGGAAATTAGCTTAGCAATCAAGGAAATGGCTAGACGGAAGACCCCAGGGTCGGACGGACTCCCGGCTGAATTTTATTATACTTATGTAACACTTGTAGCCCCCATCTTGAAAAAATGTACGCTGCTGCGTTGCAGGCGGACTGCCTCCCAGCTTCCACCAGGGAGGCACTAGTGGTCCCACTGCCCAAAAATAAATCAGAGTCAGCGGGTACAGCGGACTACCATCCGCTATCCATGCTGAATCTCGACTTCAAATTGCTCAGCAAGGTGTTGGCCACTAGGCTTCTGCCGCACATGCAGCATCTGGTCCACACGGACCAAAACGGGTTCATCCCGACCAGGTCGACCTCTAACAACCTGAGAAGGCTGTATTACGTTTTATTTCACAAAGGCCTGATGAGGTATCCGGATGCTGTGGTGATGGGGGTCGACCTGGAAAAGGCCTTTGATTCAATACGGTGGGACTTCTTGCTCCAGGTGATGCGGAGCATGGGACTAGGAGATGGGTGGCTGCGATGGGTTCGCTGGCTATACTCAGACCCCTTTGGCTAGGGTGCACACAGGTGGAGTGGTGTCCTCACCTTATTCCATACACAGAGGGACTCAGCAGGGCTGCCCGCTGTCGCCACTGCTTTTTGCTCTGGCGATTGAACTGCTTGCAGAATGCTTCAGACGCGAGGGAATGAGTCATGGAATAATACTAGACGGGTCGGTGCATATAATCTCACTATATGCAGATGTCATTTTAATGTACATAAGGAACGGAACTCAGGGTATATTGAGGGCTATTCACATCTTGGAGGAGTCTGAGGAATTGTCAGGTCTCTGAGTCAAAACTCGGAAGACTCAGATATTCCCGGCGAGGCCCATGCTGGCCAGACCTATTGACTTACCAGCGGGACCTACTTGGACCCCGAGCTCCTTCAAATACCTAGGCATTCAGGTGTTCCATAGTCAGGCGGACCTCCTGGAAGGGAACCTGGGCAGGACTATCAGAGCGTTAAAGGCAAATGTGTCCTTCTGGCGATCCCTCAAACTTTCGGTTATGGCCAGAATAACGCTTTCCAAAATGGTTATACTACCCAGGCAGCTATACTATTTTGTTAATGTCCTGGTGGTGATCTCTCGGAGATGGTTTAGAGATATGGATGCTTTGCTGAGAGACCTGAGCTGGGACGGGGGTAGCAACAGAGTATCCCTCATGGTCTTAAGACAACCCTTGACAATGGGGGGACTGGGGTCCCAGACTTTGAGGCATACTATCTAGCGGCACAACTTCAGTGGTTAGCCCAGTGGCTAGACGGGAGGGGACTGGAGACATTGGGACTGCCAGGACAACCCCCCCATGGGACTCTACTCCCTAGGATATTAAACCCCAAACACACAATAAAAAAATGGGAGTGCTGTTAAAAGTAGCCATAAAATGCTGGGACTAATGTACAAAACGCCCAACAGGGGCAGCCTTTTATGCACCTGACCTACCAATAATAGGGCTACCATGGATATGAGATGGTTCCCCCTTCACACAAGGCCAGTTGAGAGAGTGGGTAGCAGCGGGAGTGACTACAGTCCGGGACTGCTATCAAGATGTAGAACTACTCCCTCTTTCAGAATTTCTGGAACATCATGAGTTATCACCAGGACAGTTTTTAAACTATCATAATGTCCAGGCAACATTGGCCACACTGTGGGGTGGAGACACGAACAAGCCCAACATGCATGCAGCCCTCCAAGCAATGGTGACGCTTGGGTCAGCCAGGCATCTTGTAAAATGGCTATACGTAGCGAATATGGACCTGACAGAATTGCCCCTGGCCCACATGCAGGAGAAATGGGAAGACCTGGTGGGTAGGCCCCTGACTTGTGCTGAATGGAAGAAAGCCTTAGAGAGCCCAAAGAAAGTCTCCAGGAACGCCAATTTTAAATTTATACAGTTTAATATACTCCACATGACGTATCTCACACCACATAGGCTCAACATTATGCATGGGGTTGAGGACCAGAAATGCCTTAGATGTGAAGAGCTAGATGCCAACTTTGCACACATGATTTGGAGATGTTCAGTGATTCAGAATTACTGGTTAAAGATCAGAGAAACCCTGAATCGAGTCCTAGCGCGCGCTCCGAAGTGCAGTCCAGAAATTTGCCTGTTGAGACTATTCCCGAGGCCAAAAGCCCCATAAATTGGACATAGGTTTATTGATCTAGCCTTGCTTCTTGCAAAGAGGTGAATTGCCCTTAGATGGCGTGCGACTGTAGGCCCTAGAGTGTCTGAATGGGAGAATGATGTTTCGAATTGGGCCAGAGCTGACGAAAGGGCGCTGACGCAAGAGGATAAAATTAGCAAAAGACGTAAGCCCCTGGCGGAACCCTGGGCCGAAGTAGTGAGGGTGTGGGAAGCCAGAGGATCTGGGGAAGTTGAGAACCATACTGGGGACCCCCCTGACTGAAGCAGACGAAGGGACTCACTTCAATTGGATACCACCCCAATAGGTCATAAGATACATGCCATACATAGAGATATTGCATATAAGCAGTAGGGTTAGCTGTGTTAGACCCCCCTCTGGTTCCCTGTACCCTTGATGCAAGTAAGAAACTCGACCTACGAATAAAATAGGCAATTGAGGAATGAAGTGAGTGTTTACCCCACGAGAAAGCAGCTGTTATTGGTTCACTAGGTTTATAAAAAATAGAAAAGACTATACACATGATAATATTAGCAAACGCGACGAACTTCC
Source organism: Calotriton arnoldi (assembly GCA_963921515.1). Classification (NCBI taxonomy): domain Eukaryota; kingdom Metazoa; phylum Chordata; class Amphibia; order Caudata; family Salamandridae; genus Calotriton; species Calotriton arnoldi. The sequence continues at coordinate 2,902,120 of CAWUFW010000843.1, read as the reverse complement.
CACCAAGACCATTACTATACCAGGCGCATGTTTATACTTTATATGGACCTAGATTATGTAAGAAGGAATTAATAAGAAATTAACGTGGAAGCAAAGTATGATCAGTTTCTGCCTTTTTTGTTCTCCTTCTATTCCCTTCATATGCGTAATAGTTATCTTGAATATGTAACTAAAGCACATGGTCTGGAAATTGTGATGTAAGATTGTAATTAACAAAACTGCTAATAAAAACAATATTAAAAAAAAGGGAAAAAAAATAATGCTGGTGTGCGCCTATGGCAGACAGCTGTGCAAGGGAAAATGAAATAATCCTTAAAAAATGAATGCTGGTGTGCCCCTATGACCTAAGAGACCTATGGCAGGAAGGGGGTGCAGGGAAACATCTAATAATGTAAAAAAGTAATTGCTGGTGTCTCACTAGGAGGTGCAGGAGAAAATAGAAAAAATGCATATAATATTATATGAACACTGCACATACATGCTACAATCATCCTCAAACACATTAAATTGATATCATGAAAAAAAGTGAAAAAAAAGAAAAAAACAAAGAGGCATGGCCCTCTTCTATCAATGTCTCTAGAAAATGATTTTGAAAACTGGCAAAAAAAGATTTAACTCACTCTCTGGCTACACAAAATGGCTGCCAGTCACATGTTCAAACAACAACAAGCAAGGAATCATGGACAACAAAGAACACATGCAGACCTATGGCAAACGCGCACTGGCTGACTACACAAAATGGCTGCCAGTCACATGTTCAAACAAAAACAAGCAAGGAATCATGGACAACAACAAACACATCAAGGCCTATGGCAAAAGCACACTGACTACTACACAAATTGGCCGCCGACCACAAGTTCAAACAACAATAAGCAAGGAGGCATGGGCAAAAAAGAAAGAATATATTCAGTCCTATGGACACTGACTACACAAAATGACCGCCAGCCACATGGCATGAAGAACAAATACAAAATGGTGGCCTATGGCAAACACACCCTCACACACTGGCCAGGCAAAAGAATGTCTACTTGGCCAGCAAACCAAGGAGGTATAGTAAACAAAGAAGAAAACACTACCATTAATTCAGCAATGCCAAAAACTAAAATTAAGTCAGCTGTAAAGTTTCCAACAACACCCACGTCCCAAGGCATCAAAATAATATCCCATCAAAATACACTTTTTTAAGGAAAAAAATGTGAAATACAAAAAAAACACATTTTACATTTAACCCAATGCCATCCCTAAATCATAAATGTTTTAAAACAACATATACCACAGAAACAGTGGTTTCATTGTACCCAATGCCTAGTACTGGCTGGATGGCCCGTGGGCAGGCCAGGCCACATGGTAAAATAAATGAATAGTGCAAATTTCACAAACATGGAGAAAAAGTACTTAACTGTGCTACTTTTTTCCCTTATAAAAGCGAAAAAAATTGAATGCAAAAATAAGACCCCTACTGCAACTCCAGGCTACCCAACACAACCACCATCAAAAATAAAAATTGAATAAAAGGTACAAATATATATAGATGCATGCCCTCTATCAAACAACACCCTCATCTAAATGTTTTTTTAACTCACTTCTTGTGATGTCACAATTTAAAACAAAGCCTTTAAAATCCAATGGTATATGCAGCAGGAATTGCAGACAAAGAGAGTGATCCTTTCACCTCGAAATCTAGATGAAAACTGACCAGGAAATGGACACATCACTGGGAGGAGTCTTCTGGACAGAAAGAGGAAGTTAGATTCTCTGTGGCACTTCTTTCCTGAAAAAAAACTAAGTAAAATAAAAAAGTGTGCTTTGTGCTAAAAAAAAACTCTACTCCACCCTACACCCCTCCACTCCACTCTTCCCCTCTCTACAACACTCTATGACACTCCACTCTATGACACTCTACTCCACTCTACGTCCAGCCACTCTATGCCCTTCCACTCAACAACACTCTACTCTACGCAACTAACTTTTAGCCATCTGAATAGCAGCCACGCTAAAAAACATTGGCAAAGCCAGTAGCTTTTGCATAAGTGAGACCTATTGGCTTTGTTAATGCTTATCTAACTTGCCTTATGTTTTTGCCCAGTCAACTCAACACACTGGTAGTGCTGTATGTTTATGTCTGTCATTCGACACTTTGGGGGCCTAGGTACGTATTGTTAGATGATGCAACCAAACCGTACTCCAGTTCCAACAGTAATCAGGTGTGACAACTGCCCCCTCTTACAAGACTATTGGGAGACTAATCGTCTGTGGCAAATCTTTATAGTCACAACTCTAATTAATCTCTCTCCTGTAATATGTGTGCCTTCCCCCACTACTGAGGTAAGTATGTTCTCTCTCTGGTTTGTGGCTTTTAAATGTGTGTGCGGTGTGTGGTGGACCACAAAACCATGTGTAAAGTGAATGTTGTCTACAGTGTGTGCGCCTTCACCAAATGGTTATTTCCCTGCAGAAGTAACATCTGGGCATGCCATTTGTTCTTTGGGACCCTTCTGCGAAACTATACTTCTCAGGTGCACTGGGGGAAATAGATTTTCTATCCTTTCACTTTCCATGAAATAACCCCTTTCTTCTGGTGTGCTGGGGTTTGCTTATAATTGTTAGGCGCAATTGGAAATTGCCTTAACGGGTTAACCCAAACCGTTCTTAGCCCCCATTGAAAAACCTGGAAGATGCACTATATTCCGATTAGAGGAGTTTTTGATTTTTAAAGAATGACTTTGATTGTCTCTGCTTTCTGGCCAGTGTCCCCATAATAGGATAAATACTTTCTCTTCAAGCCAGCAACTTGTAATTCATCCTGACTTTGAGAAGATTCTGCACCACCTGAATAAGAGGTATGCCAGGTACACAACTTTTCTGGTAGCTTTCCCCTTCCAGGCCAAGACTTGATCCGGACTCCGGTGGGAGTCCTTGAAGAAGGAAGGGGAAGCTTCATGAGAGGAGAGGAATGGAGCAGGCCTCGAACAAAGAAAATATGTTATAAAGCGCCAGTGCTTGTACGTCCACCGGGCACCTGTGTTTTATGACACTCTCATGGATACCGCCCAGTGATGACCCTAGGACCCAAAGAACATGGTCATTAGTTATAGTGCGCCAGTGCTTGTTCGTCCACCCGGCACCAGTGTTTTATGACACTATCATGGATACCGCCCAGTGATGATCCTAGGACCCAAAGAACACGGTCATAAGTTATAGTGCGCCAGTGCTTGTACGTCCACCGGGCACCAGTGTTTTATGACACTCTCATGGATACCGCCCAGTGATGACCCTAGGACCCAAAGAACATGGTCATTAGTTATAGTGCGCCAGTGCTTGTTCGTCCACCCGGCACCAGTGTTTTATGACACTATCATGGATACCGCCCAGTGATGATCCTAGGACCCAAAGAACATGGTCATTAGTTATAGTGCGCCAGTGCTTGTACGTCCACCGGGCACCAGTGTTTTATGACACTATCATGGATACCGCCCAGTGACACTAGTACCCAAAGAACACGGTCATAAGTTATAGTGCGCCAGTGCTTGTATGTCCACCGGGCACCAGTGTTTTATGACACTATCATGGATACTGCCCAGTGATGACCCTAGGACCCGAAGAACACGGTCATAAGTTATAGTGCGCCAGTGCTTGTTCGTCCACCGGGCACCAGTGTTTTATGACACTATCATGGATACCGCCCAGTGATGACCCTAGGACCCAAAGAACACGGTCATACGTTATAGTGCGCCAGTGCTTGTACGTCCACCGGGCACCAGTGTTTTATGACACTATCATGGATACCGTCCAGTAATGACCCTAGGACCCAAAGAACACGGTCATAAGTTATAGTGCGCCAGTGCTTGTACGTCCACCGGGCACCAGTGTTTTATGACACTATCATGGATACCGCCCAGTGATGACCCTAGGACCCAAAGAACACGGTCCAAAGTTATAGTGCGCCAGTGCTTGTACGTCCACCAGGCACCAGTGTTTTATGACACTATCATGGATACCGCCCAGTGACCCTAGTACCCAAAGAACACGGTCATAAGTTATAGTGCGCCATTGCTTGTACGTCCACCGGGCACCAGTGTTTTATGACACTATCATGGATACCATCCAGTAATGACCCTAGGACCCAAAGAACATGGTCATAAGTTATAGTGCGCCAGTGCTTGTACGTCCACCGGGCACCAGTGTTTTATGACACTATCATGGATACCGCCCAGTGATGACCCTAGGACCCAAAGAACACGGTCCAAAGTTATAGTGCGCCAGTGCTTGTACGTCCACCGGGCACCAGTGTTTTATGACACTATCATGGATACCGCCCAGTGATGACCCTAGGACCCGAAGAACACGGTCATAAGTTATAGTGCGCCAGTGCTTGTACGTCCACCGGGCACCAGTGTTTTATGACACTATCATGGATACCGCCCAGTGATGACCCTAGGACCCAAAGAACACGGTCCAAAGTTATAGTGCACCAGTGCTTGTACGTCCACCGGGCACCAGTGTTTTATGACACTATCATGGATACCGCCCAGTGATGACCCTAGGACCCGAAGAACACGGTCATAAGTTATAGTGCGCCAGTGCTTGTTCGTCCACCGGGCACCAGTGTTTTATGACACTATCATGGATATCGCCCAGTGATGACCCTAGGACCCAAAGAACACGGTCATAAGTTATAGTGCGCCAGTGCTTGTACAACCACCGGGCACCAGTGTTTTATGACACTATCATGGATACCGCCCAGTGATGACCCTAGGACCCAAAGAACACGGTCCAAAGTTATAGTGCGCCAGTGCTTGTACGTCCACCGGGCACCAGTGTTTTATGACACTATCATGGATACCGCCCAGTGATGACCCTAGGACCCAAAGAACACTGTCATAAGTTATAGTGCACCAGTGCTTGTACGTCCACCGGGCACCAGTGTTTTATGACACTATCATGGATACCGCCCAGTGATGACCCTAGGACCCGAAGAACACAGTCATAAGTTATAGTGCGCCAGTGCTTGTTCGTGCACCGGGCACCAGTGTTTTATGACACTCTCATGGATACCGCCCAGTGATGACCCTAGGACCCAAAGAACACGGTCATACGTTATAGTGCGCCAGTGCTTGTACGTCCACCGGGCACCAGTGTTTTATGACACTATCATGGATACCGTCCAGTAATGACCCTAGGACCCAAAGATCATGGTCATAAGTTGTAGTGCGCCAGTGCTTGTACGTCCACCGGGCACCAGTGTTTTATGACACTATCATGGATACAGCCCAGTGATGACCCTAGGACCCAAAGAACACGGTCCAAAGTTATAGTGCGCCAGTGCTTGTACGTCCACCAGGCACCAGTGTTTTATGACACTATCATGGATACCGCCCAGTGACCCTAGTACCCAAAGAACACGGTCATAAGTTATAGTGCGCCAGTGCTTGTACGTCCACTCGGCACCAGTGTTTTATGACACTATCATGGATACCGCCCAGTGATGACCCTAGGACCCAAAGAACACGGTCCAAAGTTATAGTGCGCCAGTGCATGTACGTCCACCGGGCACCAGTGTTTTATGACACTATCATGGATACCGCCCAGTGATGACCCTAGGACCCAAAGAACACTGTCATAAGTTATAGTGCGCCAGTGCTTGTACGTCCACCGGGCACCAGTGTTTTATGACACTATCATGGATACCGCCCAGTGATGACCCTAGGACCCAAAGAACATGGTCATTAGTTATAGTGCGCCAGTGCTTGTTCGTCCACCGGGCACCAGTGTTTTATGACACTATCATGGATACCGCCCAGTGACCCTAGGACCCAAAGAACATGGTCATTAGTTATAGTGCACCAGTGCTTGTTCGTCCACCGGCCACCAGTGTTTTATGACACTATCATGGATACTGCCCAGTGATGACCCTAGGACCCAAAGAACACAGTCATAAGTTATAGTGCGGCAGTGCTTGTACGTCCACCGGGCACCAGTGTTTTATGACACTATCATGGATACTGCCCAGTGATGACCCTAGGAACCAAAGAACATGGTCATTAGTTATAGTGCGCCAGTGCTTGTACGTCCACCGGGCACCAGTGTTTTATGACACTATCATGGATACCGCCCATGCTCTTCGCCTGACCCGGAGCTGTACCACCCTCCCTCCCCCCCTCCACCCCCCCACAGCGCCTTGAGACCCTCACGGGTGAGTAGCTCGCTTCACAAACCCCTGATTGATTGACCCTAGGACCCAAAGAACATGACTCACAGACCTCATCAGCAGACTCTTGCTTGCCCAGGTATGACCCTGGTAAAGGTAAACCAACTCCTCACTAGCTTAGGGCATAATGCAAGAAAGGATTCCTCAAATGTTTCCATTTCATAGGGAGACAGTTCTCAATAACACATCAATAATCCACAAGCAACCCTTAGCTGAATCGTAGGTTTGTAGATTAATAAAGTAATATGCACACCAAAGGAACAATGAGCAAGCACCAGTCTATAAAGCACATTTTCAATAAATCGAGCAACCCATTACACATTTCATCCAGGTTTATATAGGACTTGGATCACAGCGGGACCTTCTCCATCGTTGTTGGTTTGATACCGCTTTAGCTATCCGCGGTCACCTTTGGCGGGTTGTGTGAATTCTTTCTCACTCATCTTTTGTAGATCCCTTTCTTAGCCTTCCTTTTTGTGCTCCTTTAACTGGGCTGCTCACTCCCTTTGTGCCACTGATCAATCGCTAACTTTGTATGGTCTTGCAGCAAATCCTTTAACCTGTTCCACTTTCTGCATGGCGAGGTGACTCACCAATCCCATGTCTAGGTCAACTATGTTACTTGCACTTTTCTTTAAAGAAGCGCCCCCACTGGATGTATTTCCAGATTCTAGGCAGTTTCCCATTCAGTCCTGTTTCTTTATAATGAAGGCTTCCAGCACTTGCCTCTGTCTAAGCACTCTTTATTATGACAGATAAGAGAAACGAGGCACAGGAAAGTGAAGTAATTTGTCCAAGACAATAAAATTATGGTCAAAGGAGGAATACATGGTTGAAATCCAAGTTTCCTGATTCCATGGTTGAGCACACCTCCTCTATAACTGATTCTGTACTATTGCTTTAAGGATGTATTGTGTCTTGTTGTTGGTGGAAATGAATTGTTTTCCTCCCTCCAGACACAGATCATCCTATTACACTGTGTAGTTATGTGCACCCCAAAACGTGCATTCTATGATCTCTTCTTTGCAAAACCATGTGGTCCGAACCTGCTGTGCATTCTTGAATCCATTTGTCCTCATGCCTCTTTTTATAACCGTGCCACTTTCTGAAGACTGTATACATTTACTTGTATAGTGTGGTTTATTTTTGTGTTTTGTTGATCACCGGCATGGTGTTTTTGCGGACTGTTGGTTGTTCTTCTCTAATGTGTATATGGTCTTGTTGATGGAGGCATAGGGTTTTGGTTGAGGATCCAGATAATTCCAGAAGTGGGCACCTTGCCCCTGCATGGATCTGCCTCGTGTGTTTGTTGTTCTTGAACCTTGCCTCTTGGCCCCGCCTGTCCTTGCTGGATCGCAGGTTCTAGGTGAGGAGTGGTGAAACTGTCTGTAGGTAATGGGGCCTGTTTCTCTACTGAGAGCCATAAAGGGCTTTCAAAGTGGGTCTTAGCTGGTGTTTTTTTAACATTCAATTAGAAGTTAACTGCTTAGTTTGTAATATTTCTGAGATGCAGACCGAGCTCTTCAGAAAACACCACCTCTCCACAATAGGGTTATTATGAGAGACGCTCATAATGAACGCTCATGTTCAGCTCTTAGTTGCTCTCTAGCTAGGTTTGTGCTCTATAAATACCTTTGCATGCATACAGAAATACACCTTGTGTATCCTTGAATGTGGGCTCTCATGGAAGGATGTCAAGTGTAAACATTGGGTATACTCCAGGTTAAGTAGCACGGGTTTGAATGCCAAGATCAATAAAACGTTGCTTGGAGCCCCTGCGTCAAAAACTACCTATAGAACTAAAGGAGTTGAATGGACATTCTCCATTGGCTACCCCATGATTATTTCACATTACAGAATAGTTTTTTTAAGAGTCTGTATGCACCCTTCCAGTAGGCAAAATCTATGCGGTAACACAAAGAGGTTATTCAGATCTAGGGGCAAGAGTAACCCTGAAAAGTGCACATGCTTTCCCTCATCTCATGTGCATCCAGAAAGCAGCTCACCGTCTGATGTGGTGTGCCATCGCCTGATGTCTCGCCGATGCTCACAGAGGCTGGGATTGTGTAAGCTCTTTTTAGGAGTTTGCAAATACCTTGCATGTTTGCAGCAATATCGAGATAACTTTGTTTATGTAGTTGGAATAGTTGCCTCCCACAATGTACTTGGAGACTGCACAGCCCATTCATTGTTCTAAGCACACCCTAATTCAGTGACCTTTTCTTCTCCTGTGGGCTTTCTCCACCTGCTCACATTAAAGTACATCTCATTTCTGCAGTTTTTGCTGGATTTGTGATACTGGTGCATGGTCAGAGATTCCTCCTGGTTCAATGTTCTAGGCTTCTCAAGATCTAGGTGAAGAGATTCCTCCTGGTTCAATGTTCTAGGCTTCTCAAGATCTAGTCGAAGAGATTCCTCCTGGTTCAATGTTCTAGGCTTTTCAAGATCTAGGCGAAGAGATTCCTCCTGGTTCAATGTTCTAGGCTTCTCAAGATTTGGGTGAAGAGATTCCTCCTTGTTCAATGTTCTAGGCTTCTCAAGATCTAGGCGAAGAGATTCCTCCTGGTTCAATGTTCTAGGCTTCTCAAGATCTAGGCAAAGAGATTCCTCCTGGTTCAATGTGCTGTGCTTCTCAAGAGACACTCCTCTTCAGATCAAGGGCTAGAAAGTTCTTGAATTTCTGCCATATACATGTTTGAGCTCTGGTGTCCAGCAGAGGGTCCCACAATGACCGATCTATGTCAGGTTTGCAGGATAACCACTGCCTAAGTAAATGGGCATCTGGCATGGATCCCGTCCTCCTGGACCTGTTATGGATGCACCTTCGATAGGGGAATGTGTACTCGATGCCCTCTGGATGTGCTGATGTTGGGTGTTGGGTCTGCTGATTTTGGCCATCTGCGATGAATTGTATTGTCTTCCAATAAATCTTATTCTTCACTTCACCTAATCAGTATCAGAGTCCCATATCTGTCCACCGTTATCACCAGTGCTGCCTGCCCTGCTTTCACTCAGGACTGTAAAGTTGTGCTACAAATTCTGTTTTGTTGTCCTTGACTTAATAATACCAATTGCTTTGTAGTCTCAAACTCACCTCAATATTTTTGTACTCTGATTAGCACGTTCTTCACGATACCTTCTTAAGTACCTGTCCTCCTTGAGTCTGTCTGTTTCTGCTCATGTTAGTTCCGTCGCCAGCACTCACACTAGTATCAAAAGTTCAAGAAAGATAAAATAATGTGATGGTGTGAGCAGTTTATACTGAGTCACACACGTTGCTGTTGGCCTTTGCCAATCTCGGGTCTAATGTACAAACCCAGAGATTCGCAAAATCCCAAACAGCGGGGGGGGGGGAGTTGAAAGAGGTGCCGGCCCCCTCCTATTTACAAGTTACAGAGGTATGTAGCAATAGTTTTACCACAGTTGCAATTGTAAACCATTGATCTGTTACAGACCCATGGTTAGGGTGGTCACTGGTTTGCGTAGGAGAAGCTGTCACAGACCAGCTTCCGCTTTGGGAATCATGTCAGGCGGCCTCTGGAGGTGCAGGCAGCGGCCCAGGGGACTCCTGGCTGCTCCACGTGATGTCATCACATGATGGATTTGTTTTTAAGGCAGCATCTGTCCCTTTATAGAACACGGGCTACTTTGAAAAAAAAAGTCCCCGTTAGGGAATGCAAATGCAGGTTGGAGGTCTGCTGTCCCAGCCATAGGGGAGATCCCACATTATCACCTGCCTCATTAATATTCAATAGTCAGGTATTTTTCCGACCCTCATCAAATGTAGAATTTGCATCTGTAACTGCATAAGGCAGATCTAATTTTGTACCCTCATTCACAAACCAGTCAGAGTGCAAATTGCACGTTCTGGTTTGAGAATGGACGTTTGTGCATTGGGCTCTCCAATGTGTACAGTTCTCCCTCTGGCTGCTGTGCTTTGTCCTTTCTCATTCTTAGCGTCTGCATGCTTCTGTTGTGTTCCGTGTACCTAGTGATACTCTATGTATGTTCTTTCAATGTATTTTCCCTCTCTCTCACTCTCTTAAGCATGGTTTCAATCCTTCTACTCTCCCCAAGGAACCTTTCCCTTACCACAGCAAAGTCAATGTAATAGTTAATCTCTTTCCTCTCTGAAATACATTTCATTTCAACTTGGCTTCATGGATAGAACCCTATATGCTTCAGGACTTTGCATCTCACCCTTATAGATAAAGCGAGGTAATAGGATTAGCTACAGATGTTACAGGATGAGGGTGAAGGATGACTCTGAACGACAGCATGGCTTCAGATATGCTGAGATTCAGAGCACCCTTGAAGAAGAGAAACAAGCCGGACATCCAAGACTTCAGCCAGAGAAAGTGTCTGTCGATGGCTGAGGCAGAATGCGAGGACTTCGGATGCCTCATTGCTCCTCACGGAGCAGTCTTTAGGGGTGTCTGATTCTCCCGGAAGGATCTTTCCTTTTGGGAGTGTCAGGTTCTCCATGATAGATTTGCCTTTGTGGGGGTCTGGTGCTCCTCAGTGGATCAATCTGTTTGGAGGTGTCTGGTGCTCCTAAATTAATTTGCATTTTGGGGTGTGTCTGATGCCCCTGGGTGGATCTGTCATTTGCAGGGTGTCTGGTGCTCCTCGAGGGATTTGTGATGTTGGAGGGTGTCTGGTGTTCCTCGAGGGATCTGTAATTTTAAAGGGTGTTTGGTACTCGTTGCGTGATTTGTATTTTGAAGGGTGCCTTGTGGTTGTTGCGTGATTTGTATTTTGGAGGGTGCCTGGTGGTTGTTGCGTGATTTGTATTTTGGAGGGTGTCTGGTGGTTGTGGCGTGATTTGTATTTTGGAGGGTGCCTGGTGGTTGTTGCGTGATTTGTATTTTGGAGGGTGCCTGGTGGTTGTTGCGTGATTTGTATTTTGGAGGGTGTCTGGTGGTTGTGGCGTGATTTGTATTTTGGAGGGTGCCTGGTGGTTGTTGCGTGATTTGTATTTTGGAGGGTGCCTGGTGGTTGTGGCGTGATTTGTATTTTGGAGGGCGCCTGGTGGTTGTGGCGTGATTTGTATTTTGGAGGGCGCCTGGTGGTTGTTGCGTGATTTGTATTTTGGAGGGTGCCTGGTGGTTGTTGCGTGATTTGTATTTTGGAGGGTGTCTGGTGGTTGTGGCGTGATTTGTATTTTGGAGGGTGCCTGGTGGTTGTGGCGTGATTTGTATTTTGGAGGGTGCCTGGTGGTTGTTGTGTGATTTGTATTTTGGAGGGTGTCTGGTGGTTGCTGCGTGATTTGTATTTTGGAGGGTGCCTGGTGGTTGTGGCGTGATTTGTATTTTGGAGGGTGTCTGGTGGTTGTGGCATGATTTGTATTTTGGAGGGTGTCTGGGGGTTGTGGCATGATTTGTATTTTGGAGGGTGCCTGGTGGTTGTGGCGTGATTTGTATTTTGGAGGGTGCCTGGTGGTTGTTGCGTGATTTGTATTTTGGAGGGTGCCTGGTGGTTGTGGCGTGATTTGTATTTTGGAGGGTGCCTGGTGGTTGTGGCGTGATTTGTATTTTGGAGGGTGTCTGGAGCTCCTCAATGTATCTGGCTTGTTAGGGGGTGTCTCCTAGAGGGATCAGTCTTATTTTTGGAGGGGGTGTTTAAAGATTCTCGATGGATTGGTCTTTCCGGGGGTGTCTGGCGATCCTCGAAGGGTCTGCAGCTCATGCTGGCTCTGGGACAAACTGTCCCACAGCTGGTTTGAACTGCAGCTTCCTGGCTTGTGCTGGAGATTTAAACTTTATCCTCGTGCTACGAAGTGCTCTTCCAGTCAGAGGAGACTATGTGAGTCTTGGAATGATTCACTTGGGTCATCTTTGTGTCTTACAGAGCAACATGTAAAGCCACAGTTTTCTCCAATAATCAATCTGCTGTTGTTGAGCAGCAGAAGGCGTCCTAGCAGATGATACTTCCACGGTTTTCAGGATCTATTCCAATTCTGTCTGACCAACAGTGCTGGGAAAATGGTGCAGAAGGAGCGGCTAAAGGGGCTGTTCCCTGAATCTTTTTTGTTTTTAAATACATCTTTTTATTAAACTGATGCTCAGTACACTCCGAGCATGTCATTGCCTTTTCTACCATAGAGGGCGGCCTAACAGCAATTACGCACATAGATGAATGGGTATGAATGGAAGCTCTTGTGGCCCTAATGACGTCAAGTGCTGCACAATCCCCTACTCGCCCTCTCCAACCCAGACCTGGGGCCGCATTACACTACGTGCCCCGGGGGCACAACGGGCGTTTGCGCCCGCTTTGCGCGCCCCTGGGGCACTTTGGTATTACAGAAGGGGCTTCAGACACTTGTGCGGCCCCTTCTGTAATACCGATAGCGCCGGCGCACATAAAGCGCCAGCGCTGTCTTCAGGGGGCATTCCCTCATTTGCATGGGGGTGTGCCCCATGCAAATGAGGGAATCCCTTTGCCTCTGCACCGTATTACAGACGTGGGCGCAGAGGCAAAGAAGCCCTCAGGAGGCACCATTTAAAAGGTGGCGCACTGAGGTGCGCCTCCTGAGAGCAGCCCTCTGCAGGAGGTACAAGGGGTCCTATGGACCCCCCAGACATCCCCTTGCAGGCTGGTGCCGTCACTGACTGCTCCCGTCTGCAAGAGGATCTCTAAACCCTTTTAAAAGTGCAGGCGGGTGCCACCTGCACTGTGAAAACACAGAGCAGCTGCTTGCAGCTGCTCCGGTTTTCACATGAATGCGTTCACGGCTGCCCTGGGGGCAGTGCAATCATTATAATACGCCGCATTTCCTTTCATTGCGCTGGGCACACCTTTAAAAAGGTGCCTCCAGCGCAATGAGGGGAAATGCACCGCATCTATAATGCAGCCCCTAGAGTCTTACCCTAATGAATCCCTGTATGTGCCTCATATGCCCCATATTTTCTTGTTTTTCTTGGGGCACTACCCTGGTATATCACTCGTTCCGCCTGTTGAACCCAATCTAAATCTTTCTCCCAGTCGCAGACAGCCGGGGGTCCACCCGTGCCACAAGACCTAGCGACATTTCGCTTCGCCACCCCCGCTGCTAATGTCAGCCAAGTCCTGGTGTGCCTGGGCCAAGTGTCCTCCACGTGATACACAGCAGCAGCCACTGAGCCTCCAACGGCCCCTCGAGGCCCGCGAGTGACCCTATTCATAACCTGCACCACCCCCGCTGCTAATGTCAGCCAAGTCCTGGTGTACCTGGGCCAAGTGTCCTCCCCCGTGATACACAGCAGCAGACACTGAGCCTCCGACGGCCCCTCGAGGGCCGTGAGTGACCCTATTCATAACCTGCACCACCCCCGCTGCTAATGTCAGCCAAGTCCTGGTGTACCTGGGCCAAGTGTCCTCCCCCGTGATACACAGCAGCAGCCACTGAGCCTCCAACGGCCCCTCGAGGGCCGCGAGTGACCCTATTCATAACCTGCACCTCCCCCGCTGCTAATGTCAGCCAAGTCCTGGTGTGCCTGGGCCAAGTGTCCTCCCCTGTGATACACAGCAGCAGCCACTGAGCCTCCAACGGCCCCTCGAGGGCCGCGAGTGACCCTATTTATAACCTGCACCACCCCCGCTGCTAATGTCAGCCAAGTCCTGGTGTACCTGGGCCAAGTGTCCTCCCCCGTGATACACAGCAGCAGCCACTGAGCCTCCAACGGCCCCTCGAGGGCCGTGAGTGACCCTATTCATAACCTGCACCAACCTCGCTGCTAATGTCAGCCAAGTCATGGTGTACCTGGGACAAGTGTCCTCCAGGTGATACACAGCAGCAGCCACTGAGCCTCCAACGACACCTCGAGGCCCGCGAGTGACCCTATTCATAACCTGCACCACCCCCGCTGCTAATGTCAGCCAAGTCCTGGTGTGCCTGGGCCAAGTGTCCTCCCCCGTGATACACAGCAGCAGCCACTGAGCCTCCAACGGCCCCTCGAGGCCCGCGAGTGACCCTATTTATAACCTGCACCACCCCCGCTGCTAATGTCAGCCAAGTCCTGGTGTACCTGGGCCAAGTGTCCTCCAGGTTATACACAGCAGCAGCCACTGAGCCTCCAACGGCTCCTCGAGGCCCGCGAGTGACCCTATTCATAACCTGCACCACCCCCGCTGCTAATGTCAGCCAAGTCCTGGTGTACCTGGGCCAAGTGTCCTCCCCCGTGATACACAGCAGCAGCCACTGAGCCTCCAATGGCCCCTCGAGGGCCGCGAGTGACCCTATTCATAACCTGCACCACCCCCGCTGCTAATGTCAGCCAAGTCCTGGTGTACCTGGGCCAAGTGTCCTCCACGTGATACACAGCATCAGCCACTGAGCCTCCAATGGCCCCTCGAGGGCCGCGAGTGACCCTATTCATAACCTGCACCACCCCCGCTGCTAATGTCAGCCAAGTCCTGGTGTGCCTGGGCCAAGTGTCCTCCACGTGATACACAGCAGCAGCCACTGAGCCTCCAACGACACCTCGAGGCTCGCGAGTGACCCTATTCATAACCTGCACCACCCCCGCTGCTAATGTCAGCCAAGTCCTGGTGTACCTGGGACAAGTGTCCTCCCCCATGATACACAGCAGCAGCCACTGAGCCTCCAATGGCCCCTCGAGGGCCGCGAGTGACCCTATTCATAACCTGCACCTCCCCCGCTGCTAATGTCAGCCAAGTCCTGGTGTACCTGGGCCAAGTGTCCTCCCCTTGATACACAGCAGCAGCCACTGAGCCTCCAACGGCCCCTCGAGGCCCGCGAGTGACCCTATTCATAACCTGCACCACCCCGCTGCTAATGTCAGCCAAGTCCTGGTGTGCCTGGGCCAAGTGTCCTCCCCCGTGATACACAGCAGCAGCCACTGAGCCTCCAACGCCCCTCGAGGGCTACGAGTGACCCTATTCATAACCTGCACCACCCCCGCTGCTAATGTCAGCCAAGTCCTGGTGTACCTGGGCCAAGTGTCCTCCAGGTTATACACAGCAGCAGCCACTGAGCCTCCAACGGCCCCTCGAGGCCCGCGAGTGACCCTATTCATAACCTGCACCTCCCCCGCTGCTAATGTCAGCCAAGTCCTGGTGTACCTGGGCCAAGTGTCCTCCCCTGTGATACACAGCAGCAGCCACTGAGCCTCCAACGCCCTCGAGGGCCGCGAGTGACCCTATTCATAACCTGCACCACCCGCGCTGCTAATGTCAGCCAAGTCCTGGTGTACCTGGGCCAAGTGTCCTCCCCCGTGATACACAGCAGCAGCCACTGAGCCTCCAACGGCCCCTCGAAGCCCGCGAGTGACCCTACTCATAACCTGCACCACCCCCGCTGCTAATGTCAGCCAAGTCCTGGTGTACCTGGGCCAAGTGTCCTCCCCCGTGATACACAGCAGCAGCCACTGAGCCTCCAACGCCCCTCGAGGGCCGCGAGTGACCCTATTCATAACCTGCACCACCCCCGCTGCTAATGTCAGCCAAGTCCTGGTGTACCTGGGCCAAGTGTCCTCCAGGTGATACACAGCAGCAGCCACTGAGCCTCCAAAGGCCCCTCGAGGCCCGCGAGTGACCCTATTCATAACCTGCACCACCCCCGCTGCTAATGTCAGCCAAGTCCTGGTGTGCCTGGGCCAAGTGTCCTCCACGTGATACACAGCAGCAGCCACTGAGCCTCCAACGGCCCCTCGAGGCCCGCGAGTGACCCTATTTATAACCTGCACCACCCCCGCTGCTAATGTCAGCCAAGTCCTGGTGTACCTGGGACAAGTGTCCTCCCCCGTGATACACAGCAGCAGCCACTGAGCCTCCAAAGGCCCCTCGAGGCCCGCGAGTGACCCTATTTATAACCTGCACCACCCCCGCTGCTAATGTCAGCCAAGTCCTGGTGTACCTGGGCCAAGTGTCCTCCCCCGTGATACACAGCAGCAGCCACTGAGCCTCCAACGGGCCATCGAGGCCCGCGAGTGACCCTATTTATAACCTGCACCACCCCCGCTGCTAATGTCAGCCAAGTCCTGGTGTACCTGGGCCAAGTGTCCTCCAGGTTATACACAGCAGCAGCCACTGAGCCTCCAACGGACCCTCGAGGCCCGCGAGTGACCCTATTTATAACCTGCACCACCCCCGCTGCTAATGTCAGCCAAGTCCTGGTGCGCCTGGGCCAAGTGTCCTCCCCCGTGATACACAGCAGCAGCCACTGAGCCTCCAACGGCCCCTCGAGGCCCGCGAGTGACCCTATTCATAACCTGCACCTCCCCCGCTGCTAATGTCAGCCAAGTCCTGGTGTGCCTGGGCCAAGTGTCCTCCCCTTGATACACAGCAGCAGCCACTGAGCCTCCAACGGCCCCTCGAGGCCCGCGAGTGACCCTATTCATAACCTGCACCTCCCCCGCTGCTAATGTCAGCCAAGTCCTGGTGTGCCTGGGCCAAGTGTCCTCCAGGTTATACACAGCAGCAGCCACTGAGCCTCCAACGCCCCTCGAGGCCCGCGAGTGACCCTACTCATAACCTGCACCACCCCCGCTGCTAATGTCAGCCAAGTCCTGGTGTACCTGGGCCAAGTGTCCTCCCCCGTGATACACAGCAGCAGCCACTGAGCCCCCAACGGCCCCTCGAGGCCCGCGAGTGACCCTACTCATAACCTGCACCACCCCCGCTGCTAATGTCAGCCAAGTCCTGGTGTGCCTGGGCCAAGTGTCCTCCAGGTGATACACAGCAGCAGCCACTGAGCCTCCAACGACACCTCGAGGCCCGCGAGTGACCCTATTCATAACCTGCACCACCCCCGCTGCTAATGTCAGCCAAGCCCTGGTGTACCTAGGCCAAGTGTCCTCCCCCGTGATACACAGCAGCAGCCACTGAGCCTCCAATGGCCCCTCGAGGGCCGCGAGTGACCCTATTCATAACCTGCACCACCCCCGCTGCTAATGTCAGCCAAGTCCTGGTGTGCCTGGGCCAAGTGTCCTCCCCCGTGATACACAGCAGCAGCCACTGAGACTCCAACGCCCCTCGAGGGCCGCGAGTGACCCTATTCATAACCTGCACCACCCCCGCTGCTAATGTCAGCCAAGTCCTGGTGTACCTGGGCCAAGTGTCCTCCCCCGTGATACACAGCAGCAGCCACTGAGCCTCCAACGGCCCCTCGAGGCCCGCGAGTGACCCTATTCATAACCTGCACCTCCCCCGCTGCTAATGTCAGCCAAGTCCTGGTGTGCCTGGGCCAAGTGTCCTCCCCTTGATACACAGCAGCAGCCACTGAGCCTCCAACGGCCCCTCGAGGCCCGCGAGTGACCCTATTCATAACCTGCACCTCCCCCGCTGCTAATGTCAGCCAAGTCCTGGTGTGCCTGGGCCAAGTGTCCTCCAGGTTATACACAGCAGCAGCCACTGAGCCTCCAACGCCCCTCGAGGCCCGCGAGTGACCCTACTCATAACCTGCACCACCCCCGCTGCTAATGTCAGCCAAGTCCTGGTGTACCTGGGCCAAGTGTCCTCCCCCGTGATACACAGCAGCAGCCACTGAGCCCCCAACGGCCCCTCGAGGCCCGCGAGTGACCCTACTCATAACCTGCACCACCCCCGCTGCTAATGTCAGCCAAGTCCTGGTGTGCCTGGGCCAAGTGTCCTCCAGGTGATACACAGCAGCAGCCACTGAGCCTCCAACGACACCTCGCGGCCCGCGAGTGACCCTATTCATAACCTGCACCACCCCCGCTGCTAATGTCAGCCAAGTCCTGGTGTGCCTGGGCCAAGTGTCCTCCCCCGTGATACACAGCAGCAGCCACTGAGACTCCAACGCCCCTCGAGGGCCGCGAGTGACCCTATTCATAACCTGCACCACCCCCGCTGCTAATGTCAGCCAAGTCCTGGTGTACCTGGGCCAAGTGTCCTCCCCCGTGATACACAGCAGCAGCCACTGAGCCTCCAACGGCCCCTCGAGGCCCGCGAGTGACCCTATTCATAACCTGCACCACCCCCGCTACTAATGTCAGCCAAGTCCTGGTGTACCTGGGCCAAGTGTCCTCCCCCGTGATACACAGCAGCAGCCACTGAGCCTCCAACGGCCCCTCGAGGGCCGTGAGTGACCCTATTCATAACCTGCACCTCCCCCGCTGCTATTGTCAGCCAAGTCCTGGTGTACCTGGGCCAAGTGTCCTCCCCCGTGATACACAGCAGCAGCCACTGAGCCTCCAACGCCCCTCGAGGCCCGCAAGTGACCCTATTCATAACCTGCACCACCCCCGCTGCTAATGTCAGCCAAGTCCTGGTGTGCCTGGGCCAAGTGTCCTCCACGTGATACACAGCAGCAGCCACTGAGCCTCCAACGGCCCCTCGAGGGCTGCGAGTGACCCTATTCATAACCTGCACCACCCCCGCTGCTAATGTCAGCCAAGTCCTGGTGTACCTGGGCCAAGTGTCCTCCCCGTGATACACAGCAGCAGCCACTGAGCCTCCAACGGCCCCTCGAGGCCCGCGAGTGACCCTATTCATAACCTGCACCACCCCCGCTGCTAATGTCAGCCAAGTCCTGGTGTGCCTGGGCCAAGTGTCCTCCCCCGTGATACACAGCAGCAGCCACTGAGCCTCCAACGGCCCCTCGAGGGCCGTGAGTGACCCTATTCATAACCTGCACCAACCTCACTGCTAATGTCAGCCAAGTCCTGGTGTACCTGGGCCAAGTGTCCTCCAGGTGATACACAGCAGCAGCCACTGAGCCTCCAACGCCCCTCGAGGGCCGCGAGTGACCCTATTCATAACCTGCACCACCCCCGCTGCTAATGTCAGCCAAGTCCTGGTGTACCTGGGCCAAGTGTCCTCCAGGTTATACACAGCAGCAGCCACTGAGCCTCCAACGGCCCCTCGAGGCCCGCGAGTGACCCTATTTATAACCTGCACCACCCCCGCTGCTAATGTCAGCCAAGTCCTGGTGTACCTGGGCCAAGTGTCCTCCCCCGTGATACACAGCAGCAGCCACTGAGCCTCCAACGGCCCCTCGAGGCCCGCGAGTGACCCTATTTATAACCTGCACCACCCCCGCTGCTAATGTCAGCCAAGTCCTGGTGTACCTGGGACAAGTGTCCTCCCCCGTGATACACAGCAGCAGCCACTGAGCCTCCAAAGGCCCCTCGAGGCCCGCGAGTGACCCTATTTATAACCTGCACCACCCCCGCTGCTAATGTCAGCCAAGTCCTGGTGTACCTGGGCCAAGTGTCCTCCCCCGTGATACACAGCAGCAGCCACTGAGCCTCCAACGGCCCCTCGAGGCCCGCGAGTGACCCTATTTATAACCTGCACCACCCCCGCTGCTAATGTCAGCCAAGTCCTGGTGTACCTGGGCCAAGTGTCCTCCAGGTTATACACAGCAGCAGCCACTGAGCCTCCAACGGCCCCTCGAGGCCCGCGAGTGACCCTATTTATAACCTGCACCACCCCCGCTGCTAATGTCAGCCAAGTCCTGGTGTGCCTGGGCCAAGTGTCCTCCCCCGTGATACACAGCAGCAGCCACTGAGCCTCCAACGGCCCCTCGAGGCCCGCGAGTGACCCTATTCATAACCTGCACCTCCCCCGCTGCTAATGTCAGCCAAGTCCTGGTGTGCCTGGGCCAAGTGTCCTCCCCTTGATACACAGCAGCAGCCACTGAGCCTCCAACGGCCCCTCCAGGGCCGCAAGTGACCCTATTCATAACCTGCACCTCCCCCGCTGCTAATGTCAGCCAAGTCCTGGTGTGCCTGGGCCAAGTGTCCTCCAGGTTATACACAGCAGCAGCCACTGAGCCTCCAACGCCCCTCGAGGCCCGCGAGTGACCCTACTCATAACCTGCACCACCCCCGCTGCTAATGTCAGCCAAGTCCTGGTGTACCTGGGCCAAGTGTCCTCCCCGTGATACACAGCAGCAGCCACTGAGCCCCCAACGGCCCCTCGAGGCCCGCGAGTGACCCTACTCATAACCTGCACCACCCCGCTGCTAATGTCAGCCAAGTCCTGGTGTGCCTGGGCCAAGTGTCCTCCAGGTGATACACAGCAGCAGCCACTGAGCCTCCAACGACACCTCGAGGCCCGCGAGTGACCCTATTCATAACCTGCACCACCCCCGCTGCTAATGTTAGCCAAGCCCTGGTGTACCTAGGCCAAGTGTCCTCCCCCGTGATACACAGCAGCAGCCACTGAGCCTCCAATGGCCCCTCGAGGGCCGCGAGTGACCCTATTCATAACCTGCACCACCCCCGCTGCTAATGTCAGCCAAGTCCTGGTGTGCCTGGGCCAAGTGTCCTCCCCGTGATACACAGCAGCAGCCACTGAGACTCCAACGCCCCTCGAGGGCCGCGAGTGACCCTATTCATAACCTGCACCACCCCCGCTGCTAATGTCAGCCAAGTCCTGGTGTACCTGGGCCAAGTGTCCTCCCCCGTGATACACAGCAGCAGCCACTGAGCCTCCAACGGCCCCTCGAGGCCCGCGAGTGACCCTATTCATAACCTGCACCACCCCCGCTACTAATGTCAGCCAAGTCCTGGTGTACCTGGGCCAAGTGCCCTCCCCTGTGATACACAGCAGCAGCCACTGAGCCTCCAACGCCCCTCGAGGGCCGCGAGTGACCCTATTCATAACCTGCACCACCCCCGCTGCTAATGTCAGCCAAGTCCTAGTGTACCTGGGCCAAGTGTCCTCCAGGTGATACACAGCAGCAGCCACTGAGCCTTCAACGGCCCCTCGGGGCCCGCGAGTGACCCTACTCATAACCTGCATCACCCCCGCTGCTAATGCCAGCCAAGTCCTGGTGTACCTGGGCCAAGTGTCCTCCCCGTGATACACAGCAGCAGCCACTGAGCCTCCAACGGCCCCTCGAGGCCCGCGAGTGACCCTATTCATAACCTGCACCTCCCCGCTGCTAATGTCAGCCAAGTCCTGGTGTGCCTGGGCCAAGTGTCCTCCCCTTGATACACAGCAGCAGCCACTGAGCCTCCAACGGCCCCTCGAGGCCCGCGAGTGACCCTATTCATAACCTGCACCTCCCCCGCTGCTAATGTCAGCCAAGTCCTGGTGTGCCTGGGCCAAGTGTCCTCCAGGTTATACACAGCAGCAGCCACTGAGCCTCCAACGCCCCTCGAGGCCCGCGAGTGACCCTACTCATAACCTGCACCACCCCCGCTGCTAATGTCAGCCAAGTCCTGGTGTACCTGGGCCAAGTGTCCTCCCCCGTGATACACAGCAGCAGCCACTGAGCCCCCAACGGCCCCTCGAGGCCCGCGAGTGACCCTACTCATAACCTGCACCACCCCCGCTGCTAATGTCAGCCAAGTCCTGGTGTGCCTGGGCCAAGTGTCCTCCAGGTGATACACAGCAGCAGCCACTGAGCCTCCAACGACACCTCGAGGCCCGCAAGTGACCCTATTCATGACCTGCACCACCCCCGCTGCTAATGTCAGCCAAGTCCTGGTGTGCCTGGGCCAAGTGACCTCCCCCGTGATACACAGCAGCAGCCACTGAGACTCCAACGCCCCTCGAGGGCCGCGAGTGACCCTATTCATAACCTGCACCACACCAGCTGCTAATGTCAGCCAAGTCCTGGTGTACCTGGGCCAAGTGTCCTCCCCCGTGATACACAGCAGCAGCCACTGAGCCTCCAACGGCCCCTCGAGGCCCGCGAGTGACCCTATTCATAACCTGCACCACCCCCGCTACTAATGTCAGCCAAGTCCTGGTGTACCTGGGCCAAGTGTCCTCCCCCGTGATACACAGCAGCAGCCACTGAGCCTCCAACGGCCCCTCGAGGGCCGTGAGTGACCCTATTCATAACCTGCACCTCCCCCGCTGCTATTGTCAGCCAAGTCCTGGTGTACCTGGGCCAAGTGTCTTCCCCCGTGATACACAGCAGCAGCCACTGAGCCTCCAACGCCCCTCGAGGCCCGCAAGTGACCCTATTCATAACCTGCACCACCCCCGCTGCTAATGTCAGCCAAGTCCTGGTGTGCCTGGGCCAAGTGTCCTCCACGTGATACACAGCAGCAGCCACTGAGCCTCCAACGGCCCCTCGAGGGCTGCGAGTGACCCTATTCATAACCTGCACCACCCCCGCTGCTAATGTCAGCCAAGTCCTGGTGTACCTGGGCCAAGTGTCCTCCCCGTGATACACAGCAGCAGCCACTGAGCCTCCAACGGCCCCTCGAGGCCCGCGAGTGACCCTATTCATAACCTGCACCACCCCCGCTGCTAATGTCAGCCAAGTCCTGGTGTGCCTGGGCCAAGTGTCCTCCACGTGATACACAGCAGCAGCCACTGAGCCTCCAACGCCCTCGAGGGCCGCGAGTGACCCTATTCATAACCTGCACCACCCCGCTGCTAATGTCAGCCAAGTCCTGGTGTACCTGGGCCAAGTGTCCTCCCCCATGATACACAGCAGCAGCCACTGAGCCTCCAACGCCCCTCGAGGCCCGCGAGTGACCCTACTCATAACCTGTACCTCCCCCGCTGCTAATGTCAGCCAAGTCCTGCTGTACCTGGGCCAAGTGTCCTCCCCCGTGATACACAGCAGCAGCCACTGAGCCTCCAACGGCCCCTCGAGGGCCGCGAGTGACCCTATTCATAACCTGCACCACCCGCGCTGCTAATGTCAGCCAAGTCCTGGTGTACCTGGGCCAAGTGTCCTCCCCTGTGATACACAGCAGCAGCCACTGAGCCTCCAACGCCCCTCGAGGGCCGCGAGTGACCCTATTCATAACCTGCACCACCCCCGCTGCTAATGTCAGCCAAGTCCTAGTGTACCTGGGCCAAGTGTCCTCCCCCGTGATACACAGCAGCAGCCACTGAGCCTCCAACTGCCCCTCGAGGCCCGCGAGTGACCCTATTCATAACCTGCACCAACCTCGCTGCTAATGTCAGCCAAGTCCTGGTGTGCCTGGGCCAAGTGTCCTCCCCTGTGATACACAGCAGCAGCCACTGAACCTCCAACGGCCCCTCAAGGCGCGCGAGTGACCCTATTTATAACCTGCACCACCCCCGCTGCTAATGTCAGCCAAGTCCTGGTGTACCTGGGCCAAGTGTCCTCCCCCGTGATACACAGCAGCAGCCACTGAGCCTCCCAACGCCCCTCGAGGGCTACGAGTGACCCTATTCATAACCTGCACCAACCTCGCTGCTAATGTCAGCCAAGTCCTAGTGTACCTGGGCCAAGTGTCCTCCAGGTGATACACAGCAGCAGCCACTGAGCCTCCAACGGCCCCTCGAGGCCCGCGAGTGACCCTATTTATAACCTGCACCACCCCCGCTGCTAATGTCAGCCAAGTCCTGGTGTGCCTGGGCCAAGTGTCCTCCACGTGATACACAGCAGCAGCCACTGAGCCTCCAACGGCCCCTCGAGGGCCGTGAGTGACCCTATTCATAACCTGCACCAACCTCGCTGCTAATGTCAGCCAAGTCCTGGTGTGCCTGGGCCAAGTGTCCTCCCCCGTGATACACAGCAGCAGCCACTGAGCCTCCAACGGCCCCTCAAGGGCCGTGAGTGACCCTATTCATAACCTGCACCAACCTCACTGCTAATGTCAGCCAAGTCCTGGTGTACCTGGGCCAAGTGTCCTCCCCCGTGATACACAGCAGCAGCCACTGAGCCTTCAACGGCCCCTCGAGGCCCGCGAGTGACCCTACTCATAACCTGCATCACCCCCGCTGCTAATGCCAGCCAAGTCCTGGTGTGCCTGGGCCAAGTGTCCTCCCCCGTGATACACAGCAGCAGCCACTGAGCCTCCAACGGCCCCTCGAGGGCCGCGAGTGACCCTATTTATAACCTGCACCACCCCCGCTGCTAATGTCAGCCAAGTCCTGGTGTGCCTGGGCCAAGTGTCCTCCGGGTGATACACAGCAGCAGCCACTGAGCCTTCAACGGCCCCTCGAGGCCCGCGAGTGACCCTACTCATAACCTGCACCACCCCCGCTGCTAATGTCAGCCAAGTCCTGGTGTGCCTGGGCCAAGTGTCCTCCACGTGATACACAGCAGCAGCCACTGAGCCTCCAACGGCCCCTCGAGGGCCGTGAGTGACCCTATTTATAACCTGCACCTCCCCCGCTGCTAATGTCAGCCAAGTCCTGGTGTGCACTCAGCGCGGATTTTCCTTTGAGCAGGACACGCTCCTTTCATCTCCCAGGCCTCCATTTACTGAACCGTGACCGGCCAATTTAATTAATTCCCCGGCACAGCACATTGCCATTTAACGGCGAAGGATTTTAAGCATTTGCTTCCAGCAAACTAAGTTTGTTTTTTCCCCTACCGGGCCCCACCATAACGCGCATTAATTCGCAGGCTATCCCGGTCACCTTAAGAAGCACAGCGCTACGCAGACGCCTTTACCAAGGATATTATTTCCTTCTTCAGCTCAATTCAAGTTGCTCACATTTTTTTGTCCTGAAGATGAACTCGAATAATTGAGTTCGAAACGTCGTCGACCCCCTACAACATGAACTCCTTATACTCTGTAAAAATCTTTAAAGGAGCTTCTATTTCTGTTGTCAATGCGATGTCATTATTTTAAGTTCACCCTCACTTCTCACGTCACGCTTATTGTCACTTACTGTGTGAGCACCTGAATACCTTCATTGTGTAATAAATATTTGTCATACATTGACCTATATGTCCCTCGTTATATTTCCTACTGCTCTCTTTTATGAATTAAGTTTCTATCCCTTTACTTATCTCAGTGCCCTTTACAGGGTTACTTCCCCTTGGACCTTTTAGGCCACTCTAGAACCACTGTTCCTTTAAACTAAACTCCAGGTTATACACAGCAGCAGCCACTGAGCCTCCAACGCCCCTCGAGGGCCGCGAGTGACCCTACTCATAACCTGCACCACCCCCGCTGCTAATGTCAGCCAAGTCCTGGTGTGCCTGGGCCAAGTGTCCTCCCCTGTGATACACAGCAGCAGCCACTGAGCCTCCAACGGCCCCTCGAGGCCCGCGAGTGACCCTATTTATAACCTGCACCACCCCCGCTGCTAATGTCAGCCAAGTCCTGGTGTGCCTGGGCCAAGTGTCCTCCCCTGTGATACACAGCAGCAGCCACTGAGCCTCCAACGGCCCCTCGAGGGCTGCGAGTGACCCTATTCATAACCTGCACCACCCCCGCTGCTAATGTCAGCCAAGTCCTGGTGTGCCTGGGCCAAGTGTCCTCCACGTGATACACAGCAGCAGCCACTGAGCCTCCAACGCCCCTCGAGGGCCGCGAGTGACCCTATTCATAACCTGCACCACCCCCGCTGCTAATGTCAGCCAAGTCCTGGTGTACCTGGGCCAAGTGTCCTCCCCCATGATACACAGCAGCAGCCACTGAGCCTCCAACGCCCCTCGAGGCCCGCGAGTGACCCTACTCATAACCTGCACCTCCCCCGCTGCTAATGTCAGCCAAGTCCTGCTGTACCTGGGCCAAGTGTCCTCCCCCGTGATACACAGCAGCAGCCACTGAGCCTCCAACGGCCCCTCGAGGGCCGCGAGTGACCCTATTCATAACCTGCACCACCCGCGCTGCTAATGTCAGCCAAGTCCTGGTGTACCTGGGCCAAGTGTCCTCCCCTGTGATACACAGCAGCAGCCACTGAGCCTCCAACGCCCCTCGAGGGCCGCGAGTGACCCTATTCATAACCTGCACCACCCCCGCTGCTAATGTCAGCCAAGTCCTAGTGTACCTGGGCCAAGTGTCCTCCCCCGTGATACACAGCAGCAGCCACTGAGCCTCCAACTGCCCCTCGAGGCCCGCGAGTGACCCTATTCATAACCTGCACCAACCTCGCTGCTAATGTCAGCCAAGTCCTGGTGTGCCTGGGCCAAGTGTCCTCCCCTGTGATACACAGCAGCAGCCACTGAACCTCCAACGGCCCCTCGAGGCCCGCGAGTGACCCTATTTATAACCTGCACCACCCCCGCTGCTAATGTCAGCCAAGTCCTGGTGTACCTGGGCCAAGTGTCCTCCCCCGTGATACACAGCAGCAGCCACTGAGCCTCCAACGCCCCTCGAGGGCTACGAGTGACCCTATTCATAACCTGCACCAACCTCGCTGCTAATGTCAGCCAAGTCCTAGTGTACCTGGGCCAAGTGTCCTCCAGGTGATACACAGCAGCAGCCACTGAGCCACCAACGGCCCCTCGAGGCCCGCGAGTGACCCTATTTATAACCTGCACCACCCCCGCTGCTAATGTCAGCCAAGTCCTGGTGTGCCTGGGCCAAGTGTCCTCCACGTGATACACAGCAGCAGCCACTGAGCCTCCAACGGCCCCTCGAGGGCCGTGAGTGACCCTATTCATAACCTGCACCAACCTCGCTGCTAATGTCAGCCAAGTCCTGGTGTGCCTGGGCCAAGTGTCCTCCCCCGTGATACACAGCAGCAGCCACTGAGCCTCCAACGGCACCTCAAGGGCCGTGAGTGACCCTATTCATAACCTGCACCAACCTCACTGCTAATGTCAGCCAAGTCCTGGTGTACCTGGGCCAAGTGTCCTCCCCCGTGATACACAGCAGCAGCCACTGAGCCTTCAACGGCCCCTCGAGGCCCGCGAGTGACCCTACTCATAACCTGCATCACCCCCGCTGCTAATGCCAGCCAAGTCCTGGTGTGCCTGGGCCAAGTGTCCTCCCCCGTGATACACAGCAGCAGCCACTGAGCCTCCAACGGCCCCTCGAGGGCCGCGAGTGACCCTATTTATAACCTGCACCACCCCCGCTGCTAATGTCAGCCAAGTCCTGGTGTGCCTGGGCCAAGTGTCCTCCAGGTGATACACAGCAGCAGCCACTGAGCCTTCAACGGCCCCTCGAGGCCCGCGAGTGACCCTACTCATAACCTGCACCACCCCCGCTGCTAATGTCAGCCAAGTCCTGGTGTACCTGGGCCAAGT
Organism: Calotriton arnoldi; assembly: GCA_963921515.1. NCBI lineage: Eukaryota > Metazoa > Chordata > Amphibia > Caudata > Salamandridae > Calotriton > Calotriton arnoldi. The sequence continues at coordinate 2,875,073 of CAWUFW010000843.1, read as the reverse complement.
GTCCTCCCCCGTGATACACAGCAGCAGCCACTGAGCCTCCAACGGCCCCTCGAGGCCCGCGAGTGACCCTATTCATAACCTGCACCACCCGCGCTGCTAATGTCAGCCAAGTCCTGGTGTGCCTGGGCCAAGTGTCCTCCACGTGATACACAGCAGCAGCCACTGAGCCTCCAACGGCCCCTCGAGGGCCGTGAGTGACCCTATTTATAACCTGCACCTCCCCCGCTGCTAATGTCAGCCAAGTCCTGGTGTGCCTGGGCCAAGTGTCCTCCAGGTTATACACAGCAGCAGCCACTGAGCCTCCAACGCCCCTCGAGGCCCGCGAGTGACCCTACTCATAACCTGCACCACCCCCGCTGCTAATGTCAGCCAAGTCCTGGTGTGCCTGGGCCAAGTGTCCTCCCCTGTGATACACAGCAGCAGCCACTGAGCCTCCAACGGCCCCTCGAGGCCCGCGAGTGACCCTATTTATAACCTGCACCACCCCCGCTGCTAATGTCAGCCAAGTCCTGGTGTGCCTGGGCCAAGTGTCCTCCCCTGTGATACACAGCAGCAGCCACTGAGCCTCCAACGGCCCCTCGAGGCCCGCGAGTGACCCTATTTATAACCTGCACCACCCCCGCTGCTAATGTCAGCCAAGTCCTGGTGTACCTGGGCCAAGTGTCCTCCACGTGATACACAGCAGCAGCCACTGAGCCTCCAATGGCCCCTCGAGGGCCGCGAGTGACCCTATTCATAACCTGCACCTCCCCCGCTGCTAATGTCAGCCAAGTCCTGGTGTACCTGGGCCAAGTGTCCTCCCCCGTGATACACAGCATCAGCCACTGAGCCTCCAATGGCCCCTCGAGGGCCGCGAGTGACCCTATTCATAACCTGCACCTCCCCCGCTGCTAATGTCAGCCAAGTCCTGGTGTACCTGGGCCAAGTGTCCTCCCCCGTGATACACAGCAGCAGCCACTGAGCCTCCAACGCCCCTCGAGGGCCGCGAGTGACCCTATTCATAACCTGCACCACCCCCGCTGCTAATGTCAGCCAAGTCCTGGTGTACCTGGGCCAAGTGTCCTCCCCCGTGATACACAGCAGCAGCCACTGAGCCTCCAATGGCCCCTCGAGGGCCGTGAGTGACCCTATTCATAACCTGCACCACCCGCGCAGCTAATGTCAGCCAAGTCCTGGTGTTCCTGGGCCAAGTGTCCTCCAGGTGATACACAGCAGCAGCCACTGAGCCTCCAACGGCCCCTCGAGGGCTGTGAGTGACCCTATTCATAACCTGCACCACCCGCGCAGCTAATGTCAGCCAAGTCCTGGTGTTCCTGGGCCAAGTGTCCTCCAGGTGATACACAGCAGCAGCCACTGAGCCTCCAACGCCCCTCGAGGGCCGCGAGTGACCCTATTCATAACCTGCACCACCCCCGCTGCTAATGTCAGCCAAGTCCTGGTGTGCCTGGGCCAAGTGTCCTCCACGTGATACACAGCAGCAGCCACTGAGCCTCCAACGCCCCTCGAGGGCCGCGAGTGACCCTATTCATAACCTGCACCACCCCCGCTGCTAATGTCAGCCAAGTCCTGGTGTGCCTGGGCCAAGTGTCCTCCAGGTGATACACAGCAGCAGCCACTGAGCCTCCAACGCCCCTCGAGGGCCGCGAGTGACCCTATTCATAACCTGCACCACCCCCGCTGCTAATGTCAGCCAAGTCCTGGTGTTCCTGGGCCAAGTGTCCTCCAGGTGATACACAGCAGCAGCCACTGAGCCTCCAACGCCCCTCGAGGGCCGCGAGTGACCCTATTCATAACCTGCACCACCCCCGCTGCTAATGTCAGCCAAGTCCTGGTGTTCCTGGGCCAAGTGTCCTCCAGGTGATACACAGCAGCAGCCACTGAGCCTCCAACGCCCCTCGAGGCCCGCGAGTGACCCTATTCATAACCTGCACCACCCCCGCTGCTAATGTCAGCCAAGTCCTGGTGTACCTGGGCCAAGTGTCCTCCCCCGTGATACACAGCAGCAGCCACTGAGCCTCCAACGGCCCCTCGAGGGCCGTGAGTGACCCTATTCATAACCTGCACCTCCCCCGCTGCTAATGTCAGCCAAGTCCTGGTGTGCCTGGGCCAAGTGTCCTCCAGGTGATACACAGCAGCAGCCACTGAGCCTCCAATGGCCCCTCGAGGGCCGCGAGTGACCCTATTCATAACCTGCACCACCCCCGCTGCTAATGTCAGCCAAGTCCTGGTGTGCCTGGGCCAAGTGTCCTCCCCCGTGATACACAGCAGCAGCCACTGAGCCTCTAACGGCCCCTCGAGGGCCGCGAGTGACCCTATTCATAACCTGCACCTCCCCCGCTGCTAATGTCAGCCAAGTCCTGGTGTACCTAGGCCAAGTGTCCTCCAGGTTATACACAGCAGCAGCCACTGAGCCTCCAACGCCCCTCGAGGGCCGCGAGTGACCCTATTCATAACCTGCACCACCCCCGCTGCTAATGTCAGCCAAGTCCTGGTGTACCTGGGCCAAGTGTCCTCCCCCGTGATACACAGCAGCAGCCACTGAGCCTCCAACGCCCCTCGAGGGCCGCGAGTGACCCTATTCATAACCTGCACCACCCCCGCTGCTAATGTCAGCCAAGTCCTGGTGTACCTGGGCCAAGTGTCCTCCAGGTTATACACAGCAGCAGCCACTGAGCCTCCAACGGCCCCTCGAGGCCCGCGAGTGACCCTATTCATAACCTGCACCACCCCCGCTGCTAATGTCAGCCAAGTCCTGGTGTACCTGGGCCAAGTGTCCTCCCCCATGATACACAGCAGCAGCCACTGAGCCTCCAATGGCCCCTCGAGGGCCGCGAGTGACCCTATTCATAACCTGCACCTCCCCCGCTGCTAATGTCAGCCAAGTCCTGGTGTACCTGGGCCAAGTGTCCTCCACGTGATACACAGCAGCAGCCACTGAGCCTCCAATGGCCCCTCGAGGGCCGCGAGTGACCCTATTCATAACCTGCACCACCCCCGCTGCTAATGTCAGCCAAGTCCTGGTGTGCCTGGGCCAAGTGTCCTCCACGTGATACACAGCAGCAGCCACTGAGCCTCCAACGCCCCTCGAGGGCCGCGAGTGACCCTATTCATAACCTGCACCACCCCCGCTGCTAATGTCAGCCAAGTCCTGGTGTACCTGGGCCAAGTGTCCTCCAGGTTATACACAGCAGCAGCCACTGAGCCTCCAACGGCCCCTCGAGGCCCGCGAGTGACCCTATTCATAACCTGCACCAACCTCGCTGCTAATGTCAGCCAAGTCCTGGTGTACCTGGGCCAAGTGTCCTCCCCTGTGATACACAGCAGCAGCCACTGAGCCTCCAATGGCCCGTCGAGGCCCGCGAGTGACCCTACTCATAACCTGCACCACCCCCGCTGCTAATGTCAGCCAAGTCCTGGTGTGCCTGGGCCAAGTGTCCTCCACGTGATACACAGCAGCAGCCACTGAGCCTCCAACGCCCCTCGAGGGCCGCGAGTGACCCTATTCATAACCTGCACCACCCCCGCTGCTAATGTCAGCCAAGTCCTGGTGTACCTGGGCCAAGTGTCCTCCAGGTTATACACAGCAGCAGCCACTGAGCCTCCAACGGCCCCTCGAGGCCCGCGAGTGACCCTATTCATAACCTGCACCAACCTCGCTGCTAATGTCAGCCAAGTCCTGGTGTACCTGGGCCAAGTGTCCTCCAGGTGATACACAGCAGCAGCCACTGAGCCTCCAACGCCCCTCGAGGGCCGCGAGTGACCCTATTCATAACCTGCACCACCCCTGCTGCTAATGTCAGCCAAGTCCTGGTGTTCCTGGGCCAAGTGTCCTCCCCCGTGATACACAGCAGCAGCCACTGAGCCTCCAACGCCCCTCGAGGGCTGCGAGTGACCCTATTCATAACCTGCACCACCCGCGCTGCTAATGTCAGCCAAGTCCTGGTGTACCTGGGCCAAGTGTCCTCCAGGTGATACACAGCAGCAGCCACTGAGCCTCCAATGGCCCGTCGAGGCCCGCGAGTGACCCTACTCATAACCTGCACCACCCCCGCTGCTAATGTCAGCCAAGTCCTGGTGTACCTGGGCCAAGTGTCCTCCCCTGTGATACACAGCAGCAGCCACTGAGCCTCCAACGCCCCTCGAGGCCCGCGAGTGACCCTATTCATAACCTGCACCACCCCCGCTGCTAATGTCAGCCAAGTCCTGGTGTACCTGGGCCAAGTGTCCTCCCCCGTGATACACAGCAGCAGCCACTGAGCCTCCAACGGCCCCTCGAGGGCCGTGAGTGACCCTATTCATAACCTGCACCACCCCCGTTCCTTGAATCTTTATGTCTCCAGACTTACTGCGCTAGCAGACACTTACCTGCTTGGGAGGCAGGCTCCAGATAGTAGGCTCCAGGCACCACTGCCAGAGAGAGCTCCAGTGAATCCACAGTCTACTCCTGGGTTTCGATCTTCTTGTATGTGTGCTGTCAGTGTGCCGTTACTCTGTCACCGGTGTGCATCCTGTGCTGTGACTCTCTAGTCCACCTGCCAATGCAGCAATGATGCTAGTTGCACATCCGTCACAGTGTCATCGAGTAATAGTGTCCTAAGATGTTACAGCAGTGGACGCAGCCAGAAGTTAGCCGCCGCCCCATGCTGGTACAGGGACCTTTCTGTGTCATGGCTCATGCTACCATCTGTGGTTGCCATGTTGGTGGCAGGCAAGGAGGCTGAGTCTGCGGCTGCTGCTACAGCTGTTGCAGTGTTGGCTGCCAACGCAGGTAGCAGCTCATACTACAGTATTTTTCAAGAAGGGGAGTAAAAGTGTCACTAAGACTTTGTCTGGGCTGCTGCGATGCTGAAGGCATCTGCACAGAACACACAGTGTGGGTGAGCAAAGAATGAAGTGCATGGCCTGCCACAGCTGAGGGCTCCCATATGAATGGATCTGCCAACGGAAGGCAGGTATGGCCCCCACTGGGGCCCACGCTCAGGGCTGAGAGCAGTCTTTCTAGTTCACATGGTATCTGACGCAAAGAATGATGGCCTTCATCCGGCCTCACTACAGTACATACATGAATGCAGATGCTCGGGTTGGGCAAACACCAGCCCAAATTAAGCACTGCCTATTTACCCTTCTGACAGTCTTTCTATGATCCCCTGTTCCTCATGTCTCAGCCATGCCATGTTGTGATAGTTTCCTCCGTATTCCATGTATGCCATGATTTGCCCAAAGTCCTCATATGCAACCCCCTATGCAAGACATGCCATGCTATATCTATTCTATTTTTCCTTATAGCAACACTTCCCTTTTTGTGTGCACTAGCATGCCAGGGTGTGTTCTGGCTTTGCATATGCAAACCATCTCAAGAAGTGCCCTTTTCACATTGACCAGCCATGCCATCCTGTGCTCACCTGCTTACCATATGCTGTCGACGTCGTTATGTACTTCTCCTTATGTGGTGCTTCACTAAGTGTAGAGCGAGGAGGCTTCACTCCCCATAGTACCAGCATTGGCAACCTACCCCACCCCTCCAACGTAACATGCATGCTCATAAATAAACACACAACACATTTCTTGTTTGGGTAAAATTGCTGCAGGTTTATTACATACACCGTTATGTAATATGGTGGGTTATCTTACGGGCGATCCAAGGGCAGGCAACCGTCTGGGCCGCCTGCCCGCCTGATGAGCCAAGCAGCACTGGGGCGAACCCCATCTGTGCTGCCACTTCTGGTGATCCTCTTCCCGGATCACGTGACACATGGTTCCTTATTACTCACGCCCCTTTCAGGGCGGAGCGTAGCATAGCAAACCCCCGGTTGTTCAGGCCCACAACCGCCCGAAGGACTAACGGGGCGCCGACACGGTTTTCTAGGAACCTTCCATGAGGCTCCTAGGATTTGGCTCTGGCACCCACCATGGTGCCGCGCAGAGGTACCCTTCTGTACCCCTCTGCTTCCAGATCGCCCTGTAACTCCGCCTGCAACGAAAAAAGACAACATTACAACATTCTCTGCCTCCTGCCTGCCACGAACCACGCCGGGTAAGCGGTAGGGTGGGAGACGGCGTGTCCGGGCGCGCGAAAGAGGACGACAAAATGGTGGGGGGAGGAATATATACCCCTCCCCCTGTCCTCGCGCCCCGGAAGTGATGCTCGCCTAGCGCGCTGCGCCAAGGCTTGGGGGACTCCTCCCTGAGTCCCTGCGGGGGTGTGGGGTGCCCAGCTGGCACTAGAGGGCTGCCCTCGTTAGTGGCCCCCTGCGGGGCCTCGGACAGCCGCATAGTACCAGCATTGGCAACCTACCCCACCCCTCCAACGTAACATGCATGCTCATAAATAAACACACAACACATTTCTTGTTTGGGTAAAATTGCTGCAGGTTTATTACATACACCGTTATGTAATATGGTGGGTTATCTTACGGGCGATCCAAGGGCAGGCAACCGTCTGGGCCGCCTGCCCGCCTGATGAGCCAAGCAGCACTGGGGCGAACCCCATCTGTGCTGCCACTTCTGGTGATCCTCTTCCCGGATCACGTGACACATGGTTCCTTATTACTCACGCCCCTTTCAGGGCGGAGCGTAGCATAGCAAACCCCCGGTTGTTCAGGCCCACAACCGCCCGAAGGACTAACGGGGCGCCGACACGGTTTTCTAGGAACCTTCCATGAGGCTCCTAGGATTTGGCTCTGGCACCCACCATGGTGCCGCGCAGAGGTACCCTTCTGTACCCCTCTGCTTCCAGATCGCCCTGTAACTCCGCCACAGCTCTGGAGGTGGCCACCGTCGCCGCCAGAGCCCCCCACCAAAAGCTCCTTTCTTACCTGAAACCTCTCATTTCCAGGCCTCCTGCAAAGCTAGGGAAGAGATCCCTCCCACTGGTGCTAGATGAACCCCATCTGTATCACAATAGCCCTTGCCGATAGCCTGGATCAGCTAGTGTCTAATGCAACACAAAGGCCCTTCTGCCCTGTGAATTTGTGCCAAAAACTATCCACCCTCCTGTGGGAAGGTTCCACTACTTCACATACATAACTCAGCCCCGTGCCAACTCTGGGCGGGGCAGATCAGATTCCCTGGCTCACATTGCCCCATGAATTTGCTGAGCTCACCTAGCTGCCGTCCTACTAGGACGGTGTGTCTAGCACACCTGTGTCCCCACTTAAGGGACAGCTGCCCGCTTGTTGGGAGACCGCTCCCACACCCACCTGCCTACTTCTGGCTATTCGGGCGAGAAGGATTATACTTTAACCTTTGCACCGTCCATTTGCTTTCTAACTCATGACGCACAGGAATGTCCATAACTAGACGTGTGTGACGATGAGCCAGGGTGCCCTCCTGCCCTTGCCGTGCATCCCTTATTTCTTATGGGAGTTTCGCCAGCTCAGCTCCCTTCGTGGTGGACCCCCCTAGGGGTACCAGCTAGAGAATCCGTGTGATTAATGCAGTGCGCACTGGCTGCCATATGGTGCCTAACTTTAAGGATTGGCTAAGTCCTACTTTGCCCTTCCTCCCAGAATATTCCCGAATAGGAGGGGGGGTTCACACTGCTCGCCTTGCCTTTTGTGCTTGGCACCTTGTTCCCCCTTTCTTGGGGACGCAGCACAATGTGTTAGCTGACAGCACCCCTGCCCAGTTAGGCTAATATAGCTAACCGGGCAGGGCATTTGACCTTAGCTGCAGGAAAAGTCGACAGGCTGGAACCCTCCCTGCGAGAGCCCCCGGATAGGGGGCAGGGGTGTTCACACTGCCCACCCCAGGGCAACCCCAGCGGTGGAAAATTACCTGCTCAGTTAACCCGCTCACACACTAGACCCGCTGGTGGCAAGTTCAGCATAACCTGTACATGGAATTTCAATTCTTCTAACAACTGCACTGTGGGCAAACCACACTCACTGCTACTGGTTTAGGTAGGGGGTGGAGGGTTGTGCCTTCTTAAATTGTGTTTAGTAAACGGAATAATTTCCAATATTTCTTTGGTAGGTTTCAAATGCCTGGTGTTTATTCTTATTCACATGCATAAGACAAAGACAGGCATAAGACAAAGACAGTCGACACGTGTTTCGCCCGTGTGGCCCATCGGCCGAGGGCTTTCTCAAGGCCAAGATTCAAGTTATGCTGGTCGTGTTCCTTGTGATTGAGGCGACTGGTGTCTGACTATTCAGCCCTTGGAGGCCGTGGCAATCTGCCCGGTCAGCAAGTATGCCCACTGTACAGTTGTAATTTAGTAACTCATGGCCTGACAACCGCAGGTGCCTAGTACCGGGCTGTGTGTATGCGGCCCAGGACCTGGGCAATAGGCTTGGTGTGGATGGGTTGTGAATGCCAGGCATAAGTGTAATACCTTTGACAAACCTCTCCAGACCAGCATCTATATCATGCTTAAACATTATTTACTGGTCTTGCCACCTGGCACCCTTCTGGTAGGTGATACGGAACCTCCTACCCAGCATCAGCTGACAGTCTCGCTTTGCCGTCACACCACCTGTGTCCCTTTGGTCACCCTCCCAAACAGGAGCCCTCCACAAACCTTGTGTCCTAAAGCATTCGCCCTGTGGGGCGGATGCGAATGGACTGCAAACAACTCCTATGCATTCTCTACCATGTAGTAAATGGAGTTTCTGGTTGGCTCGGGTATGCACCTAAGCATGTCCGAGCCCACCTCTCTGGTCAGGAGAAGGGAGTACATACTTAGCGGACACCTGCCCACCCCTTGGTGGCCAGGCAGGGACTTTGGCTTATCCCAGAGGCAGTGTAAATTTAATGTGCCAACCGCACTCCCATAGTGGCACATTACAGAAGAGACTCCATACCAGGTTATTTTTATTACCCTTTGTATCGACCATACGGGAGAAACTTAGTTTCATCTGCCACTATTACCCTGTGCTACCAAGCCTCATCATGACCTCCCAGGGATTACATAACTCACTAGGCCAATCAGGCCACTGTCCTACAGCTCCGTTAGCACAACCCCGTTAGCTGCCGGTAGGAACTGCACTTAGCGTAACACAGCAGAGTAAATGTAAAATTGAATCTCCCACCATTTTTGCTGGTAACTGACGGCCAAAAAGACAGCACCTGGGCACGAGATCCCAGTTACCTAGAGAAAACAATAATTATCCAGCACCTTTAACAAATGTGCCGCATGCACCCATGCCCTATCCACCTGTTGCTGTGTACATATCGTCCAATTCAATGACATAACCAACATGTTAACCAGTTCTCTCCTTTGTGGTCAACTAAATTCCATATGCCGGGATTTCACCACTAGTACCTATGCTGAAACTGGATTTGTAAGGCCCATGTGAGGTTCGGCGATCGTGCCAATGCTAGTCGCCACGTTTCCAACTTCTCTATAGCGTCCGACTTGGTGGGAGCACTACTAGGACTCGTGGGAAGACATGATGGCGCTGAATAACCGGTGAATGTTACCCCACTCGCTGGTAATTCTGTACAGATAGCTGCCCTTACTAAATTGCGGGAATGCGAAAAGCTTCCCAATGCCTGTAGTCTTACTGCTCCACCCATTTTGACCCCAAAACTTTGGGACGACTTTAGTAGTGACATGCCCTTACCGGTACGTGGCATTCTACCAGCACCGCGCAGGAATCCCCCTTTGACCTGCCCTAGCCTGTGGCCATTCTGCTGAAAGCCCAGGGGAGGGGAGTGCTACCAAACCTCAGGTCCTAGGCACTCAGGAAGCATCCCTCACTGCTGCAGGTGCCCCAAAGCATATATTATAAAACATTTAATGGGTAACAACCCGGTTTGCGTCCCTTGATGTGCCATGCTGTGAGCGATTAGGTACCCTGCATATCTCTTCCCTATGAAAAGATTAAACAAACCGGCCAAAGCACAATGCACGGGCAATGCGTGTGCCCACATACGCCCCCAGCTCTGGGTGGCACGAACCCCAACGCACCGCGTGCCAGTTTGTACATATCCTTCATGGGTGACTAAGCACTAATGTGCCCTTTTCCCTGGGTGATCCCCAGTACGGGGGTACGGCTGATGACCCAGTGCTGCGCCAGCCAATAAACATGTCGACATGTGTGTAAAACCCAGCTGTAGCCAGACGAAACCACTAGAAGCAGTTTATCAGGGAACTGTAGAGACCACCGGAGTCCCTCCGCACTCCCGCAACAGCCAGACAGGCCACCTGCGCGCATGCCAGGTGCCGAAACCAGAGCAGCAGCCCTATTGCAAACGGACTGGCGGCGCACAATTCCGCATAGGAGACAAACTTGACCTCGTTATACTGCGAAAGAGGCAAGTGCGGCACTCGAATGAGACAAAGTACTATTCTTTGCAAAACAGAGCCTGTCCGCAATAGGGACAAAAGATTAACCATGAGATTATCACTGATCAAGTCTGTGAGGTCGCATTCGCTACCTCTGGCAAATACTCATAAATCGCCATATATGACTGACCCCTCACTCTCATCCTATGCTGTGTGTGATCTTGGCCCACATCAGTGTGAGCAGAGCCCCGTGAAGTAAACTTGGCTTATGGTTGAAAGTGCACAAGTAAAGCACCCCTCCCCTCAAGTTGGGTTACACAGTACATTGTAAGGGTGCAGTGGGCTAGTTACTCTCATGAGGCCCCCATGCCCCTGCACTTGTGGCGTTAATGAAAACTTTGTTGTTTGGCTGTGACAACATGGTTGCCTGCGCCACCCTACAGCCCCATGGAAAAGTGCTGGGCTCTTGCTTACTACCCTGCGGAGTGAGCCCACTGTATTCACCAGATTCGCCACAATCTGTTCTGCAGGCCTGTGATAAATATCCCAGGGCCGACATCTGGCACTTGAACCCATGCTTGGACAGGCCCGAACTAGGAACCCCGATCTAGACTGCCTGCCAACCGGCTGACCCTTCCATTAACTCTGATCTCAGCCCCCAGGCAGTGCACCTATGCCTGGTGTAGGGGAGGTGCTCTAATGCTGTGGAAGGTGTAGATGTGGGCTTCTCACTACCGGGGCAAGCATTAGAATTGCGACTGATAATAACTTACAGAGGCAACCACTGAAAAACCGTTTGCGCTGTTATGCTAGGGGAAACTGTCGCCGTTACCGGGCCCTTGCTGCACGTATCTGAGCGACAACCCAAAGTCCCAGGGCTAAATAGTACCCCCGGGACCAGGAAGGAGTGGTCAAATTTGGAGCTTCAGTACACCCAAGCACGCAGTCGCTTAATCTATCAGTCTCGCAACATTCACTTCCATATAAAGGACAATGCACAACTTGACTTGCCAAGAAAACACTGGCTCAACTTGGTATGATTCTTGCGCTCATTTTGAACAGATGGAAAGATTAAAACATTGAACCTACTTGACCTTGTCATAATACCATGTTGCAGCTGGTGCCTATAGCGGTGTAAACTGGCCGCCCCGCCCAAAACAGCAGTCCGCGGTCCAAAACACGCGCCCAAAAAACGCTGGCTACAACACCAAATAGGCTTAATAAATTCTTAACTATAAAACGCTGTAAATTAGTTTCCGTTTGCGACGCCCAATGCAAGTGGTAGTAAACTCATCCCAATGCTGGCCTAAATGTATATTCAAAACAAAACTTATCGGGCCTGCATATAACAGACATACTCAAGCATACACTTCAAAATGTTGCTATCCTCACGCTCAGCCGCTTGTAACTGATCAAGCCTCTGAGGTCCAAAATGTAAAATGCTTTATAAGATAAATTCAGGCGCAAACACCTAAACCCATCACCGTTGTACCATTGACACCCTTTGTCAATGACAACTCTTAACTCCTCCTGACATGAAACTTACAGCCGGAGGCAGGTGTAATAAGATCTTAAACTACAGCGGCCCACCATAGGGATTTGTTTGGCCAAGACCCATCGAACCGTCGTGGGTAGGCGCCAAGGTAAATGGGTCTGTGTCACAGTGCAACATTCAAAAGACTATGAGGCCCCTGTCACTTGGTGTGTGTAACACACACTTAAACAATCTTCTTCCCGACTTTTCCTCATGCAGGCACTAGGGTGCACCTTCTCGAGCCCCTTGTTGCCCTTTTGCTGGTAATCCTCTCCGCTAGGAGTATAGCAGCCTCAGGGGCTCTCCTACGTGAAATGCGGTGATTACCGGTCCTGACCGGGACTTTCAATGTCCCCCACTTTCCCAACGAAACAAGCCCGGCACACATGAGCACCCCCGGGAGGCCAACTAGACAAGCGCTCGCCTCCAGTGTCTTACCCATTGGCCTCTGGGATCACATATGAACTCCTCTCAGATGGCATACCATTGGCATGGAGAACCCTCGCTAACACATGCAATGCACCTTTTAGAAATTATTTACATTTCTAATCCACTTTCCAACAAAACAAGGGGCATCCCTTCACAAAACAAAGTCAGGTAGTCCATCGTGTTTTAACACTGGAGCACAGTTTGCAAGCAGGCCGCTAAACATACCACACGACTGCTGCTGATAACCTGAGCAGTGAAAACCCGAACGTCTTCCACACATGCCCTCAAACTGTTCTGGGCCATGACAGTTTTCAGCCCTGTGTGGGCTCAGATTTTCTCAGACGCTTTTGAGGCCAGCATGGCTCAATCTTGCGAACCGTACCGATACCAGCTTTACACTTATAAAAGAGTGGGGATAGGGGCCCCCTTATGGAGAAGAGGCTGTGGAAAATTCAGCCAGCGCAAGACCCGGCTTCGTGAAAACGTATTCCCCAGTGATAGGAGCGTTGCACGAGTAAGTGAAAGACCCCTCGAGTCAACAAAGCACGGGATGCGCAGTGACACTTTGTGGCCTTGATACCTCGTGGCACCCACCTAAATGCACAGCTGCGAGGTGTTCATGTTTTCAGTCTCCACTGACCAAATCCCACACCCCTACCCCTCTGCTCAGCCGGACAGAAAATAGCGGGGGAGGGGAGACCCGGTCAGTCAACATTCGACTGTACTACCCAACGCCAACGACAGGACGAGACACTAGGTGGCTCTCAAAGTGCATATGAACCACACAGAATGCCCTGATGCTTCGGCAAGACCACGAGGGGAGGGGTCAGTCCGCATATGCCACTCAATGGTTCCCCCACACCTGGAAACGATCTCCCCAAGGTCGCCGGTAGCTAAAGCCCTTTCCCCTCCCTGACCGCGAACTCCGGACCCAGGGATGTGGCACTGCCCCAGCCACCGTGCAAACAGCGGGGGACTTGCACTAATCTCCCCGCCCCCATGGCGAAACTGGTCGAACCTCCACCGGCAGGCTGGGCTCCCGTGACCGCACCCTTAAGGGCTAGGGTCAGTCTGTGCCGCCGGGCATTAACAAAGCCGTCGGACCTGGGCACGAACATGCCCCTGACCTTTCAACATATGCTGATCTGATGTCGTGATCCAAGCGGAATGCGACGACACATTAAACATCTAAATGATCCCCTTAGAACATTCGTTTGGACCTGTGGTCGCGGACGAAGTCTATCGTGCGCTGTGACTCGCCCGTTCGAGCTGGAGTGCCTAATAGTACCAGCTCGAGGGCGCTAGCTGGCGGACGCCCCTACCGCCCATGCAAACCCATGGGGAGGTGGGGGCAGCTGCCGGGCTCCAGACGAGCCGATAAAGCGTGGTGCTGGTCGCCCCCTGACTGGGGGGGGTGGGGTGGTGGCGTAAAAGACATCCCGCTCTGCGCTACCCGGGGTCAATACCCCTCGATTCTATCGCCGGCCCAATCCCAGACCACAACCACAGCTGGAAACGGCACTCTGCCAGCCCCAGATAATAGCACTTCACCGCCGCCGCCCGGGGATCTGCCGCGTGTGAGGAGTCCATGCTGAGGTCCTCGACAGGGGAGCTGGCCTGATACAGCCCCGTACACGCACCCAAAGTGGCCAGGCCGGATGGGCCGGAAGAGAGCGTTCCCACACCTCCTCCCCGCCCAGCGAGCACAGTCCCCACCGGACCTCTGGCGGCCGATGGGACCCACGGGGAGACAATCTACTACCTCCACAACAACCAGCGCGAACTCCAGGATAGCGTGGACCTCGTGTCCAGCTAACGAAGACACACAAGGCCTGGCATGGCCCCTGAGGCCGGCCCCTTCTTCGGGTTTTGCCCTGGCTGCCGGGCCCATTGCTCCGCTTGCTGCCCTTTGGAGCATCGCCACCGGAGCCATGGGGGGGGGAGGGCTAAAGGGAACACGCCGAGGGTGGAACGAGGAGCGGAGAAGCTCTGTCATGTGCCGCTGCTAGGACCGGCCTGCGCAGCCTGATGCCGGGAAGCCTGAACCCTTCCTATAGCCTAGCCCCAACCCAGTCCCTCGCCACAGCCCAGGTCAAAGGCACCAACTCAGCGGGCCTCCTGCAGGGACGGTCCCGGGAGCTTGCAGCTGGGGCGGGGGGCCACTCCGCCATGGCGTGCGTGGAGGGCCCTGGGGTTCAGGAGATTGACTAACCTCGCTTCAAAGCCGGCCAACTCAGGACACCGGGACCCGCAGCCGAACAGCAGCACCACCAACCAGACGGCGTGTCCGGGCGCGCGAAAGAGGACGACAAAATGGTGGGGGAGGAATATATACCCCTCCCCTGTCCTCGCGCCCGGAAGTGATGCTCGCCTAGCGCGCTGCGCCAAGGCTTGGGGGACTCCTCCCTGAGTCCCTGCGGGGGTGTGGGGTGCCCAGCTGGCACTAGAGGGCTGCCCTCGTTAGTGGCCCCCTGCGGGGGCCTCGGACAGCCGCAAATAACCTCCCTGTCATGAATAACTACACACGCAAAATGTGGCGAAGAGCATATACAGGGTTTGCCAAATCATGTATGCACTTGTGTGAGCTACCAGCTGTCTCTGGGAATAACAACAAAAGAGCGCCCATGCGCCCGCACGCGTGCATGCACACACACACACATGCGCGCAGTCACTCATTAGCCCTTCCCCATTACCTACTGACCGATCCTCCGCCCTCTGGTTTCAATGAAGTAAAGAGGCTGCAGGCGAGGACTGTGGATGGACATAGCATGCACAGTGTGCCTTGCCTACATCGCCTCTTCCTCCTTCACTCATTGGTGGAGGGTCTCAAGGTGTCAGTCAGCCCACAGCCAATGAGGCAGGAAGGAAGGGAGCTGGAGAGAGTTACTGTTCAGCCAATGGCTGCCTCATTCACTGCCTTCCAGCTTGATGCACACATGTTCCTTGCACTACCAAGGCTGGTTATGACTAGAGTGATGACCCGCCGGTCTGCAGGGGTGTAGCTATCAGTGGTGCAGCAGGTGCAGTCACACCAGGTGACAGGGGTTTGAGGGGCTCACCGCACCTCGATAAATGGTTGTTTGTGTTCTGCACAGTCAGAGGAGTGGGGGCTCAGTTTCCTTGTATGCATTAGGGCCCTGTGCACTCTTGCTACGCTACTGCTTGCCTGCTGAGTGTCAGGACATGTCCAGCATAGGTCAGGCATTCAAAGGTTCAAAAGCAAAACAATCTGGAAGTAATCTGGTGGCACTTCTTCAATCTGCAGCTCTAGTAATAATGCACAACCGCTCGTTACTCACCTGTTGGTAATCTGAAAGGGCGGGCTCCTGGCTCGCTGCTCATTTCCCACTACACCTAAGTACTTCTTGGGCTAGTTTGGAGCAGATGTGGATAGCAAACATGGTGTAAGTGCAGGGAAACAGCCAGAGATTAACAGATAACTCATAGTAATGCCTGGCAATGGTCTGAAAATACCTTTCGTTCTGTTGAGAAGAGTGCATGGGATCACCCAATCTCCCCTAAAATGGCTTCGTGTGGGGAGGAGCCATTCTTCCCAATCCCTACAAATTCAGCCCATTCCGCTCTCCAATGGTTGAAGGAACTGATATACTGATCACATCAAAGGGGGCGGCGTTCCCACATTACAAGACTGAAACTCTAACATTACAAGGGACATAACGTCTGAGCCATTGCAAGGTAGTGCTCCATTGTCCACTCCTAGCTATGACCATGAGACTCCAAGACCAGGAAAACGTCTATGCAGCTGATTGGTTCAACTATCATGCAGGGGCCACCTTTAAGTGTCCAGAACATAATATCAAGCTCAAATACTGCTTCCTAACTTCACTGATCCTTCAACTCTGACAAGTAACTCCCAGAACTCATAGCTGGAGTCAGAAAGATCAAAGGAGGGGCCCTCAGAGTGACAAGCAACATCCATGATGCACATCTTTGCATCGTCACTAAGTATTCTATCGCAGGGTGTAACAAGAGCTCACACTCCCAAACCTTCTGACTGCTACAACCCTTCCACAGAACCTACGTCATTTCAGCATTAATATCATCACACAATTGTTTATTATCCCATACAGGATTATATCTCCCACTGTGCCTACTCGCCTCTGGAGTTCATCTCATCAGCGGGCACGTGCTCCCCACCCTGCGATATCCTACTCTTAGACCATTGACCCGCAGTACTTCCAACTAGCAATACAGACATGAAAACCAAGACACCAAAGATTGAAATGGTGTAAGGGAAGGGTGATGGTGTGACTATGTATTATAAGGAATAAAATACTCTTTGCCTTACAGTTTAAGGATATTGCAAGTCACCTCAGAGTTCCATGACCTTTAACGGGACTGAGCCTTCAGCCTTGTTCTTCTACGGCCATGTAACTCGTGTGTGACTTGCAATATCTTTATAACCTATGTCAGGGGATATTTTATCCCATATATAATATGGCAGTGAAGCTTATGCCGCATACAAGCATCGTGCCACAAAACAAAGGAAACTTGGGCGACATTCTCTGAATCCCTGACGATCTCCTCAGATTTCAAAAGCAATTCTGACCAACAAACTACAAAGAGTGAACTTCCGCAAACATTTTGCAATCTTATTTTCACCTTTTAGCGCCTTCTAAGCAAAGTCTAATAAATGCCTAACTGACGCAATGGATTTTCTTGAGCCAATTGAAAATGGAGAGATCCCACCAACACTCAAAAAGAGCAATGCTGACGATGACGTACTCCCATATCACAAGTGGGTAACTAGCTTTTCTGGTTTGGAACACACTAGAAAAATGTGTAGCTTCACAGCTCACGAAATAAAATATTTCAAAGAGAACCCCTTGCTAGCAGACAACCTATTATACTTCTGAGAGTGTGATAGGACAGCGCCAGTTGGCTGCATTCAGTAGGGTAGACCATAAGAAGCTACCCACTCTTCTGGACAAAGAACGGGCTTCCGAAGGCAAGTACTAAACTGGTTAGTTTAATTTCTGTCTAATCACATCCGAAATGTGAAAAGAGGCAAAAGCAAGTCAGATGCAGAACAGATGTCATGTTGAGTTACACAAGGCTCCATTCTATCCCCTAGAATTTGTAACGTGTACTGGGAGACCCTTTGCACGAGTCTAGCAGCCGTGGACATCAAAATGACTCAGTACACCGACAATACGCAGTTCTCTCTGTAACTATTCTTGTTCTAGGAAATCTCGCACTCCACTACTGCGTTGAGTAACTACAATTCTGGATGACGGACGCTAAGCCTGCAGAAGACCATGGGGCAGATTTACTAAGATTTTACGCAATGTTTGTGTTACAAAAGTGACGCAAATCATCGAAAAATCTTTTTGTCTAATTTTCTTTCCAGTGCTAAACTTATTTAGCGCTGGAAATCACATGAAAGTAACTCGAAGCAGCGCATAGCCTGCTTTGCATTACTTAGCTCAATGAGTGGTGCATTGGTGTTCCCATGCAACCATCCACGGTTTCTGACGCTAAACCTAATTTACTAAATAAAATAGACAGGGTTTAACATCAGAAAATGGTGCACCCTTCAAACAGCCGCTATAAAGGAAAAATGCTTTTTTTCTCCTTTATTTTCCGACTTTGCATGTACAAAGTGGGGAAATATTAAAAATTAGTCTTAGCATATTATTTTGTACTGGAAGTGTATTCTTCCAGTACATAACCTATACTTAACTCACTGAGACACCCTTGCACTATGACGCAAATGTGTCTCCGTGGCGCTCCACAGCTAATTTCAGTGCCGGCTCTAGGGAGAGGGGAGGAGAGTGCCATATTTCAGTAAATCTGGTGCTCTCCTGCCCTCTCCATCTCACACAGTGCAGCGCTGCTTGAGAAATTGGTAAATCTAGCCTAGAATTCATTATAACCACCCTCGGTTCCAAAAACAAACTGGACCCAAAACTAAACCTTGAACTTAAAGCTGATGGTTTCTCACCATCCTTATCGCCAATAATGAAATCAGAATCTTTCGTTATTCCCGCCTCCTTAACGCTACTATGCATAACAAGAAAACAGTATAATCAGCAAACTTGCATCTGCATTCACACAAGAATTTTTTTTAAAAACCTGCTTCCGCTAAAGTAAGCAGCACGTGCATTAATAATTTCTCTACTTGATTGTGGTTGCATCATGCTGGCAGCCATCCCAGCAGCTGTTTTTGCACCAGTCAGAGCTCTGCTGCACTGCACAGTGACTCATCTCAGATAGGAAAGAATGACCATATTACAGCAATCACACTGGAGCTCCATTGGCTGCCGCGAGAAACTAGAATCGAATTTAAAGTTGGCTGCTTACACTACAGGGCTATACGTACGAGAAGATCCAGCTGCCAAGACAATAGCTCCTCCGCTATGGCAGAGGTGCGTGCCGCCCCTCCCCCCCTGCCAGCAGCCTCAAAACATGAAAAATAAAATGATAATAAAACATGTTGATTATCGTTTTATTTTTCCTCTGGCGGCTGAGTCTTGGGGGCGGGGCCATTGCAATTGCTGTCAAGGAGGGGGAGTGGTGGGAACTGCTATCAGTGTGCATGCCGGTTTGTCCAGTCGTCTTAGGATGGCCAAACCGACATGCGCACTGAGCTATCTCCAACCCGAGCTGCGTTGCTGGGTTGGAGACAGTAGGCACAGGCTCCCAGTCTCTCTGGGAGTGCAAATCCAGGGTGCTCAGGCCAATCCTGGCGCTGCTCTCAGCAGCATGAGAGCAGCGTCTGGATTAGCTGCAGGGGAGTCTGGGAGCCTATGCCTGCAGTGGGCTAGAGCCAGAGAGGAGCAGAGGAGCAGCGATGTGACAGGTAAGTTATTTGTTTTTTGTTGTGTGTTAAGTCGTCGTCCCGTCCAATCCCCCGCCTCCCCTCTCCACCCGACTACTTTAGTTTGGCACTGGCCGCTACTGGAGTGGGTTCCAGGACCTCTAGAAGCATACTTTATTAAAATCTGTAAACTACATTATTCAGAACTACAAAAGTACTGTAACAATGTCTCTCAGGAGCCACAACCAGCGCCTGGAATTTAACCCAGTTCAGTTAAGGACACAGCCCGACATTGAGGGCCTGATTCACAAAAGGCCTCTGCACTCGTAGCCGAGGCCCAGCAGTCGTGGGGGAGTCTCTGCACTCGTAGCCGAGGCCCAGCAGTCGTGGGGGAGTCTCTGCACTCGTAGCCGAGGCCCAGCAGTCGTGGGGGAGTCTCCACACTCGGGGCGGAATCTCCACAGTGAGAATTCTCATTCCCGCGATTGTGCTCCGAGTGCGGAAACTCCCCCACAACTTTGGGGCCTCCGCCACAAGTGCGTAGGCCCTTTGTGAATCATCCCTCTGTCTTTTAAAAGGAGCTTAAGGCTGACTTAATCAAGATGTATCTGGGCTGATAACACCCAAAGCTCGACCTCCGCCAAGTTCTACCTCATCCCTTCAAGTATCCCAACATCCTGCAACTCATTCTCTGTTTGATAAACTGTTTGATGCTGCCTTAGGTGCTACTGTATCTCTGACTTCAATCTGCATCCTAATTGCCACAGCCTAAGTTTTAAGTTGAGGACCTGTCCTCCCGACACTGTTTTAGATTCTCCTACCCTCTTTTTAGATTTATCTTTTTTTACTCACTGCTTGATTATCTGTAACAAGTTGTTTTGTTACCACTCAGTGCAACTGTGTTATTGAAAAATGTTACATAAATATAGGAGCGGCTGGTAACATATAAAAGTGGTGAGGCGAATTAATTGCCCTACCGCATCACAAAACACATTTACATGCATTAAAATTACATTCAAAATAAAATAAATGCCCTTACCTGGGCTGCGTCCTCTGTGTCCTTGCAATCCGTGGCTCCAACAGACACCAGTGGAAGCGGAAACTTCCTTAACCAATCCAGACGCTGCTCTCATGCTGCATCAGAGCAGCGCCTGGATTGGGTGGAGCGGGCTGGCTAGGTGCTCCTTTAGGCCTGTGCTTGGTCTCGTCGAGACCTGCAAAGTGTGCATGTCACTTTGGCCGGCTCAAGAGAGCCGGACAGGCTGACTGGCGCACTTTTGCAGTGTCAGGTCAGCCACGCCACCAGCACTCTGTGCAGCAGAGGACACGCCCCTTCTTCGCCCCGGGTCATGGGCAGGCTGACGACTGCGGCGCGCTTTGTGAATAATAAAATGGCAATGAAATCATTTCATTGCCATTTTATTGTTCACATTGCTTTAGCTCCGCTCGCAGCGGGCGAGGGGGCGCACTCCCCCTCCCTCACGAAGAAACAGCTGCTTCATAAACAAACAACTCTATCTGAACTCCTACCTGGAAGCTCTACATGTAACACGTTTGTTACTTGTGATAGTAATATTTACCAGGGAGGGTGGAAATGTGTACGGCCCAAACCTATCTCTCTTCCCCCTGCCCTTTCATTGGAAGGGCTGTGTATGCATGACATAAATAAATAAGGCATTTTAATCTGGCTTTAAGAGGCAATGGTCTGCACTTTGAAACAGGTGACCAGTTTGTAGGCACGTCTACGGACTTAGGGTTGAAATGGGGCAGAAAACAGGCCCAGGCACCAACATAAAGGTGGCCCCCATTAGCAAATCATATAGCTGAGCAAGTGACCCACAGTTTTAATTGGGGGCAGTTTTGGCCTGTGAAGACACACTGTATAGGTGTGTTGCAAGGTGTGGGAGACACCTTGCGCTTGTCCTTGCTGCAGGCAACATTTGTGGTAATATCAGGGAATTCAACAGTAAACACATGCCCACTAGACCATAAAACAGGCCCACAAACAGCCAAGATACTGGTCCCACACACTGATCTGACAGAGCAGCCCTTCAGGCTCTGCCAGATTACCCTAAAACCAGACCGACCCTGCACTGGCTCCACACACTGACCTTACAGAGCAGCCCCTCAGGCTCTGCCAGATTACCCTATAACCAGACCGACCCTGCACTGGCCCCACACACTGACCTTACAGAGCAGCCCCTCAGGCTCTGACAGATTACCCTATAACCAGACCGACCCTGCACTGGCCCCACACACTGACCTTACAGAGCAGCCCCTCAGGCTCTGACAGATTACCCTATAACCAGACCGACCCTGCACTGGCCCCACACACTGAACTTACAGAGCAGCCCCTCAGGCTCTGACAGATTACCCTATAACCACACCGACCCTGCACTGGCCCCACACACTGACCTTACAGAGCAGCCCTTCAGGCTCTGACAGATTACCCTATAACCAGACCGACCCTGCACTGGCTCCACACACTGACCTTACAGAGCAGTCCTTCAGGCTCTGCCAGATTACCCTATAACCAGACCGACCCTGCAGTGAGTGAGGGATGGTGCCACCAGCAGGAGGCACCGGAGAACACCAAACAACCCTCTTGATGGAGAGATGTCACAGGGAAAATGCATTATTGATGTTCCCCTCACCATTCCTGCCCCCTTAGTATCTCAGCAGCATCCTCTGGGTGAGGAGACTTCCTAAACTGACTATTAGAAGGGTATGGCACTTGTACCTAGAAAGAACAGAACCTTTGTTATAAAATATAAAAACTCAGAATGGCTTTAGGCCAAAACTACATTGAAATGCTGTTTAGAAGGTTCCTATTTCTAGGTGACAGGTTATTACATTCACTTCTAGTATGTTATTGCTGAGGCAGCTGTTTCTAAAGGAAATGGAGCTCATTCAAGCAGATGCTTAAAGGCTTTCATCAGCTGTATTCCAATGCTACAATTGTACACGTTTTCTATGTGTTTATCAGCACGCCAGGCACAACACTGTAGGGCCTGGTTTTGTAATCGTATTTTGTTCAGTTGAAATGCGCAATGATTTGCACCATTTTAAGGTCTGGCCTTGAGATAGATTTAATATTCTCATTGTCCTGTGATGTAAACAAAAAAGATAATAATAAATACATGGAGGGATTCTGGGTCAGTCCTCTTCATCCATTGGTCCGTTCAGCTGCCATTCACATTTTGCTTCTACCACCACAGCATACAGCATGGGGCCATCCCTGGCTCTCTTGTGCTGCGAGTAACATCATATTACCTGATCACATGTGCACATTGGCCTAAAAAGAAGTGTGCTGGTAGGACAATAATTTACCTTTCAAAGATTTTTTCTTTGTGTTCTTTATTTAAAAAAAAAAAAAAAAAAGTTGCTATACCTTAAAAAAACGATGGGCCTGATTACGACTTTGGCGCAGTTGCGGGGGCTCTCCGCCGACACAGCTGCGCCAAAGCCGCGCAAGGACTGCCCGCCTTATTACGAGTTGAACTCGTGCAAGACAGTCAGTCCTTCGTCTTTCCCTTGATGGTGCCTGGAAAAGAGGCACCGCAATGGGAACAGCAAAAAAGTTCCAGCACGGCATGGGCGGTGACGTCCATGCCGTGCTGGGACTTTAGGGGAATACCGAGAGAGGGGCACAAGTTGTGCCCCCCTAAATGTATCCCCGTGGCGGGGGCATGTGGGCCCTGTAGGGCCCCCTTTGTTCCTCCACTGCCATTCTTTTCATGGTGGGGCTCCTGCCATGAAATGGCTGGCGGTGGCAGAACTCATAATATGCTGAGTGGGTCTGCAGCAGTCCCGGTCAGCATGTGGCGCAGCTCCACCACCGCCAGGGAACGACTGTTCCCTGGTGCAGTCGGTGGCCCACGCTGCAACGACTTTTTAAGTCGTAATGCGGCAGGCGGACCACCGCGAGTCTGGCGGTCTTATGACCACCAGATTCGTAATCAGCCCCTATGTTTTAAGGTAACAGCACGTTTTCTATGCATCAAAAGTAATCACATTTGTTGTGATTTTGAATAAAACTAAAAAGGGTTTCTCTATCTGTTCTAAGTCCACTTGCCTGCTAAGAAGCAGATGTACTATTCTGTTAACATTATACTCAATAATTATTTCTTTTTTAAATTACAATTTTTACTGCAAACATTTGTCAGCCACATTTAGGTAGTAAACATTTTCTTTTGTTTCTAATTTTTATTTTTGTGGCATGTGGTTAAAAAAAAA
Source organism: Calotriton arnoldi (assembly GCA_963921515.1). Lineage (NCBI taxonomy): Eukaryota > Metazoa > Chordata > Amphibia > Caudata > Salamandridae > Calotriton > Calotriton arnoldi. The sequence goes on along the minus strand of CAWUFW010000843.1, from coordinate 2,851,862 downwards.
TTAACCATTACACTAGCCTGCCAAGGCCTGATCTGTTTTGCCAGTGCTTGTTGGTATTAGCAAATCATTTTAAATAGAATCTTGCATTTTTATGTAGCCATTATTGCAATTTTACTGGTGGTATTTAGCACAATATCAGTGATAGTTAACTTCACTATTCTGGCAGAATGTCCTTAGCATAGCTTTTGCGCCCTTGTGATGTCACACAAATGTTCCCTCATTGTAAGAGGTGTGGCCCCATGCAGATGAGACAAAACCTTTGCCCTTGCACCTTCTGCATACTTGTGAAGTGTCACACAGTTAGTTTGCCCTAGAGTGGGCACAGCCAGGGGGTGGCCATAAATGGTTCGACCATGGAGGGGTGTGGCCTGCTCTCAGAAGGCCTAAAGGATCAGTCTCCCACTGCCGCCCCCCCCCCCCGCATAGGCGAGTTTGCGCCTGTGTTGGGTACAACTGTTTGTGTTGGAACTGAGCAGGCCGTCCTCGCCTGCGCACCCAGTGAGGGTGCGCTCTTTTTTGTAAGAGTGCCAGGGGTGCTACTTGTCCAGCAGCTTGTGTACATCATGGGCAGTCTGCTGGACGGAGTATGGTGCAAATATGTACCCCTATGAAATATGGGTGGTACCCTTCCTGTTTCTACCCAAGAATGGCAATTCTGCCTGCTTTTTGCAGGTATAACATTCTACATTTGGAGGCGGCCTGCAGAAAGTTTCACTAATCCTGATTCTGAAGTTTCCACCCACAATATGAGTTCAATGTGCAAAGACTTTTGTGAAGTGGGCCCGGTGTATGTATTCCACTGAGGTGTGAGTACGCGCATGCGCTGTGTGCAATACTGACTAATGCAGGTATTTCATATTCCTGTATACTGAAAGAAAGAGAAGAATTCATACACACATTCAATATGTCACACTATTTTACATAAAATGCTGCTAAAACATTCCCAATATACAACAAATTAATAGCTGATATTTATGTTAAATACAACACAGATCCACTACCACAACAAAGTCATTGAAGGGCTCCGGTGAATGATATCACAGCTGACGCCAACATACAAAGCACCAGTCTAGAATGCTTGTTGCTTTTGATTGCTAGCATTCAAGAATTGGTTCAGTGCATAGACCCTTAAAGACTCCTTAACAATGACTTCAATGAAAAATTATGGAGCTACAAAGTACATAAAATATAGGGGCACATTATCAAGGGCTTTATCGCCGATTTAGCGGCACTTTTTGCCGCTAAAGCGGCGATAATTTTATCGCCCTATTAGCAAGCTGTCGCTAACAGGCGTTAGCGACAGCTTTCAGGCGTTAGAGGCCGCGTTTTCCATCGCCTTGCATGTCAGCTAATGACATGCAAGGAAGGCGTTCCCTACTAAAAGCGACTGGAAACAGTCGCTAACTCCACTACCCCCTATTAGCAAGGCAGGCGAAGCGATAAAATAATTCGCGCTAAGCGCGTTTATCGCTATATTTTATCTCCTGCTAGTGTGAGGATGACTTACCTGTTTAAAGTATAGGAGGTGGATTCTAATGCTGAATCCACCTTAGCGATAATGCGAGAATATCGCTGCTTTTCCAGCGATATTCTCACATTTTGCCGCTATCGCTGGAAATTATATCGCTATGGAGATAAACCTTGTTAATAGGGTGTTATCTCAGCGATATTTTCCAGCGATAGGCGGCGTTAACCAAAGTCGCGCTAAGCGCGGTTAGCGATAAATATCGCTATTCCTTGCTAATATGCCCCATAATTTTATGTTTTATTTCTCTGACATGAACTATGTTCCCTCACCAAGTACAGCGAAAGTCAGCCATAAATTATGTTCAGTCATTAAGACATTATGTACAGCCAACTAAGCCTCGGCGGAGTTTGCGGAGCTCCGCTACGCGGTAACATGCTACGCGGAACTCCGCAAAGTGACAAAAAAACTCTGCCAAGCTACGTGGAGTTCCGTGAGCGGTGGAGTGGGTTAACTCGTACCGTTCACACTGATTTTTAGTGCCAGGTATTTATCCCGCACTGTAAAATCAGAGCGAACGGCATCCCGCACAGCGCAAGAGGGCGCTGCTTGTTTCTGCCACTCGGGTAGAAGTTCTGCTCGAGCAGCAGCTTCCTTAAGACGAACGGAAGGTTTCTCAACGCGAGCGGTAGCGACCATCCACGACCGCCCGCTTTGAAAAAATCTCAGTGGGAAGTGGTCTAGCATTGGATTTTCCTCGCTCGCCAACTTACCGTTGGCGAGCACGAGTGAGGAAAAACTCTGCTCCGTTACGCAGAGCAGAGTTTTTCGGAGCTCCAATGGGCGGAGTTCACCGCCCAGGCTTACAGACAACATGTGAATATTATTGAAATAAGATCATACAATCATAGAGAAGAAAAAAGAATTTAATGACATAGAATGACATACTATACATTATTACTTATTTCAAAATGGACAACACTCGTGTGTGTCACAGCTCTCATGAATCACCAAATGAGAACTTTCATACATAGACAAGTTTGTGCTCTTTATAGATATATTAATCATAGAGTATTCTCCATCAGATATCAGAAGAAGAGAAGAGTGTTGAAATTTACGTTAGGCGGCTGAAGCCACCTCAGTGGGAAAGAAATATAGTGCTAGTATATGGTAGGAAAAAATCTCTATTAGATTTTTGGATGCCGGTATTGTTGGAACATAAAGGAATGATGTACAGGACATTGATAGTTCCTCTACTGAGTGTAGTTTATAGTCATTACATTGACAGCGTTAGGGAGTGGCAGCATAGGTCGATGATGTCCCTGGTTATATGTTGCTTAAAATGGTGCCCAAGGTGGGTAATCGAAGAAGAAACTGTGAAAGAGAAAATGGTGCATTATTATCTAGAATCGAAGTAGGGGGTAGTGATGAAGAGAGCATACATGCTCCGTTTGTGCCAAGTCCCAGTTTTGTGTTGGTCATATATCAACAGAGATTGCTTCTGATGATCCTTGATGGCGGTATCTTAGCTGTGCTATCAGGCCTGTCTGTGACCACTTCAAAATGCTGGTTGCTTAATTGAAGAAGAACAGATATTGTTCGTAGCATGTGTGGCTGTAGATACACATGCTTAGCAGACTCTTGTCATCTAGTGTTGAGCATGGACGTTTGCAAGTGGTTTTTCTCTCGAGTCACAAGCTGTGGTGCGACTCCTTTTGGTGTGCATTGCGCATGGGCACCAACTCAATGTAACATTGTTTTTTTTCCACCATCTGATTTGGAAGTATGATGAGTATGCTCCGAATTCAACGTGTCCAGAACATGTTTCGACTAACCTGCATCCCCTATGTCTCCCCGACAAGTGACTCTACCTTTCACAGCACCAAAGACCGTCATTGGCGCCCTGTGTGTTGAAGGGTCGCACCCCTGGGAAGCTGAGTGCTGTCCGCAGTCCTCCATCACCAGAGAATGCTGAGTGGGTGATGGAACAGACATCTTTTCAAAATTGCCCTTGCTGCAATTACAAATACCCATGGGGGACCACTACGAAGTATGTCACTTGTGCGTGTCCCCTGACCACTATGACTGTGATGTATATTTTATATTTCTGTCACAATTCCTGCCTCCGTAATATCTCCGTAGCATCCTCTGGGTGAGGAGACTTCATAAACTGACTGTAGAAGGGTATGGCAGTTGACCCTAGAAAGAACAGAGCCTTTCTTATAAAATAAAAAGAATCAGTATGGCTTTTGGCCAAAACTTCATTGAAATGCTGTTTAAAAGGTTCCTGTTCCTGGGTCCCAGGTTATTACATTCACTTCTAGCAAGTCATCTTTTTGCATCTTGCGTCACCTTTTGACCCAAAACAATGACAAGGTACTAAACGGAACTGAGCCAGGCACTCCGGAAGATAGTGCTGGGCACACCGGAAGCTGCTCCGCGGAGATCCCGGACATCTTCCGGCGCTGAATAACAAGAACTTCCTGCCGTGCAGCACATTCCTAACCTGAAGACAATATCTATGAGCACATCAGGGCATGAGGAGACGGAGGACATAAAGCTGATGTTGGAGACCAGCGGTCCTTCCTTCACCTAGTGTAGTAAGCACGTAGTCAGCCTCCAAGACCCATGCCACCAATCCAGGGCCCAAAAGGTAGAGGCAGAGCGCCACTCCCACAGGGGCCATGTGTCTCAAGCCCCGAGCATGGACGCAAGCAAAAGGCAGCCCAAGGTCCCACATTCCCCTTTGGATTCTGGTCGGCACTGGGAAAAGGTGACTGAACCATCGTGCCCAAGAGCCAAGGGCACCGAGGACCAGCTTCAAAGGCTCCACCCGCGCCTTTGCATAGCCAAAGCCTTCATCGGTGCTAAAGGCAATATCGAAACAGACTCCAAGTCTCCATCAACGCTTGGAAAGACTGCAGCAGGAACTCGATATCAGACAGAAGGGCCTGTTTATCCACCCTGTTACGGGCAAGATTTTGGCAAAGCTGCCTTCTCCGGCACCTCCAGAACCCCTTCCTCAAAAGCGAAGACTACGCTACATGGGGGAAACCTTCTACATAGCCTCCCTCTCCCAAGCTGGCACCGAAAGACAGAGCCACTAGTCCTCTTCCTCGGCCGCAAAGCCCGTCTCTTCCTCCACCCCCACCATCATCTCTTCCACCACCACGCCCATGCACACCACCCTCACTGCCTCCACTAGAGTCGTCCACAGGGTCCCGTAATTCATTTTCTGATTGAGGCAATCTATATGGCTCTTTACCCCTCTCTCAGGTTTCAGGCCCCCCGATGAGCCCTGGGATGACTCTAATGTAGACCACCCCCGCCCCCCCAGGTGATCCTGACTTAGAGCACTACCCAGTAATGGCCTATGCCCATAATGACACAACAGCCTATCATGAGGTCATTCAAGGAGCCGCAGCCTTTCATAAGGTTGATATGCATATCACCCAAGAGGGGAACAACTTCCCTGTGGGTACCCTTTCAAAATCTGAGTGCACTGTACAGTTCTTGCTAATGCTAAAGGGCATACCGAAGCCTGCTCTTGATAACTTTGGGAAATCGATGAAGGTGAGGATAGAGACCCCAAGGGTTGACAAAAAGTTTAAACCCTCCGCCACTGACCCTACATTCATCAACGGCCTGCTTCCTCCCAGCACTTTAGTGGTTCACATCACCAGCAGGCGTTTTCTGCCCAGGCCACTGGCAATGCTCTTCCTCCTGACAAGGGGAACAGAAAGATCAATGGAGCGGGCAAGAGGATAGCAAGGGGGGCAGCAATACACTGGCGCATAACCAACTCTGTGGCCATTCTGTCTAGGTATGATAGGGCCCAGTGGGAATAGATACAGGAACTCTTTAAACATCACCCCAGAGGAATATAAAAAATGGGGGGAGGAGATAGTTTCCGTGGGTAAAATGATCTCTAACGTCAGTATTCACTGTGTGTTAGATGCCACAGACACAGCCCCGAGAGGCATCAATGCCAGCATCATCTTCAGGAGTCACATCTGGCTCCCTATCTCCAGGTTTACAGGCTTACGCCTCAGGTCCAGCAACATCACTTCAACCTCCCGTTTGACGGGGAGCACCTTTTATGGTCACAGGTTCATGAGATGCTAGAGAAAATAAAAAAAGATATGGAGACAGCGAAATCTACGCGGGTCTTGCAAACCTCACCCTTTCATAAGCGGCATCCCTGGTGGGAGCAAAAACAACCTCACTTAAGCAACCACACTCCTATCAGAGGCAGCAGCAGTCCTTCCACCAGCAGCTGGGGGGAGTACAACAAAAGTACCTACAGTGTACCAACAGGTGGAAAGGCAAGGATGTCTCCGACAAAGGAGCTACCACTTCCAGACAGTGACTCGCCCCATCCTGTCCGTTGGCCACACATCACCTGTCGGGGGAAGGATACTCGATTTCCTCTCTCAGAGGGCGAAAATCACGTTTTAATAGTGGTGGTTTAACCCAGCTATTGCCTCAAACTACACCCAACCCCACCCAACATCCCACCCAGTACACATGCCTTCAGCAAGGACCACCTCACCCTCATACAGGAAGACACCATAGAGAGTCTGTCCCCACACCAACAAAGGAGTGGTATTTCCTCTCTCTACTTTCTCAAGCCCAAAAAAGGATGGGTTACTTAGGCATACTCTTGACATTTTCTTTTTTTATTATTATTTCCTTATTAACATTTTTCAAACTAGGAGTCATCCAGCACAAAACACACCGGGTCAAAGACCGGAACTTTAACATATGCAGGAGAAATACAGAAGCTCCCTCAGTTCGGTACGGATTTCAATTAAACAGCATATATATATATATATTGTCCATTGTTGGTGCACAATAGGGGGGATGGGGGAAGGGCGAGAGGGGGGCACAAGGTATTCAGACGCTGGCACGCGCCCAACTTCTAGAAGGCCAATAGCATTCACGAATCCCGTAGAAACAGTACCTGGGGCATTTTCACATGACCAAGCTACTTATATTTGATATCTGCTAGTGGACATTCAGTTAGTACACCAGTGTCAGGCTTTGGCTATAGATTTTCCGCCATGTTCACAGTTTTCAAACGTGCTCACTCAGGGGCCAATTTAGAGTTTGGTGAAGAGGGCACTCCGCCGCAATGACGACGAGGACCCTGTCCAACAAACTGAAGGTCCGCCCGCCTCATTTACAGATGAGTGGACCGTCTCTATGTTGACGGCTCGACAGAGTACGGTCCATCAGAGGGTTGGCCGTGTGTCCGCCCACCTGGTTTAGTGTGGGCAGATAGATGGACAATTTTCACTGTTCGACACCGCCAGCTAAAACCTGGCGGTAAGGGGCAGTAAATACTGAAAAAAGAGCCCTCATCATGTGAGAAAACTCTCATGGCGAGGGGGGCATAATTGTTTTTATTTCCAGAAGAAAATCCCACTTTGTTTTGGAGAATGGAAAAAAAACCATTGTAGGTTTGCCGTGAGACTTCATCGTGTTGATGGGGCTAACAACGGCGGTTCCTGCCCATGCTATCCATGTCCGCTGGGTCTACGGACATTTCAGAATATGTCAGGTGTGGGCTCGGTCAGGGCACCGGAGCACGTTGCTCAATGGCAGCCCCTTTGTTCCAAATGATCTCTGGTTGATGCTGTATGTTTGCTTTCTCTTGCTGTTTCTATAAATGGCTTCAGAGGAGGATGATCTACTTAGTTCTTGGGGTTTCATACCTTTCTTGATTTAAAGGTTGTGCTTCTTGAAAGCACTTTAGGGTAGGAAATGTCACTGTCTGTTGGGGGTTTTCAGGAGGAATGGTGGAAGTGATTTTTTTGGCTTTGGATTGTTCAACATTTCCTGTTCGAAAGGTAAATCCTCCAGTGTGTTGTACGGCACACTGACGGAAGTAATCCGGGCCACCATAATAAACCTCCTGACGTGGAATGTGAGCGGTCGGAATCTTCATATGAAGGCTGGAAAACTTGTGTCTCAATAGACACTGCACTGATATAGTGGTGCTGTGGGATCCCACCTTGTTCAACAAAAGTATGAGCACATTGGAGATGCCATCAATATTTTTCCTAGTTTTCCACGCATTCTCAAGGTGTAATGACACTGAAACAGAAAAGCTCAATTTTAGATCTCAGGAGAGAAATGCACTCTTGTTAGAGTTGACATTGACAGAACCTTTCTCACGCTGATTAATCTAGGGCCCTCATTACAAGTTCAGGGCAAAACAGCGCTTAATGTGAAAAAATAGGTGCTAGAGCCCAAAGATTTGCTCAGAAGCTCGCGACTGGTGCGTGAATATCGGAGTACCATCGCAGTGAAGTCTTGATTCTATTTTATGCCTCTTTCTTCCGCCACCAGACCCTCCCGGTGCCTTTCGCTCACTCATGCAGGGCCTTTTTCATCCCCGCTTCCACCCTTTGTCTCTGTTTTTCTGCCTTTTTCTTTCCCCTTTTGTGTTTTTCTCTCTCTTGCTCTCTGTGAAAGTATGATGAAGATAAATAAGTGGCTGCTCCCAAAAATGAGTGCTGATTGGCTTCACCTGCAACCACCGGCACAAATTAAGCACAGGTGCTCAATTCTCACCCCTGTACAATGCTTGTTTACGAGTTGCGTGATAATTAACACACCCTAGCAGTTTCTCTCAGGTAGATTCTGATAGGTCAGACCAGCTGACATTTATCAGGTTACAAGGCCAGTAAAAAAAGGCAAAACACTTTGCATATGATGCCTCACTTGCAGGGTGGAAACTCTGAATTGGAGGGTTTTTCCATGCATGGTAAATACCTCACACTGGGGTAACTTCTAGCCATGGACCTTTTAAGGATTTCAGGGGCCCTGGGCCAAAAGTAATATGGGGCCCTGTTTGGAACAGCTCTGAATTTATGATCCAATTTCAGCTCTTTCATTCCCTCTTTGGCCAGGTCACTGGCAATCCACAGACACACTGGTCCAAATTCTAAATATGTTTACATCTAATATTTAAGAATAGTGATGTGTGTTTTCAATATTATTATGCAGCAGCAGGTCACTATTATTATTGCACATAATCTTTGTGACTGACCCCCGCCATTTTTGCAGATGTAAGGTCCTGTTTTGATCCATTAGAAACTTTGTTTATGGATGTTGCATGGTGTTGAAAAACAAACATTTTGTTGCAAAATGACTCCTATACACTCCCATACATCACTCACATAAAAAAATAAACTAAAGGAAAACGGTATTTAAAACAATATTTTTAAGAATTATTCAAGGTCCTCAGAGCAGGACTCTATGCAGAACAGAGCTGGCTCTAACAGGGGGCCTCTGAAAGGCTGGCGCCCTGGGCCAGGGCCCTCTTTGTCCATGCCTTAAAAGGCCTCTGCTTATAGCTTATAATGAGGGCCGAGGTCTCTTCCTAGTAGAAATGCGCACAAGACTCATGATAACATTCTAAATGTGTGTAGTAAAGTGCTAGTCTCTTTTTCCATGTATTCTGCAACTCTAACCTGATTGGTCCACTGCAGTGCTCACGTGACCACAGCCGGTGGCTTCAGGCACCCGCCAACCCATGAAATGTGAGGCAGTAATATTCTGTTTGGAATGAAACGTGGCCATCTTTCTGTCCTTCCGGGTTAGAGTGATTCCTGGGTGGTGAACTATTCACACCCATTGCGTTATTCCTCAGTCCAGAATGTTGTGGGTTTGTGATGCTCCCAGCATGCACAGCTCAGGAGGATGCTTTCTGTTTGCTTTGAGGACATTGAGTTGTCCCCTGTTCTGTCTATTTTTAGATACTCTGTATCATTGGACCAAATCGATGAATAATTAATCGGCGTGCTTTGCGGTTCAAAAAGAGAAGCACTGACTCCAAGCACACTTACATGTTTATTGTACACAATCTTAGCATGGGGGGTGGGGGGGGGGGGGGTTCAGCTAATTGCACATGTGTTACATATCCGCAGATGCTATGCATCAGCTAATTATGAGGTCATTTATGGAGCGTCCTGCCCCTGGAGGGCGCTTTCATATCGCTGCACCCATCTCGACTGTGATAGCCTCCTGTCTCGGCTTGCAGGAGACCTACAGGGCAGATGAGAAATAGGAAGGAACAGTGCTTAATTTGTAGCACAATAAGTGCCAGAGTCCAAAGTTTCACTCAAAAGCCCCGAATATTGAGGGTGACGAATACTGAGGCTGCATTGCCTTGATTCCATTTCACACCTCTTTCGTCCACCACCACACACACCCGGCCCCTTTCTCTCACTCTTTTTCATCCCTGCTTTCACCCCTTGTCATTGTTCTTCTGTCTTTCTCTTCTTTCTTTCCCCCTTTTGTGTATTTCTCTCTCTTGCTCTGGGTGAAAGTCTGATGAGCAAAAATAAGTGCCTGCCCCTAAAAATGAGTGCCTTTGCGCACCCTTCCGCAACCACCTGCTCAAATTAAGCACTGGGAAATCGAGCAGGATACCTAATACCAGCCATGGGAAGAGGAGCACTGTGAATTCCTCCTACTTGGAATTCAAACCTTGTATTTCTGATTACAGTCTGGGACAGGTGTTGCAATTTTTTAGCGCAGGTTTCATAGTAATGAACGGCAGGTTCACACAGGATACTCCTCCAGACTGGTCATGGACAAATGGCCGAAAGTTCTCTTTTTTAGACTACACCATCTGTAACCTAGCTCTGTTCTCTCACTTGGAAAATTACAGCATCAAAGCTCGATCAGAGAGCGACCACCGTCCACAAGTTGTCATCATCAACACTAACCCAGCCTTTCACAACTCAGCTCCAACAACTCACAAGGGAGTTCATTCAGAAAATCTAAAACGTCTAAGATGGAACGATGAACTTAGCATTAACATCCTGAAGGAATGCCTGTTTCTCACACTTGGTGGTCCCCCTCCCACAGCCTCTCACATTGTTGATTGGTCAAATTTCTGTCAACACCTGCTAAACCTGTTTCCATCTCACCTGCATGCTAACTCGACCACCTGCTGTTCTCAGTTCCCCATTTCGAGTCAAACAGTAAAATTAAAGAAGATTAGAAACGCTGCCCTGCGGGCAACCAGGAAGTATCCAGAATCCAATGAGCGCCTTAACGATTATAAAACTGCTAAAAAAACTACAGACAGGCACACCAAAAGATAAACAACTTCATCTCGATCAATTTTGGTGTAAACTTCTCTGGGAAAGCAAAAACCATAACTCAAGAAAATTTTGGGCACTATTGAACAGACAAATCAATGGAACAACTAGACAGGGGAGTGCAAACATTGCGGAGGCAGAATGGGTCTCATTCTTGACTGATCATTTCAAGGCCAATGGAGGTGCAGACTCTTTAACAGTAAACACCTCCGCATTAATTAAAAACGGGCCCTCAGAGAGCCAGGACAGCCCCCACGAGTTGACGCAGCCGCAATGCGAGACGATCTCCACCACTCAAGTAAGGTTGATTAAAATATTATCAAAAGCGAGATCAGACGGAGCGCCGGGTCCAAACGGCCTGCCGCAGGCACTGTTTAAGGCAAACATCCCACTTTGGGCACAACAATTGGCAATCCTTTTTAGATCTGCACTGAGTTGTTCAGTCATACCTGACTCATGGCGAGGTGCAGTAATCCATCCAATATACAAGTCCGGTGCTCATTCGTCCCCAAACAACTACAGGTTGATAGCCCTATTGGACAACGAGGCAAAGTATTTTGCGAGTATCCTACTTGAAGAACTAAGTTCCTGGGCCGATCAGAAAGGCCTGATTCCAAAAAACCAAACAGGCTTTACAGCAAATTCGGGCACAACCTCCAATCTACTGGCACTATCAATATTTATTGACAAATCGCTCATCTCCTCAAAGGTGTTTTTTTGTTGTTTCGTTGACTTCAAAGCCGCCTTCGATCGGGTCCCCAGGGCAGCACTTTGGGCAAAATTAACAAAATGGGGAATCCCGGCCAAACTACTGGAGGCCATTGTTCAACTGCACACCGACACTTGGATACAAGTCAAGCTTGGCACTGGCACACACCTGTCCCGAAAAATCTTAACAACAAGAGGAGTGAAACAGGGGTGTGTGCTTGCCCCATTGCTCTTTAACCTGTTTATTGCCGACCTCTCAGCAAAACTGGATGAGATAAACAGCCATTCCCCAAAGATTGGCGGTGTGCAGTTGAGTAATCTTCTGTACGCCGATGACCTTGTTCTTCTTAGTCAAACCCGAGTAGGGCTGCAACGATTGTTAAATAAATTATATAGTTACACCACTACAAACAGCCTAGAGGTCAATCTAAAGAAAACACAAGTAGTCATATTCGGCCGAAAACATTACGGAGGTGGCGGCTGGATGTACAACGACTCCAGCCTTGTCGTAGGAAAATCTTACAAATACCTGGGGGTCAACTTCGACTCAAGGGGCACCTTCGCCAAACATCGTAGTGACATTTCAATGAAAGCCACAGCTCTCCGACTGAACTTTTCAAAACTCTCTAAAAAACTGATGGGTCCGAGTCTAACCCCAATGATGGAAGTTATGAAAGCCAAAGTCGGCCCTACGCTGTCATACGGCATTGAAATCTTTAGGGGAAAAATTAGCACAACACTAAATCAACATGTGACCAAGATCTATAAAAGTGTTTTTCGTATGCCAAAATCCGCCTCCGCCGCACAGATTCGATTAGAATTGGGCCTTTTAAACTATGAAATTTCTAGCTCAGGTGCCTATTTAAACCTGTGCCACAAGCTAAGGCAGGCAGAAGGTGGGTCCCTTGAGTCAATGTTGTGGTCGGACATTAGTTCTAATAATCCAAGTGGGACCTACAGCAAGCTCTTCCATGACTGTGTACAGCAATTTTCAGCAAGTGACCTTTGGAACCTAAACCCCAGTCAAACGGCCTTTAAAATTAGCATCAAGAAGCGCACTCGCATGCTGTCTCATGTTACAGACAAAGCTGTTCTCGCCAAACGTAAGCATGCATGGGCAGTAATTAATTCCTACCAGTTGGCTACACCGTCATCATATCTGCCCTTCACATATTCTTTGTACCTAAAATTGCGTTTCATGGCACTAAGACTGGGGGAATGGCATCTGCTGAAACATTTACCCATTTGGCGTCGCACGTCAGACAACCAACAGTGCAGGGGTTGTGGAGACTCGGTGGAATCTATGGAGCATGTTGTATGCCTCTGCCCTGCACTGCTGACTCAGCGCAGATTAAAATTGAGGCCAGAATGGAACAGATTGGGAGTTCGGTCCTGCAGACAGGCAATCATCGCGGCTTTGAACCCGGAGAACACAGCTCTAAATATAAGCTTCATTATTTTTATTCATTACGTATATCGCAAATTTAATCGGCAAATTGTAGGCCCGGTAGCAACTGTAAAAAGGGCCACAGGTGACTAAAACAAAACTGTAGATTTACAAAGCCCAACTTTGGTTTCTTCTGTGTTCCCCGTGCCTGTAACACTAGGGTATGTGAACCCGATGATCCTTTATGGACATTGACATTTGACAGTCATTTCAATGAATTGGTCACACTCTCCGCGTCCTCTTGTAACTCCCGGTCCCTTTTCCCTCAGACTTTGACAGTAACGCTCACTTTTCTCTTTGTTTGTTTACATTATTAATCCTTTTAAAAATACTTTGCTGTTGCCTAGTTTTAAAATTTCGTATCTTTATACCACTTTGGTCATTTTAATCATCTATTTTGTATATGTATGGCACGCATGTCCAGCTTTTATGATTATATTTTAATCAAATAAAGTTTTTCTTATCAGTCTGGGACAGAAGAACAATGAACCGTCACCAATGTAGTGTGGCATGCTTCATCATCGGGCTCCCCTTCTAGCAGTGGGAGACATTCAAGGTCAGATTTGAGGTGACTGTCACATTGGGCGGCTAGAAAAGCCTGCCGGCATCCAGACTGCAGGGAGCAGTCTTGACAGTGTGACGAGTGGCCACCGTGGCACTGTATCCTTTGTGTGCATACCTATTGTAGGTCTGCCCCATCCTGGGTACCCACCAAAGACTACACCACACACGGAGCTTAATATTACACGTCTTTATTCTACTGCGTGTAACCGCGTACTCAACATTCTAAACCAAGCTTTCATTGCAGTCTGCTGTAACACTTACGTCACAGCTCTATGGAGTCCGGGAGGAACCAAAAGGGTTCCGTCATAAAAACTCGCAAGACACTACACCTGTGAAACCTGTCCTGACCTCTTTGGGCTACACGTGTCAACTACGGAGGCATGCAAACATCTTCCAGCAAATCGTCCGGGTCATTTCTGCTGTTGATTTACCAGCCTCTGGTTTGTGGCTGCTGGACCATTTGCATATTATTCAGATATTTAACTATTTTGAAATTAACTTTCTCTCAGAGCATGTGGAAGAGCTTGTGGCTCTTTTGCAGAGACAGCACAGTTCTTAAATGTTTGTTCTAAGCTCACCATCTAAATTGTAACTCCTGAGCGCTGTTAAAGGCATAAAGGAAGCGTCCAATCAGGAAGCAGCTGAAGACCCACCCTTTAAAGAGCTCTGCATGGGATGCAGTAACTGTCCACAGATCTGCTGCCTCCTTGATCACGGATTCACTGTGGCTTTGCCTTTAACCATGTACAGCGGTCCACGTGTCTTCTGGCTAGTTTTGCCCATATAAATACATTATTCATGCATACATACATACATACATACATGAGATATTTTTATCTCATTTTTTATTTTCCCCTGATGCAAGAACAATTAGCAATAAAGAAATGCGGCAGTGGCACTAGTTTTGGTGTGTATGCCCACCAGAGTTCAAGCACCTCCTCTTAATGCCCACTCGCGAGTCACAGCCGAGAAGGTGTCATACACATGAGTGCGCATGTGAGTTTCGGCCATTCGTAAGGGGGCCGCAAGAATGTACAAGAACCTAACACATTGTACTCATGAAATAAGGAACTCAGCTGCATCAGTGACTTTAGCGCAGTGTAATAACGATCCATCCTTGAAAGCCTGTAGCCTCCAACACATGCTCTTCACAATGAGTGCGCCTACTTGCATAGTCATAACGTTTCAATATAAACAGATCACACCTAAGGAACAAGACCTAACTTTTCCAGTGAAACAATGAGGCTTCTAGCCATTACCAATGCTTTTATAAAATTGCAAATATGTAAAAAATCAATTGGCAAAACAACGTACATCCCCTCTCAATAGGAGCTAACAAGAATCATCACAGTTTGTGAGATTGAGGACCAACACCCGTGACAATCTGCGAGATTACATGTAACCAAATACCTTCCTATGGCCTGTAGCATGATGTGATAACAGTGCACTGTTACCGGCATGTTTAGCATATGTTTTTCACAATAAATCAGCTAGGTCTACTGCCTTTGTAGCTAGGACTCTCGCGGTGCAAATCGTCTACACAAATGGTTTGTCAGAAGAGGGAATCAACACAACATTTTTACCTACTACGGTAATCTGTCAGATTCCGTAACAAAAAACCTGCCTACAGGCTTTAGCGCAGTGTAATAACAACCCATCCATAAACACCTATCGCCTTTAACACATGCTTTTCATAAAAAGTAGGTCAGGCCTACTGGCTTTGTCATAACGTTTCATAATAAACTGATAACACTTATGGAATGTGGCAATGTGATAACCACTATATGTTAAAGGCTTGTTGTTTTTAACAAATGCTTTTCACAATTAGTAAACTAGACCAACTGCCTATATCCTAAAGTTTCATAATAAGCAGACCAGACTATGACATGGAACATAACATTTTCCATTGCACCAATTAGGCCTATAGCTTGCCACCATAACCAACACAGTCCCGCTGTATTGCTTATAAGATGTGCCACAAGCCAAAAAGTGCAATGCAAGCAGTCTTTTTAGTGGAAGCACACAAAAAGGGCCCATTAAATCATGTACTTGGGAGAACCAATATGTTGGTGAAACGTATGCTCCTCTCTCTGTGGTACCTTGAAAGCTCTCGTTTGTTGATCACATAAGGTCGGGCAACAGTTGTACTACCAAGCTAGGCCTAAACATTCATATAGACTAGTACAGACCTGGAATCCCATTCTGTTCTCAAGCACAAAGCAGCTACATGTATGCTGTAACTGCTAAAAACTGGGAAATGCATGGCAGAAATCAATTGCTTAATGTTTACAAACAGAAATAAATAAAAATAGTTTAAAAAAAAGAATGATACGTGTTTAAGGATCGCCACCTGTGGGTGTGCATACACAGTGGCTATCTTTAATCTGTTTTTCCATACTTTATGAGTGAATGATTAGTCTTATTAAGCACAATGAATGCCCTGAGGCGTCTTGGCGCTATGTGATATTCTAGGATGGTGTAGCTTTGAGCTATCCTAATTTAGTTGAGTGAAAAAGCCATGTTTGTAGGAGTTTCCTAAAGACAGAAAGTGATGGTGCTGTTTTCAGTTCATATGGAAGACGGTTCCAGCGTAGAGCCGTAGACCTGAAAGAGCTTCTTCCACCCCAGGAGGAATGTTTGAAAACTGGTACCACTAGGTACCACGTGGAACTGGAGCGCAGGGTTCTACTGGGGGTGTACCTACTAAGGTGTTTTTAAAAGTACAATGGGGCCTGTCCGTGAAGAGTCTTATAGGCCAAGCACAAAGTCTTGAAGATAGTGCGCTCCCAAACTGGGAGCCAGTGAAGTTGACTAATGTCTGTTTTAGCGGTCTGAAATTTTGGAATCTTCAAGAGGAATCAAGCAGTGGCGTTCCGAAGGGTTTGTAATCTCTTTAGCGAGCCCTTGGGCAGATCTAGATATAGGCTATTGCAATAGACAAGTCTTGCTAACAAAAGTGAAATGGCTACTGTTTTTAGAAGATCGAAGGGTAAAAATGTTTCAATTTTCTTAATAAATCTGAGAGCATGGAAAGAGGCTGAGGTGAACTTAATTACTTGTTCTTTGTATTTCAGTTCCATATCCAACATCACCCCCAGGTTATTAACAATAAAGAATGGGAAACCCCATTGTGATGTGGCCACAGTGTGTACACAAGCATTGGCAAAGCCATTCCCTCCATGGGCAACCATTAAAGGCACAAACTCTTATCGAGTCTTATTACAATGGTAGGGTAATCTGAAGGTGTTTGGTTGCATTTTGGAGTGATTGGCTGAAGGGGGAAGTTGTGACTTTTACAATCAGAAAATTAATATATGGGCAGCTGACAAAAGCACTGTACAGGTTTCCACCAGGCATTAAAGAATTTAATGCAAAAACTCCTTTTACCCTAGAAACAATTATTATAGATTACTTCCTTTTAAATAAAGTGTTCATGAACAAACCATAAAACAAAATGATAAACTGCAGTCTAACATCCAAAATTAATGATGGAAGTGGGGGTGCTGGTATTGCAATGCATTCGTCATGACTGCCCTCCTACCATCTGTGCTGCTTCCGTAGAAAAACCAACACCGTAAATTATGTAGTCATGTAAGGCACTTACATAGCATTACAGGTTCATGTGTGAGCTCCTGAAGATTCAAGCTCAGGCAGCCATATTGCTGCTGGATCAAGTAGCTGGATAAATAGAAAATAATCACAGCTACATGGAGAAGAAGTACTTGTTTCTGTGGAAGCATACAACTTCTGCCCAATCAAAACATGTACTCCTGCCTACCAATATGTGGGTGGAGCCAAAGACCCAATCTGTAGTAATCCTGAAAGCTCTTTTGTATGGTGATCCCATTAAGTTTTGCGACAGCTGGGCTGTCACACCAGATCTTAAAACGCACCTTACAAGCAACTCCAAGCACATTTTTATGACTCACTCAGAATCAAGCCCAAGTGAGACCTACCAAATCCCTGCCCTTCAAGTCCTCAAGGAACTCAAGGTGAAACAAGGATTCTCTTTTAATGTATGTGATCAGCAATCCCTCCAGTGCATCCCTGGAAGTGCTTCCTTCCCCCAACCTCATACAGTGCTTCTGCCCCCTCCTGTATATTTACAGAAGTGCTCAGTGCTTTGAGGCTTCCAGTCAGTTTCGCCCCCGCCCCTTGAATGGTAATGTCCTTCCCTCACTCTCAAGGATATTCTCAATATAACGACTAATCTCCCCCCACTGTTTCCACATAGGTGTTAGCCGCCCATTTACACTCCTACAGAACTGTACCTCGGGCCAGGGCCACAATTTGTACAGCAGGCATCCAATTCATCCAATTCAATGTGGACATTTACTGAACTGCTATGAAGAAAAGTGTAGCATAGGTGCAGGAAGTAGGCATGTGGGGTGCTGCAGCACCCCCAAAATAGCTCTGCTCGAGTTTAGAAGGCGAATGAACAACAAAGAGGCCTTTAAATGTTGTTTTTATCTTGTCACATCTGCTGTGCATTCAAAGACAAGCATAAAATGGCAGGCTATGTCTTCTGAGAAACTGCCTCTTATTCTTTTAACATGGGGATTGGTGTTTACTTTCCCTTTTTTCCCTGACTGCAAAGTTAGAGGATTTTGTAAAGTGAACCATCTCACAATCTTGCTTTGATGCAGGGAGTGTGAAAGGAAAGGCTGCAGAATGCCAGGTTTATTCTAACACACAACAACATCTAAATACCTGTAAGTGACCTAAAGAAATATTTCAAAATATATCAGCATCAGCAAAGCACACATTAGGCACATTTTATTTTGCAATTCTGAAACAAGGGACATTTCTTGATGATGCGCAAATGATAAATACTTACTGAAACCATATTTCCACATATTACTGTTTGTGCACTATATAGTTTTATAGAAAAAAATGCTTATGTGTGCAAATTTGGTGGCCATTTCAGTGAAACATGTGCTGTCTGTAAACATCAGTGCAGTACCATACCTTTTTTTACTAATATATTTTTACAGTGAGCTCCAAACACACCATGAGCTTCTTACTACACTCTTACCACTTTCCTGATGAACGGGCGTGGCTCAATTGCTACACTTATTCTTTGGGTGACGATTGGATTGTTCACAATCCCTATGACTTCAGTGGTGTAACATTGATGGCAGCACCCCCACTCTGAAACGTGTTCCAACACTACTGAAGTCAATTCATTCCAGTTGCACCCTGGTGCTGGTTATGTGTGTTTATTAACTTCACTTAGTTTCACCTGCCATGTCATTTAACCAGTAAAATTGTTCTGCTCATATATGTTGCCCAATATCACAACAACCCAAGTGCTGCAGCTGGATACAGTTCACACCAATTGCACAAAATAGTGGCATAAAAACATATCTTAATAGGACGAGTCATATGCTTCTTCCAATATGGCTGTTGGCCTCCTTTCGTTAAACATGGTCAAAACTAAAGAAGCACTACTTTGTTAGTAGATGAAGAGGCCATATTATATTCCTTGCATTTTCATTTGTGTGGAATGATAGCATATTATTCAGTTAGATATCCTCAGTGCTTAATTTGAGCTGGTGATTTCTGCTGCTCGCCACCAGCATTTGATTGTCAACACCACCACTTATGACAGTCTTCCACATGGTGGCGCTGTTGGTCTAATTTAGAGATGAGCACAACAACAGTTGTTTATTAATTCAATATACATTAAAATGACTAATACCTGCCTAAGCCATTCTTGGGTGGGCTGGAATAGTCTGAACTGTCGCACTTGTATAGTGTGATGCTTAGTAGTTCTGTTGGTGCTGACATTGGCAGCCAAAGCTGAGGCAATGGGTGGAGCAAGCTGTATTGGCCTCCTAACGAGGGCCCTGTCACTTAGGATTTTACAAATGTAAGCACTGGATGCCCTATTATATGTTCCCAAAACTGATGACAGACTGCAACGAGAAATACTTACTAAGCCTAGGGCAACAAACTAGGCGTCCTGTTTAGATCCCTTCCTTACTTGAAGCATGAATACATCCTACAATGTAGATGCAGCAGTTGTGGCTCTACTAAACCATACAGGTCAGGTCAGTCACAGCATTTGAGAAATAGTTGCACACTCCTAGAAGTCTGACTGCCTCCAGACTCTCTACAGCACATTGGTACTTGATCCAATTAAAGGAAGGTATTTGAAGCATCAACACATCATAATTCTGAGAATAAGGACCTCCATTCTTCATCCAATGACGATGTGGAGTGTTATTTAAGATGGGAATCACTTACAGGGGTCACAATTACACCATGTTGAACCTAGAATTTAGCATAAACTTGGTGACCTTTATGGGGACCTTACAGCACAACTCTGTGTCTGCTGTTGTACCAGAGAGCAGAAATGTAGCTTTTGAAACAGACACCAGTGCCATTTGGTAAAAGAAAATTGGCTTTTGCAAACAGACTGTTGAACAAGGAGACTCAAGATTTAGGAAGAATAATGATCATTCCACCAGTCTGCAGATGCCTTACAGAGGGCCTAAGTGCACACTGCATACAATGAATGTAAGTGCTTTTGATTTGGGATTTGGGGGAATCATGTGCTTGTCATTACCCTTCACTCATTTCAACAAACAAGTAATCCATTCTCAATCGCTTGATGGGGTATTTTGAAATGCCATCAGATGTGTTATGGTGTGCCACCATCGCTATAGAATGGGATTGGGATTCTTGGCGTTACTAGGCCAAAGATGCATGATCCTTCATCAGGTCAGGCCTGGTTTGGGGAGCCCAGGACCACACTCAAAGGGGGCTGTTAGTCATATTCAGCCACAGACATGGAAAGTGATACTAGTGACTGCATAAGAAGTGGTAATATTCACTCCTGTTTTAATGATACTATTCAGAGACTTAAAAATATGGCTAGCCTGTCCATGGCTCAAAAACTCCACTCACCCACTCACTATGGTGAGAGAGATTTAATCAGGAGGAGCTATTTTTAGGGTCTACTTGCCTGTTCTGCCAGCTGACAACAGGTGTTCTGCTTAATCACAAAGTGAATGAGCAATAAAGATGCCCTTAAATCTTGTTCTCTTGTCACATTTGCTCAGCTTTGGGAGACAGAGGTCAGAAGTCAGTTTGTCTTCCTACATTTACTTTTCTTTCTGTGACTGAGGTTTGAGGATTTTGTAAAGTGAACTATGTGACAATTACTCTGTGCAAAGCATGTGGAATGACTGTACGATATCAGGCTTTTTTTCTAGCACAACACTGAAATAGCTCATAAAATGAACTGTTCAACCATTTCAAATTTATTTCACTAGTTATGAAGACACAGTTTTGTAATTATGTGGTGAAAGAAGAGATTTTTATAGAATCAAGACACTTTACTTGGTGATATGCAAATTTTAAATATTTTTTCTGAAACCCAATTTCCAAACATTGTTTATTCTCTATATAGTTTTATTAGTAAAACTACATGTTTGTAGGAAGGTTTTGTGGCCATTTCAATGGAGAATATGCTATCTGTAAATGGCAGTGCACTACCACATCATGCTTTAGTAATATATTTATGATAAGTGAGTTTTTAAACATGAACTGTGAAATATTCCTGCTCCTGCCCAGATGGCAACGCTATTAGTGAGGTAAGAGGCAAGCCAGGGATCATGTGTACCCTATATGTGGGCTCGATTCTTATTATATATGGAGCAATCGTTTAGCCTAGTAAATAAAAAGGTTTATTTGTACAGCAGAAATAGTTAACTTGCATATTTGAAGGTGCTCTCTTATGTGATACCGAAGACCAAGCATTGGTAAATGCATTTGATTTCGCATATGTGATTAATAAACTGTGTTTTTTTAAGTTGTAGCTTGCTGAGTAGCTGTACAATATAAGTTACAGAAAGTCTGTTAAAGTGTTATGACTTGTTTATGTACAGAAATACAATATATTGTGCTGTTACTAGTGGTATAATGAGGGTAAGTAATAACAAAATTTTGAAAAATGAATTGATAGAGGGAAATAATAGAATTAATTGATGTAATAGCAATATTATGTGTTTAGAGGAGTTCTGACAACTTTTGGGCCCGGTGCTACTGTACCTGCTGCACCATTCAAATCATGCCCCTAGTGCCTGCAAGATAACTGCATTTGTGACTGCCTGTTTAGTAGTAAACTATAGCAATATTTGCTGCTTAGAGGAGTTATGACAACTTTTTGCCTGGTGCCACTTCACCTGCTGCACCATTCAAATCATGACAGTCTTGCCTGTAAGGTAACTGCACTTGTGACTGCTAGTTTAGTATAAAATATTGCTACATTTGGTGTTTAGAAGGGTTCCTAGAGCTTTGGGCCCCGGTGTCACTGCACCTGCTGCACCATTGAAATGATGACCCTAGTGCCTGCAAGGTAACTGCAGTAGTGACTGCTTATTTATTTGTTAAATATAACGATATTTGGTGTTTAGTGGGGTCCCTAGAGTTTTTGGCTCTGGCCACTGCACCTGCTGAACCATTCAAATCAAGCCCCTTTTAACTGCAAGATTACTGCAATTGTGACTGCCTGTTTAGTAGTAAAATATAGCAATATTTGGTGCTTAGAGGAGTTCTGACAATTCTCACCTGGTGCTACTGCACCTGCTGCACCATTTAATTCATGACGCTGTTGTCTGCAAGGTAACTGCACTTGTGACAGTTTAGTAGTAAAATATAGCATTATTAGCTGTTTAGTGGGGTGCCTAGAGCTTTTGGGTCTGGTGCTACTGCACCTGCTGCACTATTCAAATCATGACCCTATTGCCTCCTAGATAAATGCACTTATGACTGTCTTGTATAGTAGTAAAAATTAGCAATAATCTGGGTTTAGTGGGTCCCTAGAGATTATGGCCCCAGTGCCTCTACACCTGCTTTACCATTCAAATCAAGTCCATTTTAACTGCAAGGTAACTGCAATTGTGACTGCCTGTTTAGTAGTCAAATATAGCAATATTAGGTGCTTGGAGGAGTCCTGACAACTGTTGGACCTGGTGCTACTGCACCTGCTTCTCCATTCAAATCATGACCCTGTTGCCTGCAAGGTAACTGCACTTGTGGTTGCCTGTTTAGGAATAAAATATTAGGTGTTTAGTGAGGTGCCTGGAGCTTTTGGTCCAGGCGCCACTGCACCTGTCGAACAATTGAAATCATGACCCTAGCACTTGCTAGATAACTGCATTTGTGACTGCCTGTTTAGTGGTAAAATATAGCAATTTTCGTGTTTAGAGGAGTTATGACAACTTTTGGCCCCGGTGCTACTACATCTGCTGCACCCTTCAAATCATGACCCTGCTGTCTGAAGGGTAACTGCACTTGTGACTTCCTGTTTAGTGGTAAAATATAGCAATTTTAGGTGTTTAGAGGAGTTATGACAACTTTTGGGCCCGGTGCTACTACATCTGCTGCACCCTTCAAATCATGACCCTGCTGTCTGCAGGGTAACTGAACTTGTGACTGCCTGTTTAGTGGTAAAATATAGCAATTTTAGGTGTTTAGTGTTTATGACAACTTTTGGCCCCGGTGCCACTGCACCTGCTGCACCATTTAAATCAAACCCCTTTTAACTGCAAGTTAACTGCAATTGTGAATGCCTGTATAGTAGTAAAATATAGCAATATTAGGTGTTTAGAGGAGTCCTGACAACTTTTGGGTCCGGTGCCATCTGCTGCGCCATTCAATTCATGACCCTGCTGTCTGCAGGGTAACTGCAATTGAGACTTCCTGTTTAGTAGTAAAATATAGCAATTTTAGGTGTTTAGTGGGGTTCCTAGAGCTTTTGGTTCTGGTGTCACTGCATCTGCTGCACCATTGAAACCATTGAAATCATGACCCTGTTGTCTGCAAGGTAACTGCACTTGTGACTGCCTGTTTAGTTTTACATTTTAGCAATAATCTGGGTTTAGTGGGGTCGCTAGAGCTTTTGGCCCTGTTGCCACTGCACCTACTGCACCATTCAAATCAAGTCCCTTTTAACTACTGCTATGTAACTGCATTTGTGACTGCCTGTTTAGTGGTAAAATATAGCAATATTAGGTGTTTAGAGGAGTTTTGACAACTTTTGGGCCCGGTGCTACTACATCTGCTACACCCTTCAATTCATGACCCTGCTGTCTGCAGGGTAACTGCACTTGTGACTGCCTGTTTAGTAGTAAAATATAGCCTAGCTCTTGTATATTAACTTTCTTTTTAATGTGCAATGTTTTTTTTACAACATTTAGAATTTGATCAATATGACCAAAAAGATTAAGTTGAAAAAATCAATCCGATAATGCCTACAAAGTACTAAGGCATGAATAGGAAATGCCACAAACGATCTAAGGCTAAAGCATCTGCTTTACACAACCAAGTAATAAAAAGCAAGCATCCCAGCATACTGTTAGAAGCCGTCTGCCTTTTCTGTGGGAAGAGTTAATATCTTGACAGTGAATGGAGCTTAAGCAGTGTGAACAGCTTTTTATAGAAGTATCGTAAATGTGTGCAGCCAGGGGAAGTTAACACAAAAAAAGTTTCACACAAAACCGAATGAACACAGTAATTCGGTGATGGGAACTGATAAGAGCCCCCTTTTAAGATATATTAAATACAAGATATTGCACAAGCACAGCAGCGCTGTGCAGGCGAAACCTAAAAAGGCGGCTCCATAAGACAAAATATTTGTCTAGGATCACACATTTTGAGTACAGTTCACGGGTCAAGTACATTACAGTTAGGTCACGTGGATTATTCAAGTTACTAGACCTGCAGGTCTAGTAACATTTTTATGATTTTTTTAAGCCCTGTTGTCTCGGGTTCCGAAAATATACGATATGATATTTTTTTATAATACATTTCGACTTTTTAAAAAGAGGTTTAGAAATATTGATTTAGGTTGCAATAAGTCCCTCCTTTTCTAACTCCACAAATGGCCCCACCCATTGAGAGGAATATTAGAAGTCTCATTTTCCTGAAATTAAGGAATTAAATTATACTGCGACTGGAGCAGGTTGTGACTAAGCCAGCTATAATTAATCAGAACGACTCTTCTGGCCTTTTTAACACATAGTGTTAGGACATCATTTCACTTTGCCCAACCCTGCTTTAACGCAGAGATTTCCGCGTTATTTATTTAAAACGGAGGAAGATACCATGGATCTTAAAATCTGTGCCTCTTTGGGGACAGTAATAGGAGGCGAAATCCAATCGTTTCAGGCAGATAGTGGGAAGTGGAGAGGAAAGGCTGACTATAATTGAATGTAATATCAGAAGATTAGAGTTTAAACAGCATGGCCCCTCACTGCCAGAGCGCGGAGGGAGATTAAACTAATTCAGGTGGATGTAAGCCAAATTTCTGCAAATAAAATACATTTTCAAGGCCTGGAATATTTTTAAGAAGATAAAGCCGCTCACACTATTGCCTGGAGCTTAAAAAAGACAGATCTGAAAGAGCCACTTACGCTGTTCCAGGCAGGAGCAGCAGGAAAGGAACCCTCTGTAATACCCCAAGGATAGAAATACCAGCTTTTGAGAAAATTGCCAGTTTCTAAGTGTAGGAGGGTCATAGTGCGAATAGAAGCAGAATTTAGGATATCATGATGCAGGTGCCCGTATGTACAAACACATTTTCCCCTTGGCGCAGAATGAGAAAAACGCTTCTTGACATCAGGCCTTTTGTCAATGAAAAGGCAGCAAAAGTCAAACCCTGAGGAAGACATTTTTGAAAAGGGAGTTTGCGGAATACCATCACAATAGATCCCCCCTCCACACTGGGCCAGACCCCCAAAGCTATTCGCACTTGTACCTATTACTTACATGTGTGAATAGCTTTTTTTAGGAGCGTAAAACTCCATTTCCAATTCACAAAAGCCGTTTCTTGACTCGTAAAACGATTTCCCTAAGCAGAGGTTTTCTTATGAGTAGATCTTCTTGTGGAAATGAAGTGAGGCGGGCAGTGCAGGAACGCTCTTGTGTCTAACAAAGCTGAAGTGTATCTATCACTTTTCAGTGGTGGCAAGGGAAAGGGAACAATTGGGGAGTAGGGATTGGTGGCCCAGTGGGCTAATGTGCCGACTGTAGGGGCTTGTGTTTGACCTCATGTTCAAATCCCAGTGGGGCCACTCAGCCCTTCTTTCTTCTGAAGTCGATAAAATGAGTATCATTGAGTTGGGTACCAAACATCTGTTATTCAGCGCCAAGGTACTCGTCTGCCTCAACCTGCACTTTACAAATACACGTGTTATGTTACATTGAAGAAAATGGGAATTCTGGACAGGAATAAAAAGAAACAAGTTAGCAATTGCCTCTGTCCTTGCTCTGTTTTTTTCTCGTGCAAAAATATATGCTTGTTTATTTTCGCTTGAGAATGTTCTCAAAACCATTCTAGTCTTTGTAAATAGGATGTGTATTTATTTATTAAATGCATACTGTCAATGTACTTGTCATTAGGGCCACCAAGTCTTTAAATAAGACCTTTATTTTTCTCATGTATGACTTCAAGCCACGTCCAACACACAGGTCAGCAGTAGGTCACTGGGTGAAGAGGAGTTCTGAATACTTTCTGACACTCTTTCTGTTGGGCTTCTAGATTTTGTTTTCAGGCAATACATTCCAAACGTGAGGTCCCGTGCAGTGTTTAATTTGTAAAAGAAAAGGTGCTGGGGCCGAAGTTATGCTCAGAAGCCCACAGCCGGCGCCAGTGTGCGCTGGTGTGCTGCATACTTCCGGTGTGTAGTCTTGATTCCACCTCATGCCTCTTTCATCCACCTCCAGACCTTCTCTGCCCTCTTTATCCCACTCTGGCAGCTTCCTCTCTTTGTCACGTTTTGTGTGTCTTTCCCTTCTTTCTACTTCCCCCCCTTCACATGTGTTTTTTCTCTCCTGCTCTGAGTCAAAATCTGAGGAGGAAAAATAAGTGTGCTGTCCCCTAAAGTAAGTGCCCCACTTACAGCCACCGGCTCAAATTAAGCACTGGTCCCAGGATTATACGTGAAAGGCTGCGACTGCCGATGACTTATAATCGTGATCAAGAAAAGTCTTGCAAACGCCCCAAAAAATAATGAATATGGACCTGTGGAAGACTGTACATTTGCCGGTGCATATTTGCTTCTTGTGCCCTCATTTCATTCGGGCGGTGATCCCAGTTTGGGTGCAAACTAGAGATTGCACCAGGATCAGATTTAAAGCTTGCACAGTAAGGCTGCCCTTCTTCCCCCACACCTATTTTGTCAGGTAGAATATTGTTGCTTGACGACTCTGTGCCTCCGCACAAGTCAAAAAGGGTAAGGTTGTAAGTAATTGTCAATGTTGCTTTCCAAGCCTTCTGATTGGGTGAGGCAATTTGAGCCTACCTTAGAGCAGTGCTTCGCAAACCTTTTAGAACCACAACCCAATTTCTAGAACTCCAAGCCTTCACAACCCACCGAGCTTTAATGGACTTGATGGAGGGGGGATTTTTTAATGTAATAACAGCAATTGTTTGCCAACGTCACAACCTTGACCACACGCTTCGATTGGACTGTGGTCAAGATATTGATCTGTTCATAAAAGTGGCAGATGGTGAACTGCAGTGGAGTCTGGAGGTGGAACACTTTTCAGAGTGGGATGTTGGACTGTGGCATCCGTTCACTAAAATCACAAGGCTTCTGAAAAATCTTGGTGTTGAAATCAGTGATAGTAGCAAATTTAAGAAACCCCTTTTGCAGCAGAGTCTAAGGCAGAGGTCTTCAAACTTTTTTACTCTGAGCCCCCCCTAAGCAAAATGTTTTGAGGTCGGGCCCCCTCCAAAACTTTATGGCAGGATTGGGGGAGTGGGAGGGACATGGCTGCGTGCAGGGAGCGGTGCTTATGAGAGGATTCAGGAATACGTTTTCTATAGCTTATGAACCGCACTAAATATGAGACTTATAAAACAGAAAATGCATCAAACAAAAACAGATATCCCAAACAAACTGCTCCCCATAATTGGGGTGTTGTGAGCCCCTCACACTCTTTGACCCCAATGCAACTATACCTGCTGCACTAATGATAGCCTGCTACTCAGGACTGCAGTTATCTCCTCTGCATCTTTTACCTCTTCCCCACCATGACGGATCTTCAACTCTGTCCTAATGCTTGAAAGGAAGATAAGCTCGATGCCCCTTTTTAAAGGTAGACAGTCATAACTGTGATGCAGTGGGCCCCTCAAATCCGGGGGCCCCAGTCCTGCTGCATCTGCTCCTTAATGATAACCAGCAGTGGCCACTTACACACTTGGCAGCAGTACCAGCTTCACTAATGAATGCCCCTTTAAAAAAAAAGAAAACTTATATTGTCACCTTCTTTGGGGTATCTCTCTGAAGAAGCTGCCTCTGGCCATTTGTAAACACAAAAATGAGTCCGCATACAGTGCTCCCTATTCTGGGCCTACTCTTTGACAATATCTATGAATCTCACTCCTTTCCTCTGTCTCTTGGACCATTACTGTGAGGCCCCAGGGATCGAGAGGATTAGGGCGCTGGATCTGAATGCAACCCTTCTGGCCTGCTACCTGCCACCCCATGGACTCAGCTTTCACAATGCCCCTGAATGGTTAATACTGACTTTGAGATGCCTCTGCCTGAAATCGAAGGGTGTGGTGGTAGTGCATAAAGTTGAAAAAGAAACCAGCCTTCTTACCAGCCAATAATTGATTGAGTCACTAAAAGCCAGGGCCACTGGAATTATGAGTTTCTGCAGCAGCAGCGTTTTCCACATAATTATCAGTTTACTGCATTTGCTACATAATCTGCAGATTTTCAACAAAAGAAAACTAGAATCTAGCTCAAACGGAACAAAAGTTACTTAACGCGTGACAAAGTGTTCCAGAGCAGTGGAAGGCCCTTTGCAAAGATTGACTGGTAATCTTGTAGTTGCTTACTGCTGCTAAACTGGTACTAATGGGGTGAAATATTTCACCTGACAGGGTTACCTTGAGTTAAAATGACAAAATAATGAAGCAATGCTAACCACAAAATGTGGCGCATTATGCCGCATAATTTACCTTTTCTTGCTGCATAATTTAGTCAAACCTGCCGCATAATATTGTCCTCTTCTGCTGAATAATTCCAGTGGCTCTGCTTAAAGCTTCATGGTGGCAAAGATCTATTCTTTTTGAGATGTAATGTAAGGGTGTTATCAGCTGAGATCTGGAATAGTGGAGACACTTACAAAAATGTCTGCATTAGATACAGTTTGATTAATTATTACTAAAAAGTATATTTTGTAAGAATTTGTTTTATCTCAATCACTGCATCATTTTGCAGCAGCCTAGCTTAGTGTATGTAAATACTGTTTTAAAATAATGACTTACATATTCACAGTGCTTTCTGCCACAGGCTGGGACCTCATAGCACTATAAACAGTGCCATTGGAATTATGCGGCTGAGAAGGCCAGATTATGCAGCAAGGTTGACTAAATTCAGCAGCAAGCAAAGGTGAATTATGCTGCATATTTTGTGATAGCATTGCTGCATTATTTTGCTATTTTTACACTTGTTAACACTGTCCTTGCCTTTATTGCCCCTCATAAGTATCACATTAACACCCACATATAGCAATAAGCAACAGAAAGGTGACCATTCAACCTTTAGAAAGGGCCTTCCACTGTGAGGTAACATGTGTTGCTGCATTTTTTTTTATCTGCAATTATGCAGCAGATGATGGATTATATGGCAAATGCGGTAAATCCATAACTATGCGCTGTGAGTGCAGGGTGAGCGTGAAAGTGAAGGGTGAGAATGAGTGAGTTGTCTGAATGCAGAGTGCATTCCCAGACATTTGAAGTAAATCAATATGTTATTGACGGGGTGTAGGGTTTCAGATATAAGTTAAACTATTGCTATTATGGTATTAATCTGGGATCGAGGGTGGAGGAAATAAATAATGTGCTGATCGTGCAACAAACTTCCAGTTTTATGATTAGGATTGCCAGCTCATTATTTTGATGTCGCAGACGGTACAAAAATACACAGTCACCTAAAGCCCTATTTTCAGCACTTATCTGTGCGTACTTCGAAAAGCAAATATAAATAGAAAGCACTTTTAAATGTGTTCTAGGGCTGCCTGAATGATTCATGAATGAAAATAAAGGGAACAGACAAAGTCAGATTACAAATGAATACATACTTTTTTATTTAAAACCCTGTTTATTGTCAAAACAAGGTCTTTGCAGGCTCTTTAAACATACATGGTGGGCATTTTTCTATTGGCAACCCTTTTTTATATTCCTTTTCATGAAATGCATTTTCACACTACAGCAGTAAATTTAAAATACAAATGTAAGGAATAGGCAGAGTCGGGGCCCAGGGGGTACTGGAAACAGAAATAAAAACTAAGCCTCGGTAACTAGTTTCTAAAGGTATGCAAATGGTCCTTAAAGACCTGTGAAAAACTCCGGCATGCCGGAGTCTTGATAAGACTCCAGACACTGCCCAGCGGGAGCCCCCAGCAGCACACTCACTGACCTCCGGCCCCAGGGCACTCTGAGGGTTTCGGAGTAAATGAAGACAGCCTGGAAATGCAGCAAATAAACATCGCCGCACTTCCAGGCGTCTTCATTTACATGTGCTTACAGAGGCCTTTGCGCCCCCCTGGGAACCCATCCACGCCCCCCCAGGGGGGCGCGCCCCACACTTTGAAGACCTCTGGTCTAAGGTAAGGCCTCATATCCTTTTTTGTGTTAAAGGAGTCCCAGTGGTGCATTTTGGACTTCATATGTATATTGTTTTTGCAGTTTAAATATTGCAAACATGGAGCAGGGGCATTTGAGCATTTTACATGAGCACCAGGTTACATTATGCAAGGTCTGATACATTTTATTACAAGCAGGGGAGATTAAGTGATGTGCCCAGAATCAAAGGCTGTTCAGTCAACACCAGGACTTGAACGTGGTTCCCCAGATCCAAAGTCAGCAGCCACAGCTGTTGTGCCATGTCCATATTTCCCAATATATGTGTGAAAGTCTTACACAAGTGTGTACTTCTGTGTGCATCACTCTGGAATGTTTTAGAGTTTTTAGTAATATAAGCTTGTTATAATGATGATGTTTGTATCTTAAACCTATGTGTGTGGTTTTATATGTTTTTATCTTTCATGATTATGTTGCCTAATCGAATAAAGATTTATTCATTCATTCATTCTTACACAAGTGTTATGTTTATGTATGATCATGTATAATGGGTACATTCTCTGTTGACACAGCTTTGTGAAGTACAAAACAGCACCTTTGCACCGGTGCGCAAACAGGGCTTAACATTTTAAATATTACTTACACATAGTCAGGACTTTTACAACTCACCAAAAATCAACTCGTAACCTCCCAGTGGGCCCGACCCACACTTTCGGAAATGCTGCCATAGAGGATTCTTGTAAG
Source organism: Calotriton arnoldi (assembly GCA_963921515.1). Classification (NCBI taxonomy): domain Eukaryota; kingdom Metazoa; phylum Chordata; class Amphibia; order Caudata; family Salamandridae; genus Calotriton; species Calotriton arnoldi. The sequence continues at coordinate 2,821,206 of CAWUFW010000843.1, read as the reverse complement.
ACCCGACAGCCTTAGGGTGGTCTTCCCCCAAACCTTTTGCCTTGTCCCCTCTTTTTCTGCTGAAATCAGATTTTGTTGGTTTTAGGACTGTGCACGTTACCACTGCTAAACAGTGTTAAAGTGCTTATGCGCACTCCTTTAAACATGGTAAAACTGGCTTACATCAAGTGGCACATTTAATTTACTTATAAGTCCCTAGTAAAGTGGTACTATATGTACCCAGGGCCTCTAAATTAAATGCTACTAGTAGGGCTGCAGCACTTATTGTGCCCCAACTTAAGAAGCCCTTTTAAATCATTGCCATTGCAGCCTGTGTGCAGTTTTAAACTGCCAAATCGACCTGGCAAAATAAGCCTTTTGCCAGGCCTAAACCTTTCTTTTTAATTCATGTAAGGTGGTGGCAGAATGGGCCATGCTTCCAGGATGGGAGGGGTGAAGATGTACACCCCCCCCCACTTACATTTCAAAGGAGCTGCCTCAGCACACCCACAAAGAACTTCACACTAGCTTTTTGTCACCCCAGATATCCTGGGACCAGGGCAGAGAGGAAGGAAATTCCAGAACCATCTGTGGGGTAAAACTCCAGAAGTTTCTTCCACTTCAAAGCTGCACCAGGATTAAAAATAGGACCCTCAGACCCACTCTTTTGTACACTCCTGAACCTGTGGATACTAAAAACAGGATTGCTGTGCTGTCAGAGGACTACGCTGCTGCCTGAGGCCTTCCTGCTATTCGGAAGGACGACTGGACCTGTTCCCTTCATCCCAGGCAGAATGACTCCAAGGGTCAGGTGGCTCACCTCATGTTCTGAGCTACACGGACACAACAAGCTCCAGAGGCCTCCCTGTAACTGCCCAGTCGACCTGCTGCACTGGACCTGAAACTGGACCTGCCTGAGCCATGCTGGCCTCTGCTCGAGTGAGTTCCTGATTCCCAAGAGGTGCCTCCTCAGTCCCTGGACTCTTGGCTGGCATCAGTTGAGCTCCTTCTGTGATGAAAAGGAGAAGTCCTGAAGTTTTGAGCTCTTCGCAACCGCAAACATGCCCATTCGCAATGCTTGACTCTCATGACTGGCAAAACGAGATCTGCACTTCACGCTACAGCATTGGCAGCCCATAGCGACAGCCAATGCGAAGCCCAGCAGTGACCATCACGGCTCTCAACAGGATCTTTGCGCTACAGCGACGACTGTCCGTGACGCCTGGCCTTCTCCTGGCGATACAGCAATGGCCATCCACAACACTCTCCCTGTTTCTCGCGGCCTCCTCCATCGCAAACTGAACTCTTTTCACTAGACTTTGAGAGCGTAACTTTTTCAGCAAGACTAATCTGGTCCCTGTACCCAGCCCGTACTCCATAGCAGTCGGCCTGAACTTGTGACTTTCTCCTGGTCTAGCACGACATACAACAGCAAGTAGCGCTTTGTGCTTTTAGCCACTATGCTTACATAAACCATTGAAATTTCATATCTTTGGTTCTACTAATTGGATTTTTGTTGTTTTATTCTAATTTTATTTATTACATTTTACTCTTTTTTCTAAATTTGTATTGGGTTTTTCTTGTGTTGTGTTTTCCCTTTATTACTGTTTGTGTGCTGCGTAAATACTTTACTCATTGCCCCTAAGTTAAATCTGACTGCTTTTGTGCAAAGTGACCAGAGGGTTAAGCACAAGTTAATTTAGTGACTTTTGTCGTTCCTCCCTGACAGGAATTGTGGCTGTTGCTTGAGGAGGTTTTTCAACCCTGTCAATCAAAACAATTCTTTTTAGAGTAACACGTTGATGTTCTGTTCAGACAATAAACACTTTGGAGGCTGCCGATTACACATTGGTATGTAACTTGGGCTAGATTCAAGGGAGAGGAAATCCCATCATCTATCATCCATCTGCACAGGAAGTGACATCACTAGATTTCCCATCATCCATTCCATCACCCATCTGCACAGTGAGTGTCATCCTTTCCTGCCTTCTCCCTACTGCAATCAATTATTCAGGGCATCCCATTGCCGGGCATCTCCATCAAAGAACAGACACAGACAAAGGTATCACCTGTTTAGGCCTGTTAGGTCCAGGAAGGGCTTCAGGCTAAAACCCCTATTCCACTGAAACTTACAAGATCATATATAATCATGTGCCTCACCCAGCATCCCATACTTCGTCCTTCATCAAAGCTCTTTCTGGAGGTTCTCTTTTACTCTTACTTAGCATTGTCATTGCCTCCTATCTCAAGGCATCTTCTCAGAAGTTGTCACCAGAGGCCAGATCCTCAGACTCCTAAGGGAACCTACTCTAGATCCTGATGACCGCGCCAACTACTAACTCATCACTCACCTATAATTCGTCAGCAAGATCATTAAAAACACTCCATGTTCTACTCCAGTGTCACATCATTGCTAAACAATCTTCGGCACGACTACCAGTCTGGCTTCATATCACGCTGCAGTACGGAAACAGCTACCTTACACATCATAGATGAAGCCCTCTTGACCACATATGAAGATGACCACTGCCTCCTGATATTGCTGGACCTCTCAACTACCTTCAATACAGTTGACCACCCCAACCATACTCAGTCAAACCCTAGAGTCTCAAATGGGATTCCACAGCAATATCCTTCCCAGGTTCTCCTCCTACCTTTCCAACGGACACCAGTTTGTTCACATGGGCACCTCCAGGGCTCCATACAGTCCCCTGTCATCTTAAACCTATACATGTAGCCACTTGGTGCTCTACTCACAGATAACAGCATCAAGATTCACTAACATGATCATGATACACAAACAAACTTCATTACAAACCTGGCTAAATGACATGAAATCGAAGGCTTCGAACACCAGCTGAATGCATAGTCGCTTGAATTCACCCTGGGCACCAACTACACCCTCAAGGAACACATTGGCAGAAATCCAAATACGGCCTGGTACCAGCCCTCGCTTCTAAAGAATGTCAAACCATTTCTTCCAGAAAGCGACTGCAGAACTGCTGTTCAGGCCCTTGCATTCTTGCATCTGGATGGCGGTAATGCCCAACTCCATGGCCTCCCAGACGCCACTCTGGCACCACTTGAGGGTATGTCTCATCCAGGCCAAGCTTGGGCAGAATTTAAATTGCACTTGGAGTAATCGGAGTAATTTCGGTAATCCACCTTACTCTTTGATGCAGAATAATAATGCAATTATGCCCGCTCGCATAATTAAGAGGAATTTGGGGGAGAAATCCTACTGCAAGAGCACATTTAGTGAACAGCGAGCAGCTCACGCTTAATATTCGTGTTCTGCTGTATTTGGATTTATTTCTTAGAACAAAATGTATCCTCCATTTTGCACACAAGGGTGAATTTTGTACAAAAAAATAGTGCTAAATGTTGAGAGTAAGTTGGGGGATCTTACACAAGTGCACCAACGGCTGCTCGTGCTGGCTATTCATGTTCTCTTGTGTTTTGGGTATTTCTTAGTGCAAAATGAATCCTCGCATTCCATTTTGGGCACGAGGGGGCATTTTTGCGCCAAGAAAATAGTGCTAAATTCAGAATCACTCTTCTTGCGTAATTCCGCATAAACTTGCATGATTGTATCCCTAGATCTCTGAAAACTAGATTGGGCGGCAGTCTTTCCCCAGTGCTGCTGGTAGGCTTCGGAACTCCCCGCCCACTCATATTAGCGATGTGGATTATTTTACTTTATTTGAAAAATCCCCGAAAACTTGGCTCTTTTTATCTTAATTCTCTTAGGTCTGTTGTAGTTGAGCCCTTTTTCTGGTATAGCGCTTAGATTCCCCTTGGGTTTAACACGCTTAATACATTTATATTTCATTTAATTTTCATTTTGAAGTTGATTTGTTGAACCATCTATTGATGGAATTCATACTCCATGACCTCAGTGTAACAGAGAATGTGGAGCTGGAGGAGTAGGAAGAGGAAGACACCATATTTCCCAAGACCCATACTGGCATGCGTGGCATAAATGGAGATGGCAATATGTGACATTATCCCACTGCCCGCCTAACATTTATCTGAGCAGCAGCCACCAGCCTCACGAACCCCACTTCATCCACGCATCTTCCCTGCTCATCAGCCTTATTTTCAGCAATGGATCAGAACCAATAGATTAAGACAAAATGCATTCCCATTTGGTGCTCTTCTGCTGGAGAGACTGCAACCCCACCTCCACCAGACTTTGAACCTTCCCACAGCGACCCTATGGGACCGGGCAGCTCTTCCTGTATGGCAGACTCAGATTGAGTGATTGAAGCCACTTTTAAAGGCTTCATGGCGCTGAGACGGGTCAACCAAGCTTTGACAGGCTGGAGCGCCATGGTTCGCGTCGATCTGCCCTGAAAGCACGCCTTCCACGATGGGCTCTGGAGAACCCAGGAGATTGCAACGGTAGTCGCAGCCTTGACCAAGAGGGCCCCCCGGCACCTGAGCCGGGAGAACCACTTGAAGGAATTTCAGCCTCGTGCAGTTCAGCACTCTTACAGATGCATTCTGGATCATTGTGGTTGTGTCTTTGGAGTTAGGAAGAGGGTAGAAGGATGGTGGGGACTGTGCCAGGGTGAGGAAGATGGTGGGGACTGTGCCAGGGTGAGGAAGATGGTGGGGACTGTGTTAGGGTGAGGAAGATGGTTGGACAATGATGAGGATTGTACTTGGGGGGGGGATGTTGAGTTAGAGATAGAAGGAATGCTTTGTTCTCTATTCCACCCACGACATTAACTCTCAAAAGCCACATGAAACTGCAGTGAGAGGGAGCTTTTCTAACAGGTTACTGTATTGCAGATACATTCTTTATTAAAATAATTACAGTGGAGCCCCCAGATGCCTGACGAGCACAGTACGTAAATGGATGCTGACAACTACAATACTGACAAGGCGTACGTAAAATATGACAGTCAAAAACAACAATTAAAAAAGAAAGAGTTTTAGCCGCTGACAGGTAAGGTCTAATAGGGCAAACATCAAAATAGCAGTTAAAAACAACGGGGCCTATTACCAACAGCGTGCGATAATTATCACAAACCGCGCTTAGCGCGATTTTTTTTATCGCCGACTATCGCTGGTTTTAATCGTGGAGATAACGCGTTATTATCAACGCTTATCTCCAATGCGATATTAAAACCAGCGATAGCGGCAAAATCCTCCAGTAACACGGGTACAACAGCGATAAAAATGTCATCGCTGACGTAAAGCTTGCTAATAGGCAGGTGAGGATTCAGCCTATGAATCCACCTCCCATTAGATATCATTGTTAAGTCAGGATTTTAGTAGGTGTTAAATATCCTGCGCTAAACTCGGTTAGCGCGACTTTTCATATCACTCACCGGGGCCGGGGACTCATTGCTAATAGGCGTTAGGCCTGTTAGCGGCTGTTTTCGTGGTGTTTATGTTGGGAACGCCTACTTTGCATGTCATTAGCGATAAATATCGCTGACATGCAAAGGGGCACCCAAAACGGTTGCTATCACTGAAAAGCTGTCGCTAACACCTGTTAGCGACAGCTTGCTGATAGGGCGTTAAAAATATCGCCGCTTTAGCGGCAAAAAGTGCCGCTAAAGCGGCGATAAGGCCCTTGGTATTATGCCCCAACAATTATAAAATAAAGAAGGAAAGAGAGCGCTCTTTCCAGCAGCTATCCAGAATGCTCCCTTTACCCCAATCTGCATTTCAGACCCGAGCCAAGTTAAAGTGCATTCAATGACGGGGCTTCCAAAGGCCGTAGTGCTAATTGTATCTCAAGTGTGCAATGCACGGCCAGGCCCTCGACAAGACAAGGCATGGACGTGATGCAATGTTTTTGACTATCTTATTGAGTTTGGAGGCCTGCGAAGGAAGAGGAGGTTTCCTGCTCTTACGTGTGCCCTGGAGGTGTGTATACAGTGGGTGCATCAGGACCTTAGCTTTTAGCAGCATATTAAGGATTCAGGGTCCAACACAAGGACAGGTGGTCAATCTTCACACATTTCAGAAATCAGGCCACAGGCTGCGACAAGTTGCCTCTCCGCAAGCTTCCACTGGGCCTTGGCAAGTCCTGACATTTAAGGTGTGCCATATATGGGCGCAGCCAGAATTTTCTTAAGGGGATCAGCTTTTTGTAGATGCAGAGAATATGTGTCAGTGATTCAACCTTTTGTACAAAAAAGGGATTGTCTGTCAGAGTCATCAAGGTTTCTCCGGCCGTACCAGTCCGTTCTCAGAGGGATTCATCCAATCAGCTGTTGTTTCATGACCATGCTAAAAGGCAATGAAAGGTAAGTGAGCAGGACCCCTGGCTCATTAAGTGCTGAGGCCCAGCTACCTTGTGCCACATTTTTAAGGGCTTGTGCATCTTGTTCCTTCAATATTAGTTTTGCTTGTTTAGTCATCAGTTTGGAGGCTAGGGACACTGGGAGGCCACTTGACCAGATCTCTCGTGCCTCCTGTGCATCCCGGGCAAGGTTTAGGTACTTGTACCAGCTTGTCTGGTGGTTGTTTATGACTTCCCAGAATATGTTTTTCAACATATTTTTCTTCACCTGCTTAGCTTTAAGGCTGTAAGCTAAAAACATTGCATCAATTTACGGTGCTGTGAGGACAGGCAAAACTCTTAATGAATTTGGGTGTGCAATGTACAATTAGGAAGGGAAAATACTCTTTGATAGTAGGTGGACTGTGCCCTGTCTAGCCAATACGCCATTTTGTCTCTAAATGTCATTGCACAATATGGCATGGTACGAAGTCATTTACATCCCATCAACTTTAGAAGAGGCTGTAAGTCGGGACTCACCAGTGATTTCCGCAGCTTGCGGAAGGCCCATTCCTGGGAGTTTGCTACCGCCTGCTGGGCGTGGATGTGTGGTGCCGTGTGGCCCCTATGGTCCAACTATACTCCCAAGTATTTGTATGTATCAACAACTTCGACAGCACTCCCCTTGATGAGCCATGCCCCCCTTTTTCCAGTTTGAATGAAATTATCATAACCTTGGCTCTGGCCACATTTATCTACAAATTGTTAGCTCTACAGTAGGTGGCGGGTGCATTGAAGAGTCTCTGCAGGCCTGTCGGTGTCATGTCGAAAAGCACAATGTCATCGGTATACTGAAGCGATTGCACTCTAATGCTGGCTATTTTGGGTGCAAATTCCCTCTCCGTCTCAAGATGATCTGTCGGGTCAGCCAGGTACAGGCTGAATAATAATGGTGCCAATATGCAGACATGCTTTAGGCCTTTATTTGTCATGATTTTTTCCATGGTGGCCCATCCGGCACTAACATTTACTTTTTCCCAGGTGTTAGAGTGTAGAGATATGATGGCTTTCAGCAGGTTGGGTGGGATACCCCAGGCGTTCAACATTGACCAGGTTCTTGTTCTTGGCACAGTGTCAAATGCAGTTTGAAAGTCTATAAAGCCAGCGTAAAGGGCCTTGCCCTTTGTGGCCATTGTTACTTCACTCAGGTGGGAGATACAGGTGAGGTTGTCTTCAATATGGCAGCCCTTTTGAAAACTTGTTTGGCTTGGGGGGATTGTCTTCCAGAGTGGAGCACTCGGGTATGACCACAAGCGTCTGTTGGATGTTTGCCCTTTCTGTAGGATCACCCTTGATTTTTGCCCTCTGTAGATGGACCCGTTTTTGTTGGCCTTAGGACTCTGCACACATTACCCCTGCTAACCAGTGGTAAAGTGCTAGTGTGCCTTCTTCCAATCAAGGCAAAATTGGCATATACCTGGGCGTGGCTTAGCGAGCCATCATGGCGGACGTGTGCTAAGTGAGCTCCGTCCAGCCCGCCAAATATCCTGCTATTATCCTTGCTCCCCCGACTTCTAAGGTTCTTCGGTGACGACCCAGCGGCTCTGTCAACTCTTGGGGTCACTCGGTGCGATTTTCAGGCACCTGTGGAGGCAGCTGGATGAGCGAGCGGGGCCCGAGCGGGGGGCGGCCTGCCGGCGAGGCGGAAGGGCCGGGGAGTCGCGCACGGGGAACCGGAGATCAGCGGTGCTCCTGGTCACCTGAGGAGGGCGCTGGGCTGCCGGGGGTGGCCCGATGGCGCGGTGAGGCGGCGACTGAGAGGGCGTCCGCGGCCGTGATGTCCTGCGGCGTGGCCTGCCCCGGGAACTGAGGAGGTGGCGCTGCGGCTGACGTGGGCTGCGCAGGTGAGGAGCGGCTGGGAGAGGCCGGAGCGGGGACTTGCGCCCGATCGTCCCCGGCCGTGAGGTCGCTCCCTGGAGACTGGTGCCTCGGCGGAGGCAGGGGCCGTCCGTGTGGAGAGGTGCAGCCTCCCCCACACCTGGAGTGCTAGGGCGGATCGGCGGCAGCTTCGAGCCGCGGGGAGTGTCACAGTGGGGCCTGCTATCGGCCCTGAAGCCCACCCCTCCCCCTCCCCCCGCCTGACTTTCATCACCATCCGCCCCGTGGGGGCCTACTGCATTGGGTGACCCGGCGGATTGGGCGACTTGAGCGGCCCGGGGCGTGGGTGAGAGGCACCCCCTCCCCCGTTGCCCGCCCACGTGAGCGCATCGGCGGTCGGTCGGACCGTGCGCGTATTGCGGGAGAGCCCCGGCTTGGAGGCTGACATCGGGGGCGCTAGGGAAGGACCCTGCCTGGACGACCGGGGCTGCCCAGAGGAGGCCATCGAGCTTGCTGCGTGGCGACTTGGGGGGGAGAGCGAGGTGTGTTCCCCCCCTGATTAGCGGGACAGCTCCTTGGTGTTTGTTGCCTCGGCGGTGGCTGGAGACAGAGGAAGGGGGTAGTGGAACCCTTTCACACGTTGGGAGTAGCGGCGGGGAATCGGTGGTATAATCGAGCCACGTGGGGAGGAGATCAGGGACCTGCGGCCAGACCTGCCCTCGGCTGTTCTTCTCCTCTCACCCCCCTGATTCGTCTCTCCTCCTCCCTGGGGACCACTTGCATCGGCGGTCAGTCAGCCGCGCGGCCCCTGGGTGTGCCCCCGGGGGTGCGGGTGCTGGCCCCCGGTGGCCTCCGCGCATTAACGGTCAATCGGACCGCGTACACTCACCTTCCCTGGGGCGCCATTATCGGCGGTCGATCGGGCCGCGGGGGCCCTAGGGGTATTACCTCTCGCAGAACTGTATGGCCTCTGACGCGGGTCCCTGGGAAGGCTTGCTGGCCCTGAGTCGGGGGGTGTCTTCGGAGTCGGCTCGGGATCCAGACTGTCCGGCCCGTGCCTGCACTGCGGGAGCCGCAGCGTCAACGCCGGGTGGAGCCTCGCTCGCACCTGAGGGGCAACTGCTAAGGGCAGATATGACGAGAGACAAGGGCAGCGGGGGCTCGACTAAACACGGACCCATTGATAAGTTTACTGGCCCGGGAGCGGTGGCTGGGGCCACGGGGGGCCAACAGGAGACCATCCCAGACAATGCGGCGTTGATGGCAGCAATTACTCAATCGAGGGACATGCTGGACGCCAAAATCGGGGCGGTGGGCTCAGACGTCATGCTGCTGCGCCAAGACCTGCGAAACGCAGTAGCCCGCATTACAGAGGCAGAGACCCGCGTCTCAGGAGTAGAGGACGATGTTGCGACACTAAAGCAAAAGGTAGCGAATATGGAGAATATACAGAAGGGGCTGGCGCTCCGGGCTGAAGATGCAGAGGGACGGGCCCGGAGGAACAACCTGAGATTCGTGGGATTTCCGGAGGGATGCGAAAATGGCAACATGGGACGTTTCCTTACTCAGTGGCTTGAGAGCTGGCTCCCTCCGGAAGTCATGTCCCGGTGCTTCGTCGTGGAGCGGGCCCATAGAGCGTTGATCCAGAAGCCCCCGGTGGGAGCCCGCCCGCGGCCGGTGATAGCTAAACTTTTAAACTATCTGGATCGGGACGCCATACTAAAACAGGCCCGGGCCAAAGAAACCCTGCTATATGATAATGCTCGTATCCTCATATTTCCGGACTACACACGGCTGGTCCAGCAACAACGCCAATCATTCATGGCCGCGAAGGCCCGACTGCGAGACCTCAAGCTGCCGTACGCCCTCCTGTTCCCGGCTGGCCTGCGGGTAGTATACCGCTCCCGCACCCACTTCTTTGATACCCCGGAGGAGGTCTTTAGATGGACAGATGAAACGGTTCGAGTGCGAGTGCACACGCCGCCGGGGCGGGAGTCAGATTCCTCCTCGAGTGGAGTCGCACTGAAGGGACTCGGACGACAGCGGCGAGGGGGCAGTAGACGATCCAGATCCCGGCGATGCTCCAAGTCGTGCGGGGCCTCCTCCCGCGGGGGCTCTGCTGCCGGTCAGCAGACATTGGACCTTTGAATTATGTTTTTCATGTGGCGCCGCTGATCTCTGCTAGCTGCTTGGGCTGAATAAGTTGGGGAGTTTTAACTTGGGCTGCATCCCCACCCGTTGGATGCTGGTTGGGGTTGGGCCCTGAGGCCATGGGCTGTTCGCTGGGGATCCATTGGATGGGGTGGCCCTCGTCTCCCTGTTGGGGACTGGGGGCCCACCCTGCCGCAACAGATACTTCAGCGTTTTTGAGGTATGGGGTGGGGGGTTTGTTGAGGGGGTTGTTCTAGGGTACGAGTTGCACTTCCACGAGGGGTTCACTACAATACACACACGCGCTTCCGTGACCCACCGTACGTGCTATGGCACGGTCCGCTCCATAATGGCTGGACGCTTTGAGGGTGGCCGGGAGTCCCCGGGAATACTCCGCGTTATTAGTTGGAACGTACGTGGGGTGCTAGATAAAATTAAACGGGGCGCTGTCTTGCGTCAGGCGAAGAGGGCCAATGCCGATATCCTCTTGCTGCAGGAAACCCACCTAATGGGTACGAAGGCCCTATGTCTGCAGCGATACGGGTACCAGCAGGTTTTCCATGCCGGCTTTGCGAGGGGCTCGCGAGGGGTAGCAATTCTAGTGCACCGAAGAATCCCATATATACACTCTAAACAGTGGGTTGATCCGCAGGGGCGCTACCTGTTTATCCGAGGTATGGTCGGAGAGGCTCCCTTGATACTGGGCTGCGTATACGCCCCCCCCTTACAGTGGTCAATGGTGGAAAAGATATATACCCTATGGGCCGATATGCCCGATGAGTTCTCCGTGGTGGGCGGGGACTGGAATGATGTTATGGATGTAGCCATGGACAGGCACAGGATTGGGGGAGGGCCGGGTGCTGGTCTGACCATGAAGCTACACGATATGGCGGTAGGCCTAGATTGGGTGGACACATGGCGGCGCGTCCATGGAGATAGGCGGGAATACACATATCTCTCCGCAGTCCACAACTCCTTTTCCAGACTTGACTACATTTTCGTTCCCCGAGTAATGGCGGGCAGGGTGGCGTCGGCCGAGATCCTTCCTCGCGGGCTCTCAGACCACTCCCGGTGGCCGTGGACCTTCAGGTGGGCAGAGGGCGGCAGCCATTTCGTTGGCGCCTATCAGTATGGCATTTACAAAAGGAGGAATACGGGAAATGCATGAGTGAGGCCATCGCTAACTACTTCATCGTTAATGTGGGGTCTGTCTCTAGTGCCGGGACGTTGTGGGAAGCCTTGAAGCCCACCCTGCGGGGGGTGGATATAGCCTGGTGCGTAGCGGCTCGTAGGCAGCGCAGGATGGAGCTGGTTCGGGCCGAGGCAGCAGTGGAGACGCTTGAGCGTCAGAGCCGGGAGGCAGATGAGGGGCAGGTGGTGAGGCGGCTGCTCCTGGCGCAGCAGTCATATGCTGCCCTCCTGATGGATGAGGCTCGACAGTTTTGGCTGGCAATGCGCAGCAGGATATGTCAGTGGGGGGACAAGTCGGGTAAGATGCTGCACCGGCTCTGTCAGGGCACCTTCCACGCCCAGGCCCTCCCGGGTATATTAGATGAAGCGGGAGCCCCGATTACGGACCCAGTGGCCCTGGTGGAGAGCTTTGCTGCATACTATGCGGAATTATATGCCCCCCGGGAGTGCCTACCGGAATATATGGTGGATAAGTTTATAGCGGACTTGCCGCCCAAGGCGGTGTCGGATGAGGTGCGTGACCGGCTGGACCTCCCCCTAACGGACGAGGAACTAAGTACGGCACTGGGTGAACTTAGCTCGGGGAAGGCTCCTGGACCCAATGGGTTCCCAAGCGAATTTTTTAGACACTATAATCTGCAATTGGCCCCTCACTACCGGGCGGCCCTGGAGGAGGCCAGGGAACAGGGTCGGCTTCCCCCAGATTGGAGACACGCGGAAGTGGTGGTGTTCCATAAGCCGGGTCGGCCCCCGGAGCAGCATGCCTCCTATCGTCCCATCTCCCTGTTGAACGTCGAGGCCAAAGTCCTGGCCAAAGCATTGGCCAATCGGCTCCTGCCACATATCTCAATACTCGTACACCCGGACCAGGCCGGATTCATGCCCCAGAGGGCGACCAGGCATAATATACGGTGGGCGCATGTGGCGATGGCGGCTATCCGACAGACCGGAGAACAGGCGGCGTTCCTTCTAGCGGACATGGACAGGGCATTCGACTCTCTGAGCTGGGTCTATCTGTTCGCACTGCTGCCCCGGCTTAATCTTGGCCCCCAGTTCCTGTCCTACCTGACGCTCCTATATACAGACCTGACGGCAGCAGTTCGGGTTGCAGGGGTGGTCTCTTCCAGCTTCTCTATCGGGCGGGGCACCAGGCAGGGATGCCCCCTCTCGCCGTATTTATTCGCCTTGGCTATGGAGCCATTGGCGGCGTGGGTGCGTATAGATGCACAGCTCAGAGGCTTTGAGTGGGCTCCGGGGCTGTCAAACAGGATTGCTTTATAAGCGGACGATGTCCTCTTCTTCCTTACTGCTCTGGATAGAACGGGGCCACGCCTCCTGCGGATTATGCAGATCTTCGGGGAATCATCAGGGTTGTATATGAACCCCCGCAAATCCACACTGTGGGCTCTGGGGGATCGGACGAAGGTAGGCGATTGGGCGTCCAAGCTTCAGGTGGCAGTGGGGGCCTCAAATATCTGGGGGTGTTTATTTCGGAGGTGCCAGCCATCTCTTGGGCGCGAAATATAGAGCCGGTATGGGAGCGAGCCCGTGCAGACATTAGGACTTGGTCGCGCATGCCTCTGACGCTGTACGGTAGATCAGCGATCTTTAAGATGGTGGCGCTTCCTCGGCTGCTATATCAGCTCCAGAATCACCCGTACCCGATCCCGCCCAAATGGTTCCGGTTGGTGAATTCTGCGCTTGGGCAGTTCCTGTGGGAGGGGGTGCTGTGCGTGTAGCGCTGCGCACATGCTTTCTCTCCACCTATTGCGGAGGACTGGCGACCTCGGACATTCTCTCTTACTACCAGGCCTCGCATCTATTGGTCCTTAATGAGTGGTGGTATGGCGACAGGGAGGACCTGGCATATGCGTTGGAGCGTCATCTCATGGGGTCCCACACACTACACACTATTCTTTACTCGGCGCCGCTACGGGGCGCGCTGCCACCGGCCACTCAGGTGGTGTTCCAAATATGGCGGCAAGCACTGCGTCGCATGGGGTGGTGGAATACCCTGACTCAAGAAACCCCCCTGTGGTATAATGGGCGACTGCCCGACATTGCGGCCCTACAGGGCTTCCGGGGATGGGACGCCATTGGCATTTCGACCCTGGGGGATGTTATGAGGGGCACGATACTCAAGTCCTTTCAAGATCTACAGGAGGAGTTTGGCATGCCCCGGTCCCAGTTCTACCGCTACCTCCAACTCCGCCATGCACTGTCCCCTAGTCTGCGGGATCTGGAGTCTCTCCCGGAGTTTAGCCCCTTGGAGGCAAAAGTCTTCATGGGGGACCTAGAGACCAAAAAGATATCCCAGATCTATCAATCCCTGGTGACCCATTGCTCCCCTACGCTACAGAGGCTCCGGGGGGTATGGGAAGAAGATGTGGGCCCATTAGAAGAGGAGGATTGGAGGGAGGCTCTGGCTGCCCACGCGGCGCGGCCATAGCCATGCGTCTCCGCCTCATTCAATTTAAGTACTTACACAGGGTCTACTTCACCCGGAGTCGACTGTGGCGGGCGGGACTGATCGCCTCCCGGAGTGTCTTCGGTGTGGCCGGGAGGAGGGCACGTTTTTACATACCGTCTGGCACTGCATGGCTCTGGACTGGTTTTGGAGGGGGTCCTGGCCTGTTTGTCGGAGGTGTTGGGGTGGGGGCTCCCACGCACGCCACAATTTGCCCTGCTACACGTCATGGAGGGGTAGGGGGCAATGCATATAAAAGACATCTAGTGTACCTTGGCCTTACACTGGCAAAACGTGATATAGCTAAGGTGTGGAAGGACCCGCGGGCCCCGTCTGTGGCAGCCTGGAAAAATGGTCTGGACTACTGCATGGGGTTGGAACAACCAATCTTTGTTGCTAGGGGTGCCCACGTAAGCATTATAAAATATGGAAGTGCTGGGCGGAATACAGGGGCCTGTGGCTCGAGCCTCCGGTTGTGGAAGCGAGCCCTCCGGGGAGTAAGTGATGGCGACGCATGGGTTTGCTGTGGTGCGGGGGAGAGGGGGGCTTGAGGGGGTGTGTGTACATAGGCTGCTACTCTTTTATTTATAAAGATCGATTGTGGACTGGACTACGTGGACATTGTGCGACTCTGGGGGGGTGGGTGCGGGTGGGGGGCGAGTTGGAGGGTGGGGGTCCTCTTTGGACAATTCAGTTTCATATGCATAGCCATGTGTTGTTTTTTTTTGTTCTTTATTTTAAAGAAAAAGACGATTGCTTCCGGCTGCTGTAAGGTTTGTTATTGCAGTAGTCTCTGGAGTGCAGAGCCCTGCAACATATGTGCAATTTGACAATAAAATACGTTTAAAAAAAAAAAAAAAAATTGGCATATACCTGATTGATACATTTCATTTACTAAGTCCGTAGTATATGCTACTGCATGTACCGAATGCCTGTAAATTAAATGCTACTAGTGGGCTGCAGGACTCATTGGGTCGCCCACTGAAGTAGCACTGTAAAGCATGTCTCAGGCCTTCCATTGTAATCTGTGTCAGCGGTTTTAAAACTGCGACCTTTTGCTAGGCCTAAACCTTTAATTTTAATAATGTATAAGTCACTCTTAAGATAGGCCCTAAAGGCTCA
This sequence comes from Calotriton arnoldi, assembly GCA_963921515.1. NCBI lineage: Eukaryota > Metazoa > Chordata > Amphibia > Caudata > Salamandridae > Calotriton > Calotriton arnoldi. The sequence goes on along the minus strand of CAWUFW010000843.1, from coordinate 2,806,177 downwards.
TAGGGCAGAGTGCATGGTTTTTAAAAAGTAGAGCATGTGTACTTAGGTTTTACATGTCCTGGCGGCTAAAAGCCCCCAAGAGTCGTTTTTCACTGTGGCAAGGCTAGCCTCTCATTGAATAACACCAGTTTACCCTGTTATATTTAGAAAGTGATACATTTTGTATGGGAGGAGCTAGATATATTCTTCTCACACTCATTTTAATTGTCATTTTAAATCCTCTTTAATGGTAAAGTCGGATTTTAAAGTACTATTGTGCTTGCTATAGTCCTGCTTTTAGAAAGTGGGCATTTTCCTGCCTAAACAAAATGTGCCTTTCTGCCCGTGTTCAGGGTCACATGACTGTTCATGGCTCTCCTGTGGTGTGATGTGCATTCCTTCCAGACAGCTGACAAAGAACTTAGGTGTGGGGAGGTTTGATTCTTCCTGAGAGGATGGCTGGGGAGGAGCACTTCAAAGTGTAAGCTTGAGGCTGTACCTCAGGAGATGCACACCATGTCACTGACAAATGCAGCTCACATCTGGGCCAGTCTGCCCTTTGCTTCACTGGACATACAGGAGCCAAACCCTGGGGAAAGGAAAGAACTGATCAGAACCCCAGAACCTGAAATCAGAACACTCTTGGAACTGAGAATATTCAGAAGAAGGACTGCCCTGCTCTCTGAAGAGGGAAGACTGAACTCGTTTGCCCTGAACTCAGGACCCCATTACTGCAAGGTTCAGTTGGCAGACCTCCTGTTGGAGCTACAGGGACTCTTGTAAAGGATATATTTAGAGGTGCGCTCTAGTTGTTAGTATTCTGGTCGAGTCATGCACCCTCTAATGCCCATTTTATGGTTGCAGAAGCGCAGATGCAAGTGGTGTTCCAAAGGCACACCAAAGGCAAGCCCATCTATGCCCAGATCACGGCCAGTGCCAGCTATTATGCCCGTCACACCTTCCAAGGTAAGATGAGGTTCGACTACAACAAAGATGCACTTATCTCCCTGCAAGGGACAAATTGAAAGGCACACCCGTTATGCTGTGGAATGATCAGAAGCGGTTTACCTCAACAAAATGGCTGCCCCACTGCCATTTGACGGGGACAGTTGAGCGGGAGGACTTACCTTCTAAGAGCAAGGTTGATGAGCCTCATAAAACTAACAATGTGCAGACTGGCTAATCCAAGACCACTACCCAAACACAAAATGAACATTCGGGGACTGTTGCAGCACGACTCTTAGAACATTCTATTTGTTTCAGAGACATGACTGGTTTATTCATCAGGGCCAGATATCGCCTTCGTTTTGGGGGACGGATAGTCCGTTGTTCATTTCAATTGGTGGGAGGTGGCAGTGATCTACTGCTCTAAGTTTGCCTGTAACACAAAAAAGCTTAAAGGACTGGGTAGAGCGGAAGGTTTGTTTTTCTCTCTGAAGTTATCTAACAACTTCTCTTTCCCGGGTGCGGTAATCTAGCCCCCACACCCCAGACCATCTAATTTAATTTGGAGAACTGTTGGCAAAGGTAGCAGCCCCATTCCAAATACAGTATGCTAATACTACCCTACTAGGGGACTTTCATTTTCATATGTACGACTTTGAATGTAAAGGGACATCACTGCTGGTTGAAGCCCTGGCAAACCTGAACCTCCAACAAATTGTCAGCGGCCCTACTCATAATAAAGGGCATACACTCAACCTTATTTTTTCCAACTTGCCTCCTCTGGTCACTGAAACCCTTACCCTATGACTTGGTCGGATCCTTTTTTAATTCCGTTTTCATGGAATCTACCCGAGCACCCTACACCTGCGACGAAATCACTCAAGGTCTCAAGTCCTTGACGTAAAACCACAGGAGATAATTTGATTTAATCACTCAAATACTTGGATCTCTTGTCAGTACTCAATTTGGATGCCCGAGCCAATGTATTTAACACCTCCCTCTTGAATGCTTTTGATCAACTAGTCCATATGCAACAGTCTCCAGCTAAGAGAAAATCCCCTGCTGCCAGCTGGTTCTCACTGCTCCTACAGGCTGAGAAACGCCACTTTAAAGATTTAGAAAAAAAATGGAGAAAAAGAAATGCATCCACCGATAAGGCAATCTATAAAGATGCACTAAGGGCCACATGTACGACCGGTTTTAGCGGTTGCGAATGGATAATCGGGCCGGTTGCAACTGCTAAAGAGCATATTGGCATGTACTAACTCTATTTTGCGAGTCGGTAACCTATTACCGACTCTCAAAATAGGGTTTGCGAGTCGGTATTAGGAAGGGGCATGTCAAGGGCATTCCTTCCTAATAGCGAGTTGCAGGGGGATGTCCAAATGTTTTGCGACTGGAATGCGGTCGCAAAACAATCACAGTTTACTGCCTACTTAAAGTAGGTGGTATGCCAGTCGCAAATGGGACGGGATCACCAGGGGATCCCTTACCCTTAGTAAATGGCAGCGAAAACGTTTTTGAAGAGCAGGCAGTGGTCTTAAAAAATGAAACAGAAGCATTTCATTTTTCTTTTTGAAACAGGCTTAAGGCCTTAAGGAAAACGGGCTGCATTAAAAAAAAAGTTGCTTTATTTAAAAGCAAATACAGACATGGTGGTCTGCTGTCCCCAGCAGGCCACCATCCCGGTGTTTTTAGCGATTCCCAAATGTCTTTCTCCTCAGGGAACCAAACAAACTACGCTAGCTTAATCAAACCTATGTGACAAGGTGTCTTACCACTTACAGGACAAAGTGGCTAGGATTTATTCTAATCTGGTTGAGGAGATGGATATGTCGGCCCTTGACTTCTGTTGGGAAAGTCTCTAAAGATAGTAAGGGAAGAGTTAGTAAACTTTGATAAGACCTCACTTGCAGACTGACTTAGCTGCTAGATCGGGTTCCCCACTCGATCACTGCCCAACTAAAATTCTTAAATGTGCTTTACCATTTTTCAACAAACAGATAAACTATTTATTTAATTTCACTTTGGACTCTAGTACTGTCCCAATGTCTTGGAAAAATACTAGTCCTTGCTTTGCTAAATGAAGCTAATGCTGACCTAAAATGTGTTTACAACGACAGACCCATTTCCCTTCTCCCTGCTTTAGGGAAAAGGCTGGAGCAATTGGTTAACAAATAGCTCTCACAATTTATTGAGCACAAAGGGATATTGCATTACACCCAATCAGGCTTTCAACAAGGTTTTAGTATGGAGGTTGCATTTTTAGAGGGCGCTGAGTTTGTTAAAATTGACTTTGATAGCAGAAAAAAAGGGATGGCCATTCTCCTTGACCTTTCAGCTGCTTTTGATACGGTCTCACATGAAATCTTACTAGAGTGCTTGGAGGAAGCCGGGATAACAGGAACAGCTCTCTTTCGGCTAAAATTATCTTTATCTAAGAGAATGCAAGTTATTTATCTTCCACCTTTTACCTCTTGTTTTAACAAACTGGATCAAGGTATCCATCAAGGCTCTGACTTGTTTCCTACGTTGTTTAACATTTACATGGCCCCTTTGGGGAGGGCTGTGGAAAGATTGGGCATCAACTAAGTCTCTTACGCAGATGACACCCAGTTAATGCTGTCATTTCAGCAAATTGAGAACGCAATCGTAGAGTACCGCCATGGGTGCCTGACCACAGTGGCCAATTGTCTGGAAATCAACTCAGGTAAATCTGAAATCCTAGTTTTTGGCAAATCAACACCACTTGACGTTAAAACTTTATGGTCTAAGGATCTTGGCGAACCACCTACTCCTAAACCAGATGCAAGGAATCTGGAGATTAAATTTGATAAACATCTTTCTTTTAAACCTCAAATAGGACCATTACTGCTACTTGATTTGCTTTGCTCAGAGCACTAAAAAAGACACTGAATTTAATCCCTTGACACAACACAAAGTTATGGTGCATGCCCTGGTCACCTCCAGACTGGACTTTGCAGACACCACTTAATTAGGTCTTTCAGCTGGATTGCACAATAAGCTTCAGTTAGTTCAAAATGCTGCCACCCAACAGATTTTGAACTGCCCCAAAAGGCAATCCACATGGGAGAACCTCAAGCAGTTGCACTGGCTTCGGATCAAACAAAGGATTATCTTTAAGGCCTTGCTAATGTTTTTTTTAAAACATTGCATTACAAAGGGACTTGTATCTACAGATAGGGCTCTTTGTTCTTCAAATCAAGGAACGGTCTGCATCCCAACAATTTATAAAGTAAGATCTGGTGGTAGATCCTTTTCCTTCTTGACAGATAAATTGTGGAGCTCACTGCCAAAAGCTCTGAGACTACTTGATTTTGAGCACGTTTTTATAGCACCTTTTTGGGGATGCCTATATTCAATTCTATGTCTGTCCGTTTTACTCCGGGTGAAGAGCACTGGGACACTTCCCTTTGAAGCAGCTGCTCACTCTATAGATGGCTCTTCCTTCCATCATTCATTCATTCATTCATTCATTCAGGGACACAACAAGCCTCTTCCGCTTCCCAACTGACCAGAACCAACAGTACCTGACCTGGTCCAACTGCTGGCTTCTGTGGGAGTGAGTCCTGACTCCTCAAATGCTATCCTCAAGGTCCTGGGCACTTGTTTGGAGTCATAGTGGTTTCCTTCCAGCTGAACTGAAGGTTTCATCGGATCCGATGCAGCATGGTGCAGAACAACACAGGGTACACATCACAGCACCTCGTAGCTCCTGATTGGCGGCTTCAACGGATCTGACACAGAGCGATGCAGTCTCGCATCATAGCACATTGCAGCTCCTAATCAGCGGCTTCACCGGTTCTGTCACATTGCTGCACCGCATAGTTCCTGATCAATGGCTTGAGGGACCCGATGCAGCGTGACTTAGAGCCTTGCATCGCAGCATTTTGCAGGCCAGCATCAATGACAATAAATACAACTCCCAGTGGGCCAAATCCTCGGCTCCAACCCCTCAGCCTGGGACGACTCCTGGTGGCCAACGACGCTGGGAGCAGCCCCGACACCCACCGACCACACACGAAACCTGGGAGTCATCCTCGACTCAACGCTCTCCATGGCCAAGCAAGTCAACGCAGTCTCATCCTCCTGCTTCAACACCCTCCGCATGCTTCGCAAGATCTACAGGTGGATCCCGACAGACACAAGAAGAACAGTCACCCAGGCCCTCGTCAGTAGCAGACTTGACTATGGGAACGCCCTCTACGCGGGAGCCCCGGCCAAGCTCATCAAGCGACTGCAACGCATACAAAACGCCTCCGCACGCCTGATCCTCGATGTACCACGCCACAGCCACATCACCCCCCACCTGAGGAACCTGCACTGGCTCCCCGTCGACAGGAGAATCTCCTTCAAACTCCTCATCCACGCACACAAGGCACTCCACAAGACTGGCCCAGCCTACCGCAACAGACGACTCCTCTTCTACGTCCCCAACCGCCAACTCCGCTCCGCCGACCTCTCCCTCGCCACCGTCCCTCGCATTCGAAGAACTACCACCGGCGGCAGATCCTTCTCCCACCTCGCCGCCAAGACCTGGAACACCCTTCCACTAAGCCTACGACAGACCCAAGACCTGCTGACCTTCAGGAGGCTACTCAAGACCTGGTTGTTCGACCAGTAGCAGCACCCCCCCTTTTTCCCTAGCGCCTTGAGACCCTCGCTGGTAAGTAGTGCGCTTTACAAATTCTGTGATTGATTGATTGATTGGTCCCATAAGCAACCTGCTCTTCATCGCAGTGGGCCAGTACTTTTAACTTTGTCAACATGTGGCGTGACTGGATTCCCGCTGTTTGCGCTTTTCACCTTTTTGGCTCTATTTTCACCTTAAAACTTAAAAACTCATAACTCCAGTTCTACTGATTGGTTTTTCTGTTTTTTATAAAATTGATTTTGGATTGTTTATGTGTTGTGTTATTGCTTTATTAGTGATTGACTACTGCATAAATACTTTACACATTGCCTCCAAGTTAAGCCTGTTTGCGTTTGCCAAGCTACCAGAGGGTTAAGCACAGGTATTTTTGTGACTTGTGTGGTTCATGCTGACAAGAATTGTGGCTATTACTGGAGTGGGGCCCTCGCCCCTCTCAACTAAAAGCCTATTTTCTGACAGCATCCGCCAAGTCTCTCTCTCTCTTATTCTTAGGTACGTGGCATAGCAGATCCATGACGGACAGGATATTGTGTCCTGGGATACATTTCTAGAATTTATTTCTAAGATTTGATTGGCCTTCGTTATAGAAGGCAAAATAGCCCATGTGCAAACTTTTGGTCTTGACTGTCTGGGCAGCTGATAACCAGTGTTGAGGATGTAGAGCTGTCAGATCCAAGGACCTGCAGCACTGATTGGGCGGATTCAGAGAAGCAGCAGATTCTACTGAATCCAACTGAGTCTGTTGTCGTTTGTGTGAAAATAAACTATGTTGTTGATTGCAACTTTCCTGGCAACACATCTTCCACCATGGTTGTAAGAAGAAGGTGAGTGACTTGAGTGGGGGAGCGCATCGTTGTTGCCTTGTTGGCCACAGTCATCGAGTGTGTCACAGAGGATGTCCATGCCATATACATCTTCACCGAGCAGGGACACAACGGTGCCTGATGCACCAGGCAGCGCATCACTCTTGTTCGACACAATACACAAATGCATGTTTCATGGTATTGCGTTTACGAACTTTATTGTATCAAACTTCATCTTCTGTTGAAGATTGATGTATAAAGGCAGATACCCATGGCCACGATGCACTGAGTGCGACGGGTGTGCCTTGGGTACCTGGCTCACACCTCCCTGACGAGGCCGAGGTAGGACAAAGCCCTTCTGGCTTTGCTTGTGTTCCTGATTAGCATATGGCTTGGTCTGTCTAGAACGGTATAGCGGGCAAAACAATTCAGGAGAATACAGTGGCTGTGATTAATTCATGCATTCCTTCCATCAATTTGTTGTTTGTTGCAGTGGAGTGGGTATAGGGAATGAAGTAGCAACTAGACACCTTCAGTGTTCAGAAAAGCTTAAAAGTGATGAGTGGTGTCACCGGCAGCCCGACATGTGTATTTAATATTTTACCTTTTAAAATGGTTTCTGGGTCCTTTTATGAAAAGGCATTTAATTCTATTAAATAATATATCATAAGGGCACTATCATTTTGAAGTAAGTTCCATATTATTTCTGGCTTGGCAAAGCAGCCATCACTTGTCCTAAGGTGGCCACCAGAAAAAGAGCACGAAGAAGCAGCGCTGAGAGAGGCAGGGACTGCGGCTCTGACCACAGGTTGATCTTACGCTCTACAAGCTTTTGACGGGACATCAGGTATGTGCTTTCTCTGATTGCTTGCCTTGTGGGAAAGCATATGCTCAATGCCATAGGCCTGGCTTGGTTATTGTAAAAAGCCAATGATCATGGCTTTATGCCTGATTGGTTCACTGGGAAACATTATGTCAGATGCCAAAGGTCTGATCTGTTCATCCGGAAAGCTACGTAGGTCCAACCTATTCCTTGTGCAAGGCAAAGGTTAGAGCCAAGAGGCCTCTGTGGGTGGATTGTGTTAAAGCCTGCAGAGAGAGATTTTTTTACATGGAAGCCCACAGATTTCTGTAGGCACTGGTTTTGGTTACCCCTGTGTTATCATAAGATTTCATTGTTTTTTTTTTTTTTTTAACTTCTTTTTATTAAACATTTGTCAGATTCTGCATACATGTACATAAACAAAGGTTGAATCATAGTGCCCTCGGTGGCTGTCACAGTTTACAATTCCAAGACATATTATTACAAATAAAGTACAGGGAAAGTCTCCCTGAACGATGTCTACTTCCCACCACCCCCTCCCTTCCTAGTCATTCATATCCCCCCATATCCTCTATAGCTTCCCACCCCTGCCAAACTTTTTCCCACTTTTTGGGGCATCCCCGACTCTCATAGATCGTCTTTTCTGCCGCACTGCGCCAATCCATATCTCTCTTCCATTGGGACACTTTCGGCGGTTGTAGTGCCCCCCAAGCCCCTGCGATATTCCTCTTAGCGACCAAGATTTCATTGTTTTTGCTTGACAATGCAGCTATTGCCCAGAGCTTATGTGATCACCAGAAGAGTTTCTAGATGCGATATTAAGAGAGGTATTTTGTCTCTATCCCCATATTGATTTTCTTCCGTACAACAATTTGATTGGACAGTAGTTGTGTTAGTCTTCCTCAGAAGTAGGTGCAAACCTAAGGTCAGATATAGTATGAAGGGGCATTGAAGAGTGTACAGCGGGAAGGAGTTTCACATTGTGAACTCTGACAAATTCAAGAGGAAGCAGTTTACATTGTGAACTTTGATTAATATAAAGGGACGGTGTAAGACTTGGCCCATTTTGCAGGGTCATCCCTGAACTTTTTGCCTTCCTCCTAGCCTTTTTTCTGACATGGTGTTGGTGGTTTTAGGACTCTGGGCACTTTAGCACTGCTGTCCAGTGTAAAGTGCGTGTGCTCTCTGTGATAAACATGATAAGATTGGTCTACACCTGTTTGGCTTATTTAATTTACCTGTCAGTCCCTTGTAAAGTGGTATCTCAGATACCTAGGGCCAGTAAATTAAATGCTACTGGTGGGCTTGCAGCGCTGATTGCGCCACCCACCAAAGTAGCCTTTCAAACCTGTCTCAGGCCTCTGCCATTGCAGGGCCTGTGCGCGCAGTGTTACTGCCGCTGTGACGTGACACCTAAAGTGTGTGCCATGTCTGTGACCCCCTTTTACTGCATGTCAGTCACCTCTAAGGTAGGCCCTAGCTAGCCCTATGGGCAGGGTGCATTGTAGGTAAAGGTAGGACATGTACCTTAAGTGTGTGACATGTCCTGGTAGTGACAAACAGCCATTTTGGTTTCTCACTGCTGTGAGGCTGCCCTCCCATAGGAATGCATTGGGGATTTCCTGATAAGTGTTTCAGTGGTAATTCCTGATATGAGAGGAGCAGCGTGGTCAAGTTTGGTATTGTTGGAATAGTAATAATAAATGCTGCGCAATGGTGTGCGCAGATTTATTATCACTATTTTTGAAATGCCACTTCTAGAAGTTGGCATTTCTGTGTGCTATGTGTCTGCCTGCCTGATGTGGATTGCATGTCTGGCTTTGGAGTGACAGGGGCTGGTGAGGTGTGTGTGGCTCCAGGGAGGGCAGGGTGAGTCAGCTCTAGGCTGAATAGGGGATCTGCATTTGGAGTAGTGGGAGGAGTAGTCCCCTGACCCTGAATAGGTCTGTGCCTGCCTAGGTGAATGCTGGCTCCGCCCCCCTGTGGTGTGTCTGATGACAGAGCCCCAACCTGACAAAGGAGGGTGGGAGCCCTGTAAACAAAGTGCTCCACACCCCCCAGAACCAGTTGAGGCTGGATTTCCCCAAGCCCTGTGCAGAAAATGTGGTGTATAAATATTGGGGCTGTGACCCCATGAAAAGTTGTGCATTTTGTGCTTCCTGTGGACTTGTTGCTGCTGGGCCCCAGGAGGAACCGCCACGAGGGACTGCCTCCCTGCTGGAGGGCCCTGTGAGCTGGCCTGCCTTGGCCCAGCCTTTGCCCTGAGGACTTTTGGGGGCTTAGAGCCTCGTGAGCGCTTTATCGATATTACAGGAGCGTGCGGGCTCCGCAGCGCTGGGCTGCAACTTGTCAGAGGGAATCCCGGCGTGGGGATTCCCCCGTGTTCCCAGAGGTAAGCGGGAGCCCACCCCGCCTTTATGCCCAATCGGAGCGGGAGCCCACCCCGCTTTGGTGCTACTTTTGAGGCGGGAGCCCACCCCGCACTTCTGAGCCCGGAGAAAGGAGCCGCCGAGATGCAGCCGCCAGCGCGAACCGGAAGCCAGGCGAGGAGTGCCTGACCCGGGGCGTGGCCAAGAGGGAAGGACTGCGCCATAGGAAGTCAGGCAACACGGCGCCTGATGTGAGGCGGGGCTCCTGTATCGGTGGAGAGAGCCCCGCATGCTGCCAAGCCTGATCGGAGAAGTGAGGAAAGGCCCCGGCAGCGGGACCAGCCGAGGCACATTGTTGGTGCCTTCCCGCTAACGAGGAAAGGAGCCCCGGTGAGCGGGGTCTCTTTGATGCATGGCGAGTCCCGGGAGCAGTGCCAGAGGAGACCAGAGAGTCTCAGAAGAGCCCGGTGAGTGGGGCGGAATCTTGTTGGTGCCAAGAGATGGCACAAGGAGGAGCCCAGTGAACGGGGCTCTCGAGGCACCGTGAGTGCCAGTGTTGTTCTGCACAGCTGCACCGCCGTTGCGGGCAGCTGCCCCGAGGGGGCAATTTTGTGTGTCAGAGTCCCGGAGTGGGGCTCCAGTTTGCACCTTGTCAGTGCCCGTGCAGGGCTGAGAGCGGAGCCGTATCGGTGCTCCTGAGGCACAGTGGGTGCCAGCGCTTTATTGCTGGTCACAGTTGCACCGCAGTAGCGGGCAGCTGCAACGACGGGGGCATATTGTTGTTTCATGCCAGGAGGGGGTGAGATACACCCCATGCCCCCAGCGCATTTGCGCGACGGTGATTTCGCTGCATTTGCAGCTACGCCCTGACATTTGGGACAGAGGGCATTTGAGCCCCAGTAAAAGGTCAGTTGGCCTAGGGTCAGTTCAGTGATTAGGCTAAGGTGCTGTGTGCACTTTATGGGTGTACTGGTAGGGCGCAAGGCCCTAAGGTGATGTATGCACCTGGTCAGTGTACTGTGGTGCACTGCTGACTTATGCATAATGTGTTTTATGCCTAATGTGATGATTATGCTAATGTGATATAATGCTGAGTCCATTATTGTACCAGTAAGTACTGGTTGCTTTACTACTTACCTGTTCTAATGGTGATATGACAGTGGCCCGATTGGCCCTGTCCTGTATATAATCCCCTGTGAATATTGCCTAGTGCCAGTTGGCACAGTGTACATTGTGTGATTATGATTCTAATGTGTTTTGGATAATACAAAGGCTATTTTTTTATATAACCTTGTGTGGAGTCTCTTTTGTGGTGTGCCCAGTGTGTTGCTGCTGTGTGTGTGTGTTGCGCAAACGCTTTACACAATGCCTCTGGGATAAGCCTGACTGCTCGTGCCAAGCTACCAAGGGGGTGAGCAGGGGTTATCTTCAGCGTGTAACTCCCTTGCCCTGACTAGAGTGGTGGTTTCTGCCTGGCTTAGGCGCATGCCCTAGCCAACCAGAAATCCCATTTCTAACATTGGTTGTCAGCGGTGAGGATAGGACTTGCGTTTGCGCAGTACCACAGCGACAACTGGTTGCACTACAAACTCTGCATTTAGATAATCACAGGTTTGGGGATTATTTCTCCTGATTTTTCTTTTCTCCTTAAAAGTGTAATTTTTTTAATTGTGTTTACGCCTAAGTCTCTTGTGTTGCACTGTGGGTTGTGTATCTTGCCAAGATGGGGTTAGTCTATAATGAGGATGACCTTTGGGAGTACACTGAGGAAGAGTTAAAGAGTTTCTGCAGAGAAAGGGGGATACCAATAGAAGGCAACTTCCACAGAAAACTGTTCCTCTTTGAAGCAATCCGCAGGGGAGTAGTCCTAGAGTGCTTGGGGGACCCCGCAGATTACCCCTCCACATACCTAAGTGGTGGTAATGAGGGAGGGCCTGAAGAGTCTGAAGGGGAGGAAGAAAATGACAGGGCAGGGACGCCAGTAGGTAGTGAGGACCCCGCAGAGAGGGAGTCCCTTGCTGGGTCTAGTGCCAGGGGTAGTGCCCAATCCCTTTCATGGTCCCCAGAAGAGTTGGTGGACAGGCAGAAGAAGAGGGAGCATCAGCTGGCTTTAGAGAAGCTCAAATTGGAGCATGCCATGTGGTTAGCGCAGTTGGATGCGGGGCACAAAGAGGCCCAGAGAGCCTTAGAGGAGAAAAAGGCATTGTTGGCTCAGGAGTTGAGTCTCAGGGCGGTGAGCCTTGAGGAGAAAAAGCTAGAGACTGAGAGGGTCTTAGCGCAGGAGAGGATGGCGGAGGCAGAGAGGGTCTTCGCCAGGGAGAAACTAGCTCTGGAGGGTAGATTATCCCCTGAGTGCAGTTTTAGTTGTCTGGATTCACCAGTGAGGGTGGGGTACAGTGGTGGCAGCAATATGGAGTCCAGTGCAGGAAGTCCCACTGCCAGATCCCAGAGTATGGTGCCTGGTTCCCAGGAAGAGGGGTACAGGTTGAGGTTCAGGGGCAGTAGAAAACTGTCTCACCAGTCTTGGGGGGAGTTTGTGGATGAATGTTGTGATGCACTGGAGGATTGGGTGATGGTTAGCACGGCAAATGATTTTGAAGGGCTGTTCAATCTGGTTGTCAGAGACCACATGTTCAGTAATTGTTTTCCGGAGTTGTGCCAACACCTGTTGGAGTGTGAGTTCTCTGATCCCAGGGAGCTTGCACGGGAGGCAGACCTCTGGGTGGTTGCCAGAGGTTCTGAAGAGGCATTGGGGAGTGACTCTAAGAGGAGTGGCTCAGGTATTTCCCAGCCCAGAGTGGTGGGAGAGGTTCAGAGTAGCCCAGGTAGGTCCCGGAGTAGTGGGAGGGTTGTAGGGCCTCACGTCCTGTCTCCAGGGAGAAGGAGTGAGACTGGGATGCGTCCCGAAGTGCCCCAACCTCAGTCTCAGGGTCTGGATGATTCCTTAAGGGAACACCAGGTAGGGGGCCTATGCTGTCCTGATGGGCCGTCCGTTGAGGGGGATCTCCTAATGTCAGGAGAACTTGGAGTGTCTGTAAGCAGGCCTCCATCAGTTCTGGTGTCTGGCAGTACCGCTCCTAAGTGGAGGGTGCAGAAGTCCAGATTGAGGGGTGAGAGGGGGAGAGAGTCCCCAGTGGAAGAACCAGTGGGTCAGGGGCCAGCCAGAAGGGCTGAGTCTCCAAGGAATGACCATGGTGACACCACTTCTGTCCTGGGGGATCTTCACGCACTGTCAGATGTACAGGGGTCAGGAGATCTGCGCCAGGCAGACTGTCACACGACACATGAGTTATGTGTTACCCTCGGGGGGGGCATGTGTGCTCCCAAGGAAGTCCTGGTGTGCCGGGCAGGTGCTCAGCCGCAGGGTTCAGTCCCTGGGTTGGGGGGCCAGGTACAGGTTATGCCTGACCTGGAGGGAAGGACAGCTGTAAGCAGTGTCCTGACCGATGTAGCTTCTAGGGGTACCACTCCATTTGGGAGGGTGCAGAACTCTGTAAGGGGGTGCAGAGGGAGGGAGTCCTCGCCTCTGACCCCGGTGCAACCTGAGGGTTCAGATCCCAGGTTGGTAGATCAGTTGCAGGGTCAAGGCCCTGAACTGGTGGGTGAGTTGTGTTCTGAGGTTGCCTCTCATAGGAGGAGAGTGCGGAACCCCAGAAGGAGAGGTAGGGGGAGGAGAGCCTCGCCCGTGACTTCTGGTCAGCCTGAGGGTGCGGACCCTAGGTTGGAGGATCAGTGGCAGCTTAGAACTGCACTGGTGAGAGGAAGAGTGGAGAATGGTTACTATGTGCCAGGGGTTACTGCCCCCCACTCTGGATTGGCGAGGACCAGAGACATCTGGATGGCCTAGGGCCTGGTCCTGGCCGCGGACAGCTAGGGAGTACCAGTGGGGTAGCCTTGTTGGTCCTGGGAGCTTTGACAGAGGGAACCACATGGGTTCAGAGTGGCGTAGAACTGGAAGGTGTCCCTGCAGTTGCGGGCCCGCGTCCGTGTTCTATCGCCCAAAGCAGGGAAGCCCATCAAGGTGGTGATTGGTCTACCCTGCATTTTGGCTGGAAGGGGGTTGGACTTGGCCCTTTTTGCAGGGTCATCCCTGAACTTTTTGCCTTCCTCCTAGTCTTTTTTCTGACATGGTGTTGGTGGTTTTAGGACTCTGGGCACTTTAGCACTGCTGTCCAGTGTAAAGTGCGTGTGCTCCCTGTGATAAACATGGTAAGATTGGTCTACACCTGTTTGGCTTATTTAATTTACCTGTCAGTCCCTTGTAAAGTGGTATCTCAGATACCGAGGGCCAGTAAATTAAATGCTACTGGTGGGCTTGCAGCACTGATTGCGCCACCCACCAAAGTAGCCTTTCAAACCTGTCTTAGGCCTCTGCCATTGCAGGGCCTGTGCGCGCATTGTTACTGCCGTTGTGACGTGACACCTAAAGTGTGTGCCATGTCTGTGACCCCCTTTTACTGCATGTCAGTCACCCCTAAGGTAGGCCCTAGCTAGCCCTATGGGCAGGGTGCATTGTAGGTAAAAGGTAGGACATGTACCTTAAGTGTGTGACATGTCCTGGTAGTGACAAACAGCCATTTTGGTTTCTCACTGCTGTGAGGCTGCCCTCCCATAGGAATACATTGGGGATTCCCTGATAAGTGTTTCAGTGGTTATTCCTGATATGAGAGGAGCAGCGTGGTCAAGTTTGGTATGGTTGGAATAGTAATAATAAATGCTGCGCAATGGTGTGCGCAGATTTATTATCACTATTTTAGAAATGCCACTTCTAGAAGTTGGCATTTCTGTGTGCTATGTGTCTGCCTGCCTGATGTGGATTGCATGAGTGGCTTTGGAGTGACAGGGGCTGGTGAGGTGTGTGTGGCTCCAGGGAGGGCAGGGTGAGTCAGCGCTAGGCTGAATAGGGATCTACATTTGGAGTAGTGGGAGGAGTAGTCCCCTGACCCTGAATAGGTCTGTGCCTGCCTAGGTGAATGCTGGCTCCGCCCCCCTGTGGTGTGTCTGATGACAGAGCCCCAACCTGACAAAAGAGGGTGGGAGCCCTGTAAACAAAGTGCTCCACACCCCCCAGAACCAGTTGAGGCTGGATTTCCCCAAGCCCTGTGCCAGGGCAGATAAAGAAAATGTGGTGTATAAATATTGGGGCTGTGACCCCATGAAAAGTTGTGCTTTTTGTGCTTCCTGTGGACTTGTTGCTGCTGGGCCCCAGGAGGAACCGCCACGAGGGACTGCCTCCCTGCTGGAGGGCCCTGTGAGCTGGCCTGCCTGGGCCCAGCCTTTGCCCTGAGGACTTTTGGGGGCTTAGCGCCTCGTGAGCGCTTTATCGATATTACAGGAGCGTGCGGGCTCCGCAGCGCTGGGCTGCAACTTGCTCAGAGGGAATCCCGGCGTGGGAATTCCCCCTTGTTCCCAGAGATAAGCGGGAGCCAACCCCGCCTTTATGCCCGATCGGAGCGGGAGCCCACCCCGCTTTGGTGCTACTTTTGAGGCGGGAGCCCACCCCGCATTTCTGAGCCCGGAGAAAGGAGCCGCCGAGATGCAGCCGCCAGCGCGAACCGGAAGCCAGGCGAGGAGTGCCTGACCTGGGGCGTGGCCAAGAGGGAAGGACTGCGCTGGAGGAAGTCAGGCAACACAGCGCCTGATGTGAGGCGGGGCTACCGTATCGGTGGAGAGAGCCCCGCATGCTGCCAAGCCTGACCAGAGAAGTGAGGAGAGGCTCCGGCAGCGGGACCAGCCAAGGCACATTGTCGGTGCCTTCCCGCTAACGAGGAAAGGAGCCCCGGTGAGCGGGGTCTCTTTGATGCATGGCGGGTGCCGGGAGCGGCGCCAGAGGAGACCAGAGAGTCCCAGAAGAGCCCGGTGAGTGGGGCGGATGCTTGTTGGTGCCAAGAGATGGCACAAGGAGGAGCCCGGTGAATGGGGCTCTCGAGGCACCGTGAGTGCCAGTGTTTTTCTGCACAGCTGCGCCGCCATTGCGAGCAGCTGCCCCGAGGGGGCAATTTTGTGTGTCAGAGTCCCGGAGTGGGGCTCCAATTTGCACCTTGTCAGTGCCCGTGCAGGGCTGAGAGCGGAGCCGTGTCGGTGCTCCCGAGGCACAGTGGGTGCCAGCGCTTTATTGCTGGTCACAGCTGCACCGCAGTAGCGGGCATCTGCAATGACGGGGGCATATTGTTGTTTCATGCCAGGAGGGGGTGAGATACACCCCATGCCCCCAGCGCATTTGCGCAATGGTGATTTCGCTGCATTTGCAGCTACACCCTGACATTTGGGACAGAGGGCATTTGAGCCCCAGTAAAAGGCCAGTTGGCCTGGGGTCAGTTCAGTGATTACGCTAAGGTGTTGTGTGCACTTTATGGGTGTACTAATAGGGCGCAAGGCCCTAAGGTGATGTATGCACTGGTCAGTGTACTGTGGTGCACTGCTGACTTATGCATAATGTGTTTTATGCCTAATGTGATGATTATGCTAATGTGATATAATGCTGAGTTCATTATTGTACCAGTAAGTACTGGTTGCTTTACTACTTACCTGTTCTAATGGTGATATGACAGTGGCCCGATTGGCCCTGTCCTGTATATAATCCCCTGTGAATATTGCCTAGTGCCAGTTGGCACAGTGTACATTGTGTGATTATAATTCTAATGTGTTTTGGATAATACAAAGGCTATTTATTTATATAACCTTGTGTGGAGTCTCTTTTGTGGTGTGCCTAGTGTGTTGCTGCTGTGTGTGTGTGTTGCGCAAACGCTTTACACATTGCCTCTGGGATAAGCCTGACTGCTCGTGCCAAGCTACCAAGGGGGTGAGCAGGGGTTATCTTCAGCGTGTAACTCCCTTGCCCTGACTAGAGTGGTGGTTTCTGCCTGGCTTAGGCGCAAGCCCTAGCCAACCAGAAATCCCATTTCTAACAGACAGGATTTTGCCATGTGAACTTTGACAAACACAATAGGAATGAATTTTAAGTTGTGAGCTTCACAACAAGTGCAATAGAAAGGAGCTTTCCAATGTGAAGTATGTGACAAATGCAATTTAAAGGGATTTTACATTCTGAATCCTCTGACAAATGCATTAGGAAGGGGATTATTACAATGTTTCGTTTTAGGTCTCGCCACATTAAATGCTTGCCGTTATAGTTGTGACTTAATGTGCATGCCAGTGTATATGTTGGGTCTGCCTAAAATGTTTGGCGGTGACCACATGGTCATGTATATGTTAAAATCAATAGATTGGTGGTGACAAAGTCTAAAGTGACCTTATTTCACATTGTGAATGAGGTGAGAAGCCTGTAGGGCTAACATTGTTGACTGTGAAAAGCTTTTTGCAGAACGCACATATAGCGGCATTATTGGGTTTTAGGGATAGCGCCAGCTTGTGCACAAATTGTTACATGGCACATTGCAGCTATTGGGAGAACTTTGAATTATAGGGTCAGTTGCTACGTGTTGTAGGCGCCCTTTGGAGCACATGATTTGCACCCTGGTTTTCTGCAAGTCCCCTCTCGGGGGCTACCGATTTGTAACTCCACCGGAAATCTTGCAAATGCTTGTAATATTGTACATAATATTACATTACATGTGCATTCGTTTTTTGTTTTAAAGAGAAAGCACTCTCAGGGCACTGATTTATTAAGTGTTAGTTTTTTGCATTGTTGTGTAATGAGTTTCTAGGCCACCATCCTCCTTGAGTCCTTAAGGCTAGTTGAACCCCAGTTTCAGGATCTGGGGTAGGGAGGCCCCATAACACCAAAGGTGAAAGGCCTCCTTTCTCACAGTTGAGTCTCTGAAATAGGCACCTGTCCTGGAACCTCCAAACAGCATTCCTCAAATAAAATAGCAAGGGGTTTGAATTTTTGGAAAAATACATTAGAAAAGAGTTATATATTGTAAAACTCTTAAGCAAACTCCTCATGAACGGACTTTACATTGTGAAAAATACACCGGAAATGGGTTTTACATTGTGTACTCTGACAAATGCATTGCGATGAACAAGAAAGGGTTCTTTCTGCCTTGTAAACTCTCTGACAAATACAGTAGGAAAAGGTTTTCATGGTGAACTCTGACAAATACAATAGGAAGGAATTTGACATTGTGACTCTGTCAAATGTAATAGGAAGGGGTATTACATTGTGAACTTTATGACACATACAGTAGGCAGGGGCTTTACGTTCTGACCTTTCTGAACAATGTTATAGGAGAAGGTTTCACATTTTGAACTGTCTGTCAAATGCAATAGGGTAAGGCGTTTTTCATTGTGAACTCAGTCAGAAATACAGTAGGAATTGGTTTTACGTTGTGAAGTCAATGATAGACACCGTAAGAAGGGGCTTGCCATTGTGAACTCTTTCACAAATAAAATAGGAATGGTATTTCATTGTGAGCTCTCCGACATACACTATAAGAAGTGGATTGACATCCGTAACTAAAGTACGAATGATTTTACTTCATGAGGAAGGGGTTTAATACACATGTCCCTGTTTAGGTCTCAGTAAATGTTTGGTGTTTTACACTGAGACTTACTGTTCATGTTAATATATACTTTGGCTCAGCCTAACATATTTGGTGGGTTTCCTTAGGCCTGAGGCCATTAGGAAGGGGTTGATCATGTTACAGCAAATGTTCTTTCTTTATTGGTTATTAAATGTGATGGCAAAGGCAGTAGGAACTCTCATTTTACACTGTGGACAACTTGACAAAGCCTGAAGGCCTAATAATGTTTAGTGTGAAAAGCTGCATGTGTTGCAGTGGCATTGCTAGGTTAGCGCTTACCGGTGCACAAATTGTTACATGTTACCTGGCAGATAACGGGAACAGCATAGATTTTTATGGGGTAAGATGCCATATGAGATATTTCTATATGCTATGTGCCTTGGTTATTCTAAAATGTCCCCAAATGATTCCAATTAGTAATTGCACTGGAAATCTTTCAAACGTTTGTAAATCTATACATAGGGCCTCATTTCGATGTCGGGCGGAATTGCTTCCGCCCAACACAACTCGGTCCTGGGACCAACCGATACCAGGTCGGCGGTCCCGACCGGCCCATTGCAATGCGACCCAACACTGTTCGGTCGCATTGCACTTTTCTCAATGGGAGCTCCTGTTACGGCCGGAAACTGGCCGTAACACAAGCTTCCATTGAGAAAAGGGAGGTGCTGTTGATCCCTGCATGCAGGGATCAACAGGGGGGCACCATAGGTGCCCCCTCGGCCTCCAACCGGAGGCCCTGCACCCAAGGGGGCCCTGCTGGGGGCCCCCAAATACGAGTTCCGACAGCCTTTCCGTGTCAGAAAGGCCGGCACGGAAAGGCTTCCGAAACCCGACATTGTAATCTCAAGGGCAGAAAAGCCCGCCCTTGAGATTACAGGCCAGATTCCCACTGGCCATGGGCTCTCTGAGTCCGTCGGAAGTCAGCCGGAATGACTGGCAGGTTTAGTTTACAACCGACTCCATCGTAATGAGGCTGTCGTAAACTAAATTGACTGGCCCATTACAATGCGGCCGTACAGGCTCCGACCAAGGGTCGGAGCCTTTTACGGCCACATTGTAATTGGCCCTATATTATTGAGTTGTGTGTACATTAACGTTCTTTTCCTTTTTAGGTCGAGCCTAGAGCCAGCGCGCATGTGCTGCTCTGCGACACTTGTTGTAGTGGAGTAGGGAACAGAAGCCTTGCCCACTCTCTGCCCATATTTGCCATTGGCTTGTGTCATTGTCCGTCCTAAATGCTGGCTTCTGATTCGTAAATAGGCTTGTTAGTCCCTCCTTAGTACCGCCTCCTCTTCATTTGTCACCTCCCATGGCGACTGGCCATTTTACTTCGGTTTACTTCCGTTACTTCTACTTTAACTTTCCCTCACATTGTCGTGCTTTCTTTACCCCCCTCCTGTTGTCCATGCCTTCTCTCCCGCCCCGCCCGCCCTCCCTCCCTCCCGTTGTCCGTGATGCCTACCATTTGCAATGCAATAGGTCTCGCATTTACGCGAGTTTGAGCTAAAGGCATTGTAAATGACAATGCCTTTTATTTATGTTTTGGTTTTTAAAACATAAATAAAACGCATTGTCATTTACAATGCCAATAGCTTAAACTCGCGTAAATGCGAGACCTATTGCATTGCAAATGCTTGTTAAAGGAAAGTCACTGCCTGGACCTCCATATTGAAAATCACTGATTTCTGAAGTGTTAGTTGTGTGCATTCTTGAGTTCTGAGTTTGCAGCCTGCAGCTGGCCCTGCCTCATTACCCTGAGACCCTGATGGTGCCCAGATGAAGGATGTGGGGTGTGCAGGCCCCAAGACACCTTGAGGTGAAACACCTTCATTGGCCCAATTGAGGCAGCGCAACTTGCGACTCATCTCAAACCCTCACCCCCACCACTGCTAATCTGGTCCGTGTTCCTCAAGTAAAATAGGAAGGGGTTTTGATCTGTGAATTTAATTTCAATCAAACATAGATGTACATTGTGAACAACTTCACAGACACCTCAGGAAAAGGCTATTTATTGTGAACACTAACAAATGCCATAAAAGTGGTTTGCCGTCGTGAAGTATCTAACAATTTGAATATGAAAGGGTTTTTTCATTGTGAATTCTCTGGCAAATACAACAGGAACTATTTTTACATCATAAATTCCGTGACGAACACAATTAGAACGGGCTTTCCATTGTGATCTTTCTGAGAAATAAATCCGAAATTGGTATTACATTGTGAGCTCTCTGACAAACACTAAAGGAAGGGCCTTTATGCTTGGAATTCTCTGACAAATACATTAGGAAGTGGTTTACATTGCGATCTCGCTGACATTCGAAACAGGAAGAGGTGTAGCACACATGTTATTTTTAGTTCTGGTCTCTGTAAATGCTGGAAGTCTTACGGCCTGATTTAGATCTTGGCGGACAGGTTACTCCGTCACAACAGTGACGGATATCCCGTCCGCCATTATAGTCTGTGGGATTTATATTTCAGCGGACGGGATATCCATCAGCGTTGTGACAAAGTAACCTGTCCGCCAACATTTAAATAAGGCCTCTAGACGAGACTTTATGTTCATGTCAGTACATACTTTGGCTCAGCCTAAAATGTTTGCTGGATCTCTTTAGGCAGAGACTAATTGATCACGTAGATGTTCATGTTAAAATGCATACGCTTGTTTTATTGATTATTAAATGTGATAAAGACAGTAGATCTCTCATTGTACCTTATGAATGTTTGATCAAAGCCTGTAGGTTTAGTATTATTGATTGTGAAAAGCTTGAAGTGCTGCAATAGGGTCACAGAGTGGCATTGACGGTTTCTGGGGCTAAAGCCTATTGGTGCACAAATGGTCACATGCTACCTCACAAGTAGTCTGAGGGGGCATAACAAAGGCCCCCACAGCCCCAGGCTGTCCCATACTGGACAGGGGCCCATCAGCCCCTACTGATGTGAGTGTGAGGGGGCCCGCTCACGTTTTGTTACGCTACTTGTAGTCTGAACAGATTAGATTTACAGAGTTAGCTGCTTTGTGAGATTTTTCTTTAGGATAAAAGATTTGCACCCCGGTTACTCTACAAGGCCTCTTTTTGAGGGGCTCCAATTTATAATTTCACCTGAAATCTTCTGGTGAGACTGTTCACTTTGGTGTGATGGACTAGAGCTATGTATTATCTCTTTGGACCTTCTTTGTGCCATGATATTAATGTTTGTGCCCCTGCCTCCTTCTTGCCGTAGGGTGCTTTGGTCAGCGCGTGCACAGACGACACACTTCACTTGTGGAATCTACGCCAGAAGCGGCCAGCGGTGCTCCATTCCCTCAAATTCAACAGAGAACGGTGAGTAAGGCGGAGATACTTCTCTTGTCAAACGTATGAGTGTCTTAAGAGTGCTGTTGGGAGCCCCGTAAGTCGACTCACCGGTGCTGAAATATGGACCACAGCAACTGATGCAAACAACATGGCCGGTGGTTGTCCTCGGTGTTTTTGTGCCAGATTTAGCGAACAGTGCATAAGAGGGATAATAATGTGCACAAATATTTTAGCAAGTGTTTTGTGTGTGGTTACCACATCTCCTACGATCCCTCATACCACCTAAGAGCGAGTGCACAAGTGAATCCAATTTGTGCTCAGTTCTAAATTGTCGCTAGTACTGATGGAAGTGTGCATGTTTTATGCACATTTTCCACTAGTGTCAAGATCTCCATGAGATCAACTTGCAGAAGCTGCCTTTGTCTTTAGGTGGTAGGTGTGTAGGTCCTTCAGATTGTAAAAGTATGTTGCATTGACCGCAGTGCCATAGGCTATGTGTTCTATGAATCACATGCAGACGTACAACTATGTGGAAAGGGTGATTGCCTAAAAACACAACCAAACTAATACCAGGTAAATCAAAACTTCCAAACCCCTGGAAAGCGGACTCACATATGTCGGCAATAAACATTTTTTTTGTCAAGGCAGGGTTATACAAAAAGTGCCCCTTTAGGTCAAAATGGGGGCCCCATTCATTGATAAATTCATTGTGGGAATTTGTGTAGTGCGCTGTCTTTCGTTTGTATGGCCTCATGGTGTTGTGCGCCTCTGTATGATAGGGAGGTTTCCTTAGAAGATCCTTCTTGGCATGATGCAGTGTTATTATATGTTTCATCTATACAACTGAGCAGACAATCTTCCTGGAGTGTGATTGCGAGTTGGAATTGTGTTCAAAGGATTATCTTGAGTGAGTCTTGTTGGGCGAGGGGGTGTCAATGCCATCTTCTTTGAGCTGATATCTCTGCATCAATAACGCTAATGACATATTCTCAATGCCCAGTGGATGGGGACAGTCTGAACACAATCTTGCTGTTTATATGATGTGGCTCAGCTTGGTTGCAATATTGTTTGATATTCGTGTCTGTGTGCTTTCTGTGTTTGTGATGGGAGTGCACCACTTGCGGTTTGTGTCATGTTTTGATTTCATATTGGCAGTATGCTTGGTGCCCTGTCTATTGTGCATGTTGTGTGGCCTGTGGTTTGCATGTGGCAGTTTTACTAGTTATGATGAAATGCTTGCGGACTGTGACAATATTGTATTTTATGGTGTGTTGACTGCAATAGTGGTGTTTTTCTAACTGTCTGTGTTTGGTGTGTCTAGGTGATAAGGGCTTTTAGGAACACCACAATAGTCTCCTGTATGACACATCTGAGCAATGCTGGATGCATGTGAAGTTGTCCATGAAATGTTCTGGTCGATGCTTCTGTTTTATTTGTCTAGGTTGCAAGTGCTGTTGGGAGTCATTTAATAATATGAGACATCTGAGTTATTTTGAATATATGTTCGGTGTTGGACGTTTATGTGTGGGGTATCTTGGTGGTAATTGCTGTTGGGAGCATCCTGACAGTCTGTTCTACAGTGCACCTAAGCTCTGTTGGCTGGATGTGAGCAGTTTTGTTTCATGTGTCGTGTTTGAAATTTGTATGTGACATCTGCATGTGGTTAGTACTATTGTGAGCTCCGTACATTGACTGTATGGTGTATCGACACTTTATCAGTTCAATGTTAGTGTTCTATTTAATGTTCTGCTGACGGATTGTAGGATTCGTTGCTGGCAAATGCTATTAGGAGCATTGAGATAGTCAGATATATGATTTATGTGAGAAGTGTTGAATGTTAGCTGTTCTCTCTGGCTTTGCAGCAGCATCTTTTCTGGATACACATGCTGTGCATTATTCCACCGTCTATTGGTTGGGACATTTGTTCTTATGGATATTGAACAGTCGCGGAGGGACAATGCCAGTCAACAGGCAAGCTCTATATTACACAACTATTGTGTAGTTACTGCAGAACATGTAATAAACTTCATTAATACATTACTCACCCTTTAACCTGAGATGGGATAAGGTTTTGGCACTGGCACCTGATGATAATCCGCAGCTGTACACTGATCCTTGTAACTTGTGGTACACCCGCAAACAGGAAGCCCCTTCCCCGGGACTGCTCTGGGCATGTTACTTATCTGGTTTTGTTTTTACAAGTGTCCACAAACTTCTAAATGGATGATGAGGGAGAGCTCCATTGCCGCCTTCTGCACAAAATACTTTGGGAGCTATTGGTCTCCAGTCTCTTCCAACAAGCCTCAGGCTTCCTTGTGGTGTCCTGTGCTATGGAACAGGCACTGAAATCAAGAAATGTAACTCGAGATGCACTAACGTCAGCCGAAGAACAAGACCCAGGGATGTGCAGGTGCTCAGGATCCTCTCCAATGTGAACTCAAGAACATGACAGCCAACAGATGTACCCATCCCACACCGGAGGCAGACCTGGTCAGCTATGCATGCCATGGTGTGTGCAATGTATGCAAGACATTCAGATGCCCACCAGTCTATACGATTCCGGGCACTCCATCTGGACTAGTGCGCAGAGGCACTTTTAGACAGTCGGTTGGCGGTACTGAACTTCTAGCTCATTTTTTGCTGTCTTCAGGGTTGATTTTGTCTCATTTACTCTGGCTGGAATCATGGTGCAATGAGCAGCCTACATAGGCATCTAGTGAAGAGGAACTCAGTCACTCTCCAGTTCTCCAAGCTGCAATTCATTATCGTGGGTACATTCACTTCATATCTCCAACTAGTTCGTGGTCCAGTTAAATTCATCGTTGGAGCGTCCGCCCATCCAAGCAGGAAGGTTTCCTTTCATATTTGATCAAACTCTTGCATCCAAAAAGGGGCCATTTTCAGAAACTATTCCCATACAGGTGGCATACTCAGGTCCAGCGGTACATTGCAATGTTGTTACAGTGTAAAAAAGGCACATAATTTATGAGTAAAAAATGCGAATCTCATTCCTCACATCTGCAGGGTGAAGGTGGACTTTAATGTATCTGTTGGACATCAAGACCACGATGAATCACCAGAGGCCCCGGGTTGTCTCCCATTTTCACCAACCTGTGAAGGAGTGAGGGCAGGAGGCAAATGCCCTGTCACTTCATTCTTTTCTGTTGGAAACCATCACTGATGATGCACAGATGTGTCCCTGATTTCATTCTGGAATCAAGCACATGCCTCAGGGCCTTTGTTGTTTTTCATATGCACTGGCCTATAAATAAGGATGGGTTCTAAACGGTGTCCACTCTTTTTTTCAGACATTATTTGATTGTTAATTTGATATATCACCCTATCAGTGAGGTACCTTTAAGCTGGATCCATTAAGTGTGAAAGAGCCACATCTGTGTGGCCTTCAATGAACATCAGATTGTCAATTTCCATCCCTGCAACTTAAATGTTGTTATGTTATGTTGTGATATGTTTTCTTATGTAGATTTAATGGCACCACTCAGGGGAGCAGCAGTGGTTTTCATACTTTTACTGAACTGGATCGAGTTCAATGCCAGATTGAGTGAAATCCAGAGAGAAGCTCCAAGCACTCAAAGAGTGCAGCCTTTTTTCCTAGCCTTAGGGAAACATAGCTCAGCAAAAGATAGTGCATTTGAGAATAGTGGGCAGTGACAAGCAGTATATCTATGGAATGGGGCTCAATGACAAGGGTTTTGACTCTTTACCGTAAAGGCAGTTATTGAAGACTTGTTAGGTGGTAGCGCAAACACAGCCGTGCGTACCATTGAGTGCGACATGCATGTGTGTGGGGGCATCCGGAGCCCTGGACTCAAGCCCCCATGTATGAACGTAGCATCAAGTGTAGGTTTCCATTAAATCAGCTGTCAGCCTTATTGATAGCCAGCTCCCATTTTCCACCTGCAATTCCATGTACAGCACCTTCCTCTCAGACATACACTGCAGGCCCTGACTGTATTCACCAAGCACCAACATGTTGACTGCGTGATGCAGATGACACAGCTTTACAACAGAGTTGGCATGACAACCATAAAGGCCTCATAAGGCTTACTGAAAAGCTTACAGATCACTCTGCATTTCTTAAAAGTCAACCAGATACACAGTGCCTGACCCGCAAATATTCTGTCGACTTGAAGGTGTTGTTTGTGCTCTAGTCCAACCCTTGCGCTGAGCGTAATTCTTTCTACCACAAAGAAGATGTCAGATTATCCCAAGATTTGGGTAGCTGTGTTTTAACTATGTATGGATTGCATTATTATTAATAATCTATCCAACCTAAAGAGAATAAAAGTGCCATATGAGAGGTAACCGTCTCTGCGTTCTGCACTAATAGCTCTACCTCCTTGTGAGCCTATAAACCTACATGAGCTTCAAAGTGTAAGGCTTGGCTGTTCAGTGTCAATGGCAGTTCAGTGAGCTTTCAGTAGTATCTGGTCTCTGGTGTTGCAGAGGCAGCAGACTACTCTTGAGTTCCCTGAGCCCAGGAGATGAGACCAAGGGCCGTATTACAGATGACTGCGCCAGCGCTAATTGTCGCTGTGTGCCCGAGTATGTCTGTGTTTATGTGCGTTTGGGTCTGTGCACTAATACAATATGCGCACAAACGCAAACGCACATAAACACAGAGTTCAAAGTCTGCGCCAACATTACAACAGCATTACAGACCGATCCTCTGTAATGCCGTCGGGCGCATACTCGGGCGCACAGCGACAATTAGCGCTGGCGCAATCATCTGTAATACGGCCCCAGGAGTACAAAGGGATCCAGTATTAAGCAGTTCAGGTTGATTCACTGCCTTAAGACCAGCACAAGTGGTTACTCATCTTGGAGCAATCGCGGCATCTCTGCATCATCCTTACAACGGTAGAAGACAAAGTCAAAGGACTAAGTGGAAGAGTAGGGAGAGGAGGGGGATGGTGATGAGGAGGACTTCAAGGCCTCTACAATAGGCGAGGACACTTTGGCACATGAACAAAATGGAAGAAATGGTTTAGGTTGTTATACAGGAGAACATCTAGTTCATGGCTGGTAACAACGTCAAGCTAGAACCCTCATGAAGGATGGTGTTGATGGCATCAAACTCTGTTCAGGGGTTTATTTATATATAATTGGTGGAGGAAACAAATTTTATATCATTGAGGTTTACATATATATTTACATGGTCAAACTCTGCGGCATGTATAGCTATTTACATGTTCAACAATGAATGTAAAACCACACCATGCTAATAGTGCTCAGTTTTGTATATTCAAAATCAAATTTTTTGGCTGATAGATACAAATCCTTCATATGAGGCTGTCAAAGATACAAAACACATAAAACGTGACATAACGTGCAACAGAGTATTTTATACAATACAATACAAGAATTAAACAAAATAAATACAAATGTCTGTCCTTTTCTTTAACAAAATGGTTCAACATACACCCTCTAGAGACATTAGTTTCAATTTTAGGATGTTTTGACCAAGGACATGGACTATTCAAAATATCGTCGACATTTCAACCCTCGATGTATGTGTTAATGAGTTTACATCACGGCGGGTCTTCCTCAGGACTGGAGAGAGTTATGGGAACAGCCAAGCGGTATTCAGCTCAATGGTCCTCTCCCTCAGAGTCCACCCATAGGCGTCAATTACAATACTTCTCATGTTACCCAATTAATGATTCGTGGAGTGTAGGGGGAAAAACGATTGTTTAGTCTTCCAAAGAAAAAATAACAAAATGTTGATAGTAAGGCAGAATCCTAACCCACTTGTGTGTATTTGATTCTTCAGAGTTAGTTTCCTATCAGTCTTCAGGGAGTTAATGCAAACTCCTTGCGGTGCGTCAATAGCTATTTACATAGACACACTTTAGTAAAAAAACTGGTTGGGAGCTGTAAAAAATTGGGTTTTTGATTGAGAGGGGTGAAAACCTTTCTCAAGCAACAACCACAATCCTTCTCAGGGTGAACTACAAAAGTCACAAAATTAACCTGTACTTGACCCTCTGGTAGGTTGGAACAAAAGCAGTCAGTCTTAATGTAGAGGCACTGTGTTAAGTATTTATGCAGCACACAAACAGTAATAAAGTTAAAACACAACACAAGAGATATCCCGCACTAATTTAGAAAAATAGCTTAAAATGTAATGAATAAAATGAGACCAAAATTACAAAAATCCAATCACTGCAACCGGAGCTGTGCAATGTTAAAGGCTTAAGTAAAAATAGCACCAAGAAGAAGAAAGTGCTAACTATGGGTATCTGGTTGCGCTACACCGGGACAAAGTCACAATTTCAGGCTGACCTTGATGGAGTGCAGGCCAGACACAGGGACCAGGTTAGTCCCACTGAAAAAGTTACCTTCTCAAAGTCCGGCGGGCAGAGTTCAAAACTTTGGGATTTCACAGGAGGAGCTCAACTGATGCCAGCCAAGGGTCCAGGACTTGGGAAGGCACCGCTTGGAGAGCACAAATTCACTCCAGCAGAGGCCAGCAGGGCTCAGGCAGGTTCGGTTGCAGGTGCAGGCAGGTCCAGTTGCAGGTCCAGTTGCAGGTCCAGGCAGGGCAAAAGTCAGCTGGGCAGTTGAAAGGCAGCATTTGCAGCTTGTTGTGTCCCTGTAACTCAGAACAGGATATCAGCCAACTGACCCTTGAAGTCACTCTGGTAATCCTGGGTTCAGGGAGATGGTCCTGTCTCCTTCAAGAAGCAAAGCAGACCTCAAGCAGCAGGGTATTCCTCTGAAGAAAAAGGCAGTCCTGTGGTAGAGGCAGGCAGTCCTCTGAGAAACAAGGCAAGCCTCAGGCAGCAGGGCAGTCTTCTGAAGTACAAGGCAGTCCTTCTGAAGTCTTTCACTGGTCCCGGAGTGTACTGACGAGTTGGTCTGAGGATCCAATAATTATACCAGGTGCCAGCCCTTGAAGTGCATGAAATTTCTAGACCTCCCCTCCCATCTGGTTGTGGCATTTCCTTCATTTCCTGCCCAGCCTCCAAGGGGTCTAGGGTGATATTGGAGGGGTGTCAAGTTCTTTGTGAGTGTGCTGAGGCAGCCTCTTTGAAATGTCAGTGGGGTAAGGAACATCTCCACCCCTCTGATCCTGGCAGGATGACCCATCCTGCCAGCAGCTAGTCCTCCCTTTGCCTTACTGTCTGGCAGGAATACACAAAGTCCAACTGCCAACTACACCCAGTCATGTGACCCAGGACACAGGCTACAGGCACCAAATAGGTCGGACAGGCAAATGCCAAGTTTCTAAAAGTGGAATTTTCAGAATTGTGACTTAAAATCCAACCTTACCATTAAAGAGGGTTTTAAATTACACTTCATTTGAGTGTAAACATGACATCCCTACTATTTCCCCATCAAAATATATCAATTATTAAATGTAATAAGGTAATCCAATGTTATCCAATGAGAGAGATAGGCCTTACAATAGTGAAAAACGAATTTAGGAATTTTTCACCATCAGAACATGTAAGATTTAAAAACCCATATTCAACTTTTTAAATATAGTGCACCCTGTCACTATGGGCTGTTTAGGGACTACCTGAGGGGTGACTTATAAGTATTAAAATGGGAAGGTTTAGGCCTGGCAAAAGATTTTATTTTTGCCTGGATGAAATGGCAGTTTAAATCTGTACAACTGGCTGCAATGGCAGACCAGAGACATGTTTTAAAGGGCACTTACGTGGCTGGCACAATAAGTACAGCATGCCCATTAGTCGTTTTTAATTTACAGGCCCTGTGGACATCTAGAACTGTAGTGTAGCTCCTATTTCCCTAATAGGCTCTGCGCATTGGAATAATATATCCTATAGGTTTGACATAGGACTAAGGTCAGTATGTCCCTATCGAGTATATTAAACTTAATTACTTGTGCCAGCTAGCTCAGAGGCCACTAGAAACTCCTTGACAACAAGAAGGGAGTAGTTTCTGGCAGCCGCAAAACATGACCACTGTGTTTCCTTTAGAATCAGAACGTGTCCCAGAGTCGTGGAAACAATAGATAACTATTTCACTCAGCTCAGTCGTGCATGCTTAGTTTTCTCCAAGTTACACAGAAAGAACAGACGGGCGTTTCAATAAAAGATTTATTGAACAGTCTTGTTTCTGGTGTAAGTAAAATGTGCTGTTACGATCACAAGACAGTATGCGAGATACATAATGTACAGTGTAAGCAGTAGAAATAAATAATACTGCGATAGCACTATCTTTTAGTACATATGCCTTTACATAAATAACACAGACTAAAAATGCGAGTACTCATACGATGCGTTTCTAATCTAGTTCTACCCCAATGTACCTAACCTAACCTAGGTGTAGGGAGAGGTATGAAGTAGGTGAAGTATTCCTTACTATGGTATACTAAGAGTATGTTAAGCCCAGTATGCCTAGTATGCCAAGAGTCCCTCTAGGTTCTTGTCAGCTCCATACCTGAAGAATGAGAGAGGTAGGAATCTCTTTGCCAGACTCGAACTCCAACACCCCGCAAGGGAAGTCAGATCACTGGAAGCTGGACTCTCTGCATGCAGGGATGACAGCGTCTTCTCAGTGCGTCAGGCCGGGAAACGGGCTCCTCTGAAGTCGAGGTCTCCTCTGAAGTCGAGGTCTCCTCTGAAGTCGAGGTCTCCTCTAGTTTTCAAGGGCTAGGGAAGGTATATTTATACCTGAGAGGTACCTCACAATGTTAGCATTGACGTGAGTCGGACAGCGGAAGACGTCATGAATGAACCCCTAAGGAATAATGGTTCATGCATAATATATGAGGCCTTGAAGAAATCAATAGTCCTGGGCTAGGGGAAACTCCCGCAGCCTAAGGGTCTGTTCTTCATGTACTCGTTGTGACGTTAGGGTGGACGGATGTCGGAGACCATGCCTGTATTTGGAGTGCACGGTTTAATGCCTAAATAAGGGCTGGGATTTTATGCCTATATAAGGGCAGGGTGAATTGTGCCTATATAAGGACATGATACTGGAAAGCCCGTTATGGACACCCTAAGAGGAATACAACACCCACTCCACTTTCGTGTGTACGATAATACTAAAATGCTAAACATTTAAAATGCTAAACATTAAAATGGAGTACCGCATATTTTAAAAAATATTTCCTAAAAGCATTAAAAAACATAGTTAAAATAGCAAAAGGTACTGTACATCTGAAGCAAATGCTTTTCATTTCAGGCATAAAGTTCGAAAATAAATGCAATTGGAATGAAACAAGCAGTAATATTTACATGTGACAGAAAATGATCGATAAGTTTCTCAAAAATCAAAGTCATTTCATGTCATGAAAATTAATGAACTGTTTCAGACACACAAGATGACTTAGTGTCCGTGGAAGTACCGTGAAGTCTGTACTATAAGGCTAGTTTTACTTTAAGCAGATTGAAGTGCCATTTTCGTTCGAAAAATGGGAAAAAGTTCAATTTTGGTAGAGTTCCAAATTATGGTAGAATGAAGGCCAAATTGTTACTGCATCTCTGGAACACTGAATGCTGAATCAGAGTTAGTTTACGGGTCTGGTGTAAACATGAGATCATCTATTTCGATAGACAAAACATCATCCACTGTAGTCGGTGTCAGCTGGAACACCTCGTGTAGTAGATTAATTGCACAGAGATGTGAAGCATCGCTTTCAGCATTGGTCGCCGCAGCAATGTTCACGTCCGTTGTTACCTGTGTGCCTGTAGATCTTTCTCGTACCTCAGCAGCAGCCGGAAGCGTCTGTGAGATCTCAATGAATGCTGACATCAGGATTGGTAGCCTCTGGGGACAACACAGAGCATGGGCCGTTATCGGGACCAGCAGAGTATCGATATCCGTTGGCGTATCCGATGGATATGTTAGACAGGTGTCCAACACGCATTCTACACCGCATAGCAGGCATCGTAGAACAGGTAAGATGCAATCTTGCCAGATTGGTCTGAACGACAGGAACCACGTGGTATTAAGGTCCCATAGACGAGTAATGCCCAAAAGCTGTACTATTTGCTCACGGCACTTTCGTTCAAGGAGAGCTTTCTCCATTTCGCTCGGAGTGATGTCTGCGAATAGGCTGGCCATAGCGCAATAGCAGGAAGAAAAATAGAATTCCGGCAACAAGTGCTAGAATTAATGGTATGCCATCAAACACCGAATGTGCAAAGTTCGGGATGATTCCGAGTATTGCCTGGAAAGGTGCTAACAGACCGGAGCAGATGCTCTTAAATACATGTACAATTCCGGTTGTATCAGACATATTGAAGATACGTCCTATCATTTCTACGAAATGTATAGGGCAGTTTGTACGTATTAAAGTCTGTATCTCAGCCGAAGTCCTTGCTACTTGTAGATCATAGGTTTCTTTGGCCGAGGTCAAAGGCACTGTTTGCTGTAAAAGCATGGCTTTCATTCTGCTCAAAGTATCAAATCTTATAAAAGAGACGTTCAGCGAAGGCCATAGAGGCGACTCCCTGACTGTGTCTATTGGGGCAAACAATACTTGCATACAGCAAGTGACCCTGGAGTTGACCGTTACTAGATATGGGATGCCTGGCAACATGCCGCAGCAACTCTGATCATTCAACATGAGGTAACTCCCATTAGAAAGTTGTCCAAACGTTGGATTAATCACAGCAGCTGGTGTACCCTGCTGATGGCAAGACAAATTTGCCACAGAACCATTACAAGCCCCGTGCAAGGAAATGTCCTGACATATAAGTGAACCGCTCAGTGCACGTTTACAGTGTGTACCGCTCAAAAACACTTCACGATCCCCACTCCAACATCTATATGTATACGGTAAATCCCAAGATGTCTTAATGTATTCCTTACCCAACCTTTCATATTTGCCTGCTTGCATTTGTTTGAGGCAATACTGAAACTGAAAAGTAGTCACAGGTAGTGTGATTTTGCCATGAATAAGCCATTCTGTAGCTGGTTTTTCTGCCACTGTGAACGGAAACTTTTCCAGTTTTTCAATGTTCAGCACTGTACACCTTGCTCCTCTTTGTGCCAATTCGATCTGTTTATCAGTCAGATTGTATTCTGCAAACAGAGCTGACGTGTTGATAAAACGCCAAGGCACATAGCCCGCTCGCAAAGATTGCAGCGTCCAGCTTAATAACATAATAGAACGTAATTGAGATTGGCCTTGCTGTAACATCGCCAAATCTTGTTCTAGTATGTCGATAGCAGAGGATACAATGCCATCCAATGAATATATTCTGGAGAACAAAGTTGTTAACCCATTGTCGACCACAGAGAGTGTTTTCTCTAAATTAATACGATCAAGTTCACGTATTCGTTCTGCGGCCTCCATCTGTGATACTTTCCATGCTTCATTATAGGCAGCATAAATGCCGGCATATATGAAACGTTTTTGACGCGGTTTTCTTGATCCAAGCAAGAATTCCCTAAGGTCTGCGTCCTTTTCAAGTAAGGTTAAGTGTTGTTTCACATCCTGTAGTGTAGATTTATGCAACCAATCGAGGCATAATTTTCCTACACTGTATGTTGTTACTACCCCCGGATGTTGTCTTTGGACGTATCTTGGGTCTGGCCTATTAATAGTAAAGCCCTGAGTTTTATTCAGGAATCTTTCCTGACAGTTATTTGTGTCTATGGGCCAGATCAACCATTTATTCCAATCAGGATTAGATCTGTTGAGTTGTAGTATATTGTCAACTGTCAACACTGCCTGTGTATTATTATCACTTGCAGGTGTTGGTACAGAAGGTTTGTTCATCTCTTTGATCTTGGCTAATCCAAGACAAGATGTTTGTTGGACAGTTTCATTCAAAAACATTATTTGTTCAGGGATGAGGCAGGCTTTAAATGAAGCTTCCATCCCCTGCACTTGCCAATCTTTAGTACCCCAGACAGTTTTTGTGTCTATTGTGTCTTTCCAAAAGTTAAAACCCTGTCTAGACAGTTGGGCATTAAATAATGCAGAATAAATCTGTTTTGTATTTGTTAACATAATTTTCAGTCCTGTCTTGTTTACATTTTTATAGTAAAACATTTCTGGATTAGACGTGTTGTATCCTGAAAAATATGGAAACTTGTTAGCAAATGTTTTTGAACTACCGTATGGTGGTGTAGGACAATCTTCCCATTGGTTAAACATAAACACATTTCTTGGATATGCAGATTTATGCAAATAATGATGAACATAGTGGTTATAACAATACAGTTGTTCATAGTCTGATGAACCCTCTAAATATTCATTTTTAGAAAATGCAGCAGATTTTTCTAGGTCAAACATTATGTCATTAACAGTCTCAAAGTCCCAATCATCAGAATAGGTACTGGACGAAATTAGATCACTTAGTGAGATTTTAAACAAATGTGGAATGTTCAATTGTTCCGTCAGACAGAAGGTATCAAAATCTATTTTGTCCCACACTATACCATCCTTTATAGGAACGGCTGTGATGTTCACTGATGACAAGTCTCTTGCTTCACGATGGGAAGATTTATGAGGTTTCAAAAGTACGTTCACGTCTTTTCTTTCAGTATTCACATGGATGTATCTGCCACTTATAAGCATGCTCACAGTTGTAACCAAAGCTAGCCAGAGCAGGAAAACAAAAAGTCCAGATGTAATCCAGAGTTCAATCCATGGAGAAACCAAATAAGTCTTTTTCAGAAAGTGAAGAAAGTCTTGTACTTGCTGCTTGAATTTGAATGTTGCTGGCGTCGTTTCAGGTTCACTGGGATCTTCTGAGAACGTATCAAAGTTAATGAAATAGCCAGAAGCAGTTCTATCAATTGTTGGAATTGCATCAGGATTTGTAGAAATCACTGGAACCAGTTGATCACTTGCTACATTGGTGTAGACAGGTGTATTTGGACGAACTGTTACTTGGTGTTCAAGAGGGATGAGTTCCATAGCGTTATTGCTCAGTCCTCCATCTGTTACAGCTGAATTCTCGATAGTTATCAGTCTTTCAGTCTGAACCTCTTGGATAGTAGCGAGAGGAGTGCGTCTGCTACTAGGTCGGAGTCCACGAGGCCTACTATTTAGTATTGGCCACATACTGTGGTTTGATGAGGTCGATGGACACAAATCTTTTCTCCTTTCTTCCAGCAAGGGGCGGCAGAAGTACTGTTCTTGTTCCTTGAACTGCTAGGACAGGTACTGGTTGTCTGTAAGAAGGTCCAAATTCCTTCTTGTCCGCAATCTTTTCTCTGACTAGATCCCCAACTTTTGGAATCCAGACAGGCCTTGCTGGGACCGCCGAGTTTTTCCCAGTGGTGGTTTGCTGTAAGAATATGTTGCTTTGTTTCGTTCCTAACTTGTTCAGTTCCTGTAAAACAGCCAAACGATCTTTGATATCAAATGGTTTATTTTCCACCACTGTGCCTACGTGTTCAAGGTCTGGTACCCACATTCTTGTCCCAAATAGGACCTCATATGGAGTGACCCCCCCTAGAGAACTTCTTGGCAGATTGTTCAACGAGCGTTGGACCCCATTAAGGTGTTTGACCCACCCATCACCCAAACCTAATACCCTAGCTGTTATAGACTGCTTTATGTCCCGGTTTTTCCTTTCCACAACCGAATTTCCCTCAGGATGGAATGGAGAGGAGTACCGCAATGCAACGCCCAGATTGGCCATGGCTTCTTTGTAAGCCCGAGAGCTAAACGCAGGACCCTGGTCAGAATGTAGCGTGCCTATTGCGTATGTGCCGATAAAGACTCGCAAATCTTTTATAACAGTTCGAGCGTCAGCCGAGCGCTGAGGCCATAACCTTAGGAACCTAAATTCAGTATTTGCGGGAATGCCTTTGTCCAGTAGGACGCAGGCGCGTAGATAGTCTAATGCTGTCTAACAATGGTGCCTGTACTGGGTTGCCGCATTCGCAGCATGGTGTCTGGTGGCTCTCTCGCTGTAATTTACAGTCTAAGCAGTTGTTGATGAATATGTGAATTTCTGTATTCATCCCAGGCCACCAGTACATCTCTTTTAACGTCAAAATTGTTTTAGAGATCCCTTGATGTGACAGACCCTCCCCCAAATGTGTTTCATAAATAAAGGCTGCTCTGCATTCCATGTTTGGGATTACCCTATCCCCCACTCCAGGGATTCGAGCAAAAGGAACGTTGTTCGCATCAATTACATAAGAGTACTTGAGTGGAAACTTTTTTGGTAACGCTGCACTGCTGCCTTTGCTTGAAGCATTGACAGCCAACATTATCTCACCGTCTATTTTTGTTTTTGAACGAGTGATCGCAGCTACGGAAGCCGTCTGCACAGCCCCCTTTGCGGCTTCATCAGCCAATGAATTCCCTGCAACGTGAACGCCATCACGTTGATGACTCAGTGTGTGAATCACGTGAGCCTTTGGTAGTTCGTTTTTCAACTGAACTACTTGTTCCCAAAGCGTTTTGTGCTTTATTGTGCCTCCTTTTGCATCCTTGAAACCATTTTCAAGCCAGTTTTGTATATAATCATTATACGACTGAACACAGTAAAAGGAATCGCACACTATTAGTGTGGGGAATTCTCGATCTGTACTTTCAAGTGCCAGTTTGAATGCTTGTAGTTCAGCTCGCTGAGCTGTACAATCTCCTAGAGATTGAGTTTTTGTGACCATAGGTCTGAAGATGCCATCTCGCATGCGACCTTTAACGATTGCACACGCTGCACTGTAAGCTTGCTTACTCCCTATTGCGGGTTGTGCGGATCCGTCAGTGTAAATTATAAATTCGTACTGATCGAGAGGCAGAATTTCAGTAGGCAGAGGACATTCTTGTTCATATTGCAGGAATGCTTGTGTTTTTAAATCTGGATCAAAAACATATTCAACATCTGTTGCAGCAAGAGAATTAACCCATTGTATCCATCTTGGATGTAATGCTTTAGCATTTGGAATGCTTGCTTTTGTGACCGCTTCTAAAGCCGGTACAGGGTTACGACAATAATGCGTTTCCCTTGGGCTAAGGCTCTTTCTTTTGCTACAGCGGTTTGAACTGCTGTTAGAATTTTTCAGTTGAACTGAAGCGCATTTCCGCTTGTGTGTACAAATGAGATTTGTATGCGATTGGTATTTTCTCACCCTCATTGAAGGTTAAGTAGGTGAATCCACATTGACCCGAAATTATTCGGATCACCAAATTGCGTTGACTTACGCGTGTTTGTAAGTGATTTATTGCTAACATGTTAGCCTGGAGTGAACGCAAGATTTCTGTGTGTTCCTGTGTCCAGTTTCTGATCGAAAAATCAGGTTTGATTAATGCGTAGAGAGGTTTAACCCTTTCTGCATAATTTAGAATGTAAGTTCTTCCAAAATTTAGGAAACCCAGGATGGATTGTAAGTTTTTAGCGTCTTTGGAGGTTGGAGCAGCGCACACTTTTCTAAAAGTTAGCTGCCAAGCTCTTGCCTTCACTTGAAAGCTCATATCCTAGAAATAGGACATTGAGATGGGCAATTCGGGACTTTTTAAAGTTGAACTTGTAGCCCTCAGAGGCGAAGCCCAGTATAATGGTGCTTACCCTGTTCAAGTGTTTGTCCAGGTCATCGTCCGTCAGATAGATGTCATCGACATAGGATAATGCCTCATTGTCATAAATTTGTAGTAACTCCATTACCCTCGCTGAGAATAAACCTGGGCTGTTCTTGAACCCTTGTGGGAGTCGACAAAAGTGACGCTGGGTCCCCATTATGGAGAATGCTGTTAAGTACCTGCTTTCAGGTGCTATGTTTTGACAAAAGAAACCATTTGAGATGTCTAATGTGGTTTTATATTTTTTACGCACAATGTTATTCATTAATGCTGTGCTATGTGCATTTTGCACTGCAAAAGTTTTAGAACAAGTGTTTAGGTGTCTGTAATCCAAAACTAGACGATATGTATTGTCTGGTTTGGAGACAGGAAACAAAGGATTGTTCATTGAGGAGGTGCATGTTTCAATCACCCCTTGATATTCAAGTTGATCTAAGATCTCCTGACCTGTTTTTTAGCTTCTTGCTTTATTGGGTACTGCCTTTGTGCAGAAGGTTCATGTTTCAGATGTATTTTATGGTGAGGTGAATCCTCATCCCATCCTCCATGATTTTTATATAATGCTGGGGTCTGGGCCACTGCCCATTTCCTGGCATATGTATATTTTAGGTGAATTGGAATGTGGTTGGAGAAGGCAGGCATAATAATGTCCTCGCCGTGTGGGCACTCCCTGACAAATTGTGGTGGCCAGTCCTTTTCTGCTAGAAGTATGTCACAGCCCTTTGATAGTCTTTCCCAAAAAAGTGCTTTCACCTGTCTAGGTTTGTCTCCCTCCATCCGGAGTGTTATTTCATATAACTTTTGTGGAGTACTAACCCCGGTGTCTACAGTTTCTATTTTAATGTACTCATTCAAGTCCACTATCTCCAGAAGTTCCTTCAGGTTCTGGCGAGCTATTGTGACTTCTGCTGCACTGTCCAGCATTGTCTGAGCCCATTCTCCGTTCTTGAGTTGTGTTCTCAGTATTCTCGGCATGTCTGATCTTTAGACCTGCTACTTTCTTTTTGGAGAATTGAGGTTTTGCTTTGGATTTTGGAGCGTGTTTGTCGTCTTTCGATTTCACGCTTTCTTCTCTATGTTCCGATCGTCCTCTTCTTTCCGAAGTCTGTGATGAGATCTGAAAGGGACGAGAGGAACGTGTATCAGTATCTTGATACCTGTCAGGTTTTCTCAAATTATCCCTATTCCTGAGGTTATACCTCCTTTCAGAGGGCTCCTTTTGAGGAGACCTACCTCGGGATTGAGAACGTTTCTCATTTGAATTTTGTTTATTAGTTTCCCACTTCTTTTTAGAAGATGTAGGAGTTTGTTTAATTGAGTCCTTCTCAGGACTTTCAGATAGTTTTGGTTTCAGTGGTCTTCCACCCAAACTATCTCTGCCTAATTCTGCATAAGATTGTTCTATTATTCTGGGTAGCTCAGTTTGATGTTCTGTAACATCAAATTCCCATAATTTTTGGCGGATCGCCACTGCTGCTGCCTCCCCTTTAATATTAGATAATATTATTGTTGAGACCTGGTCGAAATTTTTCAGTAATTTCATACCTAAATTTAGAGCAGGCTCTGCCCCGTATTCGTTTTGAATTTGTTTTAGGACATCAGGTATTACCGCAATTGACGGAATGCCATGTGTTTTAGTATAGATGGCAGCAAAGACTGAGCCCCAAGTGGTGCAGTCTTCCAGTTGTGGTGTGATCCCCATTGGTAAACTGATTGTCAGTATCCTGTGTTTCTCATACGGGCTAGTATTTGGAAATACTGCTTCGATTTGAGTAATTTTTTTAGCTATCCAGAATGGAATTTGCTCACGTTTTGTGGGCATTTTACCCATGACTGCGTATAGAGTCTGTGGTGTAATTTGTAGTGTATTCCCCTGTTGGGGAGTTGGATTTGGAAGTGTCAATGGTGGTTGGACTGTGAAAGTCCGCATGACATATTGTACCAATTGTCTGTAGATTTTTATTAACTCTGTGAGTTGAGTAAGTAATTCCTCATCTGACATCTCTTCAATGTCAGGATGAGGTGTGTGTAGCCGGCTAGAATCGGCCATGTTGCTCCTGGTCTACCTAGTGGACCGAGCCTGGTAATGTTTTTGTGATGTTTTTGGGCGCCTTTAAACCAGAGTTGATGCTCTTGGTATGTTAATGGAATTTCTATATCCTCGAAAGGAATGTATTCCTCTGGTGGATCATCTTCTTTGTACAAGTGAAACATGTGTGTTACTGGATTGGATTCAGGAAATATTACCCCTGAATAGAATACCTCTGTCTGAAAGGATTCATGTGCCTCTATCATGAAAACTGCTCTACCGCCTCTTGGTGGTAGGCCATGTTTTATAAGTTTTAGAGTGATGGCTCTTCTTAAGTTTGGAGCGATGTCTATAACACCCTCCTCGGTTTCATTTAAACCTGTAATGTTAAAAGCTGTTACGACTGGATCAGCCGCAGCTCCACCGTTTCCGGTGGCATCGTCCCCGTGTATGGACATTTTTGTTTTTTGAAAAATGTAGGACAAGTTTCAAGGAAACAAAGATAAGGTGCACAATATTTTGGAACACTGTATCCTTCAACGTTGAGCAAACCAAACAGCTAATATATAGGGTGCTTCCCTATGTAGCCTTGGTGGATACTTAACCCTGCCCACTCCAGACGTCTTTTGGAGAATATGGGTAGGGGTCTCTGAGAGAAAAAGCACGGCTGAGTTACTCAGTATCTAACGTTGAATTACCGCCTTACCAAACCGTTGGGCGCCATGTAGTGTAGCTCCCATTTCCCTAATAGGCTCTGCGCATTGGAATAATATATCCTATAGGTTTGACATAGGACTAAGGTCAGTATGTCCCTATCGAGTATATTAAACTTAATTACTTGTGCCAGCTAGCTCAGAGGCCACTAGAAACTCCTTGACAACAAGAAGGGAGTAGTTTCTGGCAGCCGCAAAACATGACCACTGTGTTTCCCTTTAGAATCAGAACGTGTCCCAGAGTCGTGGAAACAATAGATAACTATTTCACTCAGCTCAGTCGTGCATGCTTAGTTTTCTCCAAGTTACACAGAAAGAACAGACGGGCGTTTCAATAAAAGATTTATTGAACAGTCTTGTTTCTGGTGTAAGTAAAATGTGCTGTTACGATCACAAGACAGTATGCGAGATAAATAATGTACAGTGTAAGCAGTAGAAATAAATAATACTGCGATAGCATTATCTTTTAAAAATGCGAGTACTCATACGATGCGTTTCTAATCTAGTTCTACCCCAATGTACCTAACCTAACCTAGGTGTAGGGAGAGGTATGAAGTAGGTGAAGTATTCCTTACTATGGTATACTAAGAGTATGTTAAGCCCAGTATGCCTAGTATGCCAAGAGTCCCTCTAGGTTCTTATCAGCTCCATACCTGAAGTATGAGAGAGGTAGGAATCTCTTTGCCAGACTCGAACTCCAACACCCCGCAAGGGAAGTCAGATCACTGGAAGCTGGACTCTCTGCGTGCAGGGATGACAGCGTCTTCTCAGTGCGTCAGGCCGGGAAACGGGCTCCTCTGAAGTCGAGGTCTCCTCTGAAGTCGAGGTCTCCTCTAGTTTACAAGGGCTAGGGAAGGTATATTTATACCTGAGAGGTACCTCACAATGTTAGCATTGACGTGAGTCGGACAGCGGAAGACGTCATGAATGAACCCCTAAGGAATAATGGTTCATGCATAATATATGAGGCCTTGAAGAAATCAATAGTCCTGGGCTAGGGAAACTCCCGCAGCCTAAGGGTCTGTTC
Source organism: Calotriton arnoldi (assembly GCA_963921515.1). NCBI lineage: Eukaryota > Metazoa > Chordata > Amphibia > Caudata > Salamandridae > Calotriton > Calotriton arnoldi. The sequence goes on along the minus strand of CAWUFW010000843.1, from coordinate 2,765,545 downwards.
TTCATGTACTCGTTGTGACTTTAGGGTGGACGGATGTCGGAGACCATGCCTGTATTTGGAGTGCACGGTTTAATGCCTAAATAAGGGCTGGGATTTTATGCCTATATAAGGGCAGGGCGAATTGTGCCTATATAAGGACATGATACTGGAAAGCCCATTATGGACACCCTAAGAGGAATACAACAGAACCTCTTTACCAGGGACTTATAAGTAAATTAAATGTGCCAATTAGGTGTAAGCCAATTTTACCAAGTTTCCAGAAAAGAAAAACACTTTAGCACTGGTTGGCAGTGAGTCCTAAACGCCGGCAAAAACGGGTTCAGAAAACCGGAGGAGGACCAAGTCCAACATATGTCAATGGAATCTTCGTAACAAGATATTTGGATTATGCCGCTGCTACACTAGTTTTCGAGGAATCTCACTGGTTACGTAAGAATTCTTTCATTCCTAGCATAAGGAGAGGTATGAAGGGGCCTTCTGCACTCCTTAGGAATGCTTTCAAGTTTCTGGTTGTTACCCCCAAGATGAACTGATCGAGTGTTTTTGGCTCGTTGAATTTGGAGATTTCAAGCATCAATCCTTCTTTTTCCTTGCAATGGGCAGTTTCTGTTCTAAGTTGGGGAGGGGGATAATAGTGTACAGCTTAATAAACTCCGCATGTCGTCCAGCGCATTTAGCACTCCTCCACACTGAGCCAGTTAAGAGACCCTAGGACGGGTGAGATGGGATCTCTCTTTTTGGTTTATGTTATCAGTTTTGCTGGCTTACTGCTGAATTAAGTGCTAGGTCAATGGGAGTCAGGCTAGATTATGGTAGGCCAATGTGTAAGGATGTGCAAACGTCCAATCTGTAGATAACTAAGGATTCAATGGTAAGTTAAGGAAGGTGTAAGTGTACAGCACTATTAAAGCTGTATGTAGTTCAAATATTGTCCACAATGGAATCCAGAATGCACTCGGTGTCCTAGACAGGAGAAAAGAAAACTTTGTTTGACATCCTGGATCCCATTGAGCAAAAGGTGTTTAAATATCGCATCCTCCAGCGCTATCTGTGTCTGCATTCTTTGATGGCATTAAGACTGCATTTTAAAAACATGTGTGCTGTATATATGTATGTGTTATTTCTGTAGTGCAAACTTAGCTAAAAGAAGTCCTGTACATAGTCAAGGTTGAACATAGTCAATGACTGATAAGCAAGGTAGCCGGTTTGTGATCTGTTAATGCATTGTGAGGCCATGTTCTTTAAAGAGGTTCCTCTTCAACTTTTTCCTAAACTGGAGCAGCGTTGGGACAAATCCTAATAGATACAGGATGTTGTTCCAGATCCTGTGTGCATAGATGGAAAGGGTCTGCTGCCTTGCTTTTTCTTTGTTTACACTTCTTAGTCTGCAGTCTGATGGTCTCCTGGCTGCGGGTTTGTGATGAACCATCAGAGATGGCGTGCTTGCTGCAATATAAGCCAGGGTGCTGGTTGTGATGGCTTGCAGATGATGTAGCTGATTTTGAAGATGTTGCGGGCTGGCAAGTAGAGCCAATCTCTTTTGCAAGGATGGGCTTGATGTGATCACATTTCTTCAAGCCCTGGATGAGATGTGCTACTGTGTATAGCATGCCCTTAAGGGGTGCAAGTATGGAGCCTGGCAGCAGGCCCGGACTGCCAGTTTCTGGACCCTTTGGAGGATGGTTATTAGGTCAGGGGGTGCTGCTGGCACATCTGTAACTTTCTGGAGCTCCCCTAGTAAATTAGAGCAGGTACAGGAGGGATTCAAGAAAGAGAGAGGCTGGAGGCTGATGCATTGTGTCCACTTTCAGTTCATTGACTGCTCAATGGACCTCTTTGTCATAGATGAAAAATCCATTTATTCTATAATTTATGTTTCCTCTGTTTAATTTGCTGCATATTGTTTCCTTCTGAAAAAGAAAATTGCATGATGAGTTGAAATGGAAACTTCGTATACTAAAACTACTAAAAATACTTTACTGTATGATTAATTACAATCTCCACAATAAAAAGAAGACAATGCAAAAAAAATTAAATTCCATAGAAGTACAATCTTGTTAAAAAGAATAAAAAGTCACATTATTCCCAGGCTGCTCTATAATGCCCATTACTGGCACCAAGAACCTTAAGTGCACCAGCCTGCTGGTCAGATAAAAATCAAGCAGGTTTGTACCAATAATACTGTGCAGGAAGTCACTGAATATAGTAGTTATGTGCAACCAACCAGTCCATAATAATTGTCCATGGCTCCAAAGAACATGATTTTCGAGCCTTGTAGTCAACGAGGTTTGTAGGGCCACCCAATGCAAATGCTTGAATAAGCATATGACCCATTGAGCAGGATAGAAAATGCAAAGTTTGCTCTAAAGTGCAGGTATATAATCAGCAATGTTTTCAGCGCCCATCAAATGAAAATGCTTGATTATTTCCATAACCCTTAGTGCAAAAAGAAAAAAGATAAAGTGCAAAATGTAATCTAAAATGCAAATGTGGTAACAACCACCTTATACAACCATTGCAATTAACCCAAGGGGCAGAACATGTAAGAAAAGGTTTTGAGCACCATTTAAGGACCATACAAAAGTGCATTATGACAAAATAAAAGTCATTATAAGCAACATTAACGTGCTGATACAAACCTTTGTATGACCGCCTAATGCAAGTACTTGAATAAATCCATATGACACACGGTGCCTCCAATGGATGTCTTGAGTGTCTTGTGACTTGTGTGTCTACCATGTACAATTAGTTCCTTCCTCGGCTTCCGGCAAGGGTTATACAGCCGAAGGTGGTCAGATATTACACTCCTATAGATGGTCCCCTACTATGGAGTGATATTTAGGCTTTCTAGCTAATTCCGTTGGAACGCCACACATGTAAACGTACCTAACCGCTTCCCTACAAGATCTTAGCCCATGTTTCAGGATTAGAGGCCTCAGGGAAAAATGCCAAACAGCTATCCGCACGGGGCAACAACATAATAGGTGGCTCACCGATTCAGAAATGTATGTGCACAAACGACACCGCTACTGACCCCCACTTTTTGATTTCCAAAGCGCTCTGAATTCCCATAACGGTAGCGCCAAGAGTCTCATGTATATTATATTTTTTAGGGCTGTCGTGCACAATGGGGCCTTCAAAGATGGCTGGCGGACTGCTGCCTCTTACGATTGACGCAAGCCCAGGGCCCCCAAAGTGTGCGTTACTTCCTGCAAGTCAAGCGCTTTAGACAGTTGCCTTCCTTCTGGTTTTAGAATGCACTTCCGTTGGTGCTGTGAGACCACCGTATATTTTAGGAGTCCAAAGTTCAGGCTCAGAGTACTGAGTGCGATCCGCAAGTATTTTGACAAGGAGCTTGATTCTTCTTTAAAAAAGGCCTGCAATACACATTTCATTGTACCTTCTTTTGCAGAGACAACCTGATGTTAATATTTTACAATAGCCATTTTGCACTCAATGTCCTGGCTCAGCAACCAAAACTCCAGGCACAAATGAGTACGCCGTGTCTGTTTCGGCAAACTAAAAATGTTCCTGTATGCAGCTGAATGGCACTGCTCAAGGATATGCTATAGTATTCCCGGAAAGGCGAGATGCCCATAGTTTATAGCTGGTAAAAATGTAGCCCAGATTGTTATTCGAATTTATTCCGCTGTACTGCTGTGCAAGTCGCGATGGCGTTTTGCCAGCCCAAATGTTGTTTTTGCTGCCTTTTCTTCTATTGCCCGGGACTGTGAAAATGGTTTACTGGTGTCGGACAGCCATATGCCCAAATAATTATATTTGTTTGTTGTTATTAGATTGAGCTGCCCCAGGTTCCATTTCTGTTGATATTTGTTTGAGCGCTGTCCAAAGATCAGAACTTTAGTTTTTGTGGCGTAAGCTGTAGGCAGTTCTTGGTGTTGCATGAGTGCGATGTGCTCAATGTCCTCTGCATCCCAATGCGGGTGGGATCCAAGATGACAAGGTCACCCGCAAATTGTATAATCAGTAGGTTTGATGACACAATGTTTGGTGGAAACAAGTTCCCTTTTGAGAGTGCGAGCCCTAAGTCAGCAGTATGAAGGTTGAACAGCGTGGCTGCTAGTACGCAACCTGTATTAGTCCTTTATAATTATTTTTGTGGAAGCGGGGGTTTGGTAGTGTTTGATTTAGACCCAAGTGTCCGTGTGTAAAGAAATGATTGCATCTAGTACATTTTTTGATTTAGTAAATTTTTCGGTATCCCCCACTCGCTGAGCTTTGCCCATTGAATGTTGCGGTCAATGGCGTCAAATGCCGCACTGTGGTCTATGAAGCATGTGTACAGTGGACTTGACCTCTTTATCACAGCTTTAGTCACCAAAAAGGACAGGGCAATTACATTGTCCATGTTTGACACCTTCCGGCGAAACCCTGACTAATAGTACGGGATAATACTGTTATCTGTTACTCAATCCTCCAGTTCGCGCAACAGGACTTTTGCAAAGGCTTTCCCCTCCACATCTAAAAGGGCTATTAACCTGCAGTCTTCTGGTTTTTAACCGTCACCTTTTTTATGAATTGGATGCAGAAGGGAGCCTCTCCATGACGCAGGAATATTAGATGACAAAATACAGTCTTGGAATAAATCGTGAATTTGTGGTGCCCAGAAATCTGCATTTTCCCTAAAGATATTCCGGGGTAGTCCATTTAGCCCGGGTGCGCCATCTTTGTGTATTGTTCGGAGTATTGTTTTTGTTTCCTCCACTGTTAGGCACATCGGTTCCTCTATATGGTCTCCTGTTTCATTTCCAGATTGCGCTTCCCAGTGGGCGAAAGATGATTCAGGGCCAACACACAAAGATGGAGCACAATTTGTCCATTGATCCGCAGAAACAGCGTTTACTTTGCTGATGGTTTTGTGCCTGAGGCCATTGACATATTCCCAAACTTTCCTTGACATGGCGGATGCTAATAAGGAGCATACATACTTCCATTCCTTCTCTAGGTTTTTTTGTTTTAGAGCCCAAACAAGTTTTTTTATTTTTTGCCCTTGCCTCTTTTAACTCCCTTTTAGCAAGAGCTTCTTGATGCCTCCTACATCTACGTACACTGAAGCAACTTCAGTCATTTTCTGAACATTTGTGAGGACCAGTAGTTGCAAATTAGGTTCTATTTTTGTGTTATTGGCTTTCGGAAAAAACGTGCACCTACCCTCGATTCAAGAGTTTTATGAAGCTCTGAAGGTATAAAATTAAAAAAGTTTAATGAGATTTATTCACAAATGTGTAAACATGGAATACATTGTGATCTACTTACTCTCATTTCTGAATCCGCTACTGGGTACATTTTATGGGCTGGGTTCGGAGTTTGGTGGTAGCAGAAAATCATCTAATCTGCGGAAGAAGTAAAGAAGCCGTGATGGTCTTACACTTGCCCCAAGGATTGTATGGTGAAGGTTATTCTGCTAGAAATAATCTACAGGTCAGAAATCACCGTCGGTGCTTAATTTGTGCCAGTGGTTGCAGGTGGTGGGCACCAGCGCTTATTTTTGAAGACTGGGACTTATTTTTCACCATTAGATTTTGATTTAAAGCAAGAGAGAGCAAAGCAGACAGAACAGAAAGAAGGAAGAAGAGAATATGTAAGAAATTGGATTATTATTTGGGGTGGTGACTACCCACCTCAAGGAATAATCACAGCCCTTCTCAGGGTGGACCCTCAAAGTCACTACATTAACCTAAGCTCAACCCCGATAGCTATGGCAGATAGCAGACAGGGCAATATGTAAAGTATTTATGCAGTAACCAACACAATAATAAAGGCGAAATGCAACAAAATAAAAATTACAAACAGAATTAGAAAAATAGAGTACAATTTAATAAACAAAATGCCACCAACATGACAAAACGTCCAATACAAGACCGGAAATATGATTTTTCAAAGTTTTAAGTAAAACTAGCACCATGAAGAACAAGGTGCCAATGATAGTTAATAGTCATGGTAGACCAGGGCCTATGCGCAATGTGACACTGACCGCGATAGAGCGAGAGTCGGATACACCAACCAGGTTGTTCCCGGTCAAAGAATTTACCTTCTCACTTAGTCCGTTAAATCCAAATTCACCACGGGATTACACGTTTAAACCCTCTCAGGACTTCTCGGGATGCAGTTAGAGACTCCCAGAGTGTAAGGTCAGAGGCCAAAGAGCACGATCCAGTCCAGGTCCAGTTGCAACTTGTCAGCTGGGTAGTTGCAGCAAAAAGGCGTCTTCTACCTTATTGCGTCCCTGTAGCTTTGGTCAGAATTATGACCCTTAGAGTCCACATCTCTGTACTGGGTAAAAGAGATAGCAGGTCCACTGGGGTGAGAACGACTCCTGAGCATGCCCTAACCAATGGGGTAAATGTTCCTTTGGCCAACCCTACTCACTTTTTCAAGATGGCAGAAGTGTTCAGCGACACTAAAATCTGATTGCTAGCGGTGTGTGTGGGGAGTGTACTATGGGAATCTTAGTGTCCTCCCACATCTAAAACTAAAATCCAGTATAGGGCAGTCACTGTGTCCACAATAAACCCAGAGACAGGAGTCTGGTAGAGAAGCAGAGTTTTCCAGCAATCAGACAGTAGATGCATAAGAACTGTTTTGGCATCTTGCTTCCCATCCTTTCAAGTGCACCCCGAGTGTTATATGTAAAAGCCCAGCAGACCTGTCAAGCAAGATTTGACACTCCAGCAGGATTTGTCACTTTATCGTCAAAAAGAGGCGTTCTGTAGTTGGAACCTGCCTGGCTGGGGAGACAAAGGAAACATTTGCCTTTGGCAGGGGAAGCCTCTTTATAGTGAATCCAGTTCCTGGGGCTAATCCCACTAGTCAAGGGAACAACAACACTTCCCCACACCCAGACATTTGTTTTCTGCTGTGGAAGTAGTTTTAACACCTCTTCAAATTACTGGCTGGCAGAAGTGGAAGAACAAATATAAATTTAGTCTCCAAGAACTTCAGAAAGGAAATAGGTAACTTTCTAAAACTTAGGGGCATATCAGCAAGGGATTTCTCTCCGTTTTTCTGGCTTTAAAAGCCAGAAAAACGGAGATAAAACTATCGCCCTATCAACAAGAGGGTGCTAACATGCACAATCGCATGTTAGCACCCTTTTTCCCTAACGCCTCCCTTTGCATCTCCAATGAGATGCAAAGTGGGCGTTACTAGGCGTACTCCGGATGGACTACGTTGCAAATATCGCTGATGTTCACATCGCGATATTTACAAGGCAGCCCACATGATTTTAGCAGAGGTTAGACTTTGGCGAAAACGGCCGTTTTCGCCAAAATCTAACGTCTGCTAAAATCCTGACTTAGCCATCCCTAACATAGGGGGTGGATTCTGCTGATACGACCACAGGGTCGTATCAGCAGAGTTATCGCCGTTTGCAGGGAACATCGCTGGAAAACCAGCGATGTTCTATGCAAAACGGTGATTTCCCGCTAACGCAGGAATCTTTATCGCCTTGGAGATACGCGTTGCTAATAACGCGATATCTCCGCGATAAAACCTGCGATAGCCGGTGTTAGGAAAATGAGCGCTAAGCACGCTTTGCGATAGTTATCGCAAAGCGTTGCTAATATGCCCCTACGTTTATATATTAAGAATAAGACTTCATCATTGATTTAGATTTTTAATAACTTTTAAAAATAATTGCCATAGCTAGCCCCATTCCGGAGACACAGCAATAGGATTTTTAATCTGTACATTGATGTTCTACATTGGAGAGCTAGGCCTGCCTCATTGAGAAATAGCTTTTGGGTGCTAGTCATGCTAAGCACCCTGCCGTGTAGACTACAAGGCCTACAGAGAAGTAACATTAATATTTAAAAGAGAGCTCTGTTTTGACCTGCTAAAAGGATTTATATTGCCAGGTCGAATAGCAGTGTTTAAACTGCCACAGTGAAGCTACAGTGGTAGTCTTGGAGCCATGTTTTACACTGTCACTGTAGTGGATGACACAGTAACTACTGCAGTCCACTAGTGACATTTAACTTACAGGCCCTGGGTATTTTTTGTGGCATGTGCTAGGGACTTACATGTAAGTAAAACATACCAATTAGGAATATGCCAATTCAACCATGTTTAGAGGTAGGAGCACAGGCACACTATTACGGTTAACAGGGGTAAAGTTCACAAAGTTCTAAAGCCAGGAACAATTTAGGGTTCAGCAAAAAGCGAAAAATGTAGGGTGTCCATGCAGAAAGGAGGATTTCCTACAGAAAAAAGAGGAAAACAGTGGCAAAGGGCGAAAGTAAGGAAGAAAAAGAACCTACAAGGATGAGATAAAGAGATATGAAGTTTGTGGTTGGGGAAAAAAGAGGCATGAATGAATACTCTACAGCTGCAGCATTTGCCAACCCCAGGATTCGGTAGCAGTAGGAATGGGGCTCGGACTCCTAAGAAAAGCTTTGGGTCCTTACACCTATTTATTTATTTATTTGACAAATTAGGCACTGCTTGTTATTGTTACCTGTATTCTAATAAAAAATCTAACAGCTTACAAAAAAGATGCAAGTCGAAAAACAATGTTTCAATCAGTATCGCAAAAGTGAAAATAAAATGTAAAGAAATGATTCATTGGTGCAGTCTCATAGCACGCAACATTGGAAATGGATGATAAGGCCCTTCTCATAACACATCCCAGACCGAGCACTTTAACTTGAAAGTACCAACAAATCAAAGTGCAAAAAAATTTCTTTTTGCACCAATAGACGGTATTTTTCCGCTGGTCGGTTTGTGCAAAGCTCTATGGGAGTGTTTTTAAGTAATCTGCCCCCACTCCCGTTGGGTGCATTTTCCTCATACATGTGTTAGGATATTGACATGGCCTCTTCAGTGAGAGTGCACTGCACAGAGCACTCCTGTCATTATAAGCAGTCTGCTTCTCAGTGAGGCCAGAAGGAGCCCTGCCTGCGGGGTCCCGGGGCCTGGCTCTGAAGCAGCGCTGTCTGCGGGGCCCTGGGGCCTGGCTCTGAAGCAGCCCTGCCTGCAGGGTCCTGGGGCCTGGCTCTGAAGCAGCGCTACCTGCGGGGCCCTGGGGCCTGGCTCTGAAGCAGCCCTGCCTGCGAGGTCCCGGGGCCTGACTCTGAAGCAGCGCTGGCTGCGGGGTCCCGGGGCCTGGCTCTGAAGCAGCCCTGCTGCCTGCGGGTTCCCAAGGCCTGGCTCTGAAGCAGCGCTGGCTGCGGGGTCCAGGGGCCTGGCTCTGAAGCAGCCCTGCTGCCTGCGGCATCCCAGGGCCTGGCTCTGAAGCAGCGCTGGCTTCGGCTTCCCGGGGCCTGGATCTGAAGCAGCCCTGCTGCCTGTGGCGTCCCGGGGCCTGGCTCTGAAGCAGCCCTGCCTGCGGGGTCCCGTGGCCTGGCTCTGAAGCAGCCCTGCCTGCGGGGTCCCGGGGCCTGGCTCTGAAACAGCCCTGCGGGGTCCCGGGGCCTGGCTCTGAAGCTGCGCTGCTGCGCTGCCTACGGGGTCCCGGGCCTGGCTCTGAAGCAGCCCTGCTGCCTGCTGGGTCCCGGGGCCTGGCTCTGAAGCAGCCCTGCTGCCTGTGGGGTCCCGGGCCTGGCTCTGAAGCAGCGCTGCTGCCTGCGGGGTCCCGGGGCCTGGCTCTGAAGCAGGAGTCCCGGGGCCTGACTCTGAAGCAGCCCTGCTGCCTGCGGGGTCCGGGGCCTGGCTCTGAAGCAGCGCTGCTGCCTGCGGGGACCTCAGGCCTGGCTCTGAAGCAGCCCTGCCGCCTTCGGGGTCCCGGGGTCTGGCTCTGAAGCAGCGCTGCCACCTGCGGGGTCCCGGGGCCTGGCTCTGAAGCAGCGCTGCTGCCTGCGCGGTCCCGGGGCCTGGCTCTGAAGCAGCGCTGCTGCCTGCGGGGTCCCAGGGCCTGGCTCTGAAGCAGCCCTGCTGCCTGTGGGGCCCCGGGGCCTGGCTCTGAAGCAGCCCTGCCTGCGGCTTCCTGGGGCCTGGCTCTGAAGCAGCACTGACTGCAGCTTCCTGGGGCCTGGCTCTGAAGCAGCACTGCCTGCAGCTTCCTGGGGCCTGGCTCTGAAGCAGCGCTGCCTGCGGGGCCCCGGGGCCTGGCTCTGAAGCAGCCCTGCCTGCAGGGTCCTGGGGCCTGGCTCTGAAGCAGCGCTGCCTGCCTGGCTCTGAAGCAGCCCTGCCTGCAGGGTCCCGGGGCCTGGCTCTGAAGCAGCCCTGCCTGCGGGGTCCTGGGACCTGGCTCTGAAGCAGCCCTGCCTACAGCTTCCTGGGGCCTGGCTCTGAAGCAGCCCTGCCTGCAGGGTCCAGGGACCTGGCTCTGAAGCAGCGCTGCCTGCAGGGTCCCGGGGCCTGGCTCTGAAGCAGCCCTGCCTGCAGGGTCCAGGGGCCTGGCTCTGAAGCAGCGCTCCAGGGCCTGGCTCTGAAGCAGCGCTGCCTGCGGGGTCCCGGGGCCTGGCTCTGAAGCAGCGCTGCCTGCGGGGTCCCGGGACCTGGCTCTGAAGCAGCGCTGCCTGCGGCTTCCCAGGGCCTGGCTCTGAAGCAGGGCTTAGCAAAACCAAAGGGGATGATGGACGGAGTGTTGAACATTGCAAGCACTCACCCCCAGTCAACTGATCTGGGTTTAATCCATCATCATTCTTTAGCTCACTCCGCCACCCCAATTAACACATGGCCATATGCAAATCAGTCTGACCCTGTGCCTCATGGGAACAGTCCAGCCCGAACTGCCAAGCCATGTCTTCCCTGGACCGGAACCAAGCATCCTGGGACCAGTTTCTGGCTTACAGCCATCATCAGCCAGGCTATCTTGAATCCAGTGGCAAAGTGAGCAAGGGACCCACGTCTGGGCATACCCTGCCAACTTAGGGCGAACATAGCAAAACCAAAGGGGATGATGGACGGAGTGTTGAACATTGCAAGCACTCACCCCCAGTCAACTGATCTGGGTTTAATCCATCATCATTCTTTAGCTCACTCCGCCACCCCAGTTCAGACATGGCCATATGCAAATCAGTCTGACCCTGTGCCTCATGGGAACAGTCCAGCCCGAACTGCCAAGCCATGTCTTCCCTGGACCGGAAACAAGCATCCTGGGACCGGTTTCTGGCTTACAGCCGTCATCAGCCAGGCTATCTTGAATCCAGTGGCAAAGTGAGCAAGGGACCCACGTCTGGGCATACCCTGCCAACTTAGGGCAAGCATAGCAAAACCAAAGGGGATGATGGACGGAGTGTTGAACATTGCAAGCACTCACCCCCAGTCAACTGATCTGGGTTTAATCCATCATCTTTCTTTAGCTCACTCCGCCACCCCAGTTCAGACATGGCCATATGCAAATCAGTCTGACCCTGTGCCTCATGGGAACAGTCCAGCCCGAACTGCCAAGCCATGTCTTCACTGGACCGGAAACATGGATCCTGGGACCGGTTTCTGGCTTACAGCCATCATCAGCCAGGCTATCTTGAATCCAATGGCAAAGTGAGCAAGGGACCCACGTCTGGGCATACCCTGCCAACTTAGGGCGAACATAGCAAAACCAAAGGGGATAATGGACAAAGTGTTGAACATTGCAAGCACTCACCCCCAGTCAACTGATCTGGGTTTAATCCATCATCATTCTTTAGCTCACTCCGCCACCCCAGTTCAGACATGGCCATATGCAAATCAGTCTGACCCTGTGCCTCATGGGAACAGTCCAGCCCGAACTGCCAAGCCATGTCTTCCCTGGACCGGAAACAAGCATCCTGGGACCGGTTTCTGGCTTACAGCCGTCATCAGCCAGGCTATCTTGAATCCAGTGGCAAAGTGAGCAAGGGACCCACGTCTGGGCATACCCTGCCAACTTAGGGCGAACATAGCAAAACCAAAGGGGATGATGGACGGAGTGTTGAACATTGCAAGCACTCACCCCCAGTCAACTGATCTGGGTTTAATCCATCATCATTCTTTAGCTCACTCCGCCACCCCAATTCAGACATGGCCATATGCAAATCAGTCTGACCCTGTGCCTCATGGGAACAGTCCAGCCCGAACTGCCAAGCCATTTCTTCCCTGGACCGGAAACAAGCATCCTGGGACCGGTTTCTGGCTTACAGCCGTCATCAGCCAGGCTATCTTGAATCCAGTGGCAAAGTGAGCAAGGGACCCACGTCTGGGCATACCCTGCCAACTTAGGGCAAACATAGCAAAACCAAAGGGGATGATGGACGGAGTGTTGAACATTGCAAGCACTCACCCCCAGTCAACTGATCTGGGTTTAATCCATCATCATTCTTTAGCTCACTCCGCCACCCCAGTTCAGACATGGGCATATGCAAATCAGTCTGACCCTGTGCCTCATGGGAACAGTCCAGCCCGAACTGCCAAGCCATGTCTTCCCTGGACCGGAAACAAGCATCCTGGGACCGGTTTCTGGCTTACAGCCGTCATCAGCCAGGCTATCTTGAATCCAGTGGCAAAGTGAGCAAGGGACCCACGTCTGGGCATTCCCTGCCAACTTAGGGCGAACATAGCAAGGGCTGCCTGCGGCTTCCCGGGGCCTGGCTCTGAAGCAGCGCTGCCTGCGGGGCCCCGGGGCCTGGCTCTCAAGCAGCCCTGCCTGCGGGGCCCCGGGGCCTGGCTCTGAAGCAGCGCTGCTTGCGGGGTCCCGGGGCCTGGCTCTGAAGCAGCGCTGCCTGCGGCTTCCCGGGCCTGGCTCTGAAGCAGCCCTGCCTGCAGGGTCCAGGGGCCTGGCTCTGAAGCAGCGCTGCCTGCGGGGCCCCAGGGCCTGGCTCTGAAGCAGCGCTGCCTGCGGGGTCCTGGGGCCTGGCTCTGAAGCAGCGCTGCTTGCGGGGTCCCGGGGCCTGGTTCTGAAGCAGCGCTGCCTGCGGGGCCCCAGGGCCTGGCTCTGAAGCAGCCCTGCCTGCGGCTTCCTGGGGCCTGGCTCTGAAGCAGCACTGACTGCAGCTTCCTGGAGCCTGGCTCTGAAGCAGCACTGCCTGCAGCTTCCTGGGGCCTGGCTCTGAAGCAGCGCTGCCTGCGGGGCCCCGGGGCCTGGCTCTGAAGCAGCCCTGCCTGCAGGGTCCTGGGGCCTGGCTCTGAAGCAGCGCTGCCTGGGGCCTGGCTCTGAAGCAGCGCTGCCTGCCTGGCTCTGAAGCAGCCCTGCCTGCAGGGTCCCGGGGCCTGGCTCTGAAGCAGCCCTGCCTGCGGGGTCCTGGGACCTGGCTCTGAAGCAGCCCTGCCTGCAGCTTCCTGGGGCCTGGCTCTGAAGCAGCCCTGCCTTCAGGGTCCAGGGGCCTGGCTCTGAAGCAGCGCTGCCTGCAGGGTCCTGGGGCCTGGCTCTGAAGCAGCCCTGCCTGCAGGGTCCAGAAGCCTGGCTCTGAAGCAGCGCTGCCTGCGGGGCCCCAGGGCCTGGCTCTGAAGCAGCGCTGCCTGCGGGGTCCCAGGGCCTGGCTCTGAAGCAGCGCTGCCTGCGGGGTCCCGGGACCTGGCTCTGAAGCAGCGCTGCCTGCGGGGTCCCGGGACCTGGCTTTGAAGCAGCGCTGCCTGCGGCTTCCCAGGGCCTGGCTCTGAAGCAGGGCTGCCTGTGGCTTCCCGGGGTCTGGCTCTGAAGCAGCGCTGCCTGCGGGGCCCCGGGGCCTGGCTCTGAAGCAGCGCTGCTTGCGGGGTCCCGGGGCCTGGCTCTGAAGCAGCGCTGCCTGTGGCTTCCCGGGCCTGGCTCTGAAGCAGGGCTGCCTGCGGCTTCCCGGGGCCTGGCTCTGAAGCAGCCCTGCCTGCAGGGTCCCGGGGCCTGGCTCTGAAGCAGCCCTGGCTGCGGGGTCCCGGGGCCTGGCTCTGAAGCAGGGCTGCCTGCGGCTTCCCGGGACCTGGCTCTGAAGCAGCGCTGCCTGCAGCTTCCTGGGGCCTGGCTCTGAAGCAGCGTTGCCTGCGGGGTCCCGGGACCTGGCTCTGAAGCAGTGCTGCCTGCGGCTTCCCGGTGTTTGGCTCTGAAGCAGGGCTGCCTGCGGCTTCCCGGGGCCTGGCTCTGAAGCAGCCCTGCCTGCGGGGTCCCGGGGCCTGGCTCTGAAGCAGGGCTGCCTGCGGCTTCCCGGGGCCTGGCTCTGAAGCAGCCCTGCCTGCGGGGTCCCGGGGCCTGGCTCTGAAGCAGGGCTGCCTGCGGCTTCCCGGGGCCTGGCTCTGAAGCAGCCCTGCCTGCGGGGTCCCGGGGCCTGGCTCTGAAGCAGGGCTGCCTGCGGCTTCCCGGGGCCTGGCTCTGAAGCAGCCCTGCCTGCGGGGTCCTGGGGCCTGGCTCTGAAGCAGGGCTGCCTGCGTCTTCCCGGGGCCTGGCTCTGAAGCAGCCCTGCCTGCGGGGTCCCGGGGCCTGGCTCTGCCTTCTCCATAGAGGCGGCTGATTTATGCGGCAGACGCCAAACTATCTCATGGAATCCACAGAACCTCTTCCTCTGCTGCTGTTGCTTTTCTTCTTTGACGGACAGGTTTCATTTTTATTTTGTAAGTTGCCAAATAAATCTGAGTAACAGGGAAAATGTGTACATTCAGCAGCGACATTTCCCCCAAATGATGATCCCGCGCCGCGCCTGATCTCCCCACGCCATGGAGCTGGTTTTAATGGGGGGGGGGGGAGGCTCTTCACGCCACACTGGAAAGAGTAACATGGGTAAAAAAATATAGCAACAACCCATTGCAATGAAAAACATAATATTTCTAATTAGATTTAAAAAATGTATATGTTGTGCCACACTGTTTTCATACAGCGCAGCTTTTACCACATGCGTGGCCTCTTGGTGCTTCGCTCTGTTCCAATAGGCTCTTAAGTGGTTCTGTGGGATTGCGTCAGAACGCACTAACCTTGCAATTCGGACCCAATGGAGGGTCGGTGCTTCCGCACTTCTTCAAACTCCCCACAGCATAATCTGAACCGTATGTTGATTAGGAGTCGACCCAGGAAAATAGCACTGGATAAGGGGGACGTTGTTATTTAAAGACGAGAGGATTTTATCGTTCTTGGTCCAGCACCTGATTTCTAATGTTGCTTGTGATATATACCCAGTGCTTAATTTGTAAAAAAAATAAGTGCCAGGGCTCTAATCAGCAGGTCACTTCCACTTGCACTACCCACTCAATTACAGTAACAGCATAACTAATAAGTCACACTCCTACAAGCGTGACAACTCTGACAATATTAGGACCTCAAAGTTAAAAGAATTAATTTGTCAGCATGTATTAGACATTCTTAATGTCTATTGAATTAAGAAACACGGTTTTGTGCTCATCTATGAATTTTTTTAAAAAGCGCCACCATGTGGCAGACTGTCATAGGTACCGGTGCTGACAATTAAGTGCCGGTGCCGAGCACCGGAAACCACCGGCTCAACTTAACCACTGGATATACCTTTAAACAATCTCCATGACTTCAATACTCTAAAGCCTGTAGAAACTCTGGGACATAATTACAATGAAATGGCAGAGCGCTGCAAGCAATTTAGCTTTGGCAAGCTGCATCATTTAAAAAAATGTAGGGATGCGCCGTATTAAGAAGAATACTTTGCATCCCTGTGCGATCCCCTGTGCCAGTGCTACAAAAGCTGCCTAGCGCAAGAACAGACACTTGCACGATAGTGCAAAGGTGCTGTGTTGCAGGAATAATTGTAATAATTGTGTTTGTGCAGGAAGGGAAACCTTCCTGCACAAAAACAATCATTAATGGCGTTTTGCTCTTTCTATGTGTGCTGCAAAATGCAGCACACATACTTTGCATCCCTGTGCGATCCCCTGTGCCAGTGCTACAAAAGCTGCCTAGCGCAAGAACAGACACTTGCACGATAGTGCAAAGGTGCCTGTGTTGCAGGAATAATTGTAATAATTGTGTTTGTGCAGGAAGGGAAACCTTCCTGCACAAAAACAATCATTAATGGCGTTTTGCTCTTTCTATGTGTGCTGCAAAATGCAGCAAACATAGAGAGAGCAAAAAACGAGGAGAAAGAAAAGTATTTCTCCTCGTTGCGCCACATCAGTGCTTAATTTGAGCCGGTGGTGTCCGGTGCTCAGCAACAACACTTAATCATCAACACCGGCGCTTTTGATGAGCACAAGTTAAGGATACATTCTTTTACGGGGAGATTAAGGGATTTGCCCAGAATCACAGGATGTTGAGCCAACGCCAAGACTCGAAACTGGTTCCCTATCTCCGAAGTCGGCAGCTCTGTCCATTACGCCACATCTTCACCACACTTTCATGGTTAGTAGTTGGTTCTGTTTTAGGCAGCACTAACAGGAGAAATGGGCTGGTGCAAGCTGCCACCTGATGAGCGCCCCGGCACTTATTTTTTTACAAATTAACCACTTTACATTAATGCCTCCTTTTGAAAGACGTTAGTTTTTGGCTCTGCCTCACATTTATAGATCCTTGTAAATCTGGGGCAGTGTCAAAAAGCAATGGGTGTTGCATGGGAACAACCACAGCAACACCCATTGCGCGCCCCTTTCCTGTAGAAAACTGCGTCGCGGAGGACCATATTTACAAGGTGGCGTTGAGCCACGCAAGTTGGCTTAGCGTCGCCTTGTAAACATGAGCACTGCGCCACTGGAGCGTCTGAAAAAGTGACGCTCCGGTGGTGCAGTGCCCTTGAAACTATGTGCCCCTGTGTGTTCCTAGAGCTCGAACACATGTACAATATATGTAATGCATATAAAAAATATCAAGGGCTCAAGGGCTTTGATGTGTTTCCTAAGGCAGACAACCATCTACTGCGCTATACGAAAGCGCTCTGCGATTCAAAGGATGTTCAGCGCGACCGGTTCAGAAATGCACATTGGGTTTATAAAATGCTATAAAGTTTCCCTGACAACAAGCAATCAGTTTCCAATCTACGTTGATACTTTAATACAATATACAAATCAATTGAAAGGTTATCGAAGTCTGTGGAAACATGAGGACCATTTTTACTTCTCTTGTAAAACCAACACAATGCGAATGTAAGAGTTCATAATCCTCAAGCGATGAATCCTCGAGCGATGAATCCTCAAGCGATGAATCCTCGAGCGATGAATCCTCGAGCGATGAATCCTCAAGCGATGAATCCTCGAGCGATGAATCCTCGAGCGATGAATCCTCGAGCGATGAATTCTCAAGCTATGAATCCTAAATGTTGTTCAAACACAAAGTCAAAATCCTTTAACTCAAGTATCCTCCTTCACTGTATCCAATTCGTCAAATAATGCACTTGTCCTATGACAATCCGTGCACCTAGATTGCATCTAGAATGTATCCATATTCCTTATTCATCATTCCCCTCCTCACTGAAAAGATGCAGGATTTGGAGCAAGACTTGTCTTCGCAGGACAGGTGTTCATCATGCACGCAAGAAATATAGGATGCAATCGTACAGTTAAAAGATTCAAAACTTAAACTTGGGTTGTAATTTAGAACGTATTCAAATGTAAATTCTTTGTAAGTAGCCAGACTTTCCCACCCATTATATATTTGGGTACCAGAGTTTCCTATCAGCATAAAGCTAGCTTTGGCTTTTTCTAATGTCTCTTGTGCTGACTTTTGGATTTCTTAGAGTTCTGTTAAATGTTATTAGAGTGAGGGAAATTAAGTTGGCAGGTCCAATGCAATATTCTGGGATGACATTCATACTTACAAATGAAAGATGCCATCCCTCTGGCTGAATTGTTGTGGGTTCATTTTCTAACCACAATACCTTTCTCTAATCATCTTCTTGAAACACATCTCGGGTATTGCTGAGGATAACTTGGTGGCAGACAGGCGTCCATGCCTAATTCTTTACTCCATGCCGAATTAAAAGGCAAATTGAAAACCCGTGAGTTATCAAAACTTGTGCCATTCCATAAACTAATAATACGGTGTACCAAGATTTGTGGAAACTCTTCAGACGGGGTTACCCCAGTCAATGCACAGAAATGTCAAATCGTCAACTACTAAAATGACAATACAGTTTTGACTCTTTGATAAATCTTCTGCCAAGGTAGAGATGGAACAGGCCATGGACTCAAAAGACCCACGTGTTTAGTGTGTGGAATCTTTTTTTTAACACAAGTAGAACGTGACTGAACATACAGTTTTACTTCTGCAAAAAGAGTTGACCACCAAAATGTCTTCAGCGGCTCTTAATGTTTTAGCAATTCCAGGATGTCCAGCCGTTTTAGAATCATGAGCCAACTCGGCTGAGTGAGCTGAAGATAAATACAGAGCCGCTCCCCGATACAATACCTCATCCTCTCTCTTCCACCTTCTTTTTCTATGAGCGAGGCTTCCGTATCAATGGGCTGTAATTATCTATATACTTTTGTTAGAAATGCTTCAACTTTGATCATAGTTTTATGAATGACTATATTGAGCTTCAGTTGACATAATCATTAGGAGGTCACTGACTACCTTATTTTTGTTTTCAGGTTGATTCTGCAGGGATAAGGTATAAATAAGCCTTGCGATTGTTCGGACCTTGTTTATAGTTAAAAATAATAAAAAATGAACATGCTCCATCGAGGCTAGTAGGGAGTCAGTGCTGTCCCGGATTTAAAAACTGCAGATTTCTCTGATCATGCTCCTGTGTGCCTCGCTCCCAAAAAATAATAACTCCATTTGTCTTGGATGGCGTGGATCAGTTGGCGTTACCTTCTATAGTGGTGCTCTATAGGGGAGAGGCAGCGGATCCTGTGTGCCTCTTCCCCAGAGCCCACCATAGAGAAAACCATCACCCTGCAAACCACATCACTCATGCCTATTTATGCAAGCAGAAGATCGAAATGGAGTCATTATTAAGTCTATTGAGGGAGAGGATGTGGCGCAGCGGCCAGATCTTCCGACTCAGGAGCTCAGGATCCAGGTTCGAGACTCGGCGTCGGTACAACATCCTGGGATTCTGAGCAAATCACTTCATCTCCCCGTGCCCATGGACAGCGCCTGGATACCCTCACGGGTGATAAGCCGCGCTATATAAATCTACAGCCTATATAAATCTACAACCTAAAAGAGGCTTGACTTTTTTTCTCCTGTATCTGGTTTCTGAGGCATCTTAGGGTGGAGCCAAGTCGTTCTGACTTCTTGTTTTCTTGTTTCTTTGTATTGAGGCAGGTCTAGGTCTTCCTCGTCCTTTTGTTCAGTTATGTCTGGAATTTTCCAACCAGTTGCTTACACTAGAGTCTTTGTGACATTGAATATGAGTTAATATTGTGTTTAGGCTCTTTTAGTTGAGCATTGCTACAATTGTCCATTATTTTAGCCTTCTGATATTATCAAATAGCTATTCATTTTATGCCCTTTCAAAATGCTCATGGAAATCAGGGAACATTCTGGTCCTATAATGGTGACTAAGCCTGCTAAACCCTGATGAAGGGCTGTGCCGATCCCTGGAATGAGTGTGCCTGTGAGGTGTGTGTTGCATCATGTACTAAAACCCCCCTTTTGTAAATACTGAACAGTGGATAAGAGCTGTAAACATGGGGGTTTGGCCTGGCACCCCTATATTATTGTCTGCCGCACCCCTAAATGCGACAGGTAGCATGCAGCGCCTGCAGGTCACAAGATTGCTTTCTAAAGCTTGGCTCATTTGAACAATTCCTTAACTGCTAAATACATTCAGCATCAAGTTAAAATGAAAGACTTGCACTGCACTTAAAAAACAATTAAACCATTTCTTTACTCCTTCAGAGAATCAGTGAAACTGCGTCTTCAGGGTAATCTACACACATTAGCTTGATGTGGGGGATAATGTATGAGTCACTGTCATGTATGCATTAGTGAAATTCAAGTCTTATTGTCAACTCTCCCTTTTTTTTAAGTGGGTCTGTAACAAAAACCTTATTTGATATTTTTTTTCAAGTTATCCTTTCCAAAGAATGAATCATTTGTGGTCCATTTTTAGATCACTAGTTATCTCACTGAACTTTATCTTCTGCTCTCAGGGCTCTTCTAACCCCTTAGTGCTTCGAAGGGAATGTATGGTCACAAGGATTGGCATCATGTGGGGGCAGTCCAGCCAGTACATACACTGACACGGGGGGCACACTGACAGTAGAAAACAGACACAGCGCTACCAACAGCGCTCACAGAGGCACTGACACAGGGTCAGCAACACTGTCACTGCCACAGGAGCACAACAACGACAGGGGGTACTGACATGGTTACAGTGACTAAGGAGCACAGGCAGGAGGACCGTACAAGGAGACACTGACACACGGGCACTGACACAGGGTCAGCAACACTGCCACTGCCACAGGAGCACAACAGTGACAGGAGGTACTGACATGGTTACAGTGACTAATGAGCACAGGCAGGAGGACAGCACAAGGAGACACTGACACACGGGCACTGACACAGGGTCAGCAACACTGCACTGCCACAGGAGCACAACAACGACAGGGGTACTGACATGGTTACAGTGACTAAGGAGCACAGGCAGGAGGACCGTACAAGGAGACACTGACACAGAGGTACTGACACAGGGTCAGCAACACTGTCACTGCCACAGGAGCACAACAACGACAGGGAGTACTGACATGGTTACAGTGACTAAGGAGCACAGGCAGGAGGACCGTACAAGGAGACACTGACACAGAGGCACTCCCACAGGGTCAGCAACACTGTCACTGCCACAGGAGCACAACAACGACAGGGGGTACTGACATGGTTACAGTGACTAAGGAGCACAGGCAGGAGGACCGTACAAGGAGACACTGACACAGAGGCACTGACACAGGGTCAGCAACACTGTCACTGCCACAGGAGCACAACAACGACAGGGGGTACTGACATGGTTACAGTGACTAAGGAGCACAGGCAGGAGGACCGTACAAGGAGACACAGAGGCACTGACACAGGGTCAGCAACACTGTCACTGCCACAGGAGCACAACAGTGACAGGAGGTACTGACATGGTTACAGTGACTAATGAGCACAGGCAGGAGGACAGCACAAGGAGACACTGGCACAGAGGCACTGACACAGGGTCAGCAACACTGTCCCTGCCACAGGAGCACAACAGTGACAGGAGGTACTGACATGGTTACAGTGACTAAGGAGCACACGCAGGAGGACCGTACAAGGAGACACTGACACAGAGGCACTGACACAGGGTCAGCAACACTGTCACTGCCACAGGAGCACAACAGTGACAGGAGGTACTGACATGGTTACAGTGACTAAGGAGCACAGGCAGTAGGACCGTACAAGGAGACACTGACACAGAGGTACTGACACAGGGACAGCAACACTGTCACTGCCACAGGAGCACAACAGTGACAGGAGGTACTGACATGGTTACAGTGACAAAGGAGCACAGGCAGGAGGACAGTACAAGGAGACACTGACACAGAGGCACTGGCAAACATGCACTGTGACAGGCAAATCAGCACTGGCGATAGGACACTGGCACATTGAACTCTGAAACAGATCATCAATAGGTACATGGGACCAGAGACACAGGAACGCAGACGTGGGGCGCAAAGACTAATGCTGAGACACTGCCACGGTGCCGTTTCACGGGGACACTTGCACAAGAGACTAGGATACTGACACTAAGCTAGTGATACTAGGGCACAATAGGAATACATAGACACAGCATAGGGACTGTGCCACAGGGACACGGTTGGGAGGATGTAACACCAATGTACTGAAAGATGGATACTGAGAGGGGGTGCTGACCCAAGTACACTGCCACTGGGACAAGCACTCTAGAACACTAACACTGGCATGGGGATATTAGAATGGGGACAGTGTCACTGGAACCTTGAAATGAATCACAAACATGGACACTAGGCCACTGAATCAAGGGCTCCAGCAATCACATGGCAACACCGATCGATTGGAGGCCACTTCCACTAGGACACAGTACCAACACTAACTTGGGGATTTTGACTTGGCAACAGTGATCTTGGGGCACTCACAGAGGATACAAAATTGATGTTGAAACAACAGCATGCTGCAGTGACACTGGGAGGCTCACATAGGGACACTAGGATACTCACACAATGTCACCAGGGTGTAACACCAGAGGTGAAACAATAGGGAACTACTTTATGCTTACTGATATGGGGACCCTGACACTGGAATACTGATTACAACAGCACTGACTTGGGGGCACTGACATAGAGACACAGGCACTGACACTAAAATGGTGACATTAACATGGACATTGGGTTCTGCAACACTGCTAAGGGTTACTGCCACAGAGACACTGCCTGAGTACATAGACACTGACAACAGGACACTAACACAGATACACTGAAACTGATAAGGGGTCATTGACATTCGAATGCTGGCATTGGCACATGGGCAAAGATACAGAAGTACTAAAATGGGGCATATAGAATGGAACATTTACGCTGGGGCACTGACAATGGGGCATGCATAGATGGGGAAAAAAGGACATTTGCATCAACACTGGGATACTGATGGTGGAAACAAACTGAGAGACTGGTACATATGCACTAACATTGACATGGGTTCTCTGACCCAGTAATAGTGACAGGTCCTCAAACACTAATGCGGAGACAATGGCGTCAGCATTGGACCACTGACACAAGGATACTGCTGCACATGTTTACTGACACCAGCAATAAGATTGTGACATTGCAGAAGGGCACTGTTAGAAATGGAGTTTCTGTTTGGCAGAGGTATGCACCCTGTCCAAGCAGGAACCAACACTAGTCAGGGTAAGCTAGATACACACTAAAAGATAATCTCACTCTCTGGGAGCTTGGCACAGAACAGTCAGGCTTATCTTAAGAGGCAATGTGTATTTGTGCAACACACACTCACACACACACACGCACACACAGTAACACAATGAAAACACCACAAAAATACTCTACACTGGTAAGAGGTACCAGAGACAGGCTGCAGGCACACAGAGCAGTAGGAGCAGAGAAATGTCCACTTTCTAAACGTGGCATTTCTAAAATAGTAATATTAAATCCAACTTTATCAGTAAAGAGGATTTATCATTACCATTCCAAAGATATAAAACATGAGTCAGCCACTCCTTTCTAATCGGGAATTACAGCTTAAAGGTGTATTAAGGAATTCCCAATGTTAACCAAAGAGAGGAGTAGGCCTCACAGTAGTGAAAGACGAATTTAGCTGTGAGTCACTACCAGGACATACAGAACTTAAAAGTACATGTCCTACCTTTTGCTTACACAGCACCCTACCCAATGAGCTAATTATGGCCTACCTTAGGGGTGACCTATGTGCAATAAAAGAGGAATTTAAGGCTTAGCAAAGGGTTTTAAATGCCAAGTCGAAGTGACAATAAACTGCACACACAGGTCTTGCAGTGGCAGGCCTGAGACAGGTTTGAAATGCTACTTGTGTGGGTGTCACAATTAGTGCTGACAGCTCTCTAGTAGCATTTAGGTTACAGGCCCTGGGTATATGGTATACCACTTTACAAGGGACTTATAATTAAACTAAATATGCCAATTGTGTATACACCAATGTTACCATGTTTAAGGGAGAAGTGCATGCACTTTCGCACTGGTCAGCAGTGGTAAAATGCTCAGAGTCCTAAGGCCAGCAAAGAGAATCAGCAAAAACAGGAGGTAAGCAGGCAAAAGGTTTGGGGGAAGACCACCCTAAGGATGACAGGTCTAACAGGAACCAACACAGAGACACTTCAATTGGGTCTCTGGCACTTGAGCATCAACATTAGCTCAGAAAAACTAGCACGTGGCACACAGACAGTAGAATGCTGATGGGGGGCTCTGACACGGAGACACTGACAAAAGAGCACTGATATGGGTATACTGACTCAGGAACACAGGGTTATTGATACTGACAGTGGAACACTTGCACAAACATTTGGAAGTCCCTCACTGCCACTTGGACACAGCCACAGACACTCGCGGCCAGCATGACTTGCGGGTGGGGGGGGGCAGGGGGTCGCGCGTGGATGAGGGGTTTAATTTAATAATAAAAGAAATGTAAACGTACCTTCCCGCCGGCCAGGTCCCGCGGCGTCTCTGCTTCTGCTCTCCTGCCTCCGGCAGGAACAGGAAGGAGACAGCCCGGCTGCCACCCTAAGCCAATCACAACGCTGCCCAGCCAGGCGCTAATGGCCAGGCCATATTCTCCATGTAGGCTGTATTGCGATGCTGACACATTTGTTGCTCTGATTGTTTGTCTTATTGCTGGTCTAGTGCCCGCTAAACCCATCATTGTTCCAGCGGCAGCTCCTCCGTTAAGGCAGAGGAGCGTTGCCCCACTGCTTTCTCAGCAGTAAAAAAAGGAAAAATAAAATGCTAAAACAGGTTACTATCATTTTATTTTTCATTGCTAGGCCTATTCAAGGCCGAGGCTGGGCTGGGCCATCCTGGTTGACGCTGTGGGAAGAGGAGTGGTGGGCACTGCTACAAGTGCGCATGTCAGTTTGGCCAGCCGTCCTACGGCACTTAGGTTTCTCCAACCCAGCTGTGTTCCACAGCCTGGTGGAGAAATGGCACAGACGCCCTGTGCCTGAGTGAGCCTCAAACCAGCCCGCTCAGACCAATCCTGGCCCTGCTCTCATGCTTGGAATAGCATGAGAGCAGCGTCTGGATTGGATGGGGAGTCAGGGAGCCTGTGTATGGACTTCTGTAGTCGAGAGGAGCAGAAGACCATCAAGGCCACGGCCGCAGGTAAGTGCTATTTATCTCTTAGCATTTTTCTTCCCTGTGCTGCCCCCCCCACTGCCCCCTAAGATAAGATATCGATGATCCGATCTTATAAAAACCCGTGTATCGAACCATATTTTTGAGAGGGACTTCATGCCAGGGTTATAGAGGCAGAGGCCATGCCAGTTTGTAGTAACAACTTTCGTCGAAGGTGGCTACGGAGAGAAGTGTGAAGTGTGGAGAGAAGTTTGAAGTGGCCTTCGAACAGTCGCTGTTTATGTTCCAGCCTTGTACTAGCTGGAATACTTGCTATTTGAGAACAAAGACAGTAGTATGGTGGGCAAACCATCTCTAAAACATGAGAGCAGGCTTGCTGTTAATGGCTTCAGCTAAACGTTAGCGTAGCGCTTAGAAATAGCTTAAGGGTGTTAGGAGGATATCAAATCGATAACCGTGTTAGAGGTTTTCTTGCTATTTTCATTTTCCATAACATGTGTTGCTGCATTACTAATCATTTTCTGTGCGGTTACCTTTCAAATGCTATGTACTAGGTTGGGATTTTAATATATACATTTTAAAATACATATACCCTTCCATAGTGGAAGCTTGAGTGTGTTATTCATTAACAAAAGATGGTTTGGAGTTCCACTGTGCCCCTGAACACATCATGTGGGACTGACTGCTACCAGGAAACACTTCCTATACAGTATTGCTGAGTGGGTTGTGTATGGGTTGCAGTTCAACTGGATTTCTAGTTCGTGTTTGCACATTCACTAAATCCTTGTAGCAGGGGGTTAGAAATCCAACTCCTGCGACTCGATGATGGGGGAAGGGGAGCGGATCATGGGCACTGAAAAAGCAACAGGGACACAAGTGACTAGGGAACAATGACACCAATATGGGGACACAAATAGTTGGATTTCCTCCTAGGGCCCGTCCTTGTTGTTATTTTATATTGCTTCCCGGGGAAGAGGACGCGCCCCTCTTTTTCCTCGCTCTTTCATTGTTTTATGACACTAATAGATGGACATTATGATTGACACTGATATGAGGAGAGTGATACTGTGAGTGACATTGACACTAGGACATGGGGACCGAGGCACACAAGGTCATTGCAACAGGCAGTAAAATGTAACAAAGGGTCACTGACAACGAGGCAAGAGGACACAAGGATATAAATGAATGGACATAAACGCTAGAGATAAAGACTGGGAGGTCAGTAGACGCTCGGACCATGAGCATCAGACCGAGTAGGTCTAGGGTTCCAGGTACACAACAATGTTCTTTAGAAGCCACACCAGCACCAGGAAGGCGTAACGTTGGCAAATACTGCTCTTCACCAATACTTCCTAGCCTATAATACTGTGATAATGCATGTTTCTAGGGTAATGTATCCATGTATTTATGTGGTGTTTCTATAGCACAAATCTAGCCCAAAGGCAGCGGAGCACTGTAGAGAGTAAAAGCCTGGCATAAAGTCACCCTGTGATGTTAATGCTTTGGGAAGTAGAGTTCTTTAAAGAGGCGCATCTCAAGCTCTTCCCTAAATTGGAACCATGTTGGTGCGGTCCTAATGGCTACCTGGATGCGGTTCCGGATCTTTGGTGCATCGATGGAAAAGGCCTGCTGCCTTTAACCTTCTCAGTCTGCAGTCTGATGCTGGCCTGGCTGTTTTGTGCTGAGAACCACCGAAGATGGTGACTTTGTCTGCAAGATAAGCGGGGACGCTGGTTGTGATGGCTTTGCAAATGATGCTGCATGAAGACAACCTATCAGCTTCAACCCATAATAACTCCTTAACCCTTCCCAAAACAATGTCAGCCTCAGAAAACGTGAGTTCTCAGAATACACATTTTTTTGTTTCCATCACTGGAAGGAATCCACCTTTTTTTGCTGTCACGGTGCAGAAATGGGGGTGGTGATCAGAGTAAACCTGCTGCGTGTGGAGGAGAACAGGGGCTTGTGTTTCTCTCATTGGTCGAGCCTTCAGCATTTACATGGCACCGCCTGCCACCTTCCACCGGCCTAATTAATTTGGGAACACTCACACTGCATGCAGGCGCAAGGAGGGAACGAGAACAGTATAGAGGGGGGGAGAGCAGGGGGGGGGTCTGACACTGTGTGGAGGGGGGGGCGGGATCTGACACTGTGTGGAGAGGGGGGGATCTGACACTGTGTGGAGAGGGGGTCTGATACTGTGTGGAGAGGGGGGACGGGATCTGACACTGTGTGGAGAGGGGGGGGGGGTCTGATACTGTGGCTCAATGCTGTATTTGTGTGTTAAACTGGTACTAATGAGATGAAACATCTGCCCAGACAGGTTTAACGTGTAAAATTGACAAAATAATGAAGTAATACAAGGTGTGCTGCCTTAAGCGGCAACACTTTCCTTTGCCTGCCACATAATTTAGTCAACCTTGCAGCACAATTTGGTCCTCTCCTGCCGCATAATTCCGGTGGCCCTGATTATAAAGAGTTGCATTTCGACTTTTCCTCTCAGCGAAGTCTCCCTGCCAGTACCGAATGAGACCTACAGCAGGGTTCAGTGGCCCCGTCGTTTTAAGGCCTCTCCATCTACAAACCGTTTTCAAGTCTTGAAGAAGCTTCGAATAAAAATGTATTTGAAATTAAACATTCATTTGGCTTAGTAGGGGAGATACATTAGAGAGTGGTTTTAGAGTGGCTGCTCGACCGCCATGTCTGAGGGCATTTGCCACACCGTTGGCACAAGAGGGCTGCAAGGAAACACAGTGAGGACAGCTCCTATGGAGCACAAGGACACAGTGTGCGCTGGAGAAAATAACACATGCGTACTGGTGAGGTCTGATATACAACAACCGCTTGGCAGACATTGCCTAGCAGTGCACTCTGCCTGTGCCTCCCCACCCCCACCCCCTCCAAAATATCCTGGAAACTAGCCCCCTCCAAACCTTCCTCCTTTTCTGTGCATCCGCAGCTAGCAAAACCGACACTCCTTTCTCAGCTGGAAAGAGCTTTGTTCCTGTTAACATTTCACGTTTTACTTTCTCTTACATTTCCGAAGAGTATTTGCTTTTTCCAGAATTTTGTGTTTTGAAGTTTTTTTATGCAATATATTACCCATGTATCGATATAGTGCATAGTGTGAAAAGAGTTTCCTCTAGGTCTGAGTGAATTTCTCTGAGTGCCCATCAGTGGATGATAAAGGGGTTCAGAATACATGCTCATCCAATCATTGTCCTCTCTACAGAGTGCACAGAGCAGTGGGCAAGTGTGCCAATTGTAATTGTGATAATATACGAGAGTATGCGAAGGAGGTACATAGCTGTCAAAATATTGGCAGGGCGAAAGTGAGGGAAAATGAAGTGCTTACAGGTGCGTTGTGTGCGGGGGTGGCGCACATGCAGGAGAAAGTGAAAAGGGCGCTGATGAGGAAAGAGATGATTGGTGAGATGTGCAGATGCAGTGTTTTAGAAAGATACGAGAAGGAAAAACAGCATAAGTGTCTAATCGAGAGAGTGATGTGAACAGGAGTAATAAGGTGACTGAGACACTCGGAAGATCACTGGCCCTTCAACAAACCCCAGTAATGTTTAATTCACATTACTGTGTGTTTGTGTGTGTATATCTATCTATCTATATATATCTATCTATATATATATATATTTACTGAAAATACTATAACTCGTGCCCTGCACAGTTTTCTCATCAAAGATTTTACAGCATATGCTGCAGTGATACTATCAATGATGTCATAGAAGATGTCATGAGTGATGTAATATGTGGGTAATTAGCAGTGCATGGCGAGGGCGCGAGTTATAGTTATTTGAGATAATGGTAACTATAACTGCTGAATATGGTTTTGTGTTTGTAAAATCTGAGCCTAACTATAACCTCCCTGTAACCTTTGTTTTTTTCAGTGAATTTCGATTTTTTTTAATGCTATTTCCTAACTATAACATCCGTGCACATCAGGGGGTTGGCCGCAGGGCCTGCTCCCAACCTCCCACATGCAGTCTGCCCAACCCCGCACGCCGGCTTTTCACCCCAGGGACCCCATCTATCGGTGCCTGATGTATTTTTGACCGGGAGGGAGGCATGGGGCCCCCCCTCCTCAGTCCGCTTTTGGCCCTGGGGACACCTTCCCCTGTGGCCCGGCAACATTTTTCAGGGGGCATGAGGCTCCCCTACCCAGGCCGAATTCGGCCCTGGGGACCCCATCCCACAGGGCCGGTAGCAAAGGGATGGAGGTTGCAGGGGGCCATTTGTCATTTGAGATGTCATCAGTGATGTCATAGAACATGTCATGAGTGATGTACTATGTGAGGTCATAAGCACCTCATGGCGGGGCCGCAAGTTATAGTTAGCTCTGCTACAACTGGTGAATTTCTGTATTTTGTTTAGTTCAAAACGTTAATGTTGTCACGGACATATTCACCTAACTATAACGTTACTTTAACCTTTGGTTTTTTCAGTCTCTATATATATATATTTACACACATGCACACAGTCTTGCTCATTGCCCGCTGTGGGTGGCCCTGTCATTTTTATCTTTGTCCCTTTGTGTGCCCCCCTAAAGACGTCACTTTCTATAGTGAGGGATATGCAAAATGTATAAGGGCCAGACGTCCTTTGTCCACTGAGGCAGACATGCTTGTGTCTCCTTTTAACTTGGGTCATCATTATTTAAATGGTTTAGCACTTTAAACACCGAGGGGCCTATTACATAATCTGCAGCATGATTTTTTAATGCACAACGCGCACAACAAATTAGCGGCTCCTGATGCGGAGCATTAATTTGGAGCCATTTTGGATTGTATGTAAACTCCTTCCAGTCTGTGCCTCCCGGAAGTGGTCGTATTTCTGTGCTTCTTTTGAAATTCAAATAAGAGGCATAGAAATGCACCCAAATGTTTACGTACAGCATAATGTATTATTCTGACTCCAGTCCTCGAAAACCTGGGGTCAATGTTTTTCGGAGCCCTGAAATGCTTTCAGTAAGAGGGGAGAGTAAAGATATAAGCTTGTCAGTGTGCATGCACGTATTGCGTTTCCATATACATACGCATTAGAAGATGCGGGAGGGTGACCAGACTTGGGAACCCAAAAATTGTATTTCCATAAGCATAGAAGTTGGACTACACTTTTGCCTTGACATGGCGTACAGAATGACGTAAGTGACAGTGCTCGCCAACATATAAAACACTGACAGTGAGGGAATAAGGGCAATGCTTAATTTGCAAAAAAATAAGTGCAGGAGTCCTCGTCAGGAGGCCACTGCAGTTTGCACCACACATTGCCACTGTACTTACACAACTACTAACCATCACACTGAAGTGTGACAATTCAGACTGTTCGAGGCCGCCAACGCTTTAAGAATGGCTTGGGTGGCAGGCATTAGTTGTTGTTAATGCATATTGAATTAACAAACAACTGTTTTTCTGCTCATCTTTGAATTACTCAAACAGCGCCACCATGTGGCAGCTGTCATAACTGCAGGTTCAGGCAATTAAGTGCAGGTGCCGGCAATTAAGTGCCGCTGCTGAGCACCCAAAACCACCGGCTCAAATTAAGCACTGAATGGGAGTAATTTACTGCAATTTTTTATATTATGGTCTCGATTATATGTATTGGGGCGGAAAAGCTGATTGTTACTTAGGTTTCCAGACTTTTTTTCCACACTGCGCCTTTTTGACACATTTCCAGTGAACCAGTGAGATGTGGTAGTTATGCTGCCCGAGGGGTAGGGAGGAAATGCTGAATGTTATGCCTGAAATTACTGGGATACGATGTAAAGATGGTGGAACGGGCTGGTGGTAGTGGGATTACCGGTCTTAGCCCTTTATGTTGTATTTCATGGCCAAGTTCATTACCAAGGGCTATGCAACGACCTGTGTAACCATAGAGTAGGACTTACTTTCCGCCGTGCTTAACCCCCACAGTCAGGGCTATCACTGAGTCTCACACAGCCATTTACACACAGAGATGTCCCACGGATGCCCATATCACCCCGAGCTCATCCGCTGGTGCTTGGTCAATCTTTGGAGGGGATTCAGTGTACTACAAATTAGCACAGCCAAAGCCATCAATAATTTAACATAAAGACAGAGGGATGTCTAAAAATATGATTTTATCACTGGACACTACTTCTTGACAAGGTCTGAACAAGTAGCATAAGAAGGAAACCAGCAGCACAGAAGAATCAGGTCCTACAACATTATCAGGAAGTATATTCTAGGTAGTGCTCAAGCCAACGGGCAGGGAATAAACATAACGTGCATTTGTAAAGCACACGTTCACCCAAGGGTATCTTGGCGCCGAATACCAGAGGTTTCGTTTACCCAGCTCAAAGGTACTCATTTTATCAACCTCAGAAGGATGAAAGGCTGAGTGGACCCACTGGGATTTGAACCTGCGACCATGAGGTTGAACACCGGCCCCTACAGTGGACACATTAGTCCATCACACCCAACTATTATTGACCTCAGAAGGATGAAAGGCCAGGATTTGAACCTGTGACCATGAGGTCGAATATGGATCCGTACCCTGGGCGCATTAGTCCACCACACCCAACTATTATTGACCTCAGAAGGATGAAAGGCCAGGATTTGAACCTGTGACCATGAGGTCGAATATGGATCCGTACCCTGGGCGCATTAGTCCACCACACCCAACTATTATTGACCTCAGAAGGATGGAAGGCCAGGATTTGAACCTGCGACCATGAGGTCGAATATGGATCCGTACCCTGGGCGCATTAGTCCACCACACCCAACTATTATTGACCTGAGAAGGATGAAAGGCCAGGATTTGAACCTGTGAGCATGAGGTCGAACACCGGCCCCTACAGAGAACACATTAGTCCATCACACTCAACTATTATTGACCTCAGAAGGATGAAAGGCCAGGATTTGAACCTGTGAGCATGAGGTCGAACACCGGCCCCTACAGTGGACACATTAGTCCATCACACTCAACTATTATTGACCTCAGAAGGATGAAAGGCCAGGATTTGAACCTGTGACCATGAGGTCGAATATGGATCCCTACCGTGGGCGCATTTGTCAGCTCAGCCAACAGACCCACTTAAATGTCGCATGAAATAACTGGTTACGATACGTTAGAGTTGTCTCCTATACCCAGTGGTGATACCCTGATGTGGTGATACACCTCAGAATGACCCCTAAGTTTAGAGTGAAAAATGCAGCCAGTGCAAGACGTGATGAATGAATGAATGACAATTTATTGAGCGCGATAGCTACCCTTAGGCGTCCTAGCGCTGCGGACAATACGGGCATAAAAGACACTTGGGGCTGTCCGGGTTTATTGAAACAGAGAAGTCTTAAGGAGCTTACGGAATGAGAGTATATTAGATTCTGATCGCAGATGCGGGGGGAGAGAATTCCATAGCTTGGCCGCGTTGTACGAGAACGAGCGGCCACCACATCTAGTTCTTTTTATCCTGGGTACTTTGGCAAGAAGAGAGGAGGATGACCTAAGCTGTCTAATCGGCCGGTAGGGAGTGATCAGCGGTTGATTTATGGCGGGGCCTGTCTTCCAGAAGGCCCTGTGGGTGATACAGAGGGCCTTGAATTTAATTCTCTCCCGGACTGGGAGCCAATGTAGGCTTCTAAGGCCAGGACTGATAGGAGATCGACGGGGAGTCTGAAGAAGCGTTCGAGCGGCACAGTTTTGAATGACCTGAAGCTTATTCAGAGTGGATTGCGGGGCTCCCAGAAAGAGGGCATTTCTGAAGTCCAGGCGTGACAGAATAAGACCCTGGACCATGATCTGTCTCGCCTGGAATGGAAGTAAGGGGAGAACCTTCCGAAGCAGCCTCAGTAGACCATAGCAAGTGGCCGCGAGTTTGGTTGCTTGGTGATTGAAGCTGAGGGTGTTATCCAGCCATATACCCAGGCTCTTGATCGTGTCCTTGGGCACTGGGGCAGAACCAAGACAAGATGGCCATAGTGAATTCATAATGTACTTGGGGACATTGCCTAGGAGCATGAGCTCCGTCTTGTCTCCGTTCAGCTTTAGGCAGGATGCTGTCATCCATTTAACCACCTCCTCCAAGCATTCACTCAAGTTGTTATGGGCTATGTTAGGCCGATTGAGAGCCACCACTAGCTGAGTGTCGTCGGCATAGGTGATGATTTTTATGCCGAACGGACGGACAATTTCAGCTAGGGGGCTCATATATATGTTAAACAGCGTGGGGCTCAGGGAGGAGCCCTGAGGCATCCCACAGCCAAGAGGTTTGCTGGGGGAGGTGATTTCGCCCTCGAAAACCTGAAAACTGCGGTCTGCCAGAAATGACTTGAACTACTTGATGGCATTTCCCGTTACTCCCAATTTGGAGAGTCGTTGTATTAATATTTCGTGGTTTACAGTGTCAAATGCAGCGCTTAGATCAAGGAGAATGATTGCTGCCGAGCCCCCTTGGTTCAAGATCATTCTGGCTTCTTCGGTTACTGCAAGGAGTGCGGTTTCGGTCCCGTGCATGGGCCGGAAACCCGTCTGAGAGAGATCGAGCAAATGGTTGCTCTCCAGAAAATCTGTCAGTATAGTATTGACATGTTTCTCCAGGACCTTGCACAGCCATGGTAGTAAAGAGATCGGCCGATAATTACTGGGGTCCTCCTGATCCAGATTGGGTTTTTTCAGGAGGGCCTTGACCATGGCACATTTCAGGGGGCGGAACTGTGCCCGAGGACAAAGAGGCATTAAGCAGGTCAAGTATAGTGGGGAGAATGTTGCTGATCGCTGGCAGCAAGGCATGCGGGGCGCCGGGTCTAGAGGAGAGCCAGATTTCACCTGATGCATGATAAGATCCAATCTAAGGTGGTCAAGTGGGGGAAAAGTGCCCAGGGTAACTGAGGAAGGAGGGGCCATATTTAGGGGCTGGTCGAGTGTTATGTCTGTTGGGGGGGGCGGGAAGGAAGTGTATATTGTTAATATTTTCTGGGAAAAAAACTCTGCTAGGTTATTACAGCGGGTTTGTGTGTTGTTCATATTTGGTGACTTTTCCGGGAGTTTAAGAATAGATTTAGCAATTTGATATATTTCTTTTGGTTTGGAGGCAGCTGCTTTGATTTTTCCTCAAAGAAGATTGATTGGGCGGATTTAATTTTGTTCTTATAATTTTTTATTGCATCCCTGTAGGCAGTTTTCTTAGAAGGGAGTAGTCTAATCGCCACTTCCTCTCAAGTATTTTACAGCTTCGTTTCTTTTCCCGTAGGCTGGGGGAGTACCAGGGTGCTGTTACGGTGCAGCGCTTTGTTGCTAGGTTTTTTGTAGGGAGTACAGAGTCCAGAGAGTTAAGGATCCAGTTATTGAATTCCTCATTAGCTAAAACGGGATTAGGGTTTTTTGATAGCGTTTGAGGTACAGCACTATTACTGCAGCTCGTAGAAGAGACTGGCTAGATCATGATGATAACTCGGCCGATGTACATATACATGCTGCACTAAAATGTCGTACATCCCAGACCTGTGAGGGGAAGTAGCTGTGGGGTAAATAGTGGTCGGCCATTGTGGGGTGTGCGTCAGGATGCCCGTCCCGTGCCTCAACAAAGGGAATACATTGCGTATTTCATTCTACGCATCTGCATATATAGTTTATGCTGTGGCATTTTTCATGTTTGTTTTAAAAAATATATATTTTCATAAAACCAAGATTGTGCAGTAACATAAATCACATTGAAGAGGCCTTGTGGCCAGTTTGTTTCCAGGTGTTAAGTTACTGCAATATGCAGTCTGTGAGAAGGTAAACATTGTTTTGCTTATGCCAAGATCCCCCTGGGTGACATCTGACTGGCGTATTGTCGGTAATTGAGGCTGCGCACACTTTAGTTTCATGCAAGTACTATGGGGGCACAGTAGTAACATATGAAGGTAGAGCTGATCTAAAACACAATGGTTTTATTAATCGATAGCAGCAACATGTGGTTCTGATTCTAATGTTTTTGTATTGTAGTAACCCCTGACCAAGGGCAATACTTGCCCGAAATGCATTGCGACTGAATATTCCACGTTGGATTATGTGAAATCATGCACCTCTAGGTGTGCATGAGTAAAGCCTGTGCAGGCACTCGTTGAACTTGAGCAAAGGAAGAATATTGAAATGCTTTGATGAAGAATGGATTACCTGGGACTACATACGGAATAAATTAATTTAAATGCGGATAAGAAATGTGCTAAACTTCATTTGGTGGTTCACGTACTTTTTCCCAGCAGTACATCTTGGGTTTGGGTGCCTGACGAGGTCCCAGTGGTTTAGGAATGACACTGACGCGCACGGACGGAGCGCGCTCCAAGATAGCACGCATTAATACTGCCTAGAGCATCATATACACATGGAATAACGTTCATAGTTGGTGTGCACTCAACCTTTGCATATATGGATACATATATTTATGCAGTGGCAGTGAAAAAAAATGAATTCTTGTTTACTGCCTCGCAGATTGCGTTTTACAATTACTTTGCACCTGGAAACAAATGTCCTTGTAGCCAGGAGGCCTCTTCAGTTTGGTTTTAACCCTTAGCATCCTAGATATTATTAAAAATACCTAAATTAAAATACACATGAAAAACTTACGTGGCATAAACCATAAACGAAAATGCGCAGAATATAATATACTGTTTATTAGAGTTGTTGAGGGAAGGGCCCACTTGCGTCTCTCATGAGTCAATGGTAATAAATTGCATATTGCACTCTGCGCATCTACATATTTACTATATATTTGTGCATATTTGCACATTAATTACTACAATGCAAAGATCAAATTCCATATTATTACCACACTGCAGTGAAATTGGCATGAGAAAAATGCTGTTTACTCCCACACGGATTCCAAGTTACCTGCTGTGAGGACTTTACACAGGGAATCAGTTCTGCTAATAATCATGAGGCCTCCTGAGAGCGTATTTGAGAGTGGCAATGTGCATAAACCTGGCCCTGTGCTGGACGCCATCTTCCTCACTGTAGCTTTGCCTCTATTGGAGTGTACATATCCCTGAATGCAGCTCAGAGCGTGTATTTGAGTGAGACGCAGTGTGTGTAAACTTGTACATGTACTGGACAACCACTGCCTCACTGTACCTTTAGCTTCATGGAAGTGTTCAGACTCTAGCCCAGAGTGCGTATCTGAGTGAGTGGTAGTGTGCGTAGACCTGGACCGATGTTGGACAACCACTGCCTCACTGTACCTTTAACTTCATGGAAGTGTTCAGACTGTAGCCCAGAGTGCGTATCTGAGTGAGTGGTAGTGTGCGTAGACCTGGACCGATGTTGGACAACCACTGCCTCACTGTACCTTTAACTTCATGGAAGTGTTCAGACTGTAGCCCAGAGTGCGTATCTGAGTGAGTGGTAGTGTGCGTAGACCTGGACCGATGTTGGACAACCACTGCCTCACTGTACCTTTAACTTCATGGAAGTGTTCAGACTGTAGCCCAGAGTGCGTATCTGAGTGAGTGGTAGTGTGCGTAGACCTGGACCGATGTTGGACAACCACTGCCTCACTGTACCTTTAACTTCATGGAAGTGTTCAGACTGTAGCCCAGAGTGCGTATCTGAGTGAGTGGTAGTGTGCGTAGCCCTGGACCGATGTTGGACAACCACTGCCTCACTGTACCTTTAACTTCATGGAAGTGTTCAGACTGTGGCCCAGAGTGCGTATCTGAGTGAGTGGTAGTGTGCGTAGACCTGGACCGATGTTGGACAACCACTGCCTCACTGTACCTTTAACTTCATGGAAGTGTTCAGACTGTAGCCCAGAGTGCGTATCTGAGTGAGTGGTAGTGTGCGTAGACCTGGACCGATGTTGGACAACCACTGCCTCACTGTACCTTTAACTTCATGGAAGTGTTCAGACTGTAGCCCAGAGTGCGTATCTGAGTGAGTGGTAGTGTGCGTAGACCTGGACCGATGTTGGACAACCACTGCCTCACTGTACCTTTAACTTCATGGAAGTGTTCAGACTGTAGCCCAGAGTGCGTATCTGAGTGAGTGGTAGTGTGCGTAGACCTGGACCGATGTTGGACAACCACTGCCTCACTGTACCTTTAACTTCATGGAAGTGTTCAGACTGTAGCCCAGAGTGCGTATCTGAGTGAGTGGTAGTGTGCGTAGACCTGGACCGATGTTGGACAACCACTGCCTCACTGTACCTTTAACTTCATGGAAGTGTTCAGACTGTAGCCCAGAGTGCGTATCTGAGTGAGTGGTAGTGTGCGTAGCCCTGGACTGATGTTGGACAACCACTGCCTCACTGTACCTTTAACTTCATGGAAGTGTTCAGACTGTGGCCCAGAGTGCGTATCTGAGTGAGTGGTAGTGTGCGTAGACCTGCACCGATGTTGGACAACCACTGCCTCACTGTACCTTTAACTTCATGGAAGTGTTCAGATTGTAGCCCAGAGTGTGTATCTGATTGAGCGGCAGTGTGTGTAAACTTGTACATGTACTGGACAACCACTGCCTCACTGAACCTTTAACTTCATGGAAGTGTTCAGACTGTAGCGCAGAGTGCGTATCTGAGTGAGTGGTAGTGTGCGTAGACCTGGACCGATGTTGGACAACCACGCCTCAATGTAACTTTGGGTCCATGAGAGTGCTCATTTCCCTGAGTGTAGCCTAGAGTGCATATCTGAGTGAGTGGCAGTGTGCGTAAACTTGGACCTGCATTGGACACCCACCAGCTCACTGTACCTTAGCCACCATCAGAGCGTTCATATCCCTGATTGTAGCTATGACTGTGTATCAGAGCGAGTGGAGCTGTGTGTAAACATCTGTCTGTGTTGGACGGCCACTACCTCACTGTACCATTGCCTCCTTTGGAGCGTTAATGTCTCAGAGTGTAGCCTAGAGTGTGTATTTGATTGAGTGCCAGTGTGCGTAAACCTGGCCCTGTGTTGGACACCCACTGCCTTACTGTACCTTAAACTCTATTGAAGCATGATGTCGCTGAGTATAACTCTGAATGCGTACTCGAGAGAGTGTTGGTGTGCTTAATCCTGGAACTGCGTTGGACACCCACCACTTCACTGTACCTTGGCCTCTTTCAGAGCAGGCATATGCCTGAGTGAAGCACTGAGTGCCTATCTGAGTGAGTGGCAGTGTGCGTAAACCTGGATGTGCATTGGACTCCCACCACTTCACTGTACCTTTGCCTCCATCGGAGCGTACATATACCTGAGCGAGGCCCTGACTGCCTGTCTGAGTGAATGGCAGTGTGCGTAAACCTGGGCCTGCACTGGATTCCCACCGATTCAATCTACCTTTGCCTTCATTGGAGCATTCATATCCGAGAGGGTAACCCTGAGTGTGTATCTGAGTGAGCGGTGGTGTGGGTAAACCTGAACCCCCGTTGGACACCCACTGCCACACTGTACCTTTGGCTCCATCGGATGTTTCTTATCCCTGACTGTGGGCCTGAGTGCGTATCTGAGTGCTCAGTGTAACTTTGGCTCCATGGGAGTGCTCATATCCCTGAGTGTAGCCCAAGTGCATATTAGAGTGAGTGGAAATGTGCAGAAACCTGGACCTACATTGGACACCCACAAGTTCACTGTACCTTAGCTGGATTGCTATGGCTGATAGCTGATTGTAGCCATGACAGTGTATCCAAGTGACTGACAATGTGAGGAAACGTGCCTGCCTTGGACGGCCACTGCCACACTGTACCTATGCCTCCATCAGAGTGCTCCTATACCTAAGTGTAGCGTTGAGTGTGTCTGAGTGACCTTTGTTGGGCTGAGTGTAAAATCACCAGTGATGTTTGAATGGAATACTCTTCATAAAATGGAGGATTTTTCTGCTACATAAAATGGCTGCTCTTTTTTTTCTAGTCAGTCACATTTGAGGAAAACTTCAAATGTGACTGACAGAAGCTTAAAACAGCAGAGATATACAAAAGTGGTAATGGTTTCAAGCACGTCTGGAAACTTTGTTTTAACCGCTAATATCTCAAAAACTCCAAAACCGATTTACACCAAGCTGAAAAGGACGCTTTCTAAGTAAAGTCCTCTTTTCATGCTAAATTTGGCATAAATCCGTTCAGTATTTCAGACTGTAGACGCGAACAAAATTTACTGTGGGAGCTAAAAATGGGAAAACCCTTGTTTTTTCACCCTCTCCGTCTTACCTTTTTTCCTGTTGACAGACATTCATGAATCCTGACATGCCGAACATCAGCTGACTGAGTTAGCAGATTGCTAGTTTCATGAAAATCAGTCAATGTGGTCAAAAGTTATAGACAAATCAAAAAATGCCATTTCAATGTAAAATATGGCTGAACTGTAACTACAAAGTGGCGAACACCACTGTGTAATACATGAACATGCACACATGTATTAAGGTTAGCTAACTGCTGAGTAAAATACTGTAATGTCATGACTCCCAATGGAACACCTACATGACGTAAGGACCGAGAAGTAATAGCAGTTTATTTACATGGACCTGTGGGCATTGTTGCTAGAACTTCTGTTGCCATGATTTATCGTTCCCCCGACTCTTCTGGAGTGTAACCCCCGCCATCTTAGTAATGTAAAAATGTATTAAATAGAAATCCTTCCAAGGAAATACACAGATCACTTTTTCAGCTGCTCTGATATTTCTCCTCTATCACAGAAACACTCTGGCGTTGGTAGACCGTATTATTTCTCATGGAAAGACGCAGGTGTACTTGGGCTGTGTGTCCAGCATCCGCCGTGAGCACACACAGGAGTGCGCAGAATTATCTGTGCCAATAGAGCGACTACCTGAAGGAGGACCCAGACACCTGTATCCGACCAGGCATCACTTGGGGCAATCAGAGACTCATGACAGGGGACCTCGGGTTCCAACTCAATAAGATTCAGATGGGCATCCTCAGTTCTCGTTAGAGACACGTTTGGATTTAGAGATACTGATTACTACTCTCTTCCTACCATGTGTGAGGCACTGAAGCCGCATGCCCTTGCATAATTCAATGTAGCATAATTATGCGGAATTACCGAGGAATTCCATGAGAAGAGTTATTCTGCCTTTACTGCTATTCTTTAGCACAAACATGCCCCTCGCGTCCGAAAGGGGTGCAAGATTGCATTTTGTGCTAAGAATGAATATGCGAGTATGAGCAGCCGCTCATGCTCGCTAAATGTGCTCTTGGAGTAGGATTTTCCCCCAACGTACTCCCGGCATTTAGCACTATTTTCTTAGCTCAAAATACCCCCTCAAGTCCAAAATGGGTGCGGTAAGAAATAGCACTAAATGAAACGGAACATGAATAGAGAGCTCAGTAGGATTTTTCCCCCAAATTACTCTTAATTGCACATGCAGGAGCAATTTGCATTATTACCTGTAATGTTGTATCAATGAGTAACGCAGAATTACAGAAATTACTCTGATTACTTCGGCGTAATTCAAATTCTGCCCAGGCCTAGTTTGCACCTCTCTTCAGAGGGTAGTGTTTGTGTCTCGAAGTGGAGTGTTTGCTGGCAGTGGCAGTCAGGGCCAGACTGGCCATTCTACGTTATCCCAGTGGGCTGCAGGTTAAAGTTCTGAATTCAGAGCAGGGTGGGCTGCCATCACTCAACAAAGCCCCCATGTTCCCATTCTGCTCGTGACTTCCTGCAGCGTGGGGCTGGTTCAAACATTTTGCCAGGGATGATTGTGGTTACCAGTCCAGGTCTGGTGGCAGAGCCTGCCTCCTCCAGTCATGAAGATACGCATTCTACCTTTGACAGTGATTCTCAGTGATTGGTTCCTGAAGCCACTGCTGGATTCTGCCTGGCCTGTGATTGGTTAGGCAGTGGACCACTGACTTCATTGAAAGGTGGACATTTTGAATGGCATCTGGCAGACACTAACTGAGAGCAACTGGAAAATGCGTCTACATTTAGCCTAAATTGTGTTTATGAAATTTGTCTCATTAAATCTGTGGTTCATGATAACCTACTCTGCCACCACAAATCAAGGAATGGTCGCTACCAAGTGAGTTACAGCCATGAACTTTCGGTGGCATGACGCTAGCTTTTCTATGCAGACTTTCTGTAGAGAAAATAGTTCAGAAGACAATGCTGAGCTATTTTGG
Organism: Calotriton arnoldi; assembly: GCA_963921515.1. NCBI lineage: Eukaryota > Metazoa > Chordata > Amphibia > Caudata > Salamandridae > Calotriton > Calotriton arnoldi. The sequence continues at coordinate 2,724,927 of CAWUFW010000843.1, read as the reverse complement.
AGCTACTGGCCATAAACATATATTTTTTTCAATGATTTGTACACACATTCTGAAAGTGTCTGGCACTTGCTCGACCCTTGACCATGTGGACTGGCTCAACCAAAAAGAAGCAGGCGACCACCTCAGACACTAGCCCTTTCCCTCCATAACACACATTTTTAACACAATGGCTGCTAGGCACGGGACAAATGAATGCAGACATTAAAACCCCAAAGGCAGCGTTTCCAAAGTCCAGAAGCAGAGCGCAGAACATGTATGTGAACCCGTGTCTGCAGCTGAGCTCTCCCCGTCTATGGGTTTCACCGCAGTTAACTTGAGTGACAAATCTGAGGGATCCCCCACACCTCCAGGGGTGTAGCTTAGTCGATTAGATTTGGAGGGCGTGGAACAGAGATTTCCCAACAATCACTGCCATTGAAAAGGCAAAATAGATGAAAATAGTCTTACATTTAAAAGGCTTCTCTGCACCACATAAGAGCCATCCAGCCCTTTGTTTTTTCTTGGCTTGTTTTGTGTGAGAGGGTGTAGGAAAGTAGGATCTGCTTTTATGGTTACCCCCACTTTTTGCCTGGTGCTAAGCTAAGCTGTTACTGACTAGTCTGACTGGCATCCTGCTAATCAGGACCCCAGTATATCTGTTTTTTCCCTTAAATTAGTATGTTCAGTACTTAGGTACATCCCAGATTGGATACTGGGATACCCTTTTCAGTCCCTAGTATATGGTACTAAGGTACCCAGGGCATAGGTACCCCAGAGGTCCCTCATGGGCTGAAGCATGCATTATGCCACCAATGGGAGACCATTCAAAATGGAACTACAGGCCTGCCATTGCTGCCTGTGTAAGCTGGTGCTAACACCACTTACTACAGATATAGGTGTCCTATATCTGGGGTCACTGCACTTAAAACCTATAAGTCACCCCTTTAGCAGGCCTTATCAATCCTGAAGGCAGGGTGATTTGTTCTAAATGTAAGGGTGCCCCTGCATGAGCAGGACACCCCTACAGCCTACGTAGTCCATTCTTCCGGGTTGTAAGTGAAGCAACCATATACTATAAAGAGGGGCACCGCGTACATACGCGATGACCATCTCGAAACTGGCTGCAACGAATCCTATCATGTTTGGTATCAAACATGTTGGAATAATACCCCCACACCGTGAACGGTGTGGGAGGTATGATTCCAAGCACTGGAAGAGCCCTCCGTTAGGCTCTCAGTGCTCCCGGTACCAGCCTTCTTGACCCGGACAGCACAAAATGGTTGCTGCCGACCAGAGACACGATTCTGCCCTCCTGCTACTGAGCCAAGCTCGAGCAGGGAAAGGCAGAACAATAGGCATCCTGTCACAGGGAGGTGTGACCACCTCCCAGACAGGATTTAGTGTATTGGGGCAGGGTGGGAGCGCTTGCCAGTGCCACTCAGTCTGCATGAGGGGCACATTTGGTGTCCCCATGCATAGTCCAGTTCAAACCAGCTCTGGAAGCCGTTGGCTCCCGCTCTGGCGCAAAACTGGACAAAGGACACAGGAGTAACCTCCCCCCTATCCAGACCCTCCCCTCGGAGGGTCCCATGAATCGTCCCAACTCTTTCCTTAGGGTTCTTAAGGGATTACCTGTGGGTGGGTCCCTAGATCCATTGTGGGACAAGATTCAGATCAGACACCACTTCTTCTTCTACCATCTGGGCACTCTGGACTTCGCTGGACTTCGTTTGGCTCGACTTTGTCTCCCTTCCAGTCTGCTGCATCTGTGCACCATACAGGAACCTTCCAAGGACTGTGGGCATCAAAGGCACCTGAAGGAATCTCCCTTGGAGTGAAGGAGTCACTCCCTGCATTCGCAGGCACAGCAACTAAGTCGACAGGTCTGCTGATCCTGAGATCCTCCAGACTCCATGGGCTCTGCAATACAGGTGGTGGTTTTCCACAGCTCCCGAGGCCTGCCCTGCCCTCTCACCAAGTTTGAGGCCAGTATCCCTCGTGGGGGTTGCAATAACCAAACCCCTGTGCACCGCGTCAACTCGCAGTTGCAAAGGCTTGTTGGCTTCCTTCCAAGAAGATCTTTGGGCTCCAAGTAGCCCCAACCTCGAGCACCTCCAGTGACCAGAATCTTCAGCCACACCACATCGTGTGCATCGTGGCCTGCATCTTTTGGTGAGCTGCTTGAGGTCCTCTCGCGACCCCAGTGCCTCCGGCCTGGGGGTCCAATTGAGGGTCACCTTTGTTTTTTTTGGGCTCCCCTGATTGCTCGTGGCCTGCCCTGACTCCCCTGCTTGTGGTGAGTCCCCTGGACCTTGCTGGTCCCGACATTGCACCTTCTTTGACTTCTGTGTTGGTTGCATTTGCCAAGGCTTGTTGATGCTCCTGCCGGACACCGACCCCTCAGCACTCGACATCCGACATGGGACAGCTGGTGCATGGCTCCTGGTCTACCTCTGCGTCGCCTGGTCCTCACAGCTGCAGAGTCAAAGTCATAGTCATCCATCCTGCAACTCCCGACATCAGAGGGCAATCGTCTTCCAAGTCTCCTGGTCACTCCAGAGTGACATAGACTCTGTCCCCTCTGCTTGCAGGTACCTCTTATCTAGAATCCACCTTCGGATTCCACAGGACACTTTCTCCTTCTTCAGCAGCGGCACTTTCCTGAAGTCCTCCATTGGGTTCTACGGCGGTTTCCGACACCACTTCCCACCTATGCACCCAGCTTCTCTGGTGTAGGTAACGTGGGTACTAGGGTATCCACTGGTGGGGTGGCTCTCCAACCTTCTGTCTTCCACGGGGTTTCTTCAGGGTCCACTGGGAAGGGTCCTTAATCTTTAAAAATCCAACCGCGACTTACCCGTAGAGTTGTACGGAGCACGCAGTCGTATTCCCACACTGCACACGCTCTCCGTGGGGTCCCTATCTACTCACCTTGGGTGGTTCCTTGGGTCCCCTGCATTTCTACGTCCTCTCGACACTGTCTTGACCCGAGTCGTGGTTCTTATACCACTTTCTTAGTATATGGTTTGCTCCCCCAGCACCACCCCGGGGTCCACTGTGTATTCTGTGCTATATACTGTGTTTCTTTGCAAAGTATTGTGTGCATTGTGATTATCTCTGGGTAGGAGATATCTAAACATGTTAGAGAGTATATTATAATAAATACATATTTTTATAAATACATTGTGTGGTTCTTTTTCTCTTAATCTATACTATAAGATTGCATTCTGGTAAAACGAGCTGCTTTACACTCCTTCTGGACAAGGCCTGAAGGCTGCTCTCCACAGCTGCCCCTTAGAGAGCTTCCTAAGGTTGTCTAAGACCTCTTAAATCACCATAAGGGTTGTCTGGACTGGTGCAAGGTGCCCACTTACCTTAGTGGACATCATATACCAGGCCAGCTTCTCACAGAGGGCGTTTAATTAGTGAAGCAGGTTCTGACTATCAAAAAGGAGAACAAGGGAAGAGGCGGGATGGGTGTATACAAGCTCTGCAAAGTTTCATAGAGACATGTTTCTGTGCCATTGAGTTGGGTAACAATGAACATCTGTTTTTCAGCGCCAAGATACCTACGGGTGAACGTGTGCTTTACACAATACACATATTATGTTATGTTATGGTATGAGGGCTGCTAATCTGAGTGAAAACCTGACCACAGACACTCCTAGCCCGACTAGGGAACCCTGGCCCCAACTGCGCACACCAGAATCTATTAGGGGAGTGTCACACCACAATCACCCCCCTCCCCTGGAGCTATGCCCCTGCACACCTCTCTCTCTTTCAAACAAGTGGAATTGTCTTCTTGAGGTGTTAAACCGCTCCTGAAGACGTTTTGTTTTCTACTCCAAAGGAAGACAGAGACATTTACATGAAAATAATACCCTTCCTTTTTTTAATTTTACAATTTGTTTAGAAAGACGTCTTGAATCAGATTGATGCAATGTGATACACCAGTATTTATTGAACACAGCGGCTGCATCATAATCAAAATCGTCTGTACAAAAGCCTTGGGCCAGATATACTAACTGCTTGCTTTGCCGTTGCGTCACGCAAGGAGACTGCACAACCAAAGTCCTTAACTGGAATTTACTAAGCCACGCAAAGCCACCATGTGTGGCTGTGCGTGGTTTAGTAAATCAAAAGTAATGAAAGGCAGAGCATTTCCGTGCCTTGCGTTACCTTGTGGCAGGGACACACAAAGAGTTGTAAACCTGGAAATGCATCAAAATGGTACGCCTCCGAGACCCCAGCCTAACGAGATGAAATAGCTTTATTTCTCCTCATTGCTTCCTTGTTGTATGTGTGCTGCATTCTGCAGCACACGTAGAAAAGGAAAATGCTTTTAAGGATTGTTTTTTATGGCAGGAAAGTGCCCTTTCCTCCACAAAAACAATCCTGCTCCTTACACAGGCACCCTTGCACCATGGTGCAAGGGTACTTGTGTTGGCGCTAGGCTCCACACAGTGCGCCACCGAAAGGAGGTAACAGAAATGCAGCAACTGCGCTTTTCTGATGTCTTCTTTTCACGCAACACAGTGCAGCAAGTTGCCTGTTATGCTGCGTGGAATGGTAGTAAATCGGGCACTTAATTTGCACTGGGGTAAGAACATTCCTGGGATCTTTACACTGTGTAAAAAACAGACATGTACCTACCCGTGCACAAATGAAGTGTGCAAATAGATTCTTGCACGGGTGCATTTTTATGATACGGCCCAGTGTGTTATTTACCTCCCTTCAGAAATGAACAAAAAAAGCACTGTGCCGTGGTCTTAAATGGGAGAGGGAAAAACATATCAGTTCAGTGGTACATTGTACCATGTTTAACCAGGAAACCTGGGTTCAAGTCCCGGCTACTCCCACTTGACTAAATCATGTTGTCTTGGTCAATTTACTTTACCTCACCATGCTTCATTTTCCATGATCACAGGGCTTAATTTGTAAAAAAAAAAAAAAAAGGTCCTAGGGCCCATGTCTGGAGGCCGCCGCCGCAGCTTGAACCACCCATTGCCCTGTCAGCGCTGCCATCACAGTACCTACACAACTACTAATCATCACACTGCTACGTGTGACAATTCAGACTGTTTGAGGCCCCCAAAGCTGTAAGAATGGCCTAGGCAGGAGGTATTAGTTGTTTTTAATATATATTGAATTAATAAACAACTGTTGTTCTACTTATCTCTAAATCACACAAACAGCACCCCCATGTGGCAGCTGTCATACGTGCCAGTGTTGAAAATTAAGTGCCGGTGCCGAGCACTGGAAACCACTGGCTCAAATTAAACACTGCATGATCGCTACTTTTGAGAGCACCTTGAAGTAAAAGGTCATGATGTGCCCTGTACAAACCTTTCTTCTCTAACCAATTAAAGAAAATAAGTCGGACTTGGAATATTATAAGATATTACAGTTGAGTTCTGACGTCACAATGACTGCTGCCAGACCCAGCAGCTGTGGTGGAAGGCAGGTCAGGTCAAGGAGCACAATTAAAGCAGATGTTTAAAGCAACAAACACAATGTTGCTTTTCTTTCTTCTGCTCTGCTTTAATAGCTTACAATGACAAGCAATGAGAATATGTTTATTTTTTGCACTCCTTAGCTAGAGAAAGGCTAGAATCATTAGGCATGTTTCTACTCGTTCTGGGTCACTGAACCTTTTTTTTTTTTAAAACTGAGATATTGACCTGTTTTTAATATCTGTTTGAAACAAATATCTAACAGGTTTTGATGTGTTTAAATTTGCACTAGAGTTTTAATTTTTATTCTCCATGTTTGCAAACATGCTCAATCTTTCATACGAAAGAGCTATGCACCAAGAGTTTAACATGTTTGTCGGAAAAGCGGTGACCCTGTATTATATGGGATAAAGTACAGCATGGCATACATGATAAGGATATTGCAAGTCACCTCAGAGTTCCATTACCTTATAAAGGAACTCGACCTTCGGTCTTGTTCCTCTATATAGATAGTTATGGAAATCCTCGGTGGCATGCAATATACTTCTAATGTATGGCAGGGGGGTACTTTATCCCTTATATATTAATGTCCACCTATACAAAAATTGGGCATAGATAGTAGGCACATGCCAACTGCCTTGTCTCTTGTTTCACTCATGGCATTGATGCAGGGGGAGGGGGCATGGATGAATCTAAGTTCATGTTTAAAAATTTCCATTTTGAACACGTCACTTCCAACAGTGATATAATCTAATCTAATGTACTACATTGAAAAACTTCTGAATATTACAGAAAGGCACTTTTTTTAAATTTATCGTATTTTTGCGTGACTTTTGTCGTGTAATTTACATGCCAAATGTTTTGATGTCTCAGCTCATGCTATGGCTCTGTCTGTCAAAACAAGTACAAAAATATTGTCCTCCTGAAGTATTGTGAGCAGGATCTCACCTACTATCATATGGTGATGGTAGGTATATAGATGTAAGACTAGATTTACTATCCCAGACAGAAAAGAGTTTACACTAGGTCTAAGAATCACTAAATGGACATCAGAAGATACTGAAAGGAATGGGAGTAAATTGAATTCAGAGGAGGATGCCCTTTCTCTGAGAGTACAGTCCAAGAGAAATTACATTCAGAATTACATGGACGTCGTGCAGCAGAGCTGTATGGAATCCTGAGTCCTTATATCTGGAGAGTCATTTCTCACACTGATAAGCTTCAAAAGTCATTCATTTCTGCAAAATGAAGTCTGAACTATTAGTGACTCACTGACCTGACAGAGACAAGAACCGGCCACGAGAAGCTCACAGAATAGAGGAGTGCAGTGGAAATGGGACCCCGTGAACCGCAGGTGGCAGTTTCATATCAGCCCCAGTCCAGCTATCTCCTGGACTGCAGCTCTTGATAGTAATAAGTATTTATTGTACAGTTAGTTAAAATCTTTACAAAAATAACCATCTCTTGTAAAACTGTAAAACTTCAATTTAAAAGGCTAGTAGCCACAATTAAGAACACAGTTAAAATTGCAAAGAGATCCAGTCCCCCGGCCTTGGTGGGCCACAGTCCAGATTCTTCATCTTTTGTAAGCAGAGATTTAGCAGCAGTTCAGAAGGTAAAATAACCTCCCTGGTCAGAGTCTTAGCAGCAAAGTGAGGGAGGGCGATTGAAAGTGCGTGGTGCAGCAACAAGTTTTATGGCTCAGTACAAAGTGGCCGAGGTTAACCCGTTAATATTTTTCTTCAGGGCTTGGATGTGCAAGAGTGCTTAGTGCTTGATGTAATAAGGCGCTGTCAGAGACTTTTGCATAGTGGGTCAGCGGGCCGGCTCCAACCCGGCTCCAATGCCACTTCTCAGATAATCTGGTTGTATCTTTTTTAGTCTGACATCAGCAGCAGTTAAAATTTTTACCAGGCAACAGCTTAGTTGAATGTCTTCAGCAGAGAAACTTGCTAGCACAGCTTGCCTACAGGACCGTATTTGTTTCTTGTTAAAGATTGGTCTAAGTAGTGACCGGCGCTCCTGCATTAATTCCCGGCATATGGTTATAATGTGCACTATGTCCTCCTCTCCTTCCCCACAGAGACGGCAAATTGCCGGCTTCAGAGGGCGTAACCATGGAGGCAAGTGATGTGCAGATGGCAATAAGCCTAACCGAAATCTCAGGAACTTCTCTTTTGTGATTTTGGAGAAGTTAGATTGGAGGTATGCTTGGGGGGTCGCTTTGCTGTAGGACTGTACAGTGAGCCAGCCGTGTGCGCGTTCTGACAAGACGGCTTTGTCTTGTATGATAGATTTATTTTTGACAGTGTTATTTACTATTTTTTTTAAGCTTGCCATGGACCCTGACGATTCCCAAAGTTGCCGTAACCTCAGCTGGTCCAGTGCAGTGTCCAAGAAATGTCTTGCTGGGCAGGTTTCTGAGGCTTCTAGTTCCCTCCACAAGTAGGAGTTTAGCGTTTCTGGCTGCCCTTTTTTGATTTTGTACCAGGTTTTAACGAAAGCTCCTTTGCGGGCCAGCTCTTATCTTTGCATCCCGAATTCGAGCCTCATTTGTGCCGGAGATGTGTATCCTGGCAACCCGTAGATTATTCTCAAGGCTCTTGCAATGGTGCCGTTCAATGTTTCCGCATCTCTCCCTCTCATGGCTCCGCTTCCATAGGTGATTGATGGAATTAGTTTAGCCTGAGGCACCCTGGTCAGAGGGAGAAAGCTTGGTCCAGCGGTCTTATTTTTCAGATTTCTTAATGCCACTGCCGTCATTAGTTCCCTCTTTTTTATTGCCTCACATTGTGCTTTGTAGTTACCTTTATCGATGATAACCCCCAGGTATTTATAGTCTTGCACGACTTCCAGCTTGACTTTTGCCAGGAACCAGTTGTGTTTTGTTTTTGTTTTCCGGAAGTTTACACACATGACTTTTGTTTTTTCTTGAATAATACTGTGTCTGTTGGTCTCCGAGTATTGGGATGTGATGTCAAGCAAGCGTTGTAGACCTATAGGTGTCCGGCTGACAAGCACCAGGTCATCTGCATATAGGAGGTTGGATAGCTGACGGCCTCCTAGCTTGGGGGCATGCGAGTTGCTTTCATTGAGTTGGACTGAAAGCTCGGCCATAAAAAGATTAAAAAGTATTGGGGCAAGCACACAACCTTGTTTTAATCCTAAGGTTGTGTTTATCTTTTTCGTTAAATAGTCTCCTGCCCCCAGCTTTACTTGCACCCAGGTGTTACTATGCAAAAGAATTAGTTGTTTTAGAAGAAGTGATGGAATTCCTAGCCTTTTTAATTTTTGCCACAGCTCTTGAGAACATAGTGCTGAGACGTGCATTTCACAGTGCTTGATTTGTAAAATAATAAGTGCCAAAACCCTTGCCAGGTGGCCACTGCAGCTTGCACCACCCACTGCACACCCAATTACAGTACCAGCACAACTACTAACCACCACACTCCTACAAGTGTGACAATTTAGGCGATTCCAGTCCCCCAAAGCCATAAAAAGGCTTGGGCGGTAGGGACTAGTCATTTTTAGGTCTCGCCTAGCGATGCAGCGCAAAGCGCTGCTTGCTATCGGCGAGATCTATTGTTATCGACTTGGGTCGGAAGGGGGACAGGACATGTGCACGCGTATGGACAGGAGATGTGCACGCGTATGGTGCGAGCAGGAGTTGTAATAACGCCGCAAGCCGTACACGTGCACATCAACTGTCTGTGCCGAAGCTAAGAGACAGGAGATGTGCACGCGTACGGCTCGCGGCGTTATCACAACTCCTGCTCGCACCATACGCGTGCACATCTCCTGTCCAGGCGCGGCGCGCGCAAGTGTTAAAACAATAAAGCAAACTCACCGTTCCTTCTCATTTTTAGCTCACATTTGCGATCCACTGCCAAAGCTAGCGACGATGTTCAAAGTAGCGACGTTCACAAGTACAAACTGTAACCTCACTTACACACTCCAAGCCGACGCCACTTCCCTATAAACACTCAGCAACACCGCTTATCCAACCGCCAAAACAAAAAACTCCACTGCGCATTACCGCAAGCCCCAAACCTCTGCACGCCATGTGCCACACACTTACTCATAATGCTTTACCAAGGACTTACCGTTTAAACTGCTACTCCAATGCTGCTCAGCTTCTCGCCACCCACCCCAAATATGTGCACACGTACAAACAGCAGCTGTGCACGCGTATAACTCCGTTAGCAAAATTCAGAGGACAGGACATGTGCACGCGTACGGCACGCGGCACATTAACACGCCCCCTCCTTCCTCGCACACGTACAGCGACGTTAGCAAAACTGAAAGCACAAAAAACAAGCATTTGCAATGCAACAGGTCTGACATTTACGCGAGTTTGAGCTATTGGCATTGTAAATGACAATGCCTTTTATTTATGTTTACGTTTTTGAAGCATAAATAAAACGCATTGTAATTTACAATGCCAATAGCTTAAACTCAGCGTAAATGCGAGACCTATTGCATTGCAAATGCTTGTTATGTGTAGTGGTCATGTCTAAACTAGACAAACAGCTCCACCATGTGGTGCACTATTGAAAGTGCCGGTGTTGACAATGAAGTGACGATACCGAGCACCGAAAACCACTGGCTCAAATTAAGCCCTTAGTACATCCACCCTGTCACTCAAATAATTACCAGCAAAGAGTATGGATAACTCAGTGAGCTTGGGTAATCTTCCTGTTTTTCATGCACCTTGCTAGGCTGATGGAAGCCATCTTTGTATTTATTTATTTACTTATTTGGAGATCTGTAAAGCACTACACACCACGTATGCCGCTTCAGAGTACTGGCGCACAGATGAGGGAGCCTGGTAATTCTACTTCTGGAAAATGGAACAGTAGTGTCTAACCTGATGGATAGGAAGGGCTATTCCTCTGTGCCTCCCATGGTAGAGTTAATCTTTAGGTGAAGCTCGTTTGAAATGCTTGATTTTTAGGTGTTTTCTAAACTAAATGTAACAAGCTTCTGATGGGAGTTGAGGGTTGAGAACTGTGGACCCTCAAGGGTCTTCCCCCTCATTTCTTCAGATAGTTCACGACTTCAATACTTCCCTAACTAGACTGAGTACTTTGCATTCAGTCTAGTTAGAGAATGTTCAGTGTAAAGAGAGTGTTAAAACTCGGGTGGTGGATAGTACCAATCCCTTTCAATACTAGTAAAGTGAGTGGCAACGTGCTGCCTTGTAGGCACATCAAAGTGCCATAGATACAGAGAAAGGACAGAAGTGCTGATTTGACTAGGATTACGCTGTGCTAGAAGTTAGGGTTTGGATAGTCAGGAAGTTCCTAACAGTGCTCCCCAGACAGGTAGATGTTGGGGTGCCAGTATTCCGACTATAGTGTTGCTAGTAGCCCGGCTTCACAATGTATTGAATAGTGGGCACAGTTTGATCAGAGCTCTGGACGCAGCCAGGAACCAATCAAACGGTATATTGTATAGCGCTGCTAATCACCCATGAGCGTATCCAGGCGCTGGGTAGCAGGGCTCAGTGAAACAGCCAGGTATTGAGTCTCTTCCTGAATTCTGCCAACGAGGGTGATGTCCGGAGATGGAGGGAAGGCCGTTCCAGGACATGGCGGTGAGGTAGGAGAAAGACCAGCCTCCACTGTGGCTTCAGCAGATGCACGGTGCCTGTGTGAGGGCGGTGGAGCGAAGGTCTCTGGCCGGTTGGTGGAAGTTCAGGCGGTGGTTGATGTATGCTGGTCCTAGGTCGTGGAGGAACAAACTAGCTTTCTTATTTATTCTAGAATGAACTTGTCAAAACTATGTCATATTTACAAAGATCTCACAGGGGTCTGGATGCTCCTGCTGCTCAGCTCCAGGTCCACTAACCTTTCACCTTCCTGGGACAGAACTCCTGACCAGACTATGAACTCTTATGACTCTGCACAACCCCCAGCAGAGCAGGGGGTGGCACACACTCTCCAACCACTCAGACATACAGGGAAAACCAGAACACCACAAAAATGTCCTGGAACCAAGACCTGTGTCATGAGGCAACTTAGATGAATATCCGGTTCATGAGGGCAATGTGATCCCATTAGTCATAGAAGCAACTAAAGCTGTGACAAATTAGGGAAATTTATATGAGAAATTGATCACTTTGAAATTAATTGCTTGTTGTGGCTGTGAAGGACTGACCGGCTGGGTGGCGGAGAGAGAGGAAATGAGCTAAATGCCCTGTGGCCCATCTGCATCTGGGCACCACTTTTCATAGACAGTGGTGGACTTAGTCTTCTCCTAGATCATTAGTTGGAAGATTGAGTGACCTCTGGAGGGTATCTTGGGGCAAAAGTAAGCCGAAAAGTAATCAAGGCAGCCAAAGCGATCACAAATTTGACATAAAAACATTTCTAAACTCTATGGGAGAATGAAGACATGTTTCGGTCGATCAGCTGCTGAGACAGGGACAGCACCAGCTCCACAACCACAGCCTGCACATCTGATTTCAGCTTCCACCCTCGGGCTGGCGGTGATTTTTCACAGAAAGTACTCTGTAAACACAGAGAGAGTACTTTTGGATAAAATGCTCAGTGTCACCCAGCATGTCAGAGCAGGGTGATGGACGGCCCACATTGATTTTTCAGAAACAAATACCCAAAGCAGGAGTTTGTTCACGAGAAACAAAAAAGGAGGTCTGGGTTTTCTCCCACTGCCTGAGGTGATTGTGTTTTTTTCCCTGCCTAGGACCACCATACCTTGCATTATGTTTGCCTTCCAGCCTGTGGCTCTACAACAGCTGGCCTGGCAGCAGGATGTTTCCAACAGCACAGGCGGATGAGCTAAGCCCCTTATTAGGAGGGTCCTGAAAATTCCGATGGGCCTTTCGGAATGAAAGTTTTGATTCTTCACATGGAGAGCCTCTGAGAAGCCTGTGGAAGAAAGGGGAAAACAAGAATGAATCAGCTCAGAAACCTTGATTCCTGCATGTTAGGGGGATATATATATATATATATATGCATATATAGATATATATAGCTATAGATAGATACACATATATATAGATAGATAAATAAATCAATAGATAGATTTAGATAGATATAAGTACCAGGGGCGGCTCCTCCACTAGGGCGGAGGAGCATCGCCCCACTTCTTTCTTTCAGTGCGAGAAAGCCAAAACATAAAATGGTAATAACTTTTAAGTATTAGCATTTTATGTTTGCTTTGCGCATTGCGGGAGTGTGGGCGGGGCTGCTCTGCTCTCTGAGCAGTCCACGGGAGGAGTGGTTTGCCCACTCCTGAGTGCGCAAAGACTGTTTGATCGGCCCTCTCGGGCTGCCCAAACCAGTCATGCGCACTCTGCACTTCTCCATGCAGGCTGCATTGCACCCTGCATGGAGAACATGCCTACCCCACTAGGCCCTGGCTGGGTGCCGTCCCGACCAATCAGTACGCTGCATTCCAGCGTTGTGATTGGCTTAGGGGAGGGAGCCTGGCTGCCTGCTTCCTGTTCCTGTCAGAGGCAGGAGAGAAGGAGCAGAGAAGACGCGGGACCCGGCGGAAAGGTAGATTTAATTTAAAAAAAAATTCCCGCGACACCCTCCGCAATTCCCCCGCGACACCCCCCATGAATCCAACCCCCCCGCGACCCCTTGCGCCCCGCCCCCCACCTGCGAGCAATGCCGGCCGCTACTGATAGATACACATATATATATATATATATATATATATGTAGGTAGGTGTATATATATATATTCATTTATATATACTGAAAAAATATGGTTCTGGTTCAAATTTATAACACCAATGAAATTTGCCCATTATGGCTAGCAACAAACACCATAACATGTCCCGCCCACCATCGTTTTTTGCTACTGCGTTGCTAGCAAAAGGGTGTTTTGAGCATGATGGGCAACCAACTGACGTATGCGGGCATCCCTTCAGCCATGCATAGTGTGGATTGGGCACATGGCCTGGGTTGTGACAGGACCTGCACTGAAACCAACATACTTGGGCAAACCCTTTTGCTTATGAGAGGTGTTAGATTTGGCATCTTTTGGCGTGTTTCCCCTGACTTTTTGCTTTCTGACCTCCCGGTTTTGACTCTGTTTTTGTTGGTGTAATGATTCTGCGCACTTTCCTCACTGCTGTCCAGTGGGAAAGTGCAAGTGCTCCTGTATAAAATGTGTTACGGATTGGCGTTTCCATGATTGGCCTATTTGGTTTATGTGTCAGTCCCTTGTAAAGTGCACTGCGAGTGCCAGGGCCTATAGACCAAATGCTGTTGGTGGGCTGCAGCACTGGATTGTGCCACCCACGCAAACAGCCCGTAAAGAGTAACTCGGGCCTGCCATTGCAGAGCCTGTGCGCAGCCTGGGGCTGCCATGTCGACTTGGCAAGTGCGCACACTTGCAAGTCCCTAAACCTTCCCTTTTCTACATGTTAGTCACCCCTAAGGTAGGCCCAAGGTACCCCTGTGGGCAGGGTGCGTTGTATGCGAAAGGTAGGACATGCCCTGGTGTGTGTGGCATGTCCTGATAGTGAATTACAGCCTAGTTCGTTTTTCACTATTGCAAGGCTACCTGTTCCCCATAGGCCAGAACGGGCAGTTTTGATTATTACAGCTTATAATCCTAACTGACCCCGGGAACATGGTAGAAATTCGAGTTTAGTATGCCTGGACTCAGAATGATAAAATGCATCTTTTAGTGAAGTTGGTTTTAACATTCTGTGTTTGAAAATACCACTTTTAGAAAGTGGGTATTTTCTTGTCTAACCATCCAAGCCTGCCTCTGCGAGGTTGTGTATTCCTTGTCTGGAGTGTGAGTGACAGGGGCTGGGGGATGCCAGGAGACAGGGTGAGTCAGCACAGGGCTGAATAGCAAGATCTACATGTAGATGGGTGGGAGGAGTTGCACCTGGGCCCTGAATAGGACAGTGCCTTCCCTCCACAATGCTGGCTCCACCTCCTGTGGTGCGTCTGATGTCCCTGGCCTACTCTCTGAAAGAAGGGACGGAGACTTGTCAACAAAGTGCTCCAGAACTGGTTTGGACTAGGCAAAGGCCTCTCTGCCTTCAGAGAACAAAGGAATTTGGGATATAAATATTGGGGCCCTGACCCCATGAATTTAGATCTCGCTGGAATCAAGGAACCTGTCAAGACGAAGAGCTGGAGAGCTGCTAGGAGGAGTACTGCCCCTTTGCTGAGTTATTGCCTTGTTGGGTTGGCCTGCAGTTGCTGCTTCTGTCTTGGGCAGTGAAAGGACTGAACTTTCTACAAACTTGTGCTGAGTATCTCCAAGGGCCTGAAACCGAGCTGGCCTCCTGTTAAGAAGTCTCAGGGACTACAAAGACTTCACAAGCCTCTGGGTACCGCTTCTGGAACGCTGTTTCAGTTGCCACAGAGGAAGGGAACTGCAACCGACTCCGTCAACCGAATCCATCCCTGACCGGTGACCTGTTTGCACCGCAGACCGCATCGCCCCGCTTCGCATCGCAACCCTGGTCTCACCGTAGGCGACGTCCGACGCCGTCAACACCGAGCCGCTGCTTGCACCGTGACCTGTGGGCACCGCAGTTCGCATCGCATCGCTTCACTGAACCAGCCGGACCCGACCGACGCGGTCGCTGCAACTGGCTCAACAGTCGTGACCGCATCGCATTTGGGGCACCGCTCGCACGTTTGCGACGCACCGCTCCGACTCGCACCGCTGTCCGACGCCAGCTCCCGCACTCCGGCTTGGTCGCCTGCATCGCAACCTGTCAGCACCGCATCGTACACCGTCTCGCCCTGCACCGCACGCCTTGGACTCACCGACTCCGTCTGCACGACGCTCATCGAGCCGCTGCCTGCACCGCATCGAGGGACACCGCACCTTGCATCGCTCCGTCTTGCACCGCAACCGCGACGAACGCCGACCGGCTCGTACACTCCGTACCAGCCACAACGAGAAAGGTACTGTGACCGAGTCTGTTCACGACTCTGCTGGCCCGTAGCGACGCGGTCGGCTGGAACTGTTGGACTCTGTGTAATTCAGCATCGCGGTAGACCCGGACGGGGCTACCGACTCGTACGAACTTTGCTTTTGTGTTATTCCTGCAAAGAAGAAGTTACCTTATCAAGCATTCATTTTTAAAGTATAGTATTGTGGATTTTTGTCGTAATTGGTCTTGTCTTGAGTATATAAAAATATTGGTTATTTTTCTAAACTGGTGTGGTGTCCGTTTGTAGTGCTTACACTGTATTACTGTTGGTTATGTGCAAATGCTTTACACACTGCCTCTAGAATAAGCCTGACTGCTCGTGCCAAGCTACCAAGAGGGTGAGCAGGGGTTATTTTAGGAGTGTAACTCCCTTACCCTGACTAGGAAGAAGGGTCCCTACTTGGACAAAGGTGCAAGCCCTTGCCAACTAGAGATCCCATTTCTAACATTGGTTGTCAGCGGTGAGGATAGGACTTGTGTTTGCACTTGACTTACAGTGATTGGTGTGCACTACTACCATATCGCAGACCATTACGTACCACATACTGGTTCTTTTTCTTTTGGCCTATTTTTGATCTTGCCAGTTTTCAACTCACTACTTTTGTCATGCCTGAATCAACTGCATCATCCGTTGCATCTCTGGAAGTTATCTTTGAGGAGGATAGGTTGGAAACCTACGCCGTAAAGGAGCTACGAGCAATTTGTAAAAACCTGAAAGTCCAAATTAAAGGCCTCACAAGGAAGGAGGAGCTACAGAAGGCGCTGAGGGCCTGGGTAGCAGCCAGACATGCCAGTGGGCAGCCTGGTAATCTCAGTGAGGAGGTGGAGGAGCCTATTTCCAGGGTGGATGTGCTTTTGGGTGAGGGGGAACCCGCCAGGTCAGGCAGCAGCAGTCTGTCCCCAGAGGAGCTGGAGGACAGGCGGGAGGCAAGACAGTTTGAGCTGCAGAAGCTCAGGCTGGAGGGTGAGCGGGAGGAGAAGAGGGAGGAGAGGAGATTGGCCATGGAGGAGAAGAAGATGCTCTTAGAGCATGAGAGAGAACTGAAGGAGCTAGAACTTAGGAGTAAGTCAGGCTCAGATGGTGGCAGCAATTCGTCCAGAAAGGCAGACAGGATTGTGCACATTCCCAAGAATGTAGGCAAGGAGTTCAAGAAGGGGGATGACATACAAAGGTGGTTCCAGGGTTATGAGGCAGCCATACACATGAATGGGGTCCCTGAGGAAAATTGGGGAGCAGGATTGTGGCCACTTTTCCCTGAAGAAGCAAGGGATGCTCTGATAGCTTTGGGTAAGGGGTATCACCTCACCTATGCTGACATGAAGGATGCCCTTCTCACTAAGTATGGTCTTACTCCTGAAAAGTACAGGGATCAGTTCAGGTCCAGTAAGAAGTCTGATGCCAACACTTGGTTGGAATGTGTGGATGTGTTCTGCAGGTCGCTGGATGGTTGGGTGAAGGGCAGTAGTGTAACAGATTTTCAGGGGCTCTACAACTTGATTGCATGGGAGCACTTGTCTAGTCTATGTTTTGCAGATCTGCGCCAGCACCTAGTGGATAGTAAGCTAACTGACCCCAGGAAGCTTGCTATGGAAGCGGACCGCTGGGTGAGTACCAGGGTCCACAAGAAAGCGTTTGGGGAGACTCAGCCAAAGGTGGGCAGGGTCCCCAGCAGAAAGGTGGGGGGGACAAGGGTAAAGCACAGGAGTTCTCTAAAGGGCCCCAAACTAGTACCCAGGGTAAAGGTTCCCAGCCCCCCGGTGATAAGAAGAAAGGGGTCTCTACAGGGAAGCCTGTTGAGACCGGCCCCCGCAAGTGTTATGCATGTGACCAGGTAGGTCACTTTAAGGGGGACCCCAAGTGCCCAAAGGGGACACAGCCACCCACCGGTGGACAGTCCAAAGTGTTGGCTAGTGTAGCGCTTGGGGAGGAGGGGTGCCCACAGGAGGGTGGGGATCCCGCAGAAATGACCCTTGTCTCACTAGGGGACAGTGAGATGGTCCCAGGAAACCAGGTGCCCCCTAACACAAAGAAATATAGCACCTGGGTGACCATCAATGGGAACAGGGTAGAGGCTCTCAGAGATACTGGAGCCAGTGTGACCTCAGTCCGGTGTCACCTGGTCTCTGAGAAGCAGGTAGTCCCAGGGGCATTCCACCAAGTAGTTGCTGTAGACAACTCTGAGCGCCAGTGTATGGTGGCGCAGGTTCCCTTTGAATGGGGGGGGTCTCAGGTCCCTTGAGGGTGGTTGTGAGCCCTACCATGCCTGTAGATTGTCTGCTAGGTAACGACCTGGAGCAGTCCTTATGGAAGGAGGTTGAGCTCAGGTCTCACTTGGAGATGCTTGGGTTGCCAGAGTGGGCATGCGTGTCTACTCGGTCAATGGCAGCCAGAAAGGGTGATCAAGAGGACTTGGAGCCTGGAACAGTGGCCCAAGTCCCTGCCAAGAGAAAGGGCAGGGGGCGCGGGAAACCGGCCCCCGAAGTTCCCACGGACCGGGAGGAGGCGGACCTCGAGGGGGACGCCCCGGTGCCTACAGGGGAGCAGGTAGCCGAACTGGGAGACATCTCTGAGCTGACCCATTGGCAGCAAGAAGGGGGTCCCACCAGGGAGGAGTTCTGCAGGGAGCAGAACGAGTGCCCTACTCTGGAGGGTCTGCGGCGGCAGGCTGCAGACCAGGCAGCTGGTAATCAGTCCGGGTCACATCTGATCTACTGGGAGAGTGGTCTCCTATACAGTGAGCCTAAGGTTGCTGAGCCTGGGTCAGCCCGTGTGCTGGTGGTACCCCAGCGCTTCAGGACCTTCCTACTGGGTCTGGCTCATGACGTGCCTTTGGCAGGACATTTGGGGCAGGACAAGACCTTTGACAGGCTTGTCACCCACTTCTTTTGGCCCCAAATGCGAAGGCAGTCAGATGCACACTGTAGGTCTTGCCAAACTTGCCAGGCAAGTGGTAAGAGTGGGAGGAAGGTCAAAGCTCCTCTCCAACCTTTTCCTGTTGTTGGTACACCCTTCGAAAGGGTAGGGATGGATATTGTGGGGCCACTGGATCCCAAGACAGCCATGGGCAACAGGTACATCCTGGTCTTGGTGGACCATGCCACCCGGTACCCGGAGGCAATCCCTCTCAGGACAACGACGGCGCCAGTGGTGGGCCGGGCGTTAATGGGGATCTTTTCCCGTGTGGGATTCCCCAGAGAGGTGGTTTCTGATAGGGGGACCAATTTCATATCCAAGTATATGACATCCCTGTGGAAGGAGTGTGGTGTAACCTACAAGTTCACCACTCCTTACCACCCACAAGGAAACGGTCTGGTGGAGAGATTCAACCAGACCTTGAAAGGCATGATCAAGGGTCTAACAGAACCCATGAGGCGTAAGTGGGACGTCCTCTTGCCATGCCTACTCTTTGCATACAGGGAGGTGCCTCAGAAGTCTCTTGGGTACAGCCCCTTTGAGCTCCTGTATGGCCACCCTGTCAGAGGACCTCTGAGTTTGGTAAAGGAAGGCTGGGAGGCAGCTCCCAGGAAAACTCCCCAGGATGTGTTTAGCTACATGCTGGCCTTTAGAAACCAAACTGCCCGCTTCAGGAAACTCGCTCAGGCGAACCTAGAAGCAAGCCAGGAAGAAATGAAGAGATGGTATGACCAGAATGCCACTCTGGTCGAATTTCAACCTGGGCAAAAAGTGTGGGTCATGGCCCCAGTGGCACCTTGTGCCTTGCAGGACAAGTGGACTGGGCCATATGAGGTGGTGGAGCGCAAAAGTGACGTCACCTACCTGGTGGATTTGCAAGCTCCAAGGAACCCTTTGAGGGTCCTTCACGTGAACCGCCTCAAGCCCCACTTCGAGAGGTCCGAAGTGAGTATGCTCTTGGCGACAGATGATGGGGTGGAAGAGGAGAGTGAGCCTCTCC
The DNA here is from genome assembly GCA_963921515.1 of Calotriton arnoldi. Taxonomy (NCBI): domain Eukaryota; kingdom Metazoa; phylum Chordata; class Amphibia; order Caudata; family Salamandridae; genus Calotriton; species Calotriton arnoldi. The sequence continues at coordinate 2,705,639 of CAWUFW010000843.1, read as the reverse complement.
CTGACCTCCTGTCTACCAAGGAGCATGATGGGTCAGTAGAAGGTGTGATCCTCTCCCCTACTCTGACTCAGGAGCAGCAGGGGGACTGTCACCAGTTGTTGGGACAGTTCGCCCCACTGTTCTCTCTGACCCCCGGTGTTACTCACTGGTGTACCCATGACGTGGACACTGGTGACAGCCCTCCTGTGAAGCACAAGATTTACAGGTTGACTGACCGGGTCAGAGCCAGCATCAAGGAGGAGGTCTCTAAGATGTTGGCGTTAGGGGTGATTGAGCCCTCCCACAGTCCTTGGGCCAGCCCAGTGGTCTTGGTCCCAAAGGCTGCTGCGCCCGGTGCCACTCCAGAACTCCGGTTTTGTGTGGACTACCGTGGGCTCAATGCCGTCACCAGGACTGACGCGCACCCCATCCCCAGAGCTGATGAGCTCATTGATCGGTTGGGAGCTGCCCGGTTCCTCAGCACGTTTGATTTGACGTCTGGGTACTGGCAGATTGCCTTAACCGATGGGGCCAAGGAGAGATCAGCATTCTCAACCCCAGAAGGTCATTACCAATTCCGGGTGATGCCCTTTGGGTTGAAGAATGCCCCTGCCACCTTTCAGAGGTTGGTCAATCAGGTGTTGGCTGGGCTGGAGGATTTCAGTGCCGCCTACCTGGATGACATTGCTGTGTTCAGTTCCAGCTGGGAAGAACATTTACAGCACCTTGAGAAAGTGTTGAGGGCTCTGCAAGGTGCAGGCCTCACGATCAAGGCCAGTAAGTGCCAGATCGGGCAGGGTTCTGTGGTGTACTTGGGACACCAGGTAGGAAGCGGCCAGGTGGCGCCCCTACAACCCAAGATTGACACCATTCTGGCTTGGGAGCCCCCAAGACCCAGACAGAGGTGAGAGCCTTCTTAGGTCTCACCGGCTACTATAGGAGATTTGTTAAGGGCTATGGCACCATCGTTGCCCCCTTAACAGAGCTGACTTCTAAGAAGCAGCCCAGGAAAGTGATCTGGACTGAGTCCTGCCAGAAAGCTTTTGATGCCCTGAAGGCAGCCATGTGCACGGCGCCCGTGCTCAAGGCACCTGACTTCTCCAAGGAATTCGTCGTGCAGACTGACGCTTCAGAGCATGGTGTGGGAGCGGTGCTCTCACAACTGAACGAAGAGGGCCTGGATCAGCCTGTAGTCTTCCTTAGCAGGAGACTACTCCCCAGGGAACAGAGGTGGAGTGCCATAGAAAGGGAAGCTTTTGCTGTGGTCTGGGCGCTGAAGAAGTTGAGACCATACCTGTTTGGGACTCACTTCCGGGTTCAGACAGACCACAGGCCCCTCAGATGGTTGATGCAAATGAGGGGTGAGAATCCAAAACTGCTGAGGTGGTCCATCTCCCTACAGGGAATGGACTTTACGGTGGAACACCGTCCTGGTACAGAACACGCCAACGCAGATGGTCTGTCCAGGTTCTTCCGCCTTAGTGAAGAGAACTCCAATGGGGTTGGGTAGTTCTCCCTACTTTCAGCTGGAGGGGACATGTGTTAGACTTGGCATCTTTTGGCGTGTTTCCCCTGACTTTTTGCTTTCTGACCTCCCGGTTTTGACTCTGTTTTTGCTGGTGTAATGATTCTGCGCACTTTCCTCACTGCTGTCCAGTGGGAAAGTGCAAGTGCTCCTGTATAAAATGTGTTACGGATTGGCGTTTCCATGATTGGCCTATTTGGTTTATGTGTCAGTCCCTTGTAAAGTGCACTGCGAGTGCCAGGGCCTATAGACCAAATGCTGTTGGTGGGCTGCAGCACTGGATTGTGCCACCCACGCAAACAGCCCGTAAAGTGTAACTCGGGCCTGCCATTGCAGAGCCTGTGCGCAGCCTGGGGCTGCCATGTCGACTTGGCAAGTGCGCACACTTGCAAGTCCCTAAACCTTCCCTTTTCTACATGTTAGTCACCCCTAAGGTAGGCCCAAGGTACCCCTGTGGGCAGGGTGCGTTGTATGCGAAAGGTAGGACATGCCCTGGTGTGTGTGGCATGTCCTGATAGTGAATTACAGCCTAGTTCGTTTTTCACTATTGCAAGGCTACCTGTTCCCCATAGGCCAGAACGGGCAGTTTTGATTATTACAGCTTATAATCCTAACTGACCCCGGGAACATGGTAGAAATTCGAGTTTAGTATGCCTGGACTCAGAATGATAAAATGCATCTTTTAGTGAAGTTGGTTTTAACATTCTGTGTTTGAAAATACCACTTTTAGAAAGTGGGTATTTTCTTGTCTAACCATCCAAGCCTGCCTCTGCGAGGTTGTGTATTCCTTGTCTGGAGTGTGAGTGACAGGGGCTGGGGGATGCCAGGAGACAGGGTGAGTCAGCACAGGGCTGAATAGCAAGATCTACATGTAGATGGGTGGGAGGAGTTGCACCTGGGCCCTGAATAGGACAGTGCCTTCCCTCCACAATGCTGGCTCCACCTCCTGTGGTGCGTCTGATGTCCCTGGCCTACTCTCTGAAAGAAGGGACGGAGACTTGTCAACAAAGTGCTCCAGAACTGGTTTGGACTAGGCAAAGGCCTCTCTGCCTTCAGAGAACAAAGGAATTTGGGATATAAATATTGGGGCCCTGACCCCATGAATTTAGATCTCGCTGGAATCAAGGAACCTGTCAAGACGAAGAGCTGGAAGAGCTGCTAGGAGGAGTACTGCCCCTTTGCTGAGTTATTGCTTTGTTGGGTTGGCCTGCAGTTGCTGCTTCTGTCTTGGGCAGTGAAAGGACTGAACTTTCTACAAACTTGTGCTGAGTATCTCCAAGGGCCTGAAACCGAGCTGGCCTCCTGTTAAGAAGTCTCAGGGACTACAAAGACTTCACAAGCCTCTGGGTACCGCTTCTGGAACGCTGTTTCAGTTGCCACAGAGGAAGGGAACTGCAACCGACTCCGTCAACCGAATCCATCCCTGACCGGTGACCTGTTTGCACCGCAGACCGCATCGCCCCGCTTCGCATCGCAACCCTGGTCTCACCGTAGGCGACGTCCGACGCCGTCAACACCGAGCCGCTGCTTGCACCGTGACCTGTGGGCACCGCAGTTCGCATCGCATCGCTTCACTGAACCAGCCGGACCCGACCGACGCGGTCGCTGCAACTGGCTCAACAGTCGTGACCGCATCGCATTTGGGGCACCGCTCGCACGTTTGCGACGCACCGCTCCGACTCGCACCGCTGTCCGACGCCAGCTCCCGCACTCCGGCTTGGTCGCCTGCATCGCAACCTGTCAGCACCGCATCGTACACCGTCTCGCCCTGCACCGCACGCCTTGGACTCACCGACTCCGTCTGCACGACGCTCATCGAGCCGCTGCCTGCACCGCATCGAGGGACACCGCACCTTGCATCGCTCCGTCTTGCACCGCAACCGCGACGAACGCCGACCGGCTCGTACACTCCGTACCAGCCACAACGAGAAAGGTACTGTGACCGAGTCTGTTCACGACTCTGCTGGCCCGTAGCGACGCGGTCGGCTGGAACTGTTGGACTCTGTGTAATTCAGCATCGCGGTAGACCCGGACGGGGCTACCGACTCGTACGAACTTTGCTTTTGTGTTATTCCTGCAAAGAAGAAGTTACCTTATCAAGCATTCATTTTTAAAGTATAGTATTGTGGATTTTTGTCGTAATTGGTCTTGTCTTGAGTATATAAAAATATTGGTTATTTTTCTAAACTGGTGTGGTGTCCGTTTGTAGTGCTTACACTGTATTACTGTTGGTTATGTGCAAATGCTTTACACACTGCCTCTAGAATAAGCCTGACTGCTCGTGCCAAGCTACCAAGAGGGTGAGCAGGGGTTATTTTAGGAGTGTAACTCCCTTACCCTGACTAGGAAGAAGGGTCCCTACTTGGACAAAGGTGCAAGCCCTTGCCAACTAGAGATCCCATTTCTAACATTGGTTGTCAGCGGTGAGGATAGGACTTGTGTTTGCACTTGACTTACAGTGATTGGTGTGCACTACTACCATATCGCAGACCATTACGTACCACATACTGGTTCTTTTTCTTTTGGCCTATTTTTGATCTTGCCAGTTTTCAACTCACTACTTTTGTCATGCCTGAATCAACTGCATCATCCGTTGCATCTCTGGAAGTTATCTTTGAGGAGGATAGGTTGGAAACCTACGCCGTAAAGGAGCTACGAGCAATTTGTAAAAACCTGAAAGTCCAAATTAAAGGCCTCACAAGGAAGGAGGAGCTACAGAAGGCGCTGAGGGCCTGGGTAGCAGCCAGACATGCCAGTGGGCAGCCTGGTAATCTCAGTGAGGAGGTGGAGGAGCCTATTTCCAGGGTGGATGTGCTTTTGGGTGAGGGGGAACCCGCCAGGTCAGGCAGCAGCAGTCTGTCCCCAGAGGAGCTGGAGGACAGGCGGGAGGCAAGACAGTTTGAGCTGCAGAAGCTCAGGCTGGAGGGTGAGCGGGAGGAGAAGAGGGAGGAGAGGAGATTGGCCATGGAGGAGAAGAAGATGCTCTTAGAGCATGAGAGAGAACTGAAGGAGCTAGAACTTAGGAGTAAGTCAGGCTCAGATGGTGGCAGCAATTCGTCCAGAAAGGCAGACAGGATTGTGCACATTCCCAAGAATGTAGGCAAGGAGTTCAAGAAGGGGGATGACATACAAAGGTGGTTCCAGGGTTATGAGGCAGCCATACACATGAATGGGGTCCCTGAGGAAAATTGGGGAGCAGGATTGTGGCCACTTTTCCCTGAAGAAGCAAGGGATGCTCTGATAGCTTTGGGTAAGGGGTATCACCTCACCTATGCTGACATGAAGGATGCCCTTCTCACTAAGTATGGTCTTACTCCTGAAAAGTACAGGGATCAGTTCAGGTCCAGTAAGAAGTCTGATGCCAACACTTGGTTGGAATGTGTGGATGTGTTCTGCAGGTCGCTGGATGGTTGGGTGAAGGGCAGTAGTGTAACAGATTTTCAGGGGCTCTACAACTTGATTGCATGGGAGCACTTGTCTAGTCTATGTTTTGCAGATCTGCGCCAGCACCTAGTGGATAGTAAGCTAACTGACCCCAGGAAGCTTGCTATGGAAGCGGACCGCTGGGTGAGTACCAGGGTCCACAAGAAAGCGTTTGGGGGAGACTCAGCCAAAGGTGGGCAGGGTCCCCAGCAGAAAGGTGGGGGGACAAGGGTAAAGCACAGGAGTTCTCTAAAGGGCCCCAAACTAGTACCCAGGGTAAAGGTTCCCAGCCCCCGGTGATAAGAAGAAAGGGGTCTCTACAGGGAAGCCTGTTGAGACCGGCCCCCGCAAGTGTTATGCATGTGACCAGGTAGGTCACTTTAAGGGGGACCCCAAGTGCCCAAAGGGGACACAGCCACCCACCGGTGGACAGTCCAAAGTGTTGGCTAGTGTAGCGCTTGGGGAGGAGGGGTGCCCACAGGAGGGTGGGGATCCCGCAGAAATGACCCTTGTCTCACTAGGGGACAGTGAGATGGTCCCAGGAAACCAGGTGCCCCCTAACACAAAGAAATATAGCACCTGGGTGACCATCAATGGGAACAGGGTAGAGGCTCTCAGAGATACTGGAGCCAGTGTGACCTCAGTCCGGTGTCACCTGGTCTCTGAGAAGCAGGTAGTCCCAGGGGCATTCCACCAAGTAGTTGCTGTAGACAACTCTGAGCGCCAGTGTATGGTGGCGCAGGTTCCCTTTGAATGGGGGGGGGGTCTCAGGTCCCTTGAGGGTGGTTGTGAGCCCTACCATGCCTGTAGATTGTCTGCTAGGTAACGACCTGGAGCAGTCCTTATGGAAGGAGGTTGAGCTCAGGTCTCACTTGGAGATGCTTGGGTTGCCAGAGTGGGCATGCGTGTCTACTCGGTCAATGGCAGCCAGAAAGGGTGATCAAGAGGACTTGGAGCCTGGAACAGTGGCCCAAGTCCCTGCCAAGAGAAAGGGCAGGGGGCGCGGGAAACCGGCCCCCGAAGTTCCCACGGACCGGGTGGAGGCGGACCTCGAGGGGGACGCCCCGGTGCCTACAGGGGAGCAGGTAGCCGAACTGGGAGACATCTCTGAGCTGACCCATTGGCAGCAAGAAGGGGGTCCCACCAGGGAGGAGTTCTGCAGGGAGCAGAACGAGTGCCCTACTCTGGAGGGTCTGCGGCGGCAGGCTGCAGACCAGGCAGCTGGTAATCAGTCCGGGTCACATCTGATCTACTGGGAGAGTGGTCTCCTATACAGTGAGCCTAAGGTTGCTGAGCCTGGGTCAGCCCGTGTGCTGGTGGTACCCCAGCGCTTCAGGACCTTCCTACTGGGTCTGGCTCATGACGTGCCTTTGGCAGGACATTTGGGGCAGGACAAGACCTTTGACAGGCTTGTCACCCACTTCTTTTGGCCCCAAATGCGAAGGCAGTCAGATGCACACTGTAGGTCTTGCCAAACTTGCCAGGCAAGTGGTAAGAGTGGGAGGAAGGTCAAAGCTCCTCTCCAACCTTTTCCTGTTGTTGGTACACCCTTCGAAAGGGTAGGGATGGATATTGTGGGGCCACTGGATCCCAAGACAGCCATGGGCAACAGGTACATCCTGGTCTTGGTGGACCATGCCACCCGGTACCCGGAGGCAATCCCTCTCAGGACAACGACGGCGCCAGTGGTGGGCCGGGCGTTAATGGGGATCTTTTCCCGTGTGGGATTCCCCAGAGAGGTGGTTTCTGATAGGGGGACCAATTTCATATCCAAGTATATGACATCCCTGTGGAAGGAGTGTGGGGTAACCTACAAGTTCACCACTCCTTACCACCCACAAGGAAACGGTCTGGTGGAGAGATTCAACCAGACCTTGAAAGGCATGATCAAGGGTCTAACAGAACCCATGAGGCGTAAGTGGGACGTCCTCTTGCCATGCCTACTCTTTGCATACAGGGAGGTGCCTCAGAAGTCTCTTGGGTACAGCCCCTTTGAGCTCCTGTATGGCCACCCTGTCAGAGGACCTCTGAGTTTGGTAAAGGAAGGCTGGGAGGCAGCTCCCAGGAAAACTCCCCAGGATGTGTTTAGCTACATGCTGGCCTTTAGAAACCAAACTGCCCGCTTCAGGAAACTCGCTCAGGCGAACCTAGAAGCAAGCCAGGAAGAAATGAAGAGATGGTATGACCAGAATGCCACTCTGGTCGAATTTCAACCTGGGCAAAAAGTGTGGGTCATGGCCCCAGTGGCACCTTGTGCCTTGCAGGACAAGTGGACTGGGCCATATGAGGTGGTGGAGCGCAAAAGTGACGTCACCTACCTGGTGGATTTGCAAGCTCCAAGGAACCCTTTGAGGGTCCTTCACGTGAACCGCCTCAAGCCCCACTTCGAGAGGTCCGAAGTGAGTATGCTCTTGGCGACAGATGATGGGGTGGAAGAGGAGAGTGAGCCTCTCCCTGACCTCCTGTCTACCAAGGAGCATGATGGGTCAGTAGAAGGTGTGATCCTCTCCCCTACTCTGACTCAGGAGCAGCAGGGGGACTGTCACCAGTTGTTGGGACAGTTCGCCCCACTGTTCTCTCTGACCCCCGGTGTTACTCACTGGTGTACCCATGACGTGGACACTGGTGACAGCCCTCCTGTGAAGCACAAGATTTACAGGTTGACTGACCGGGTCAGAGCCAACATCAAGGAGGAGGTCTCTAAGATGTTGGCGTTAGGGGTGATTGAGCCCTCCCACAGTCCTTGGGCCAGCCCAGTGGTCTTGGTCCCAAAGGCTGCTGCGCCCGGTGCCACTCCAGAACTCCGGTTTTGTGTGGACTACCGTGGGCTCAATGCCGTCACCAGGACTGACGCGCACCCCATCCCCAGAGCTGATGAGCTCATTGATCGGTTGGGAGCTGCCCGGTTCCTCAGCACGTTTGATTTGACGTCTGGGTACTGGCAGATTGCCTTAACCGATGGGGCCAAGGAGAGATCAGCATTCTCAACCCCAGAAGGTCATTACCAATTCCGGGTGATGCCCTTTGGGTTGAAGAATGCCCCTGCCACCTTTCAGAGGTTGGTCAATCAGGTGTTGGCTGGGCTGGAGGATTTCAGTGCCGCCTACCTGGATGACATTGCTGTGTTCAGTTCCAGCTGGGAAGAACATTTACAGCACCTTGAGAAAGTGTTGAGGGCTCTGCAAGGTGCAGGCCTCACGATCAAGGCCAGTAAGTGCCAGATCGGGCAGGGTTCTGTGGTGTACTTGGGACACCAGGTAGGAAGCGGCCAGGTGGTGCCCCTACAACCCAAGATTGACACCATTCTGGCTTGGGAGCCCCCAAGACCCAGACAGAGGTGAGAGCCTTCTTAGGTCTCACCGGCTACTATAGGAGATTTGTTAAGGGCTATGGCACCATCGTTGCCCCCTTAACAGAGCTGACTTCTAAGAAGCAGCCCAGGAAAGTGATCTGGACTGAGTCCTGCCAGAAAGCTTTTGATGCCCTGAAGGCAGCCATGTGCACGGCGCCCGTGCTCAAGGCACCTGACTTCTCCAAGGAATTCGTCGTGCAGACTGACGCTTCAGAGCATGGTGTGGGAGCGGTGCACTCACAACTGAACGAAGAGGGCCTGGATCAGCCTGTAGTCTTCCTTAGCAGGAGACTACTCCCCAGGGAACAGAGGTGGAGTGCCATAGAAAGGGAAGCTTTTGCTGTGGTCTGGGCGCTGAAGAAGTTGAGACCATACCTGTTTGGGACTCACTTCCGGGTTCAGACAGACCACAGGCCCCTCAGATGGTTGATGCAAATGAGGGGTGAGAATCCAAAACTGCTGAGGTGGTCCATCTCCCTACAGGGAATGGACTTTACGGTGGAACACCGTCCTGGTACAGAACACGCCAACGCAGATAGTCTGTCCAGGTTCTTCCGCCTTAGTGAAGAGAACTCCAATGGGGTTGGGTAGTTCTCCCTACTTTCAGCTGGAGGGGACATGTGTTAGACTTGGCCTCTTTTGGCGTGTTTCCCCTGACTTTTTGCTTTCTGACCTCCCGGTTTTGACTCTGTTTTTGTTGGTGTAATGATTCTGCGCACTTTCCTCACTGCTGTCCAGTGGGAAAGTGCAAGTGCTCCTGTATAAAATGTGTTACGGATTGGCGTTTCCATGATTGGCCTATTTGGTTTATGTGTCAGTCCCTTGTAAAGTGCACTTCGAGTGCCAGGGCCTATAGACCAAATGCTGTTGGTGGGCTGCAACACTGGATTGTGCCACCCACGCAAACAGCCCGTAAAGAGTAACTCGGGCCTGCCATTGCAGAGCCTGTGCGCAGCCTGGGGCTGCCATGTCGACTTGGCAAGTGCGCACACTTGCAAGTCCCTAAACCTTCCCTTTTCTACATGTTAGTCACCCCTAAGGTAGGCCCAAGGTACCCCTGTGGGCAGGGTGCGTTGTATGCGAAAGGTAGGACATGCCCTGGTGTGTGTGGCATGTCCTGATAGTGAATTACAGCCTAGTTCGTTTTTCACTATTGCAAGGCTACCTGTTCCCCATAGGCCAGAATGGGCAGTTTTGATTATTACAGCTTCTAATCCTAACTGACCCCGGGAACATGGTAGAAATTCGAGTTTAGTATGCCTGGACTCAGAATGATAAAATGCATCTTTTAGTGAAGTTGGTTTTAACATTCTGTGTTTGAAAATACCACTTTTAGAAAGTGGGTATTTTCTTGTCTAACCATCCAAGCCTGCCTCTGCGAGGTTGTGTATTCCTTGTCTGGAGTGTGAGTGACAGGGGCTGGGGGATGCCAGGAGACAGGGTGAGTCAGCACAGGGCTGAATAGCAAGATCTACATGTAGATGGGTGGGAGGGGTTGCACCTGGGCCCTGAATAGGACAGTGCCTTCCCTCCACAATGCTGGCTCCCCCTCCTGTGGTGCGTCTGATGTCCCTGGCCTACTCTCTGAAAGAAGGGACGGAGACTTGTCAACAAAGTGCTCCAGAACTGGTTTGGACTGGGCAAAGGCCTCTCTGCCTTCAGAGAACAAAGGAATTTGGGATATAAATATTGGGGCCCTGACCCCATGAATTTAGATCTCGCTGGAATCAAGGAACCTGTCAAGAAGAAGAGCTGGAGAGCTGCTAGGAGGAGTACTGCCCCTTTGCTGAGTTATTGCCTTGTTGGGTTGGCCTGCAGTTGCTGCTTCTGTCTTGGGCAGTGAAAGGACTGAACTTTCTACAAACTTGTGCTGAGTATCTCCAAGGGCCTGAAACCGAGCTGGCCTCCTGGTAAGAAGTCTCAGGGACTACAAAGACTTCACAAGCCTCTGGGTACCGCTTCTGGAACGCTGTTTCAGTTGCCACAGAGGAAGGGAACTGCAACCGACTCCGTCAACCGAATCCATCCCTGACCGGTGACCTGTTTGCACCGCAGACCGCATCGCCCCGCTTCGCATCGCAACCCTGGTCTCACCGTAGGCGACGTACGACGCCGTCAACACCGAGCCGCTGCTTGCACCGTGGCCTGTGGGCACCGCAGTTCGCATCACATCGCATCGCTTCACTGAACCAGCCGGACCCGACCGACGCGGTCGCTGCAACTGGCTCAACAGTCGTGACCGCATCGCATTTGGGGCACCGCTCGCACGTTTGCGACGCACCGCTCCGACTCGCACCGCTGTCCGACGCCAGCTCCCGCACTCCGGCTTGGTCGCCTGCATCGCAACCTGTCAGCACCGCATCGTACACCGTCTCACCCTGCACCGCACGGCTTGGACTCACCGACTCCGTCTGCACGACGCTCATCGAGCCGCTGCCTGCACCGCATCGAGGGACACCGCACCTTGCATCGCTCCGTCTTGCACCGCAACTGCGACGAACGCCGACCGGCTCGTACACCCCGTACCAACCACAACGAGAAAGGTACTGTGACCGAGTCTGTTCACGACTCTGCTGGCCCGTAGCGACGCGGTCGGCTGGAACTGTTGGACTCTGTGTAATTCAGCATCGCGGTAGACCCGGACGGGGCTACCGACTCGTACGAACTTTGCTTTTGTGTTATTCCTGCAAAGAAGAAGTTACCTTATCAAGCATTCATTTTTAAAGTATAGTATTGTGGATTTTTGTCGTAATTGGTCTTGTCTTGAGTATATAAAAATATTGGTTATTTTTCTAAACTGGTGTGGTGTCCGTTTGTAGTGCTTACACTGTATTACTGTTGGTTATGTGCAAATGCTTTACACACTGCCTCTAGAATAAGCCTGACTGCTCGTGCCAAGCTACCAAGGGGGTGAGCAGTGGTTATTTTAGGAGTGTAACTCCCTTACCCTGACTAGGAAGAAGGGTCCTTACTTGGACAAAGGTGCAAGCCCTTGCCAACTAGAGATCCCATTTCTAACAAGAGGACATATGGATTTTTGCACCTTTGAAATTACCACCGGTGGAAATAAGAAAGAAGTTCACTGCTGCACATGTGCATTCTTCTGCACATTGGTGCTCCTACCACCCTACTCTAATACATGGCCCATACGTTTCCAAAGGTCTCCCAATAGAAGCAAGTTCAGGGGGCTGGAACCTGGTCATGTGAGGGATTGGTCCCACTAAACAAAGCTACATCTAGACTTAGCTGTTTAAGTCCATATATGCCCCAGCTGAGAGGGAACTGGGGCTGAGGTATCTAAGACTCAGCAGTTCTTCGTGCTTAATTTGAGATGATGGTTTCCGGTGCTCGGCACCAGCACTTAATTGTGAACACCGGCGCTTGTGAAGGTCTGTCACAAGGTGGCACTGTCTGGCTAATTTACAGATAAGCAGAACAGTTAATCATTAATTCAATATACATTAAAATGACTATTACCTGCCGCCCAAGCCATTCTTATAGCTTTGGGGGCCTGAAATATTCAGAACTGTCACAGTTGTAGGTGTGTGATGGTTAGTAGTTGTGTTGTTACTATCATTGGCAGCATGGCAGGGGCAATGTGTGGGGGAAACTGCAGTGGCCTCCTGACGAGAGCCCTGGCACATATTTCTTTACAGATTAAGCACTGCTTCGACTGTTGCTCCCGCCCAGTGTGTCCCTCGTGGTCTCTCTGTCCATTGCATAGCAGAATAAAACGACGAAGCTGCAACGCCTGGTTATCGATGCAAAGCCCACACATCTCTCAAACTCCACTGAATGTAGAAACAAAAAGATCTGGAGTGCAGGAGGGAGGATCCGAGACTTGACCAGAACTTGCTAAAATGTAAAGAGATTGGTTTCCTTGAGAGCATCCTTCATCTGCCTCTCAGCTCCACGGAGCTGCTGTGACTGTTGCTAGAGCGTGTGTTGCTATGACTGCTCATTCTCTACCTCTGTAGAGGACGACCTCCAGCAGCGTAAATGTTTACTAAACAGAAACACGCATGTCACCTCACCTAGGAAACGCACGCAGTGCATTTACAGCTGCTGCTAATGGTTCACATCTGCCAAGGAATGGCTCCTATCTGCTAGACTGTAGTGCTTCACATGCACAGTGCATGTCAACATGGGAAGGTCATGTCTGACACACCGCGTTCAAGGAGCCTGCAATGACAACATGTGACATAGAGAGGACACACCTGTACTGCTTGGAAGTTCACCTGATCAGGCGCCATGGTGTCTACAGTACTTACGTGGGCACTATGGGATTATATATAGTGCTTAATTTGTAAACAAAATAAGTTCCAGGGCCCTTGCCGGGAGGCCACTGCAGCTTGCACCACACATTGCCCTGCCAGTGCTGTCAGTGACAGTACCAACGGTACTACTAACCATCAGTGCGACAATTCAGACTATTCCAGGCCCCCAAAGCTAAAAGAATGGCTTGGGCGGCAGGTATCAGTCATTTTCAATATATTTTGAATTAATAAACTCTTCTTGTGCTCATCTCTAAGTTAGAATCGGAATTAGGTAATCACTATTTGAATGTATGGAACTCCATGAGTTTAATTTACTGTTAAATAATGGGTCGCAAATATTCTACCTCATTAATATTAATGAGGCAGGTCACAATTTGCGACCCATTAGGAATCGCTAAAATCACAGAGATGGTGGCCTGCTGGGGTCAGCAGACCACCATGTCTGTGATTGCTTTAAATAAACCAATATTTTTTTAAATGCTGCCCGTTTTCCTTATAGGAAAACAGGTTACGTTTAAAAAAGAAAAATGAAATGTTTTCTTTTCATCTTTCAAGAGCAGGCAGTTGTCCGCGGGACCACTGCCTGCTCTTAAAAAACATTTTTACAAACATTCACAAAGGGGAAGTGGCCCCTTGGGGACCCCTTCCCGTTTGCAAATGGGTTATCACCTACTTGAAGTAGGTGGCAAAATGTGAATGTTTTGCGACCGCATTTCAGTTGCAAAACATTCCTACATACCGCTGTGATTCAGTATTAGGAAGGGACGTCCTAAACATGCCCCTTCCTAATACTGAATCGGTATGTATTCGCAATTCGAGATTGTGATTCCGTAATGTTACTGATTCGCAAATTGGAATTCATACATACCAAAAATGCATTTTATTGGTCGCAAACGGACCAATTTTGCATAAAATCGAGCCGTATCATGTAAATTGCAACATACATGTGGCCCAAAAGACGTAAGCCATAATGTGCCAATAAAATTCTGGAAATTCCGATATTTAAATACTTTTCATTAATTTCCTTATAAAAATAGAGGAGATTTCTGGATTTTCCGTAAAAAGGTCCAGAAATATTAGTAGAAATCTACTTAGGTTGTGGATTTTCATGCATACACCAAAGGTCTATTAGTTCAAATATAATAACTGAACCTTACAGTTACCATTGGACACCAATAATCCATTGTAAGGCAATATATGATCTACAAATCGCTTTGTGCGACAAAACCTTTAACCTCAACTTATCTGGTGCCCCATGCATACCTAGGAGTGCATCCCTTGCCAGGTGGAAAAAAAACAAAAAGTGCCCGCTACTACAATACCGACTGTAAAATATCATACTGCAAAAATATCATGACATTGAATCACCGGGATAGAGGTAACGTGAGTCAAAATATCGCCTGCACTTATATCATCAGGTAATTATTAAGGTAAGTAATAGATAAGTTTCAGGTCAGGGATTACATTCAGAGTTTAAATTAGGTTAAGGGATTACTTTCAGAGTTTAAATTAGGCTAAGGGCTAAGCTTGTGCGCTATTAGCAGGTGGCCACCTTAAAATGCTTTTTGGATCATTTTAAGGCACCTGCACACTTTTGCATGTGTAATTGTTTTTTTCCACATGGACCCTGTTTGATTAGGAGTTGTAAAAATAAAATAGCATGCTCTTAAAGTTGACGGCTTGGATGTGCATGTCCTTGGTGGCCATCTGTGAACGTATTTTGTAAAAACAAAATATACTACGATGGCCATCACGGATGCGCACGCATTCTCAGTGGCCATCTCTCAATGGGATTTCTTTAAAAAAAATGCTTTCAAAGATGGCCACCATGGATGCACGCAACTCTGCGGTGGCCATCCATGTATGCATTTTGTTTTATTTCTAAAAATCCTGATCCAAGATGGCCACCATAGATGTGCGCACATTTGTGGATGTTTTCTAACACAAAGCAACTAAGCCATTAGGTATCATGGCCAAGAGCTATTGGCTTTGCAATGCTTTGTAGTAAGTGCTGTGTATTTTATCTTTCTATTGTCTACTCTTTTAAGGAAATTATAAACCAAAATTATATTATATCACACAATACAAAATTTTGATGATATTGCCGTAAAGTACATCCAACATACTCAAAAACAATATGTGTGCGATATTGGAGAGGATGTGGTGCAGCGTCTTCTTGCAGGTTCTTGTCTGAGGAAGCAAGGATCAGGGGGGCCCCTAAATACTAGATTTAGGGGTGTTACAGGTAGGTAAAAGGTTGGGACCAATGGGTCTCTTCCCTGGGGTGGGTACACCCCCTATTATACCACCCTCCAGTGGGAGGGGGGGCATAAGCCTTTACCTGGTTGGCTGGGTCCCCCCATCTGCAAGATGGCGGGGACTGAGAGTTGTGCTTCACCTCGTCTCCCCCACCTGAGGGGTGGAGTTGGCAGGGGTGGACACACCTCTCTTCCTCACTTGTTTTTCCCACCGGTTCTCCCGCCCAAAGTGGGGGTCAGAACCAGTGGGGACCAGTTGCTGAAAGCAACAAGTGGCCTGAGGAAGCTCACAAAGGCGGCAAGCCTTTGAAGCTTCCCCTTCGTGGACCCTGCCCATCCTGGGGGAGGAGGCTTGGCACCTCGTCCCAGGATGTGCATTGTTTCAGGCCCCCGAGAGCAGCAGGCTCCCGACCCAGGGGTCCAGAAACATGTCTGGTGGTGGCAGCTGAAAGCAGCCACTCAGCCTGGACACTAGTGGTAGGTCGTTTTTCAGGGGGCATCTCTAAGATGCCCTCTGTGTGCATTTTTCATTAAATCCCACACTGGCATCAGTGTGGGTTTAATGTGCTGAGAAGTTTGATACCAAACTTCCCAGTTTTCAGTGTAGCCATTATGGTGCTGTGGTGTTCGTAATGACAAACTCCCAGCACCATATACTCTTAATGGCAGCCCTGCACTTACAAAGTCTAAGAATGGACTTAGGCACTGTAGGGATACAGGGCTCATGCACCTGTACCCTCACCACTGGTATAGTGCACCCAGCTAGAGGGGTGACTGATCTATGCCAGGGCAGTGGGTTGTAGGCATGGCACATAGGGATTTGTGCCATGTCGACTCTTCACTTTGTTCTGCACCAAGACACGCAGCCTGCAAAGGCAGTTTGTGAGTGTAATGGTACAGGGTGTCTCGGGATTTGGGGATCCGGGTTTGAGTCTCGGCATTTGCACAAAATCCAATGATTCTGGGCAAATCACTTAATCTCCCCGTGCCCATAGACAGCGCCTGGATACCCTCACTGGTGCACGATATAAATTTACATACTTTAACTATTTTGGAAATTATATATATTATCTACTGGCGGTCGCCAGTAGATAGTTATAGTTACAACCTATTATCCATAGGAAATCCGCGACATTCTATTTGAAATAACTCTCTTGCCGGTTGACGTATCTTCGCAAAATTTTCAAACTTTGTGGCCCGCTCCGGTCCGCTCCTACCCTGAAAGTCTCGGGGGATTCGTCAAGCGGGGGCCGAGAAAAAGGGGGTCCCAAAACGCGTTTTCCCCATGCAATTTTCCATAGGAAACTTTAGACACGGCTACAGCCCGAACTGCTGAACGGAATTACACCAAATTTGGCAAAGAGGTAGTTCTTGGTTCAGAAAGAACCCTTTTGTTAAATGGTGTAAATCCGTTTAGTAGTTGCTGAGAAAATCAAAAGTAAAAAGATAGTGATATCTATGGCCGCGTCGGATTCGCGCACCCTCCCGATCACGAGCTGCATGCTAATTGGCTGTCAACACTCCAAATCAGGAAGTGTTGGCAGCCATTTTATCCCTCGGTAGAACCGAGGGACAGAAACAAGTGCGCAAAGCGCACAAAGGGGGCAGGGTAGAAACACCCTGACCCCTAGCTCTGCTCAGGGGGTCCCACAAGGACCCCCTGGGCAAAAAAAAAATATATTTTTTTTTTTTAAAAATCGGCAGGATGCGCTCAGGGTGCGCGGATCCTGCCGAAAAAAAAATCGAAGCGCGGTCTCCGCGCTTGATGTTAATTGGCCTCCGGGTGGGCCAAGTCCCGGGGGCATGCTGGGGGGTTAATTTTATGTGTGGGGGCCTCTAAGGGCCCCCAAGCCCCGGGGACCACCACCCCCGGGGCTTTATGTATAATGGTGCGGGAGGGCTCTGAGCCCTCCCGCAGCCCCGAGACCGCCACCTCCCGGGGCTTCTTTTTAATTTTGAAAAACCTGTGTGGGGGCTCCAGCCCCCACACGCCCGGGACCACCACCTCCCCGGGGCACTAAGAAAATTACAATGGGGTCCGTTTTGGACCCCCAAGCCCCGGGGACCACCACCTCCCGGGGCTTTCAAAATGTAAGGAGGGGGCCGCGCGGCCCCCTCCTGGAGCCTGTGGTGGCCCTGGGGACCGCCACCCCCAGGGCCGGCTCCTGCAGAGTCCCGGGTGCCTACCCCGGGACACTGCTGTTTTCAATGACAGGACGGAGCCTCGCGGCTCCCGTCCTGTCATTGCAGACTGCTTTGGATATTGGAAGAGAGAGCAGGAAACCTGCTCTCTCTTCCAATATCCAAAGCCGATTGCTTTCCACATGGGGAGCTGCATCTTAGCAGCTCCCCATGTGTAAAGCTAATGCCGGCTCCCGTAGGACACGGGGAGCCGGCGGGACTGTGGGGGTTTGGGGACCCCCACAGTCCCCAACGAGAGGCCAGGCCCCGGGGATGGGGTCCCCGGGGCCATAAGTGGCCACGGAGGGGGCCACGCAGCCCCCTCCCCAAAGGAAAAAAAAAAAAAAGTGCTAGGCCGGCACCGGGGATGGGGTCCCGGGGCCTTAAATGGCCTGAGTAGGGGGCCACGCAGCCCCCTCCAAATAAAAAAAGAGGCCATGCCCCGGGGATGGGGTCCCCGGGGCCAATACAGGCCCAGGGAAGGGGGCCACGCGGCCCCCTTCCCGTTTTTTATTTATTTTAATTTTAAAAAGAGGGTAAGGCCCTGGGGGATGGGGTCCCCAGGGCCTAAAAATAGGAAAAAGGAAGGGGGCCACACAGCCCCCTTCAGGGGTAAAAAAAAAAAACGATCGGGCCCGCAGGCCCCGCCCCCTTCCTTCACCACTCTGCGTTTGCAGAGGGGGAACGAATTCCCCTTGAATACTGGGGGTCCCTGGGGCCAACTAGCCCACCAGGAACCTCCAGTATGCGCCAGGGGCTGCCTTGCAGAGAGGTGTACAGAGGCCACGCCCCTTTTACACCTCTGCAACGCAGCTCTGTGGCGCTTTTGGAGGTATATGGTGGGCTAGTTGCACCCCAGGGACCCTCAGGATTCAAGGGAGTTAATCCCCCGACTTAAAACGCGCCACGGGGCGCGTTTGCACAGTGGTGAAGGGAGGGGACGGAGCTTCAGGTGACATGTGTGCAAACAGGCCCCGTGGCGCGTTTTAAGATGGGGAATTAAATCCCCTTCAATCCTGAGGGTCCCTGAGGGCCAACTAGCCCAACAGGTACGTCCAGAAAGCGCCACAGAGCTGCGTTGCAGAGAGGTGTAAAAGGGGTGTGGCCTCTGTACATGTCTCTGCAACGCAGCCCCTGGCGCATACTGGAGGTTCCTGGTGGGCTAGTTGGCCCGTAGGGACCCTCATGATTCAAGGGGACTTAATCCCCCTACTTAAAACGCGCCACGGGGCGCGTTTGCACAGATGTCACCTCAGGCCCCGCCCCTCCCTTCACCATTGTGCAAATATTCCTCTAAAATCAGCCGAAATACGAATTCCGATTTACTCACCTGTTATCAGGAGAGACCTCAGTGCTGTATCTTTCAGCCCAGTACTGGTCCTGAAAAGTAATTTTAACCGTACTTACCAGTAACTTGAATTTCCTTCCATAGGCTAACATTGACTGGTTTCACTTGGAAATTCTTCTAAGTGTGGAGTTTTGGAACTTTAAAATATTCATCTAAAATCAGCCGAACTATGAATTCCGATTTACTCACCTGTTATCAGGAGAGACCTCAGTGCTGCATCTTTCAACCCAGTACTGATCCTCAAAAGTAATTTTAACCGTACTTACCAGTAACTTGAATTTCCTTCCATAGGCTAACATTGACTGGTTTCACTTGGAAATTCTTCTAAGTGTGGAGTTTTGGAACTTTAAAATATTCCTCTAAAATCAGCCGAAATACGAATTCTGATTTACTCACCTGTTATCAGGAGAGACCTCAGTGCTGTATCTTTCAGCCCAGTACTGGTCCTGAAAAGTAATTTTAACCGTACTTACCAGTAACTTGAATTTCCTTCCATAGGCTAACATTGACTGGTTTCACTTGGAAATTCTTCTAAGTGTGGAGTTTTGGAACTTTAAAATATTCCTCTAAAATCAGCCGAAATACGAATTCCGATTTACTCACCTGTTATCAGGAGAGACCTCAGTGCTGCATCTTTCAGCCCAGTACTGATCCTCAAAAGTAATTTTAACCGTACTTACCAGTAACTTGAATTTCATTCCATAGTATATAATTGCCTGCTTTTTGCTGAAAAAGTTTCTAAGTGTTGATTTTTGAAACATACAAATATTCCTCTAAAATCAGCCGAAATACGAATTCCGATTTACTCACCTGTTATACGGAGAGACCTCAGTGCTGTATCTTTCAGCCCAGTACTGGTCCTGAAAAGTAATTTTAACCGTACTTACCAGTAACTTGAATTTCCTTCCATAGGCTAACATTGACTGGTTTCACTTGGAAATTCTTCTAAGTGTGGAGTTTTGGAACTTTAAAATATTCCTCTAAAATCAGCCGAAATACGAATTCCGATTTACTCACCTGTTATCAGGAGAGACCTCAGTGCTGCATCTTTCAGCCCAGTACTGATCCTCAAAAGTAATTTTAACCGTACTTACCAGTAACTTGAATTTCCTTCCATAGGATATAATTGCCTGCTTTTTGCTGAAAAAGTTTCTAAGTGTTGATTTTTGAAACATACAAATATTCCTCTAAAATCAGCCGAAATACGAATTCCGATTTACTCACCTGTTATAAGGAGAGACCTCAGTGCTGTATCTTTCAGCCCAGTACTGGTCCTGAAAAGTAATTTTAACCGTACTTACCAGTAACTTGAATTTCCTTCCATAGGCTAACATTGACTGGTTTCACTTGGAAATTCTTCTAAGTGTGGAGTTTTGGAACTTTAAAATATTCCTCTAAAATCAGCCGGAATACGAATTCCGATTTACTCACCTGTTATCAGGAGAGACCTCAGTGCTGCATCTTTCAGCACAGTACTGATCCTCAAAAGTAATTTTAACCGTACTTACCAGTAACTTGAATTTCCTTCCATAGGATATCATTGCCTGCTTTTTGCTGAACAAGTTTCTAAGTGTTGATTTTTGAAACATACAAATATTCCTCTAAAATCAGCCGAAATACGAATTCCGATTTACTCACCTGTTTATCAGGAGAGAACCCAGTGCTGCATCTTTTAGCCCAGCACTGACCCTGAAAAGTAATTTTAACCGTACTTACCAGTAACTTATCTTTTCTTCCATAGGAATCCATTGTCTGGTTTTCAACAGGAAAAGTTTCAAAGTGTCGATTTTCACAAACTACAAATATTCCTTAAAAATCGCCTGTATGACTTAAACGCATTTTTTCAACTGTTTACAGGAGATGCACCAGTGCTGGATCCAACACTGAGTAAGAAAAAGTAACGATAACAGTTTTTACCTGCTAAGTGAATTTCCTTCCATAGGATAACATTGGTGATTCTATGAGGAAAAGTTTCTAAGTGTCAACTTTTAAAATACAATAATATTCCTTAAAAATCACGACTGTAACCAAAACGCTTTTACTCAACTGTTTACAGGAGATGTCCCAGGACTGAATCTAGGATCCAGTCCTGTGGTTAGAAAAGTAATCCATAAAGTAACTAATTGCATTTAACTAGAAATTCACATTGAGCTGAATGTTGCATTGTGTTTGAAAATGTGTTGCCCATTGCAACAACTGTAACTACTGTACTTAAAAGTCTATTGCCTATGTGCTAAGTATTTAAACTAAAGTAATTCATTCTGAGAAAGTATTTTTTGTAATGTATAATGTAATTACAATGTAATTTAAAAAATAAAATATGTAAAAGAAATTGTTTCTAAAAATGTAGTAAATCAGTATGAAAAAAATAATATAAAAATTAATACATTTAAAAAACCTTTGAAATTCACTGAAAAAACCGTAGGTTTCAGGCACGTTATAGTTACAAATTAGCATTTAAAAAACCTTTGAAATTCACTGACAAAACCATAGGTTTCAGACACGTTATAGTTAGAAATTAGCATTTAAAAAACCTTTGAAATTCACTGAAAAAACCATAGGTTTTAGGGACAGTTATAGTTACAAATTAGCATTTAAAAACCTTTGAAATTCACTGAAAAAACCATAGGTTTCAGATATGTTATAGTTACAAATTAGCATTTAAAAAACCTTTGAAATTCACTGAAAAAACCATAGGTTTTAGGGACAGTTATAGTTAGTTGGACATTTCACTCGTACAAAACCCGTGAAATTCCCCGTTATAGTTAGTTCAGCTAACTATAACTCGCGCCTCGCAATGCACTGCTGATGACGTCACATATTACATCACTCATGACATGGTCAGTGACATCACTGATGACATCACTGATGACATCTCAAATGACATCACTGATGACATCATCCACGTGATAATCTGATGCAGCTCCTCACACCCTAATATAACCTTTGATACACCCAATCTAAATTACAGACTGCCATTCGCAAAACTATAGACACTCCAACACCAATAACTACATACCCACTCACTGATTCTTAGGTCTACACACACACATCCACTCACTCACCCGTACAGTCACTCATACTTATGGTCACTCAGTACAGGACTATCATATGCACTCTTACTCCTATATAGACACTCAAACACCGCCACTCATCCATAGAGGTACTCACACACCTAGTCAGTCATGCAAATAATTAAACACACTGCCATTTACTCACCTATACAGTTATACACACACCAGCTCACTTAATCATACAAATACTAGCACATTGTTACGCTCTTATACAATCACTGATACAAGCACACACTCATCCATACAGCCACTATCACAATCACTCACTCTCGCTTATAGCTATTTATATACTCCAACACACATATATACTGGCTTTCACATATGTAGTTACTCACACATGTACCACTGGGACATACATTCACTCACTAACACACTCTTACACACACTTACCCACCCATACAGTCTATCACAGATGCACTCTTGAAACCATCCACCCAGTGAATCACCCACTCACACATCTATGCACAGAGTCGCACACACCCCACCCACACAAACACTCAGGCACCCATACAGATACTCAGACAACCAATCAATAACTCATATAGACACTCATGTAGCTATTCACAAACCCATGCAGCCACTTACACAGCAACAGACAGACGGATACAGACATTCACCCAGTTTAGTCACTAACCCATGCATTCAGTAAGATACGTTAAATCACTCACTTATAGAGTCAGTCACGCACCTACTAAATCATCCATACAGACACTTACACACCCACTCATTCTTCAATACGTCTTTTCCTATATATATTAAAAATATTTAAACTTTACAGAAACACACAGTCACTGGATGATGTCATCAGTGATGTCATTTGAGATGTCATCAGTGATGTCATCAGTGATGTCACTGACCATGTCATGAGTGATGTAATATGTGACGTCATCAGCAGTGCATTGCGGGCGCGAGTTATAGTTAGCTGAACTAACTATAACGGGGGAATTTCACGGGTTTTGTACGAGTGAAATGTCCAACTAACTATAACTGTCCCTAAAACCTATGGTTTTTCAGTGAATTTCAAAGGTTTTTAAATGCTAATTTGTAACTATAACATATCTGAAACCTATGGTTTTTCAGTGAATTTCAAAGGTTTTTTAAATGCTAATTTGTAACTATAACTGTCCCTAAAACCTATGGTTTTTTCAGTGAATATATATATATATATATATATATATATATATTCCATATGCAAACGCTCGCATTTTGAAGACGCCACACACAACGGTATACTTGACCCTCCGTTGTTTGGCAGACAACGGCAGACTGGAAGCGAGTCTTAGCAGTGTAATCTTGCGCCTCTTGCCATACGCGTTTCGAGAAAACTTCTCTTTTCATTGGCTTAGCGTCTTGTGGGAAAGGAACAGCGGACACAGTTCTTGCATGTATTTATTTATTAATTGCCTCAGTAGGCGTGTCATCGCTAGGAATGCTGGATATCGTAGTCCAGGTAAGTATATCATTTCTCTAGTAGAGCCCGCTCTACCTTCACCTCCAAATTACAATCCATCGGGTCACTGCCAAGGACAAGATCCGCCTGCTGTTTAACTTGCGCCTCACCAAACGGGTTCGTTGTTCCACTCGGTGCCTTTGAATCACGGCACCTGGATCTGCTCATTCAGCAGTGGGGCTGTCTTCGTGACCTGAGCGGGCCACAATATACTCCATATGCAAACGCTCGCATTTTGAAGACGCCACACACAACGGTATACTTGACCCTCCTTTGTTTGGCAGACAACGGCAGACTGGAAGCGAGTCTTAGCAGTGTAATCTTGCGCCTCTTGCCATACGCGTTTCGAGAAAACTTCTCTTTTTCATTGGCTTAGCGTCTTGTGGGAAAGGAACAGCGGACACAGTTCTTGCATGTATTTATTTATTAATTGCCTCAGTAGGCGTGTCATCGCTAGGAATGCTGGATATCGTAGTCCAGGTAAGTATATCATTTCTCTAGTAGAGCCCGCTCTACCTTCACCTCCAAATTACAATCCATCGGGTCACTGCCAAGGACAAGATCCGCCTGCTGTTTAACTTGCGCCTCACCAAACGGGTTCGTTGTTCCACTCGGTGCCTTTGAATCACGGCACCTGGATCTGCTCATTCAGCAGTGGGGCTGTCTTCGTGACCTGAGCGGGCCACAATATACTCCATATGCAAACGCTCGCATTTTGAAGACGCCACACACAACGGTATACTTGACCCTCCGTTGTTTGGCAGACAACGGCAGACTGGAAGCGAGTCTTAGCAGTGTAATCTTGCGCCTCTTGCCATACGCGTTTCGAGAAAACTTCTCTTTTTCATTGGCTTAGCGTCTTGTGGGAAAGGAACAGCGGACACAGTTCTTGCATGTATTATATATATATATATATAATGATATTCTGGTGGTTGATATTGTGTCATACCTCTATCCAAAAGACTTTCAAATAATGCACAGAACACAGGCTTTTTTGCATTGGACCAACACCCTGGATGCGCCATCCTCTCCTCAGACTTGCGCCTTCATTGGTGCAGTTTACAAAAGATTTCAAAGCCTACTTCATATAGTCTTGCTATGATCCTAGACTTTATTTCACCCCTTTGTTTTCCCTCTGAGATATTTAGTTTCATTTATATTGTCATTGTCACTCCAATCATGCCTGCATGCCTCCCACATATGGGATATATTTCCTTTTGCTATATACAGGACACCTGTATCCTTCAGAGCTAGATCGATGTATGAATACTTCCAATAAAATAAATAATCCGTTCCACATGCAAATGTAATCTACTTCCCAGAGACGCATTATTCATCTAAAGGTTCATGCACTACCAACTGAACTCTGTAGAAACTATCTGATTGAATTCCATTTCCCACTAGGATTTAGATCTGCTGTGGAGTGATGAAGCAGTCTGCCTTACACACAGCATCCATGGCATGACCTGGCATCTTCATCTCACATCACATCAGTTGGACCTTTCACAATGGGGTACCCAGTGACCTCAGTGTTTCTGCCCGAACGCAAGGATTGAAGAGGTCAGCTTTGATTCCCATTGGGCCAAGCATGGGGATGGAGATATGGATTATTGCTCTTTACTCACCAGTTATCGATGAGCTGACGACACATATCCATGCTGTATGGATTCATTCACATGTATCCTATTCACACCTGTTCTGAGGAAGAGTTTGCATCTCAACGTGGAGTGTTTACTATCAGTGGCAGTGCCTGGCTTCTATCCACAGTTACAAGATATGCCTTGCATATTTGGCAATGATTGTGCTGGCTTGAGGAGCAGCTGCGATAGGCTTAGGAGGCAGGCCATTGGCTTTCTCAATGCGAAGACATTTTGATTTTGAAAGTGTGAAGTTTTAGACATGAGCAGAAGTGTTAACATCATGGCTGCCTCCTATTAGGCTGACAGATTGTTGTTGATTTTCTTATAGTCGCTGACATACTTCAATTGATTTAGTAATAGGGACAAATTATCATATATGTGAATCGAGATGGCTCATTTATCGCTATACTTGCGGTGTCCTCTAGACTTCAGTCCAGTTTTATAAAACATAAGATAAAATTGGCGATCAGATACTATAAAAGCCCCAGCATTAGACCATGGTTTGGTGGGGCTACGAGATAGAACTATCAAGCCAGGGGACACGTCGGTTAGTAGCGACAACCAGCCTCAGTTGGGGGCTGCTCCAGGAGTGGGGCAGAGAAATAGCCTTCACTCTGGCACATATGATCATTACAGGGCAAGGGCTGTGATAGAGAACAGCTAAACAGTGTTTTTCTGCCAAAAGAAGGCATTCTGTGCGATCCTTCTTAACAAACTCGATTTATAGGCTTGCTGTTTACTGCTTCTAGTGCATAGAAGTAGCGATAGGGTGTTAGAATGCTATGAACATACTAAACATTTAGGAATGTTTATATTGTTTTCGCTGGTTGTTTCATGCATTGCTGCATTTATCTTCTCATTCTATGGGGTTATTGTTCATATTTTGGGATCTAGATTTGTATTTTAGAAATAAGAAATGTTAAGTTTCATCTGGTGTTTCTTAATGCTATTTTGAGTGGATTATTCATTTACAAAAGAGGGTTTGGAGTTCCACTGTGTCCCTAAACTCATCTACATGGACTAATCATGACCAGAAAACACCACCTGCCTAGCATTGCTCAGTGGGTTGTGTACTGGTCACAGTCAAACTGGATTTCTAATTCGTATTGGTGCATTGAACTAGGTCCTTGAACCAGTGGCTTAGAAATATGACCCCTACAGCTCTGGAGGCTCCCCACATTGTGACAGTTTTTGATATAAAACTGTCTTGAAAGTAGATGGTCTCTGTGGTGCTGGAACAAAATGCCAATAGGACATCAGTCTGTCACTAATCAAGAAGTCAGTGCATTCTGAGATGTCTACTCTCAAAGCATCTGCTGTCTCTGTAACTTGAGTCCGTCTAGCACATACAAGCTTGAAATGCTTGTCTGCTTTGCCTTTCATGAGACAGGTTTGTTGATTCAGTGGTACCCAGAAGATTTTGGGTAACGTTTGTGTTCTTAGTGCCCAGGCATTAAACTATGCTGACTAACAGAAAGAGCTAGCAAGGAAGAGGTGCAGCATTCCTTCCTTTAAGTATAGGATAGTGACTTTCAAGGGCTGAGTTCAGAGATTCGAGGCAGAGTCTCTGAAAAGCTACACTTTGTATCTGTACTACAATGCACGTACTAAATAAAAGTAAGGCATTATATGTATGCTTTGTTGATTATAGTACGGCTTTTGACAAAGTAAACAGAAACCAGCAATTGGAAAAGCTATCATGGATGGGGTCAACCAAGCATTGCTGTATCACATAATACCACTTAAACAAAGGGGGCCCCTATGCAAATTAAAGGTAGAGAACGACGGGGGAAATAGGCAAACTACTCAAAACAGAAATTCTCTACCTGCGAGAATCAAAATGTGCTATGCATCACAGATAAATAAACACCTAAGAAGCTGGCCTACTGACAGAGACATGCACCCAAGTTGAGGTATCAAAACATATCAAAAATTTTTAATGATAGATTCACATTATTTGATTATTAATTTAAACATTTAAAAAGACAGTTCACATCCCATCCCACACTCACTCAGCTATTCAAACACCCAAACTCATACACACACATACTCATACGTCCTGAAACTCAGGGGTCCAACCATACAAAAAGTATCAACAGCAGCACAATAACACGTGGACCAAAAAATTGCGATCTGGCCTTAGTATCAATTTCAATGATTTAAGTATATACTAATCATTTAACACAACAGTGACAAGGTAAGTTGATCACATATAAGGGTGAAAAAAACAATACATGCAAAAATACATTAATTTAAGATCGACAATATTGATCAAGATGAGAGATTATTCATAAGCATTTAGTGGTCCACAGGGATATTTCAACAGGTTTGTTGATTCAGTGGTACCCAGAAGATTTTGGGTAACGTTTGTGTTCTTAGTGCCCAGGCATTAAATTATGCTGACTAACAGAAAGAGCTAGCAAGGAAGAGGTGCAGCATTCCTTCCTTTAAGTATAGGATAGTGACTTTCAAGGGCTGAGTTCAGAGATTCGAGGCAGAGTCTCTGAAAAGCTACACTTTGAATCTGTACTACAATGCACGTACTAAAAGTAAGGCATTATATGTATGCTTTGTTGAACATAGTACGGCTTTTGACAAAGTAAACAGAAACCAGCAATTGGAAAAGCTATCATGGATGGGGTCAACCAAGCATTGCTGTATCACATAATAGCCATGCACAGAGATACATGGGTAAGAATTAAAATCTCAAACAGCAACGTACTCTCACCCAAACAAGGATGCGTGCTGGCCCCTCTTCTCTTTTCCCTTTATATCTCCGACATATCAAATTGTATCAACAAAGTCTATATTTTTCCACCCAAACTAGGCACCCAAACCATCAATCAATCAGGGAATTGTAAGCGCGCTACTCACCCGTGAGGGTTTCAAGGCGCTGAGGGGGGGTCCGCTGAGGGGGAGTCCCCCAGCATATGCCGACAACTTAGCAATTTTGTTTTACACACTCCCTTCGGTCTACAAAAACAACAAACAGGATCAAATGAGTTCAGTACAAAGAATGGACTAATAGTTATCATCACAAAAACTAACCTAATGTCCTTTGGGAACAAATGGAAACGAAATGTATGGATGTTAGGTCAACAACCCATTGTCCGAGTAAAGATATATGAGAATCATTAGAGTATAGATATATGAAAATCATTGGACTAAAGATGTATGAGAATCATGTAGCTAAGCTAAGATATCAGGCAAACACGATCACAAAATCAGGAAAAAGATTTGTGCAAGTCTATAGGGGAAGAGCAAACAGCTCAGCAATATCAGCCTTGAACGCTAACCTCCTTCCAGTATTTACATATGCATCACCGGTCCTCAGGGAAAACTATTGCAAGAGCTCAACACCCTCTACATACACAACATTAAAGCTTGCATTAAAGCTAGCAAACTTACACACTTCAACTCCACATCCAAAAATGTGCCTGCAGCTCAATATTCCAAGTGTTAACACTACATCCATCATCAATGGTTAGTTACTTATGTGACTGCACTAAGGCGAACAAGGCTACCCTGAAGGGCTTAATATATGAAGAACAAAAAATGAATGAAGAACCTCTATTTTACCTTACAGACTATATTGGAACTAATTCAATAAAACAACTTCGCCGCCTTTAGACCAACTGAAAAGTACCATAACATCCAAATTGTGAAATGATTATTAACAATAACTTGTGAGAATCAGCTACGGCAAGAGACTTAACAGCTTTACTCAAATATAAATTCATGGAACAGTTTCTAGAGTCTTACCATTAATTAAGACAACTAGTCATCGACTCAAATCTGCAATCTGGTACAAAAATTAAATACATAACACTCAGATTAATATATATCCAAATCAGACAGATCAAAGGCTCATAGAAAGCACACAACAGTGCCTTAAAATTGGACGCTGAGCAAATATAGAACACACAATATGTATCCGTCTGAAGCTTGGAGACCTACGCAGAAAGTCTATGTCAAACATTCATAGAAGCAAAAATAGAGACCAGAAAGAAAGCAACCAACCGTTGCTTCATCTTACAAACAAGTCCCTTCATTGGTAACCTAATGGAGTTCTTAGATCTTGTAATTTATTTGTAGAATTGTAATTAATTACACAATAAATTGACTTACTAACATAGGTTACAGATAAATGTCCCTTGGAAATTCTTGGCAAAAAGTGTCGGAAGGAATAAATCCTACACTTAGGAAATGTTCAATGTGCTAATCCACCTCTTAGGACCAGTCTTCTTTAACAACTTTTGAGCAGACCGTCCAGGTTTTTTTAAACATTTTTGCAGTTTTAGAAATTAACCCGCCATTCTAATCTTTTCATTCTTCTAAAAGAAACCTTGATACCGGGAAACATTTTTAAATCAGAAAACTCTGCATTCATTAATTTAATAGCTTGATAACCGCAGTGGTTGTTGTTTTTTGACACTAACTTGTACGTTCCTGTGTAGGACCTTTTTCAGGTGCATGTTTAATCCTATATAAAAGACCCATAAAATTTTGCAGACGAAGCCACTATTATCTTCAACTGAATAGTCCCTTGCAACAATGCTGTCTGACATGGTAAACACTTTTACCCACAGATTTGTCATGGCATGAACCCTGGAGAATGGTTGGAATGGGTGCAAGCCAGTTCTTTCCAGTGACTTGTAGATGGGCTACCCCTGCATAAGGGCTCCTATATATCTCTGCAGGCTAGGATACAACACGTTGATGTGGTGTCTTGAGTGTTAGTAACAGGATGGACTTGCTAAAGCTTAAACTTTGTTAAGTGGATATTTTTGGTGGTGACCTGGCGCAGACGATGTGAAAGATTATGGGTCTGATTTAGATTTAGGCGTATGGGTTACTGCATCACAACGGTGACAGATATCCCATCCGCAGAAATAGAAATCCCATAGGATATTATGGGATTTCTATTTCGGCGGACGAGATATCCATCACCGTTGTGACGGAGTAACTCGTCCACCGAAATCTAAATCAGACCCATATTCTGAAAGTGCTGGAATAAAAAGCTATCTTTCTGCTCCTCAGGTTCTATGCATCGCTGTACCCTGACCAGAAGAAGCTTTCAGATGCATATCCATGAATGTGAATGCTGTGCTATCAAAGGTGCAACACTTTATTCCCTGGAAGAGTTTATTTTCTGCTATCAACCTTCGGCTCTCCGATGTGAAACTCGTGTCTGGGTACTATCACAAGTCCATGGGCACAGAGTGCACATATCCAGTGATCTGGCAATAATCCGGATCCCAACTCCCTTCTTATATTCCTACCTTCTTCTGTTGATCATTAGGTTAACCACTTGCTGATTAGCTGAGTTTTCACACAGCACTAACTCTTACCTTTCCTTTCCTTTGTTCGTACGAGTGCCACCCTCAAGGGATGGCAATGATAGAGTACTGGCAAGGTGCTGTCAGTTAACTAATGTCCCTCGTAGAACTGAAACTTCTTGAGGTTGTCTCAAATAAAATTATAGCAAGGTAAGATCATACAAATGTTCTATGCTGGCACGAAAAAGAACCCTGCACAGCGTATTGTCCAACTTACTCTCACCGCTTATGTCTGTGGACTGGGCGAGCGTCACTGACAATATTTAGGGGCTAGAAAAGAAAGTGATTGGACACTGAGGATCACTAGCACAGGCGCGTACAAGTGTTTTGTTTGGGTTTTTGCTGAAGAAAGTCTGGATCAGGTCCTTGTAAGTTAAAGTCTCCATTGTAGACCAGACCTACTGAATATGGTCAAATTGCCTGGGCCCAGGGGACTATTACTAACAACCATTTCCACTATATTTAGAAGGGAACTGAGAATATTGGAAAACAACCAGCAGTAACAATGTTTCCAATTATCAGCTCAGTCAAGACCTACAGAGAAACCCAGAGACCATTGGCTTCACCAGTTCCCACTCTGAACTGGAGTCATGGTTTGTGTGTAAACTGAGACTTCAACGCTGAGCTCTCCAGATCCAAACAATGAGAAAAATAATTTACTGGTTCCAGAATCAGGTGATCTCCTCCAGCCAGCAGGACCTCATGCAAGCAGGCAAGCCTCTCCTCAGGTCCCACATGATTCATGGACTTTGGACCAGCCTTAAGAGATACTGGCAAGAGATACAGGCAGCAAAGCACAGGTCACACTTTTTCGTGAGTTATCCTTTCCTGCATTGATTCTCAGATAGAAACATTAATTTTCTCTGTCTTGTGTAAAACACTCAACTTCTGTATTTGCCCCAGACTTGATGAAAGCAAAAGAAGCAATTTATGGGGACATGATGGGAATTTAACACAGGAGGGACAGTGGGCATACTACATCCAGGGCAAGAGATAAAAAACCTGTGTCCTTGAACTACGAACCTGCTGCCACCACCATCATCAGTCATGACACAGTGCATGTTGAGGCACAAATGCCCATCTTTAATCGGATGTCATGGTATATGTGTTCCAACAACGCCTGGATGACAACTGCATGGAAAAGATGGAGCACTTTAAGCCAACTCTCATGCAGGTCAAGTTCACTGGCAGGAAACCAAAGGCTAGCTAGAAAAAAAGGGGAAACAGCCTTTACGACGAGGTTTTTACCAC
This sequence comes from Calotriton arnoldi, assembly GCA_963921515.1. Lineage (NCBI taxonomy): Eukaryota > Metazoa > Chordata > Amphibia > Caudata > Salamandridae > Calotriton > Calotriton arnoldi. Next base: position 2,674,542 of record CAWUFW010000843.1, on the reverse strand, counting down.
GTTGTACCTTTACCACGCATGGTTTTAGAACGCATATGCTTTTACAACGTATGTGTTAGAACTGGGCGTCTCTAGTTGGCTGAGGTATGTACCTTAGTCCAAATAGGGACCCTTGCTTCTAGTCAGGGTAAGGAGGGACACACCTTTAGATAACCCCTGCTCACCCCCTGGTAGCTTGGCACGAGCAGCCAGGCTTATCTCCAAGGCAATGTGTAAAGTATTTGCAACCACACTCCCAGTGACACACTGATAACACCACAAATGGACACCACACTGGTTTCATAAAAATAGCAGCATCTTTATAAAAACAAATACGATGAGACCAAACGATAGAAAACCAACATATGCGTATTCGTAATAATTCACTTGGCCGGTTATTAGGCCAGCAATCACTTCTATGTTCCTGCGGTATTAATGAGCAATTTACGATCCCTAATGCAGTCCTCATGCAATGCTATGCAGTTCGTAATGCAGCTCGTAATGTAATACTAGGACAGTCCCTAATGCAAGAATCAGGCAGTTCGTAATGCAACAATAATGCGATTCGTAATGCAAGAATCAGGCAGTTCGTAATGCAATAATAATGCGGTTAACTCGGGCACCACTAGGCCCCAACAGCAGAGACAACGGTCATAGACTTACAGGGGCGGCCCCGGTCCTGCTGGGCAGGTCCGGGCCGCTCGGGGACTCAGCGCGTCTAACGCGGTGCAGCGGAGAGAGCTCGGAGCACTCCTGTACTCCTCCCCAGGCCACTCACGCTTGCGGCTTCCGACCGGAGTCCAAGGCTTACCTGGGGGGTTGCGCTGCCTCGCTCTCTCTCTCTCCCCGCTCGTCGGACGTCCCGCTGGGCGATCCCGATCACGTTGCGGCTCTGTTGCTAGGCGATACTGTAGCCGGACAGGTTACAGCGCGGCTTTCTCCGTCGTTGATTCCTTTCGACGAACAACGATCACGATCCCTTTCACCTTGTAGCTTCCTTAGCTTCAAGGAATCCTTTAGCACATTGCGGGTCGGGCCGGCAGCGGTGATCCTTCCTCACAGCCTCAGTTACGATGACGGCTCGGGCCACAAACAGCAATACAGCAGCGTGGGCGATGTTTCACGCTGCGGGGGCCATGCGATCCCAGGGCACCTCGTAGACAATACCACGGACCACACGGCAGTCTCAGGCGTGCAAGAGCACCATGCACACAGCGTCGCTGAGACACAGCCCTCAGTTTCAAGTGCCACGTTAGCACGTTGCGGCTCGGGCCGGCTGCGGCGATCTTCACTCACAGCATCAGTTACGATGACGGCTCGGGCCACAAACAGCAATACAGCAGCGTGGACGATGTTTCCCGCTGCGGGGCAATGCGATCCCGGGGCACCTTGTAAACAGTACCACGGACCACACGGCAGTCTCAGGCGTGCAAGAGCACCACGCACACAGCGTCGCTGTGAAACGGTTCTTAGTTTCACACAATGCTTGGGCACGTTGAGGCTCAGGCCGGCGGCGGTGATCCTTCCTCACAGCCTCAGGTACGATGACGGCTCGGGCCACAACAGAAAGGCAGCAGCGTGGACGATGTTTCACGCTGCGGGGGCAGTGCGATCACGGGCACCTCGTAGACAGTACCACGGACCACACGGCAGTCTCAGGCGTGCAAGAGCACCACACACACAGCGTCGCTGAGACACGGTTGGAAACTTTTGTGTTCCTGAGTTTCCACAACAGGGGACCAGCTCTCCTCGGGCCCTTGGAGACACGGTACTTCAGGACACAGCACACAGCAAAGTCCTCACAAGCAGGGGGACACAGCACACAGCAAAGTCACTTGTCCTCTCCTTAGTCAAACCAGCAAACTGCAGGCCAGCCCCAGAACACACAGCAAGGGCAGTCCTTCTCTTCAGTCTCTTCAGCTGTTCTTCTTTGGCAGAGGTTCCTCTTGAGCACCAAGTAGGTTCAATCCTTTTTCAATATGGATTTCAGTCTTGAATTCAGGAGTTTCAGCTCTTACATTTATACCCCTAAATGCCTTTGAAGTCTTTGTGTTCAGGGGGCTCTGACCTCGGTCCAAAACCAGACCTGGGTGTCTTCCTGCCAGTGCACACCCTCCTCCTTTGATAGTCAGGGTCTGGGGCCCAGACGCTCAGCAGGAGGTGGAGCCATCCTTTTGTGGCAGCAACACAGCCCTCTTCACATCCAGGGGGCTACTCCTCCCCCTCACATCAAATGCAGGCCAGCTTGTTGCTGTCTCACCTTCTCCTCCATGGGGTCAGGACACTTCCCAGACCCTGTCACGTCTAAACCCAGGCAGGCAATATACAACCAGGCAGAGGCACACAGGATGGTTTAAGACAAGAAACCAGCCACTTCTTAAAGCGTGGTTTCTAAACACACAATTCAAAAACCATCTTCACAAAAAGATGTGTTATTACATTCTGAGTTCAGGCACACTAAACTCCATCTCTCCATCTTATGCCTATGGGAAGATATGCTGAAAACATGGGAGCAGCATTCCCCATTCTGTCCTATCAGCAAGATGGCCTTGCAACAGTGAAAAACGAATTTGGCAGTATTTCACTGTTAGGACATGGTACACACCTTAGTACATGTCCTACCTTTCACATACACTGAACCCTTCCCAGGGGGTACCTTGGCCTACTATAGGGGTGTCTGATGTGCATAAAAGGGAAGGTAAGGCCTGGCAAGTGGGTGCACTTGTCAGGACACAAGGCAGTTAACAAACTGCGCACAGGCACTGCAGTGGCAGGCCTGAGATCTCTCTTTAGGGCTACTTGTGTGGGTGGCACAATTAGTGTGGCAGGCCCACTAGTAGCATTTGCATTACCAGCCCTGGCACACCTAGTGTACTTTACAAGGGACTTCACTAGTAAGGCAAACATACCAATTATGGACAACCAATTGCCATAACACTTTACACAGGGAGCACTTGCACTTTGACACTGATCAGCAGTGGCAAAGTGCCCAAAGCATCTAAGTCGGCAACATTATGTCAGAAAAAGGTCTAGGAGGAAGGCAAAAAGTTTAAGGAACTTTAGCCAAAAAAGGCCAAGTCCAACACAACCCCCTCCCAGCCTAAAGCCAGGGTTGGCCAATCACTACCTTGATGGACTTTCCTGCTTGGGGCGATAGAACCGGGACGCGGGCCCGCTACCGCAGGGACACCCTCCTGTTCTATGCCTCTCTGACCCCAGGGGGTTCCCTTGGTTACAACGCCCTGGGCCAACTAAGCTACTCCACTGATACTTCCTGGCAGTCGGGGGCCCCCTAGGGGTGCTTGTCCCCTGCCAACTCCAGGCGGGGTTGCCCTGGTGACTTCTAGGGGACCCAGCCCTTCTGGCTGGGCCTTGACCCACGGGTTCTCCTACTGGGGAACACCTCCTCTCAACCTTTCGTCTCGACTTCTGGGCCTTCAGGACCCCGGGAGCTCTGGTTACAGACGCCCCACGACCTCCTGACGCTAGGTGTTCTTCCTCGCACAGCTGGCAAGTAGGTTCTAGACCTCCCACCGGGTGTTCTCCTAAGGCCCCCTCCAGTCTCTGGGGTGGGGCTGCGGACCCCCGGGGACGCCGCTTACACTCTCTCCCTCTCCTTTGAGACAGGGTGCTAGCCTGCATGCCCCCCCACTTCTCTGGGACCTGACTGCGCCACTCTGTCCTTCTTCCCTCCCACGGGACCGGAAGATTTCTGAGTTGCTGCTGGGATTCCCCCTTAGTTCCTCTTCAGAGCCTCTGTTCCTTAACCAGGGGTCTGTCTCTGGTGCCAGCTCCTGGGAATCAAAGAGCTCGCACTCTAACAGGTGTTGGCGCAAGTCTGAAAAATGATTACTGAGCCGAGGCTCCCTGGGGCCCAAATTGAGTAATCCCTTCACATCATTTGCCATGCTAACCATCACCCAATCATCCAGTGCATGCATGTACTCATCCACACCCCCACCCCAAGGACTGGATTTTAGTTCCTTGAAGTTCCTGAATTTCTGCCGGTACTGTTCAGGAGTGAGCCCATACCTGAGGCATAAAGCCTCCTTCATGGGTTCCTGCCCTCTCTAAGGGTGGTAAAACATCCCTCCCAGAAGCCTCAAAGTGTTTCCATAGGCCCGCCCCCCAATGCTTCTCAGGCACCTCATTCAGCCTCAGTGCGATCTCATATGCCGTGAACCATGCATAAATATCATCACCCCTCTGGTAATCTCGCACTAAGTCTTTGGGAATGTACACCTTACCCGCTGGCACTGGCTGTGCGCTGCCACCATTCGAACTGGACTACGCCTGTTTAGCCTTAAGGTCCAGTTCCCTCATGCTTAACTCATGTGCCAAGAGAATCTTCTTCTCTTCCAAGGCGAGAGCGTTCTTGCTCTCCTCTGCTCGCTTTTCACTTTCAATGAGCAGCTTTTTCTCTTCTGCTTGAGCCTTAAGTTTTAAAACCTCCAACTCATGCTCTCGGACCCTTTGGTTTTCTTCCAGCTCCTCTGGGGAAAGGCTCCTCCCGGAATGGTTACTACCAACCCCTGTGGCTGGTCCTTCCACCGGCAAATCCTGTGGACCAAATCCATTCCCTGGGTCATTTTCATCCACCTCATCATCACCTGTCTCCTGAGCCTCTTTGGCTTCCCACCAGGCCCTCAAGGCCGTTTGCAGCTCCTCCTTCTTGGCGCTACCTTTCATGGGACATCCCAAAGCTCTGCAGAATTGCCTCAATTGATCAACTTTGTAGGTAAGCAATGCCTCAATGTCGAATTCCAATTCTGCAGCCTCACTGGCTACTTGACTCCCTTGAGACATAATGTGTGGCTTAAAGGTCGCTCAAAAATAGAACCAAAAATCAAAACACAATATGTGGTTGTGTCGTGGTCTGCGCTAAACTAGTGATGTACACCAATCACTGTGAGTCAGTTGCAAATACACGTTCAAATCCCAACCGCTGACCACCAATGTTAGAGCTGGGGGTCTCTAGTTGGCTGAGGTAGGTACCTTAGTCCAAATAGGGACCCTTGCTTCTAGTCAGGGTAAGGAGGGACACAACTTTAGATAACCCCTGCTCACCCCCTGGTAGCTTGGCACGAGCAGCCAGGCTTATCTCCAAGGCAATGTGTAAAGTATTTGCAACCACACTCCCAGTGACACACTGATAACACCACAAATGGACACCACACTGGTTTAATAAAAATAGCAGCATCTTTATAAAAAGAAATACGATAAGACCAAACGATAGAAAACCAACATATGCGTATTCGTAATAATTCACTTGGCCGGTTATTAGGCCAGCAATCACTTGTAGGTTCCTGCGGTATTAATGAGCAATTTACGATCCCTAATGCAGTCCTCATGCAATGCTATGCAGTTCGTAATGCAGCTCGTAATGTAATACTAGGACAGTCCCTAATGCAAGAATCAGGCAGTTCGTAATGCAACAATAATGCGATTCGTAATGCAAGAATCAGGCAGTTCGTAATGCAATAATAATGCGGTTCGTGATGCAATAATCAGGCAGTTCGTAATGCAATAATAATGCGGTTCGTAATGCAAGAATCAGGCAGTTCGTAATGCAATAATAATGCGGTTCTTAATGCAAGAATCAGGCAGTTCGTAATGCAATAATAATGCGGTTCGTAATGCAAGAATCAGATAGTTCGTAATGCAATAATAATGCGGTTAACTCGGGCACCACTAGGCCCCAACAGCAGAGACAACGGTCATAGGCTTACAGGGGCGGCCCCGGTCCTGCTGGGCAGGTCCGGGCCGCTCGGGGACTCAGCGCGTCTAACGCGGTGCAGCGGGAGAGAGCTCGGAGCACTCCTGTACTCCTCCTGCACGCCTCCCCAGGCTACTCACGCTTGCGGCTCCCGACCGGAGTCCAAGCCTTACCTGGGGGGGGTGCGCTGGCTCGCTCTCTCTCTCTCCCCGCTCGTCCGACGTCCCACTGGACGATCCCGATCACGTTGCGGCTCTGTTGCTAGGCGACGCTGTAGCCGGACAGGTTACAGCGTGGCTTTCTCTGTCGTTGATGATCTTGGGCAGATTCCTTTTGATGAACAACGATCACGATCCCTTTCACCTTGAAGCTTCCTTAGCTTCAAGGAATCCTTTAGCACGTTGCGGCTCGGGCCGGCAGCGGTGATCCTTCCTCACAGCCTCAGTTAGGATGACGGCTCGGGCCACAAACAGCAATGCAGCAGCGTGGACGATGTTTCACGCTGCGGGGGCCATGCGATCCCAGGGCACCTTGTAGACAGTACCACGGACCACACGGCAGTCTCAGGCGTGCAAGAGCACCACGCACACAGCGTCGCTGAGACACAGTCCTCAGTATCATGTGCCCCGTTAGCACATTGCGTATCGGGCCGGCGGCGGCGATCTTCACTCACAGCCTCAGTTACGATGACGGCTCGGGCCACAAACAGCAATACAGCAGCGTGGACGATGTTTCCCGCTGCGGGGCAATGCGATCCCGGGGCACCTTGTAAACAGTACCACGGACCACACGGCAGTCTCAGGCGTGCAAGAGCACCACGCACACAGCGTCGCTGAGACACGGTTCTTAGTTTCACACAATCCTTGGGCACGTTGCGGCTCGGGCCGGCGGCGGTGAGCCTTCCTCACAGCCTCAGGTACGATGACGGCTCGGGCCACAACAGCAAGGCAGCAGCGTGGACGATGTTTCACGCTGCGGGGGCAGTGCGATCACGGGCACCTCGTAGACAGTACCACGGACCACACGGCAGTCTCAGGCGTGCAAGAGCACCATGCACACAGCGTCGCTGAGACACGGTTGGAAACTTTTGTGTTCCTGAGTTTCCACAACAGGGGACCAGCTCTCCTCGGGCCCTTGGAGACACGCTACTTCAGGACACAGCACTCAGCAAAGTCCTCACAAGCAGGGGGACACAGCACACAGCAAAGTCCCTTGTCCTCTCCTTAGTCAAACCAGCAAACTGCAGGCCAGCCCCAGAACACACAGCAAGGGCAGTCCTTCTCTTCAGTCTCTTCAGCTGTTCTTCTTTGGCAGAGGTTCCTCTTGAGCATCAAGTAGGTTCAATCCTTTTTCAATATGGATTTCAGTCTTGAGTTCAGGAGTTTCAGCTCTTACATTTATACCCCTAAATGCCTTTGAAGTCTTTGTGTTCAGGGGGCTCTGACCTCGGTCCAAAACCAGACCTGGGTGTCTTCCTGCCAGTGCACACCCTCCTCCTTTGATAGTCAGGGTCTGGGGCCCAGACGCTCAGCAGGAGGTGGAGCCATCCTTTTGTGGCAGCAACACACCCCTCTTCACATCCAGGGGGCTACTCCTCCCCCTCACATCAAATGCAGGCCAGCCTGTTGCTGTCTCACCTTCTCCTCCCTGGGGTCAGGACACTTCCCAGACCCTGTCACGTCTAAACCCAGGCAGGCAATATACAACCAGGCAGAGGCACACAGGATGGGTTAAGACAAGAAACCAGCCACTTCTGAAAGCGTGGTTTCTAAACACACAATTCAAAAACCATCTTCACAAAAAGATGTGTTATTAAATTCTGAGTTCAGGCACACTAAACTCCATCTCTCCATCTTATGCCTATGGGAAGATATGCTGAAAACATGGGAGCAGCATTCCCCATTCTGTCCTATCAGCAAGATGGCCTTGCAACAGTGAAAAACGAATTTGGCAGTATTTCACTGTTAGGACATGGTACACACCTTAGTACATGTCCTACCTTTCACATACACTGCAACCTGCCCAGGGGGTACCTTGGCCTACTATAGGGGTGTCTGATGTGCATAGAAAGGGAAGGTAAGGCCTGGCAAGTGGGTGCACTTGTCAGGACTCAAGGCAGTTAACAAACTGCGCACAGGCACTGCAGTGGCAGGCCTGAGATCTCTCTTTAGGGCTACTTGTGTGGGTGGCACAATTAGTGCGGCAGGCCCACTAGTAGCATTTGCATTACCAGCCCTGGCACACCTAGTGCACTTTACTAGGGACTTCACTAGTAAGGCAAACATACCAATTATGGACAACCAATTACCATAACACTTTACACAGGGAGCACTTGCACTTTGACACTGATCAGCAGTGGCAAAGTGCCAAAAGCATCTAAGTCGGCAACATTATGTCAGAAAAAGGTCTAGGAGGAAGGCAAAAAGTTTAAGGAACTTTAGCCAAAAAGGGCCAAGTCCAACAGTATGCCTTTACTACGCATTTGTGGTAAGTTCTCGGGTGTTGGGGGTCTCCCCCCACAAATACATTGTTGATATATATATCAATATATATAAACAATGCGTGGTAAAGGCATACATTGTAAACGCATATGCGTTCTAAAAAAATGTGGGGTGAAAAATGTGTGATAAAGGCATGCAGAGCATTTCCCTGCGCTGTTCCGTCACACAACCAAAAAAATGGACATGGGAGGATTGCAGAGCTTTTCCAAGCTGTGCAGCAGGCTTTCATCCCAACACTTCTGTTTCTAAAATTGACTGTATTTTGGGAGTGAGGGGGAATGAGGCAGGATGCCAGGTATGTGTGTCTTTGGGAAGAGAATGCGGGCAGCAGGGTGCCTGAATGAACTCCTGGGAAGGATTAGCCCACTGAGCTATCTCAAAGAGATGAAAACAGATGCTTTGGAATCAATGCATTTGTCATAAACATGCTGCAATAATTGCAATTGTGTGGTGCCCAATGCCCTTTTGATGCCACAAATGTTTCAAATCAATGCTGCAATATCCTGGAGGTCTGAATCAAGTTGTGTCCTCAGTGTGCAGTACAAGCAAGAGTGGATCAGGAATTTCAGGTTTAGCATATTTGCAAAGTAGAATCTGACCCTTGAACCTAATGTGCAGAAGAGACAAGGCAGAGAGAGGCCTGAGCTTCAGCTAAGCTGAAGGAAAGACATGCCAAGACTAGAATGCCTTGTTTCAAAGAAGCAAGCCGAAGAAATGAGCCACAGGTCTGCACTCATTTATATACACCTGTGAGAGATAATACAGCACAGGAAGAGGCGGGACATCAGCGAGCTCTTGTGGAAACAGATAGCTTTCCATTATTAAAATGGCCTACCTCCATGTTGGCATGGGGAACTCTTACAGGCACTTCAAGTGCCTTACAAGCCACCATGGCTTCAGAAACCACCTCCATGCCACGAACACCCACGGGTGTATGTTGCAACCCATGATGAGCACTTCCAGCAACACACCCCACCTTACACTGTGTCTTGCAGGTATAACACACACAAACTCAGATATTATGAAGAAGCCACCCCTCCTCATGGAAAGACCACATTGGTAACTAACGCCTTTAAAAAACGGAGAATGCCTGGGGTCCATTATAGTCAACATGCTCAATGACTTCTTGTGTACTACAATAAAAGGTTTTAGTGGGACTCCAGATACCCAACAATGGTGCAGATCTTGTGGGCACTGACCAATGCGAGCCTTTAAGGTAACTCAGACTATATCATCAACATGTATGTGGTCCATGGGATTAACTACTTATCATTTCTTATCACCGCACCCAGACTCTTCATTCTGGGTTTATTAAGGATTATTAGATTCGGGGCGTGGCAACGCAAGCGTCCAACATGGCTGCTTGCTGCTGAAGCTCCGCCGGCCGATGCAACGATTCCTGCATTATCCCCATGTTGCCCCGATATCGCTGACCTGTTCGCGACATATTTGATTACATGAGGGGATCCTGCAACTGCCGATCCACATCTGAGGAGTGACGGGGCCTCCGATCCTTGTTTCCGCCGGTGGCGTCCTGGAGCCGCGGCGAGCTGTGGAGCGAGGCCCGGGGCCTGTCTGACGGCGCCGGAAAGACTGCGGACCCGCCTGGGTCGAAGGTAGGCGGGAGCCGGTGGTTGTGGCGGCCGGGCCGGGTACGAGTGGCCTGACTTGCTTTCCCCCCCTGCAGCGCCAAATCGTGTCGCTTGAGCTGCCCCGAGACAACTGTGCCAGTCCTGCACTGTGAACAACCGGCGCTGCTGAGACACCGTATTGGGAACAGGGCCCATCGGACCACACGCGGCGCTGCTGTGAACGGGTGCGGGTGCGCATGAAGCAGGGGGGGGGGCGGCCCGACTGCGCACATCCTGGAGTTTGCCGCGGCCGGCTGCGCGGCTGCCCGGCTCCTCCTCGCTCCCATCCTCTGAGGCCTACTTGCTGACGCGACCCGCCGGCACTGCACTGCGACTGGATTGAGCTCCGGGCCCCTGCTGACTCATCGGGGCCTTCACCGCTGGCATTTGCGGTGCTGGAGACCTCGGGTGAAGTGCGTGTTCTGCGCCTTGCGGCCTCGCCTCCCTGGTCTGCTTGAAACAACGTTCCTCCGCGGACGGGGCACGCACGGCCGTCCTGCCTGAAACACGGCCCCATGGTTCACAACATATGGGCCTGCGACGTGCCCCTCGGGCTTCATGGCGCTGCACCCCTGGTAACTGCTGGCGATTGGAGACCAACAACGATGGGGGCTACAGACATATCACCTGCTCCAGTCATGAGCTCCCTGTAACACTGCTGATACTGTACTTCGCCCATGATACTAGAGGAGCTCTGTTAACGGTACTGGGACTAGTGGTGCTGCCTTCGCTCCCTTTCTTCCGCGCCAGCCTGCTTTGAAAGGCCTCCTGCATGATATAAAGCGCGCACGACCCATAATATCCTCTCCTACTTTATGGCCTTGGGGTGACCTATAGCAGGGTCTCGGGTTCCTCCCTTATCCACGGCTGCACTCCTCTTGATCAGCGACTGGTTGATTTCTGGCCCTGCCTAACACGCTTAGAGACTTGCTATCACTCTGCCTCCACATTGCAATCCTGTGCCGCGGCATGGGCCGCAAAGACCCTAAGCAAAGGACCCTACCCTTTGAAAAGGCAGCGGACAACACCTCTGAAGAGTCCCCCACCATGGCGAACAGCGCCCAGGGCGATGACAACGTGGACGAGTCCTCCTCATTGTCCACATCAATACTTCAGGAGATGAGAGCGGGATTCAGGGCTCTTGATGGTAGATTCGACGCGCTGGACAATAGCTTGGGCGACATGGGTGCCAAAGTCCAGGCACACGACCGACGCCTCGACGTGGTGGAGCCCCGTGTTTCGGACATTGAGGATAGCTCGGCGCAGTCGCTGAAACGCCTGGACAGGGTGGAGCGAATTTTGAAGGAGGTCGCTATTAAAAACGAGGACTTGGAGGCGCGAAATCAGCGCAACAATGTGCGCATTCTGGGCGTACCGGAGACTGCTACAGCTGGGAGGATGGATGTATTTGTGGAACAATTGCTATCTGATTTATTTGGTAGAGAGGCCTTCACCCCAGGATTCGTAATAGAACGTGCGCACAGATCCCTTGGGCCTAGGCCTAATCCCGGCCTACCACCGAGGCCCATAATTGCGGGGATCATGAATTTCAGAGATAGAGACTCAGTCTTGCGCCTGGCCCGGGAACGTGGAGATACCATTTGGCAGGGCTCTAAACTCTCTTTTTTCCGGACTTCACTGTCATGGTCCAAGATGCCCGCCGCAAGTTCAACGGGGTGAAGGCAACCCTCAGAAATTTGGGACTGAAATATGGAATGCTCTATCCTGCCAGGCTTAAAGTAGATGTGGGAGGTCGCTCTCGCGTATTCGACAACCCGACAGAGGCACAAGAATTCTGTCGCACCTACAAGAAGAACAGCGGCGGGCCCGGGACTGGAGGCGGTGGTCCTTCCCCTCCACATAGCGGATCGGACGCTAGCATGGAACTCTTTTCGAACACTGGGGGACCGGCTGATGCGGCTTCTCTAATCTCTTATTGGACTATGTGGTGATAGTGGGTAGTGCTTATTATTCATATTTGCTGTCATAAGTTAGTTGCTCAGCCGACGTGGCGTTGCCACCCCTTAAGGTGTACACTTTATTCTGTTTTTTGTTTCAGTATATGCGGAAGTGTTTCTCCAATGGTTGTTTACCCATTTGTAAAGCAAGTTGGCACTTCCTGTTAATCATTGGGTCATGGTATTGCCTTACTTGGGATCGGGTGAGGCTGGGTGGTGGGTGGCGGGGGGGAACTTTGCGATGGTTATACATTTTCATTGATGGTACGAAGAGGTCACTTTTATATGTCGATTTTCTAAGCATGAAACACGTCACATGGTTTTTTGTACACACCCATTATGGCTCAGCTAGGTAATAGTGCTGGTCCCTCTGGTCTGTCCCTTATGTCCTGGAATGTACGTGGTCTCAACAACACCCGCAAACGACGTCAGGTACTCAATTATTTAGCGCGACATAAGGTCGACATTGCCTGTCTACAGGAAACACAGTTACCCAAAACCGAGGATACACACATGGCTTTTAGTTGGGGGGCACACAGATATTTTGCCAGCTATAGCAGCTACGCTAGGGGCATTGCTCTCCTTATCCATAAGAGGCTCCCCTTCAGCCCTGGAAAAGTGGTAGCGGACAGCGAGGGCCGGTTCCTTATTGTCACAAGCATGCTCATGGGTCATTTCACAGCCTTAGTGGGCGTCTATGGCCCAAACGTTGATACTCCAGACTTTTTCTACTCCCTACATACACACGATGAATCTCGAACCTAATCTGATTATTATGGGCGGAGACTTCAATTTATTAATAGATCCCAGATTAGACAGTACCTCCTCGTCCCCTGACTCCAAACCACGCTCCCGACGTGCACTGCAAGAGATTTGTAGACAACTTTCATTAATAGACATTTGGCGGAAGCACAATCCTACCAACACGTCATATACCCATTATTCTGGTTACCATAATACTTGGACCAGGATAGATTATTGGCTGGTTTCTCCGGGAATCGCTGGCTGGTTTAGAGACCTAGACATCTTGCCGCGGACATATTCCGACCATTCCCCGGTAGTACGTCGCTTAGCTATTCCCCGTCCGGAGGGCTTTGAGCGGCAGTGGCGGTTTCCAGGCAGGGCGCTGCAGGATGAAGTCTTTAATACGGAGGTGCGAGAAGCCATTGAAGATTATTTTACTATAAATGCTGGCTCTGTGGATACTTGGGCGGTCCTGTGGGAGGGCTTTAAAGCATATATAAGGGGTGTCTGCATCGCTAAGAGTGCTGGAGTGCTAAGAGACTTGCGCACCACGCTGGCCCGAATTGAACGAGACATATCTGCATTAGATTCTGAATTACTCCTACATGCCACGGCGGATGCTGAAACTCGGCGCTTGGCACTCTTGGTGGACATTCGTGAAGCCGCTGACAGGGAACTGTTGTATTTGGGTAAATATCAATCTGCTAGGAGGTACGGCGAGGGCGAAAGACCTGGAAGAGTACTGGCACAAATGCTCCGCCCCCCCTACAGTAAGGCATGCATAACAGAGATATGCACCCCCCCAGATCAACCGGTCACCTCTACATCGGGGATCAGCGACACTTTTATAGCTTATTTTAAGACGTTATACAGCTCTAAGATTGGACGAGATCTTGCCGACCAGGAAAATTACTTGTCTGAAATTGCGCTGGTGTATCTTGAAAAATGCATGCAGGATTTCCTGGCTGAGCCCATCTCAGAGGCAGATGTGGTGGGAGCGATAGAGGCACTCCGCGGGTCCTCAGCCCCTGGGCTGGATGGATTTACTGGAGACTTCTATAAGGCCTACAAAGATATCCTTGCACCGCAACTGATCGAGGTCTACGCTGAGGCGCTTGAGAGGCAAGTACTCCCCCCCACGCTTCGGGAGGCAGTTATTATTCTCCTTCCCAAGCCTGGCAAGGACCCCTCACTATGCAACTCCTATAGACCCCTTTCGTTATTGAATTTAGATTATAAAATATTGGCTAAGGTTATAGCCAGCAGACTCTCTCAATTAATGGAATATATTATGTCCCCTGCACAGTCTGGATTTGTCCCCCACCGTTCCACTTCTCTCAATCTTCGGACCCTCTTCACAGAATAGATCCAAAAGTGCCTGCTGCGGCTGTTCTGCTGGACGCCGAGAAGGCCTTTGATTCTTTAGAATGGCCCTTTTTTCTTTCTGTGATGCGCCGTATGGGGATGCCTGTGGGATTCGTGGCCACCACTGCTCTGTTGTATACCAACCCAACGGCTAGACTCCGTATAAATGGCACGCTTTCGCTTCCCTTTTCATTAACATGCGGCACACGACAGGGATGTCCTCTTTCCCCCCTTTTATTTATATTAGCGATGGACTCACTAATTAGACATTTCCAAGAGCGACACCTCCACAGGGGTCTCCAATTCAACACAGGACCTTTATTAGTCTCACTCTATGCAGATGATACCATTCTATATGTGCGCCATCCACAGGACAACCTTGAACCGATCATAAGGAAAATTCTTCGGTTTGGCCGATTTTCAGGGCTAGGCATCAACTGGCACAAATCTGTAATTTTCCCATTAACAGAGAGTACCACTCCCTGGGACTGTGGATTTCCTCTGGAGTGGTGCCACGACTCTGTCAAGTACCTGGGCATTCACATACACCTGGACGATGCTAGTATTATTAGCTTAAATTATGGACAGGCGATACACAGGTTGGAGGCACAGGTGGAACACTGGCTGCGCTTTCCGTTATCTAGGGCAGGCAGGGTCGCTATATTTAAAATGATAGTTCTCCCCAAATTTTTGTATTTATTTAATAACATCCCCATCCCACTCACTAAGACTTTCTTTTTACACTTACGCACACATCTGATAAGACTGGTCTGGGGAGGGAAGAGGCCTTGTGTCCGTTGGCAGGTACTTACTCTTCCGAGTGACAGAGGGGGCTACGGAGTACCCGATCCTTATTTATATTACTTGATGGCTCAGTGTAGCTATGCATATGCGTGGTATCACCCAGATGCTCGCATTCCATTTTTGAGACCGGAGGCTGATTTTGTACTTCCTCAGAAGTTATCCTCGGTGTTACCGACGGGCATCTCCAGAGACCCGTGCAACATACAAACCGTCTCCACTACTAGCTGGGCGTGGGACAGGTTGCGGAGACTTCTAGGACTTCACACAATATATTCTCCAGCTCTACCACTTCCGAACCCCCGGTGGCTCCCCATCACAGACGAAACACTGGTACAGCGCACATTTCCCAAATTTAACATCACAAAGATAGGGGATCTATATCCTGACGATCATATCTTTTCAGTGTCAGAAGAGGCCAGATTCCAAGATAGATCTTTCATGGATACCTTTGTATTGCAACGCATTCGTTCAGCATTGAGAGCAGCACTGCCCACTTATCCGATTGCACCTATTCCCATGGTCCCACTGACATTGATTATTGAGAGCGACACGGGCACTCATCTCATTTCCAAAATGTATAGATCATGTTCCAGTCTGCGACCAATGACCGATGTTAAAATACGCACTGCATGGGAACAAGACCTAGGCCGTCCCATTACAGACGATCAATGGAAAAAATGCTGCAGGGTGACGAGAGGAGTCTCCCTAAACAGCAGGCACAAACGTATTCACTTTAAATTCCTCCGCCGCTTATATTACACGCTGCCATGGCACACAAAATTGATCCCTCCAGACCCCATCACTGCTTGAAATGTTCCGCTCCACATGCGGACTTCGCCCACCTTACATGGACATGCCCCAAGCTACAGAAATATTGGGAACAAATACATGACACATTAGGAGACATGATAGAGCTAACACTTATTCCCACACCGGAAATTGCACTCCTGGGCTATACAGTTAACTTCTCCCAAAAGGTCAGGAGATTTGCAGCACTAGGGCTATTACTGGCTAAACGGGAAATAGCACTGCTATGGGGCCAGCGCACTGTACCTACCCTTCAGAGATGGCTACGTAGCTTGTCCTATTGTAATGTTAACTGTGATCTATATTCTTCCCTAATGCCAAGTTCGTCACGCCCAAAGGACATATGGGGCACATACAAGGCATACATTGAACGTAAACGCCAGAAATCTGCTTCCCAAGTTGAAAGTGGAATAGTACCGGAGGGGGTGGGATGAGTATGCTGTTATCTCACAGTCTGTAATATTTCAAACCTTTCCTTTCTGTGAACTGTCGGGGATTCCCATAAAATGGTAGGTTATTTTTAATCCCTTTTTTCTTTTTTACTTACCTTTTCCCTTTGTTTCGACGGGGTCTGGGTATGGATGGTCCCTGCAGCTTGGAGGGGGAGGACGAGAGGGCTAGTAGGTCTGACACGATCCAACTTTACTATTATGAACGCTACAATTGCCATTGTGCTTGATCTGCATTATACGAGAATCTATGTATGAGACGATTGCTATGTGATTTGATGTTTGAAAATGTACCACTCTGAATCCTTTGTGTTTAAGAGATATATAAGAAAATTTGAAAATAAAGTTTTATAAAAAAATTAAAAAAAGGATTATTAGATTCGCCTACTGAGCTATTGTTAGATTCATGGTCCATTTTCCTCTTAATGGGCTTAGACCTCTGCTCCAGAAACCTTCTTCTTAGGATGCTTGTTTATTTCAATCAGGGAATGGGCTTCTTCCAGGGTGTTTCAGGAACAATCAACTTTGGAGGACCGACCATGGAATTAGATTTTCCTTTAGTATTCCACCCTTCACTAGCCGTAGTGTAATCCACATCAGTCCGTTGATGCTTCTATACATTTTATGCTACATGGAGCTGGTTGTCCTATGTTAGTCATCAGATGACAATAAACATCTGTTATTCAGCGGCAAGATACCCATCGTGGTGAACGTGCGCTTTACAAATACACATTTTGTTATGTCAACCTCCTTAGCAAAGAGCAGCAGAAACTGAGCTTGTTTTCAGTGAGTTCTTGGTTTTTCATATTCAAACTTCAGCATACCATCTCGGGCAACCTTCATCCAACACCCCAGCTGTGTATGGCCTCCGACTGTATGCAGCGGGCATTGTTGAAGCTTAAGGTGACATTATAGTTAGGTATGGTAATAAGATCTTAGCTTACATTAAAAAAAACATAATGCACTGAAAAAACACAAAGGTTAAAGTGACATCATAGATAGGTGTTAAAATGAGATAAAAAATAATGTTCAAAAAACAACAAAAAACTGAAATTCCCCAGGTACAGTTTACTGAGCTAACTATAACTTGCACCCTCTCCATGGACTGCTTATGACCTTGGATATTACATCACTAATGTTATGTAAAATTACATAATTGCATGGATTCCACCATTTTAAACCTGTAAAGTGGGAGATTTACAGAAAAAATTGGGGGGAATGTATCAGTGGCGTAACGAAAGTTGAGGGGGCCCCCCTGCAAGGTACTTGAAGGGGCCCCCTCCGGACTCTATCAGGAGTTCTCCGACTAAAGTGCTGTGCGTAGGGGGCCCCCCCGCACCGCGGGGGCCTGTGTTACGCCCCTGGAATGTATTTGCCCCATTAAGTTCTATTGAAGCAGTGGCAATTTTAGGCAGGAGATGCTAAATTAAAGCTATTGTTGGCTTAAAAAATCATGACTTTCCCGCCTAAATCAGGTCTGTTGGCATGTCTGCCATTGTTGCCCCATTGGCTCCGTCGATAGAAAGCTTACTCGTATAGCCTGATGGAGTGTTGGCCGATTAAATAAGGGCATCAGAATGCCGTGCTTATTTAAGGGCTGACGGTCTGATGTCTTTTTTCTGTACATGGCCCCCATGGTTTCCCGAGGAGTGACGGGCAGAACAATAGAAATAATGACCCCTGTCCCGGAAGAAAAAATTCCCTGGACATTGGGGTCAATAGTTATTTGTTTTTCAAAGACCAATTCCTACTGCGAGAGTCTGTTTTTGAAAAACAAAACGTTTGCTGTGCAGTAACCTAGCTGGTTTAACGGCTGACATATCCTGTGGGAGTGTCCGGAGGCGGTTGGGACACCAAGCCCTCAGTTTAGGTCATTCAAAACGTGCAGGTCCTGGGGACTCCTAGGAACTACACAACAATAGCAAGTTTAGAGAAGGTACCTACGACTGCTTGGATGAAAAATGGAAGGGCAGCTTGCACTAATGTCCTTTGTAAACTGGTCTTGCCTACCAGGGCTGAAGAAGCCCACTTCTTGAATTATGTTCAGACACTGCGCAGTACTCCTGGCTGGCACTTTCATAAAGTGTGGGAAAGCAGCAGACTTTGAGTGCATCACTAAGTGGCGCCAAATTACAACAGTCCAAAGTGCATTCTATTGTTATGTTATGCTCTGTTATGCAGATTTGTAGAGTGCAGTATCACCTGGGAGGGTATCCTGGCACTGAGCAGGTGTGAGTCTAGGCTTAAAAAGCAAGGTCTTCAGCTACTTGCGGTATTCGAAAAGTGAGGAGGAAACTCATATGAAGTGGCAGGTCGTTCCACGCTTCAGGAGTGATTCCATGCTTTGGGAGCACTTTGCACTTTATTCGCTATTTGGAAGTCGTCTGCCAAGAAGCTTGATGTGCTGTTTTCTGTGGAGTCCAGAAGAATAGTGGTAGCTACAAGGATTTGCAAAGGCAACCCCATGAATCTGAGAGCCTGCCAGTGCCTGACTGGGTACAGAATGAATGAGACATTGACACACACTTGCTACCACTAGCCAAAGTGTGCTGTGGTATGACCACCCTTAAGACTGCATGTGGGCGACTCACCTCTGAACTGTTGCACCTTATTTTAGGGTTCCAGAATCTGCAAAATCCCAAGAGTGGGCTTCCTGCTCCATGGGGCCTGAGCAGCCCAGATTTCTTTCCCAATCTACAAAATAGTAGATCTTCATCTACTGCGAAAGGCATCTTACCCTATTCAGCACCTTTCCTTCTCTGCAAAGCCTCATCCCCTCCTGAAGCCTGATCTGAAGCACAATAGCACTTCTATGTGCATCAGCTTCAAGTAGCTGATGGCGGTAACCTCCACGAAGCCTTGCGTCGAGTGTTTACAGAGTCTCAGCAGACCCTCCTCGATAGCGAAGACCAGCGTAGAGCAGTAAACTGAGAGTGAGGGAAGAACCTGCACCCAGGATTAGAGAAGGGCCTAAGCCCACCAAGGGAAAGATTGGTTCCAGGCAATAGATCTGGCAACCAGTGAAGAGGTCGATGGTTGGAAGAATGCACATCATGACCTCAGGAGCAGCAGGCACCAGCAAATCTTTGATCTGAAATGTAGAAGAACTGGTTGGCAAAGTTTAAACCCCGGGTGTGATGGATCTCACCTGCTCCATTGTAATCCTAGTACGCAACACAGCACAACACTTTACATAGCACGATACCCGTTAGAGGGCGTGTTGGAATTGTATGTGTCTGTGTATTCGCTCATTTCGGCGTTCACTATGAAGCATCATAATGGAGGTCTCCTTTCGCATCTGAATGTCAGCACTTCATGACATTTGAGACTGTAGCTGGGGTTTGCCTCCAACTGGCTCTTTCTTTTTTATTGTTTAAGTTTGCAAACTTTGCCTCTCTGTTGAAGTATATTGGCAGTGTATAGAAGGTTCTACATCCCTTATTAGAGTAGTTGTAATTCCACTATGTGTCCCTTAGGGGGCAGTAAACTGGTTGTATGTCCCCCTGCAAGGGGCAGTCAGTGACTAAACCTCAAACAGAGCAGAACCTTGGGTATATCACCTTATTAGGATATTTACACAATCACATTTGCTCAATAGAAGTAAGGGTGGACATGCTCATACAATGGCTGAAAATGTGGACATGTATGTCTCAGGAGTTGCACCCTGGGCACATGCTCGAGCTTTACAACATCCCACCAGCAGATGTCACTTGTGAGGCCTTACACGATCTAATCTGTCTTTGTCACATGTGATGTGTGATGTCACGAGCCAGTTATGGAGAGGTGACATTAATCTCAGTCACTACTGACAGTTCCTTTCTGAAGCATTAGTGTCAGGATGTGCAAAGGTGTGTGTCAGGATGTGCAATGGATATTCAGGGGTTTGTGTCAGAATGTGCCGTGGATGTTCAGGGGTATGTGTCAGGATGTGCAATGGATGTTCAGGGGCTTGTGTCTGGATGTGCAATGGATGTTCAGGTGTATGTGTCAGGAAGTGCAATGGATGTTTAGAGGAATGTGTCAGGATGTGCAATAGACGTTCAGGGGTTTGTGTCAGGATGTGCAATAGACGTTCAGGGGTATGTGTCAGGATGTGTAATGGATGTTCAGGGGTTTTGTGTCAGGATGTGCAATGGATGTTCAGTAGTATGTGTCAGGATGTGCAATGGACGTTCAGGTGTATGTGTCAGGATGTGCAATGGAGGTGTACGTGTCAGGATGTGCAATGGTTGTTTAGGGGAATGTGTCAGGATGTGCAATAGACGTTCAGGGGTATGTGTCAGGATGTGCAATGGATGTTCAAGAGTATGTGTCAGGATGTGCAATGGATGTTTAGGGGAATGTGTCAGGATGTGCAATGGATGTTTAGGGGAATGTGTCAGGATGTGCAATGGACGTTCAGGGGTTTGTGTCAGGATGTGCAATGGATGTTCAGGAGTATGTGTCAGGATGTGCAAAGGATGTTCAGGGGTATGTGTCAGGATGTGCAAAGGATGTTCAGGGGTATGTGTCAGGATGTGCAATGGATGTTCAGGGGAATGTGTCAGGATGTGCAATGGACATTCAGGGGTATGTGTCAGGATGTGCAATGGATGTTCAGGGGTTTGTGTCAGGATGTGCTATGGATGTTCAGGGGTATGTGTCAGGATGTGCAATGGATGGTTAGGGGAATGTGTCAGGATGTGCAACGGCCGTTCAGGGGTTTGTGTCAGGATGTGCAATGGACGTGTAGGGGAATGTGTCAGGATGTGCAATGGCCGTTCAGGGGTTTGTGGCAGAATGTGCAATGGACATTCAGGGGTTTGTGTCAGGATGTGCAACGGATGTTCAGGGGCTTGTGTCTGGATGTGCAATGGATGTTCAGGAGTATGTGTCAGGATGTGCAATGGATGTTTAGGGGAATGTGTCAGGATGTGCAATGGACGTTCAGGGGTATGTGTCAGGATGTGCAATGGATGTTTAGGGGGATGTGTCAGGATGTGCAATGGACGTTCAGGGGTTTGTGTCAGGATGTGCAATGGATACTCCAGGAGTATGTGTCAGGATGTGCAATGGATGTTTAGGGGAATGTGTCAGGATGTGCAACGGATGTACAGAGGTATGTGTCAGGATGTGCAATGGATGTTCATGGGTTTGTGTCAGGATGTGCAATGGACGTTCAGGGGTATGTGTCAGGATGTCCAGGGGTTTGTGTCAGGATGTGCAACGGATGTTCAGGGGTTTGTGTCAGGATGTGCAATGGATGTTCAGGGGTTTGTGTCTGGATGTGCAACGGACGTTCAGTGGTTTGTGTCTGGATGTGCAATGGACGTTCAGGGGTATGTGTCACGATGTGCAATGGATGTTCAGGGGTTTGTGCCAGGATGTGCAATGGACGTTCCGGGGTATGTGTCAGGATATGCAATTGATGTTCAGGGGTTTGTGCCAGGATGTGCAATGGACGTTCCGGGGTATGTGTCAGGATGTGCAATGGATGTTCAGGGGTTTGTGTCAGGATGTGCAATTTACGTTCAGGGGTATGTGTCAGGATGTGTAACGGATGTTCAGGGGTTTGTGTCAGGATGTACAACGGATGTTCAGGGGTTTGTGTCATGATGTGCAATGGATGGTCAGGGGTTTGTGTCTGGATGTGCAACGGACGTTCAGGGGTTTGTGTCTGGATGTGCAGTGCATGTTGAGTGGTTTGTTTGTGTCTGGTTGTGCAATGGATGTTCAGGGGAATGTGTCTGGTTGTGCAATGGATGTTCAGGGGAATGTGTCAGGATGTGAAATGGATGTTCAGGGGAATGTGTCAGGATGTCCTCCTGTGAGCTACTTGTCGCTGAAATTTGGAACAAGGGCAAGATTGTCTGTGTGCTTCACTCGATCTACCATCCTCCTGGGGACAACAACTTACTTTTCGTAGAACAATTAATGGAATCCATCTCTGCCAGCTCAGCCCTCCATCCTAATCACATCTTCCTCAGTGACTTCAACCTTCACTGGAATGACTCTAATGATCCAGTAGTCTGCTCTCTTAAGTCTTTCCTCTCTGACCTCAACTATATACAGGCCTGCAACGATCCTACCCACTGCATGGGCGCTACCCTTGACCTCATCATAGCTAGAGAGCACATTATTCAGCTAGATGACATAGTACCATGTGATTGGTCGGATCATCTCCAAATCTCCTTTCGCATTCAGGAGAAGGTATTGCTTAGACAAGGGCAACCACTCAAAAACAAGCAATTGACTCGTAACCTGAGAGATATCAACATCTCTAACCTTTCCATCTTGAGCAAGAATCTACTTGAACCTCCAACTACCATGAATAATTTGGAAGAGTTGACGGATCATTACTTCAACACTATGTCTAATATTCTCGACTCTGCAGCCCCGAAGCTACTTAAAAGGATTCCCTGCAAACAATCCAAACCTTGGTTCAGTGGTACCCTTAATGACGAACGTCGCAAGCTGAGGCTCTCTGAGAGACGTTGGAGAAATGCCCCTCCACTTCTAGCCTCGAACAGTTAAGAAAGATGAGAAGCTCTTACAACAAACTCATTCGCATCGCTAAATCAGATCATTTCAGAGATCAGCTTGACAGCGCTAAAAACCGTCCCAGGAAACTGTTTGATATCATCAAACAGGCTAATCCTATTCCAGCAATCAAAATCGCTGGACCCAGTGAGGAGGACTTCTCAGAGCACTTCGCTGAAAAGTCTAGAAGTATTGAGCGGGAACTGCAACGGGCCGCTGAGAATTTGTTGTCTATGAGTTCCGAGGGTTTGCCTGGTTACACGGCAATACACACCCAAAATCAATGCCTGTACACACCCAAAAACAATGCCTGCTGGAATTCCTTCCGACCTCCAGACTTGGAGGAGCTGTCACTGTCCCTGGCTTCTCTGAAACCTTCCAACCATTTCAAGGACCCACTCCCCGCCAAGCTGCTCAAAGACTTCAACTTGGCAGTTCTGCCTCTCTGGTCCAGGATCATCCAACAATCTCTCTTACAGGGAGGATTCCCGACTGCCTTAAAATGGGGCAAGTCACACCCATCCCCAAGAAGCCCAATGCAGACCTTACAGATCCCAGTAACTTCCGGCCGATCACCAACATCATGTCCCTAGCAAAATTGCTAGAGAAATGTGTTCACACACAGCTTTGCGACCACATTGAGAAATTTCAGTTCCTAGACCAACATCAATCAGGCTTTAGATCAGGTCATAGCACAGAAACAGCGCTAACTCACATTGCTGATGACGCATTGAGAGCTCTGGACCAAGATACACCATGTCTTCTAATTCTTCTGGACTTGTCCTCTGCTTTTGACACTATCAAACATGATAACCTGATTAACCTTCTTCAATACAGGATGGGGCTATCGGGCCCTGTCCTAAATTGGTTCTCCTCTTCCTGCATAACCGAACACAAAGAATCAAAGTCAACCAATCTTTGGCGGCCAGCACTTCAGTCTCTATTGGGGTGCCTCAAGGTTCTGCACTTTCGCCCACGTTCTTCAACCTATGCATGGAACCTCTAACTGCCATTCTAAATGACTCAAACATTCAGTACCACATGTACGCGGATGACACTCATCTGTATTTGAAGATCTCCTCTCCAGATGACATTAAAACTCTTAACGGAGCGCTTCAAAAACTCAACAATGGCTAACACATAACCACTTATTACTTAACTCTCTCAAAACTGAATTTCTCTTGATTTCCCCATGCAATCACGAGGCTCCCACGCAAAACTGGATCAAAAAATCTCAGCACTCAACTGCACCCCGCATTTGGTGGACTCCGCCTGCTCTTTAGGGGTCACCCTAGACAAATTTCTAAACATGCAAGGTCACATCAGTGCAACCATTAAGAGTGCCAACCATCAGCTCAACACTCTTAGGAAAATCAAACCGTTCCTACCCCCCGAAGACATGAAATCAGCAGTCCAATCCTTAGTTATATCACAAGTAGAATATGGCTTGGTAACCCTAGCTGGCCTTCCTAAATCTAGGTTAGCGCCGCTAAGAGCTACTCTGAACGCCTCTGCCAGACTAATCACAGGCTCAAGACAGCATGATCATATCACACCTGACTTAATCCAGCTTAACTGGCTCCCCATTGAAGCTAGGATCCGCTTCAAGATAGCCTGCCTGGCACATAAAGCTATACATTTCAATAGCCCCGTTTACCTGGCAAAAAAACTTGAGCTCTCCGGATCCAGAAGAAACCTAAGAAGCTCCAATACCCTACTACTGAAACCACCGAAATTCAATAAAAAAAGAACCTACAATCGTACCTTCTCAGGGCTGGCTCCAAGAATTTGGAATGCCCTACCAATAGAGATCAGAGCCAACCCTTCGACTGCCTCATTCAAAAAACAGGTCAAATGGCTACTATTGGAAGAACTGCATCAACAATAGCCTCCATGTCATTTGCTAGTCAATTACCTTGCATTCTCGACAAGCATTTTTACTTTGTTGTGTTGAAATGTATGCTTGACAATTGACTTTTTCTTTGGTTGTAACTCGTGCTTGACAATCATTCTCACTTGGGGTTTAAAACGTATCTCAGCTGTCTTTAAAGTAAGGCGATGATGAAACTGTTCGGCCTCATCTGGGTGGGCTGTTTATTGTTTGTTCATTCTCTACCTACTCTTCCCCTAGCGTCCTCATTTATTTTATGCCTCAGGTTCCTCTCATGTTGCCTTATGGGGTGTGCTTGGGTGTTTTATTGCATGCTTAACAATTTACCTTCACTTTATGTTTGAAACTTGTGCTTGACAATCATTTCTACTGGGGGTTTAAACTTATTTCGTTTGTCTTTGAAGTAAGTAGATGATGAAACTGCTTGGCCTCATCTAGGTTGGCTGTTACCTGTTTGTTCACTTGCTACCTACTCTTCCCCTAGCACCCTCATTTACTTTTTGCTTCCGGTTCCTCTCATATTCCCCTTTTTTGTAAGTGTATTTATATTGTCTCTGTACGTATACGTCAGCTTTCCTCTTTGTACAGCGCTCTGATACCCGGTTGGGTCTTGTTCGCGCTTTATAAAACTTTTCAAATAAAATAAATAAATAATAAATGTGCATGGATGTTCAGGGGTTTGTGTCAGGATGTGCAACGGACGTTCAGTGGTTTGTGTCTGGATGTGCAATGGATGTTCAGGGGTTTGTGTCAGGATGTGCAATGGATGTTCAGGGGTTTGTGTCAGGATGTGCAATGGATATTCAGGGGCTTGTGTCAGGATGTGCAATGGACGTTGTTCAGGGGTATGTGTCAGGATGTGCCTGGATGTTCAGGGGTTTGTGTCAGGATGTGCAATGGATGTTCAGGGGTTTGTGTCTGGTTGTGCAATGGATGTTCAGGGGAATGTGTCTGGTTGTGCAATGGATGTTCAGGGGAATGTGTCAGGATGTGAAATGGATGTTCAGGGGAATGTGCCAGGATGTGAAATGGATGTTCAGGGGTATGTGTCAGGATGTGCATGGATGTTCAGGGGTTTGTGTCAGGATGTGCAATGGATGTTCAGGGGTTTGTGTCAGGATGTGCAATGGATATTCAGGGGTTTGTGTCAGGCTGTGCAATGGATGTTCAGGGGTATGTGTCAGGTTGTGCAATGACTGTTCAGGGGTTTGTCAAAGCAAACACAAGGAGATGATGGACGGAGCGCTGAAACTTTTCAGACACTCACCCCCAGCCACAGATCTGGGTTGAATCCATCATCGTTCTTTAGCTCACTTTGCCACCTTAGTTCAGACCCAGCCATATGCAAATCAGTCTTGACCCTGTGCCTCATGGGAACAGTCCAGCCCGAACTGCCAAGCCATGTCTTCCCTGGACCGGAAACAAGCATCCTGGGACCGGTTCAGGGGTTTGTGTCAGAATGTGCACAGTCCCCAGCGAAGTTTTTGGAAGCTCCCAATCTTCACCTTTAAGCAAAGCTTGCAAAACGTGGTAGTTTACTTGCGTCCAAGAAAATATTCATTGCGCATTGAATGATTTCTCCGCAAGTCTACTTTTTCAGAACTTTCCATGTAAATGGCATAACACATAAAAACAATAATTGTTTTATGTAAAGTATATCTTATGCAGAACCACTTTGTTAGTATTAAAAAATGATAAATCTGACATAAATGGTCACAAAAGCCACAGGACATGACTATGATATGGTGGGGGGCATTTAGAATGTGGCAGAGGTGGACAAACCCCCAGTAATCGTCTTATGTCCTGTCAATCTTATTTAGAGGGGATACATAGGCCTACACCCTAAGAGGGTTTAGGGGAAGAAACAGCCATTTTTGGAGGTTTATCTCCACCCGCAAACCCTAAAGGACCCTGTACCTGTTTCGTCCCATAATGCTTTCATATTAGGTAACTCTTGTGAATTACAGGGTTTCTCCATTCACCAAAACATGAACTATAGCAAATAAAGGCACAACCAGGGCTGGAATTAGAAAAACATTACTTAGGGAACCCATAAACTGGGGGTCAGGGTGTGGCAACAAAAAGGGGGTGGAGTCACGAGAATCATGACAAGCAGTCAACTTATACATATATTTTTTTTAACTCTGCCAAGACATTGACAACAAGGAGAAACATGAACGCAAATCTGTCTTAGCTTAACTGGTAGCAAGGCGGCATTTCAAAATGTCTTTTGGGGATAAGATGTCTGCTGGAGAGAGCTTTGTGTGCCCAGTAATTCTCAGGGAATAATAATAATGGTAAGATAACGCTGGTGGTTAATGCACATGCTGGAGAGATCTGTTTTCTCCAGACACAGTTTTGACTCCTAAAGTAGCAAAGAGGATTAATGTGGCTCCTGTAAAGTGCATTGTGTAGCATGCACATGACCGTTTTTCCTTGTAGATAGCACAGTGGGTTACTGCTTTTGACACAGAGATCCTTTTATTACTTACAGTTCATACATTGCAATCCTTCTAATACAGCACAGTGAACTTTGAACCAGCATCGAGGACCTGCATACAAAGTGCAAAGCATGGGTTTAGAACCTTATTGTTTTTTCTGAATCTGTTGTGCATTATAAGGCTGTTAAAAATAGTTTTTGGGCTGTAACAAAGTATTATTAGTACAGAGACACCTAAGCACCAAGTTACATTTAATTAATTCCTGACTTTGTGTTTCTCGTAGCCAGGCTCTGTTAGCACATAATCCCTACCAGTAAAGATGATGTGTGATTCCTACACCTAGAAACCCTCATTGCCTTATGTAACATCCTGTACATTGATTTACACACTTGTATGATTTATTGTCAATGTGTACGTGTGATGTAAAGCACTCTGACGCCCTACATTGAGATGAGTAGCGCTATAAAAGATTTAAATTTTAAAAAGTAGTAAGTGCTATTTATATTGTTTTTCGTGTAAATACTCGTGCAGACCTATGCATCTGACGTTCTTACAGTGCATGCAATTCTCTTATATACAGGGATTGAACAAATTCAAAAGCTTGCCTCCAAATTGTAGTTTCTGTTAAGTACCTGTGAAGTGATAACAAGCAGTGTGCCTTTGTTTCCCTTCCGTTGATTTGCCGTCTAGGTGTTAGGTTTCAGATAGCTCGCAGTCATGTTAAAACTCGAACAAAAGAAGGGCTGAAGTCCCTTTACATTTGGCCTTTGTTTTGGGCACACCTGGAAGTGAAAACAAGAAAGCCCCCTGGCCGCCTGCACGTTGCTGCTCCAAACAGAAAGAAGACAAGAG
The DNA here is from genome assembly GCA_963921515.1 of Calotriton arnoldi. Classification (NCBI taxonomy): domain Eukaryota; kingdom Metazoa; phylum Chordata; class Amphibia; order Caudata; family Salamandridae; genus Calotriton; species Calotriton arnoldi. The sequence goes on along the minus strand of CAWUFW010000843.1, from coordinate 2,646,885 downwards.
GCGAGTGCTGCTGGATTGTGTCCTGGTGAAAATAACACCAGGACAAATTCAACATATTTCACTGGGGCCCGATTGATCCGGATCAATAGCAGCTGCTGGATCTGGGATCCGGTTGGATTGAGTCCCCTTTAAATTCATTTTATGTAAGTTTGTCTTACTTGGATAGTCTAAATACCTGCTGCAGTTCACAAGAGCCACGTTGGATGCATTAACGGTGGTACTGGGTAGTCGTGGGTTACACATACCACCACGCCACGCCTGCGCCGCTGGCTTCCGCCTCGAAGGCGGTGGCGTTTTAAGGCGTGGGCACAGTGGCCATTTGCCAGGAGAGCCCACCTTCCAAGGAGCCCTGTGAAAGGGAACATTTTCACTATCTCGCTTCTATCTCTTCCGGTCTCTTAACCTTTAACTTGTAAGTTAACAATGTTCGCTAGCATGCTGCGTACATTAGTAGTAAATGGGTAATGTAATCCAAAACTGTTCCAACCAGGGGCCTCAAAATATATTTTACCCGGGCCCCCAAAGTCCCTAAGATGTCACTGAGAACGAGCAGGTCACGTTTCTGCTACATAAAGTCTACACCGGGGATAGGCTGGGGGGGGGCTGCTGACTCCGCACAGGTTGCAAGATTCTCTTAGCAGGGATAGAAGTTTACTTTCTGAAGGACAAGATGAAGAACTACGCACGTCAGCGTTTCCGTTTTATTTGAAAAATGCTCGTTTTCAGAGGCTACAACACCTCAAGGAGGCAATAAAGTTTGGTAAACGAGACCCTAATGTGCTCTCATTGCATCTAACACCTGTCTTAATTAAAACACAAATTAGCATTTGGAACAACAGTAAGTCACCCCAGATGCTGAGTCAATGTGCAAAAGAATCGATTCATTTCTGGTTACATACGGCAGTCTCGGGGCCTTTGCATCAATGATATGTAAGGCACATAAAGCAAGACGTAGCAAGGTTAATGATGGGGGCATAACAAGCGCGTAAACGTGTGGTGCGCGGCAGCCATCTTGGAAGGCTGCACGAATAACAGTTAAACAATAAAACCAAACCAAATAAGAAGCATTCAAAGCTGGTGGGACACTGCTGAAATCATCTCAGATATAGCGGTGGCAGTGTGCCTAATCCTGGGAAGATTTCATGAACAGACTAGAGGAAGTGCCAATATTGGAGAGATTTGAACCTAGATGTATATACTCAATTCATTATGTTTTTGTATAGCGCTACTCTTAACCCAAAAGTTGTCAGTGCGCTTTATATTGAAATAAAGAACAGGAGAAAGAGGTCTGAGAAGTACAAAAACCCCAACCACAAGTGCACGTCTTGATTCTCCCTGGGCACACTTCTCTGTCACAGCTGCGCAGTCAGCCAAAGCCGTCTTCATGAAACAGTGGCAAGGTGGACCGAGGTCCCACTTCTTGGCACAGTCGTGAAGTTGCAATTCTTGGCACAGAGGCGAGGCTGACTACAGTGTAGTGTCCGGCTGGACACGTTCTAGTGTTTCACCCTGTACAACACTTACACTAACACACACCCATCACAGGCGTCACCAGTCAGGTGACCCTGTTAATAAAAGGGGCCGGGCGCACGTACCCTAGTGCAATGTCTCCGCGTCATCACTAGTAGCATGTGGGCCCAGGGCCCACAACACTACAATGGCGACGAGGGGGTCTTACCCCGCGAGTGAGGTAATGGTCGCCTCACAGCTCCTCATTGAGGGAGTATATCCTGAGGCACCCAGCACTGATCGACCCTGAGGTGGGAGTGAGAGGACCCCCCCCCCGCGGCAGCCCTGCCGAAGCCCGTCTGCGCAACACCGTGCATACCCCGGCATTGCTGTGGCTCCGTGTGAGGCAGCCCGCCGCATGCACCTGCGGCCAGGAGTTGGTGTCCCATCAAGGAAAAGGGACACGTCCGCACCCTAAGGAGCGCTACCGAAGTTGCCCCCGTCTAGGCAAGGCCGCCGAGGCAGTGCAGTGAGCCGCACCACAGGCAAGTGCCCTGCATGAAGTGCCCAAGGCAAGCGTAATTAAGTAAATACAGGCCACGCCTCCAGTGCGCGCCCCCACAGCCTTCCAGCAAGAACAGATCAGCAAAGGAACAAGAGGTACACCCCCACCTGCTGAGGTGCCCATCAGCGGCGGTGCCTGCCGCCATATGCCCCGGGGGTGAAAAAAAGAAGAGAGTAGCACCCTCTCCACGATGTGCTTTCAGACCCCCAGCGAGGCCTAAGCAAGGGTGGCTTCCCCGGGTGGTGCGCATTCGCCGTGTGGGAGGCGTCTGCTGCTTCGAGCCTACTGAGACCCAGCCAGCAAGGAGAGAAACATAGTGCCAATATCGGCAACACTCAGTTCTCATACAGCAACATACATAAATAAACCACACAACACCTTTTTAGTGGAGAAATTTGCTGCAGGTTTATTTGCATAACCAATATGCCAACATGGTGGGTTATCTTACGGGCGATCCCAGGGCAGGCCAGCCCCTATGCCGCCTGCCCGTCTGATGAGCCAATTTGCACCGTGGCCGTCGCCAACCGGTGGTTACCAATTATTGGGAGAGGCCACCTCTCCCATCAGTGGACCGCCAGTCCACTCCTTACTCACGCCCCCGACCGGTGGGCGGAGCGTTCCAGGCAGCCCCCGGTTGCTCAGACCCACAACCGCCCGTAGGGCTAACGGGGCGCCGTAGTTCTTCCAGGGGACCCGCTAAAACATCCCTGGGTATCCTTGGCTTAGCACCCTTGTTGTGCTGCTGCAATATAGTACCCTTCTGTACCTTGCAGACTCTGGATCGCCCTGTAACTCCTCCTGCAACACAAAACAATAAGTTAGATTCTTCCCCTCCCCGTACTACCCTTTGACCGTCCGCAGGGTAAGCGGTAGGGTGGGAAACAGCGAGACGGGTAGCGGTCAAGAGACCGTACAGTGGGCGGGGGAAGGCTTTTGTACCCTTGTCCCCCTCCCACGGCCGGAAGTGACGCGGCCAGCAGACCCCCTGGTCCCTAGCCCAGGGAGCCTAGTGAGCAGACTTCTGTGCCTTCCTGTGGCACTAAGGCGGCCGCCCTTTGGAGGGTCCCCTACGTGGCCCCCTGGGCAGCCTTGGCATAGTGCCAATATCGGCAACACTCAGTTCTCATACAGCAACATACATAAATAAACCACACAACACCTTTTTAGTGGAGAAATTTGCTGCAGGTTTATTTGCATAACCAATATGCCAACATGGTGGGTTATCTTACGGGCGATCCCAGGGCAGGCCAGCCCCTATGCCGCCTGCCCGTCTGATGAGCCAATTTGCACCGTGGCCGTCGCCAACCGGTGGTTACCAATTATTGAGAGAGGACACCTCTCCCATCAGTGGACCGCCAGTCCACTCCCTTACTCACGCCCCCCGACCGGTGGGCGGAGCGTTCCAGGCAGCCCCCGGTTGCTCAGACCCACAACCGCCCGTAGGGCTAACGGGGCGCCGTAGTTCTTCCAGGGGACCCGCTAAAACATCCCTGGGTATCCTTGGCTTAGCACCCTTGTTGTGCTGCTGCAATATAGTACCCTTCTGTACCTTGCAGACTCTGGATCGCCCTGTAACTCCTCCACAGCTCTGGGGGTGGCCACCGTCACCACCAGGGCCCCCACCAAGGCAGATATCCTACCTACATCCTGTTGCTTCCAAGGCCTCCCCAAGGTCCAGCAAAATTAAGTCCATGCCTACCCTTGAGAAGTGAACCTCATCCACTTCCCAGCATCCAGTAGACTTGGCCTGAAGTAAACCATGCCAGATGAAGCCAAATCCCCTTTGTTCCGTGCATTTCCGCATGACGCTGTTCACTCTCCTACGTGATATCTCAATGGCGTCCCCAGATCGGGCTCCTTGCCAAACTGGGCGAGGTAAAGTTTAAGTCCGCCACAGTTCACATGCCCCAAGCTGAATACTCAACTGACACAAGATGTCCCTCATGTCTTGGGGCATTACTCTCCTCCCCAGAGTCGTCTGGTCATTCCTTCCCAAATGTATGACCAGAATAGAGGTAGACCGATCCCTCCCCCAAGTCTCTGCTGCAGCTTCCTCATCAGCTCGTTCCAGCGCATACCCGGGAAACCCAGCCACGTTAACTCTGTGGCGGAGGAGCCATGACGCCACTTTCCTATCTCGGCCCACCGTGCCACTTCTAACGATGCATGGATGGCCAATTACCCAGACCTTGGTTCCTGGTAAATACTGAGATGTTGGGCTTGAAAACCATATATATAGTAACGTTTATATTCTAATAGTCTACAATTGCACAACCAACCACATCACTGCAACATCAGTTGGCAAATTGGGCCAAAACCGTACACCTATAAACACCTTACTTTCGGTTGCAACATAGGACTTTACGAGTCCTCTCGCCCTATTGTCCCGCACAAGGCCTTATATATCGTTTGTAGCATTGCGAGTCCCAGCGCCCTACCTGCTTAATACGCTCTGGCGGCATCCCTGATAGAGAGGCTGTGATTGCCACCCCCAACCCTGAAGGAGTGGCTGCTGAATCTCTCAACTCCCCTGTCTGTCCTGACTATTGCAAGCATGCCTGCATGATGAGGTCTACTTGATACTGTGTAACCGGAGACCAGTCCTCCTGCACCAGGAGGTACACCGCAATCACCGGGCGGAGGGCCAATAAGCCCTGCCCAAGAGCAGAGGGCAGTACCTAGTGTCCCCCAGCCCCTGTAACAGGACTACTCTCCCTTCGCCTGCCTGATCAGTTTTGGACTGTCTCCCCACTATCCTGAGACAAGATGTGCTAATGGTAACGTCCTTGATATTCAATGCCACCCCGAGGTGTCCTGCTTGGATCGCCACTAGCTCCCCAACATCAGCTCCATCAAAATCAGCCAACCACCCCCCCAGGTGGAGTCTACACCCCCACACTTCTGGTAGTGTAACACGCGATCGTGCGTCCTGTTCAGTTGAAGATAGTAATTCTTGGTGCTGACAACCACAGGGGCCTAATACTGGGCTGTCTATATGCGCCCCAGGATGACCTAAATCAAACGGTTTAGTGTGGATGGGTGTCAACATTGCCTGGCTGAAGTGCAATACCAATTGACAAGCAACTCAGGGCAATAGGTGCCAAACAGGTAGAAGTTAGAGTATCAAGCCCGCCTTGTTTCCTCTCACCCAGTTATCCGTGTATAGCGCTTGTGGAGCCTGTCCCTCAGGTTAAGCCAGTCACCACCCCAGGTGACGTCTTGCCCTCCCAAACTTCTACTAGTATACCAGGGAGCCGACAAGACAGTGGGACAGGAGGGGAACTATATGTATAATTACCTGCCCCCTTCTTGAATACTGGGAATGCCAACAGTTATTTCATACTTTGTAGCCGATGTGTGCCTTACCCCGGGTTTCACCAAATTTTTTGAACCTTAGCACACTTGTTGGATGCAACTTCCACAACCTGCCTGGCTGCCAAGGCTATAGGGCGGGCGAGTTTTACCACAAAGTCTCTCGCATTCTACACTGTTGTGTGAGCCCGGTACCTTCACAAAATTACTTTACAATTTACGTTTCTGACTGTAAATAGGAGTACGTTAACCCCATGGATCTTTGGCGCTGCAACACGTTTATTGTTACTCAACTCAATGGCACTCGTTTTAACGACCTCAGAAGGATGATATGCTAGGTGGACCTACCAGGATCTGACCTTCTGACCAAGAGGTCGAACGCAAGCCCCTATCAGTTCTGCTGTTCCCCAGGCCTGTGAAATTGTATCCCAGGGCCGACTGTTGGTACCTGCACCCTTACTAGGCCATGCCCGAGCTAGAAACCCACATCTTGAATGCCTGCCAACCGGCTGACCACCTCCAACACCGGAGTGTCACGCAGCCACTCCGTAGCCAGGAGACTAAACCAGGTATAGATGGATCCAAAGACCCATCTCTTAGCGCATGCCTGCCGCGCTGATCCCTGCTGAAGGGGTTTGCGCGGGATGTCCTGGTCGACCAAAGGGTGGGGACTGGCCCGAGTCTCCCTGCCCAGAACATACCACTGACACCATGCCCAGCTATTGCTCACTGACCTGAACGCTGGAAGACGCACTGGCCCGTCCTTGGACCAACAGACCTCCAACCCCAAACCAGGTAACCTACCACCAACAACTCTGAAATTGCCATTATGGTCACCCCGCCTTCCCCGAACCGGACTGCTGGGAGCACAGGCCCCAACTTCGCTGACCACCGGCGACAGGACAGCCGTGCTCATGCCCAAACCGAGCGACACAAGCTACCCCACACGTGACACAGATCCCTTGCCAGGTTACTCCCCTTAATGCGCACCTACTCCAGGAGCCATGAATTAGTTCCTGTGATCTGCATTGTAAATTAGTGAAAGATGCACATATGAACTGGTAGCTGATAAATTAATTAAGCCTGCCAATACTCCGCTCAGAGCACCCCGCTGGAATGGCTTCCCTTGAAAAGGCGGAGCCAACAGACCTCCAAGCACCGAAAGCTGTACATCCGAGTACAGCTCTAGTCCACAGATGCCCCTTGCATCAGATATCAACCATACCACACCTGGCTGAAAGCTGCTCAGTGCTTCTGATGCATCGGCGCTCCCTGACCCCCCGCCAGCTCACCCTGAAAAAATCAGCTCGTGACTGGGGCATACCAGTGTGATTAAAGCACAAGACATACTTGCCCGACGTTAGCTCTTCAACCAGGCTCCCCCGCAAGAGCCCTTCACAACCATGTGGCCTAAAACATTCGTCCTGTGGGGCGGTTGCCAAAGGACTGCAATCAACCCCTATCCCTTCTCTACCAATGTTATATGGCGTTTAAGGTTGGGAACGGTGTGCACCTCCGCGTGGCTGAGCCCACCATTAGTCATGAGAAGGGAGTACACACTTAGCCTAACGCCTGCTCGCCCCCCAAGTAGCTAGATAGAGCCTTCGGGCTTATCCCAGAGGCAGTGTAAAATTTTATGTGCCAATCGCACACCCACAGTAGCCAACTAGGCACACCACAGCAGAGACTCCATACAAGGTTATTAAATTATCCTTCGTATACTCCATAAAAGAAAAACTTAGTTCCCACTGCCTGTATTGCACTGTGCTACCAAATCTCGTCCTGACTTCATAGGGAATACCTAGTTCACTAGCTCAACTGGGTCACTGTCCAGGTCAGTTTGCGCAACCCAGTAGCTACTGGTGGAACTGTACTTAACATGACACGGTATGCATCAACTCAATCAGCAGTGTACCCTACTAACACTTCTAGCCTGTACTCTGACAGCATCTATGTAAAGAACTGGTCCAATTGAAAAGCGCTCCTTCATCTACGGGTAAAGTTTGCGCTAAGAAAGTCACATTCAATGACTACGTGACAGAATGAGCGAATTGGTTGCTCTTTGTTACCCCCACCCTCGGACAAACTGTACAGGATAAGCTGACCACTGCCAGTGGTTGCACCACCCTCGACTAGGGGAATGCCAGACGGCATGGCAGGCCACCCGAGGTGCAAGAGCCATGACCGCAGTCGGGGGGAGTGGGGTCCAAGACTCTCCAGAGACTCCATAACCGATACGACGAGACCTTGTCCCTCCTAAACCATGACCCCTTACCGGGCGTACCCTAAGTGTACAGTATGCGCTGCCTGGCCTGACCCACCGGACCACGGCAAGAACCTAAGCGCTCCAGTGAAAATGCAAAATTATGCCTATTTGTAAAACCGCCTGACCTGGGGCAGCAATGCCCATAGCATTTACCTCCCGGTGCCGGGCCCGCGAAGGAACTGCAGAAGAGTAGCCCGTAGCACCGATTTGGTTGGGCGCCCATGGCATCCAACAACTTCACCTGACTAAGAAACGGCCGCGGGCCTTAAACCCCTGCCGCTCCCCAGTTTGGTAGGCGGCAGACAACCCGGCGGCCTAATACGCCCATCCGGCACGTAAAACCATTGCTTCGTTGTGAACTTCACACACTGAAGCCTCAGCGCGACGGGGCACCGCCAGGCCCCCATGGCGTTGCCCTCTCACCCCACACCGGATGCTTGCTCTGCAAGTCGATGGGCCAATGCACCAAGCCTCACTCCGGTGGGTCCCCCCCAAAGAGAGTACATGGTCACAAAGATGTTGGGCCTCACCCCGGTTCCTCAGCTGCTACCCACTCCAACCTCAAATCCAGCACCACGCGGCCGAAGCGCAAAACCCCGCCCTGCGTGCGACGCCGAAAGCCCCCTACCTCCGCCGGCACTCGAACACCTCTCAAGGACGAGGTAGCCCCTCTGGGGCAGCAAGACTGCCAGGCAACTGGTCCGCGAACCTGTCCCACCAGGGAGCCCGTCCCGATTGGGACCACTCCCGCACTTGCCACCTCCCCCGCTGCTTGAGGTGAATCCCAACAGAGGCCACAAAAGGGGGTTTAATGGTGATTATAGTCTTCAGCTGAAAATTCAGATCAATTCCAAGGATTATTCCATACATCCCTTTCTACAAACGTTTGTCGACGTTAACCTACACCGAGTAGCTGGCCCTAAGCACGCCTAGCTCTCTTGCCCTTCCTAAAGCGCAAAACACTCAGAGCAGCCGCTCCAGGGAGGGACAAAGAAGTCACATGCAGACACTCCCGCTGGGCTCTCCACCATGAGACTCACAATGGACGCAGCAGAATGCTAGCAGCACGGAGACGTCTTAGAAAAACAGGGAGGCAGTGCACACGAGGCACCCAGACGTCAGAGAAAGTATATTGTTCAAACCATAGACACCGCGATGTCTTGGACAATCCCCCAAAAGGTCAACTGAGATGGTAGGACTGGTAACACAGGTGCCAAGCGGAGATCCGGTGTTGGTCCCAGCACCACCGTGGAAGAGCACTGCAGCATGCAGGCACTGCCGACAGACCACCGGGCACGCCTAATCCAGTTCCCACTAAACAACCTCTCAACGTGACAATTTGCAAAAGCCATCCTACCCTCGCAATGGCCAGAGGGACTCTTCTCTCCCATGGATTCCCCGGCTGATCAGCGGTGGACGATCCAGCTCTGCCTCCTTCACTGCTTCCGATGCAACCGGAAGCAAACTCGCCTTTCGGCCCTCTACAGTTCAACCTAGGCGCGTAATGTTGGGTTTCTTGCTGCCCGTAAATTCCTGCAGGCCGTGTACACTGACCCGTGACACAAATACCGAGCCACCATGACTGGTGCTCATAACCATATATAAGGACGAGCCATGCCCACTCCGCCTCAGTTGCCAATGGGAGATCTTGCTACTAAGGCCCCCAAAGCCGGCTCCCATCCCTTGCTGCGCCACAAAATACAACCAATCGACCTCTCGACAATGTTTCACGGTGACACCATGAGTCGGGGCTGCAGATGACTGGTCCCCAGGGAGCCCCTTTGCTGCATCCCACACACAAGATAACAGGGGAAAAGTTCCTTCAACAGACGTACCAGCCAAAGCCACACAGCCCCTGACCCGGCCTCTCTAGCCCACAAACTCACTCCTCCCAGCGCCGTCAAAGCAAGCCCGATTGGTGGTCGGTGGTCTGCAGTAAATTGCACTTAAACAGCAGAAAGAAAATTCAATAGGTCATTGTCAGCTAGACCTACAATGCCACCTCGAGTCCCTCCACCAGGCTGGTTCTGCCCCAACAGAGGATCCGAGAAAATTAATCCACATATTCAAACACAGGCATACTTCCCCGGCAGGGATACCGAAACCTGACTCCCACCAAGAAAACGAGAGGCCAAACGAATTCTCGCTGGAAAGGACAGGCTGAAGGTGCGGTGTCCCTCCCGCGAGCCACCTTCATCTCCCAAACCCGAAAGTGGCCTGGTGCAAAGTGTCGCTTCCCTAATGGCAAAAACCAACTATCTCCGCCCCAGCAAGGCGCCTACACCCCAAGAAGGTCGACAACGTGCTGAGCCTCCCGACAACTTCGACCGAGCCAAACATTGCACCCAGGCATATAAACATTAATGGCCGCCGTCAACTCGGAATCCCACTTCACCGTTGAGCACAGGACCGGCAAATCAACACATAGGTTGTTACCCCGCTCGCTGCCCCCCTCCTCTCCTGCAACCGGATGCCCGCCCGGGCCGGGGGCCACCGACACCGCACCAACAATCGCGGCCAACAGCAGGGGTGGGGGGGCGGGCCGCCCCCCAGCGCAATCCCAAACACAAAGTCTGCAGACGAAAGCAGTCAGCAAACGTCCCCACAAACAGCGCACGTATGTATCGATGATACACATACCACCCGTGCCTCCACAAGCGCGTGTACCGCCAGCAGTGCCACAGGCTGTCTGGGGGCCCGGGACCCGAAACGGCAGACCGTCAGGGGGCGCACCCCGAACTCCACAGCCCTGACTCGGGCACGCACCGTGCCCCCACGGCCGCAACCGCAAGCAGCCCTGGGTGCGAACCGCGCGCGATCCCCCATCCGAGATCATCGAGCCGGAACCGTGCGGCGCACTAGGAACAACTGCCCCTCGACCACAGGGCCCCAGAGATGCTGGCGACCCGCGACCACCGAACTGCCGACTGGCCCGTAGCCACTCACCCTCTACCCCTCGCACGCGGAGCCATCGGCCAGGCTCGAACCCCCAGTGCTGAAACCTGGCGTCAGCGGCTCAGCGCGGTTCTAGACAACGAGCGCTGGCTGGGCAACTACCACGCCACATCATGGCTGGCAAGAGGAGACAGAGACCCGCCCCGTAACACAGGAAGCCGAGGCTCCCATATCCAATCTGCGATGAATGCACAGCGCTTGCTAGCGGCCAACCAGCCACAGGTGGGCACGAACAGGCGGCCACAGTTCCCCGCTGCCCGACCTGGTGAGCCACGACTCCCCCCGGTCGGGTGCTCGGAAACCACGGCCCAAACCCTGAAAACGGCCCCATCGCTCCCCCGCCGGGCATCCCCCGTGACATGCCCAGCGGAAGCCGACCACGGCGGGGGGGCAACGCTACCGCCCTGAATCCCTTGAGCGGACCAGCCCCTTCCATAGCAGCAGCCCTCGGCAGTGGCCGAGCCTTGGAGAAGCCTCCGCCGCCACTGACAATAATGGGGGCGGGGGCGTGCACTCACCGCCTATAAGGTCCGAGGGATCACAGGGCAAGGAGTGCGACGACACAACGACAACCAAACAGCGAGACGGGTAGCGGTCAAGAGGCCGTACAGTGGGCGGGGAAGGCTTTGTACCCTTGTCCCCTCCCACGGCCGGAAGTGACGCGGCCAGCAGACCCCCTGGTCCCTAGCCCAGGGAGCCTAGTGAGCAGACTTCTGTGCCTTCCTGTGGCACTAAGGCGGCCGCCCTTTTGGAGGGTCCCCTACGTGGCCCCCCTGGGCAGCCTTGGCAGAGGTCGCACCCGCTCCCTGTACCTGACCGAAGCGCCCGCAAGTAAAGGCATGGCCAGCACCATGAGAAAGGCTACCATGGCCATGTGAAGACCTTCGGTGCTATCTAGTGGTCCATGCAGCAGCACACCTGACCAAAGCCCCGTACCAGCATCTCTACTGTCAGAGGCCAGCAACCGTAAGAAACAGCCCCGTCGGGCTGACATTAAAGAAAAAGACGGTGAGGGAGGCCCTGCTGAAATATACTGCCTGCAGCAGCAGAACGCACAGCAGGTAGGCACACAGGGCTTCTCAGCCTGCCTGCTGTCACTGATGGTCTCACCCTGCGAGCCCGCATGCCAGCATTAAGACGACCTGCGACAGTAAAGCTGCCGGGGCCGCAGAGGAACGGCGGGTATAGCGACACCTAGCTGTGGCCCAGAACACCGCACCCTGCCAAGGGACTACCGCGGGATTGAAACGGCCTGAACAGAGCTAAGCTAACACTGCTGAGCATCGCGCACCACATTAAAGAAGCAAAGTAACCTGCCAAGCGGCTCTGGGCCTACCGTGTCAGCAGTCTGCTGAAACCCCCGCCTGCAGACCACAGAGACCGTTCCGCGCCCGCAGAACCTGGACCTTCACTTAAGAAAAATTGCCGAGACCCAAGTGCAGCGCCACCTAGTGGCCGCATGCCTGCACTGCACCCCGAATAACGAGCAGCAACAGTGCGTGTGACCCTGCCTGGCACTGGAGGAGTCTTCATCCCCTCATGCTGCCGGCCCCCGCGGCCCTAGCACTCCCGACTGAGGCACCAGTAAATGACCACAGCACCACAGTGCTCCAGCACAAAGTGACTGTAACGTGGCAGCCCAGACCGGGAGAACTCCATGCAATTCAAGAGCCACACTCCCACTCATAGTGGAGGAACGCTGCAAAGCCCCTTTCACCGTGCTCTGTAGATTAGAGGGCAGGCTCCCCATTCTCAGCACCCAAGGGAGCCACACGGCCGGCAGCTTTGGGACGCTGCTGCAGCCCCCTGAAGGTTCTACATTGCCACCTAGCGGTGGGTTGCTGCACCGCGCCCCGAAAAGTGCAGTGAGAGCGAGCGGCTCGCAAAGGCACCCCTGGACATCTCTGTCGCTGCTACATGTGTGTCACTTCGAGCCAAGCAACCGTTAAGCATCTAACAGAAAAGGACTAGCAGCAAAACAAGGAACCTAGAGTATGTCCAAGGCACACAGACGAAAATATATGTCAGCCACGGCCCCCAACACTGACTGAGTGGCTTCCCACCCCCAGTCTGCTTCCTCGCCAGCAGGGAGACCAAAAGGTGAGGAACAGCCAGATGGATGCAGAGTGCACTGCACGCCCCTAGTGGCAACAGGCCACTACTGCTCCACCAGCTGGAACAGCACAAGAGACACGGTCAGGACTGATGATGAGGGCACCACATGCCCCAATGGGTTGCCTTCGCTTTCAAAGGAGAAAAACCATCACACCTCGCAAAGGGCCCCAAGAAGCCCAAAGCTGCACCAGCGTCAAATGGAAAAGAGCACCAAAGCCTATGAAGGCAGCAAGCCCCACGTGAAGTACAAGAAGAAGAGGTGCAGTGCGTGCAACCCCAGTGGCTGCCTGACGCCACCGCCAGCGAGGAAATTGCACCACTCGCCCCTAGTGGTGAACAGACACCACAGCAAGCTACAACAGGGACACACCAAGCCCCAGAAGAGTACAGAGTGCACGAGGTGCGCAGAAAAGCAATACCGGCGAACCTGACAGCGCCGTCAGGTGCCCAGGAGAGAGAGACCTCTCCAAAGAAAAGAAGCAATGCCGAAGACAGCAGAGTGTCCTCCCTCACACTGCCTCAAGACGGAGTCGGCAGTGGCCCCAGATAGGCAAGAGGAGAGTCGCACACTCCATGTGGCAAGCTGCCACTGCAACATGTGCTCCGATGACAAGCGACAGGTGACCAGGATCCACAGTCGCACCGCCAGCATGGAGCACGTCACTCGAAGTGACCAACTCCGCCAAGCATACCCGAAGGGAGGCAGAATCAAGTGCCACGACGGCGCAGCCTCGAGGCGCAAACACGACGCCCTCGAGTGAAGAGAAGAGGAGCACAGCGAAATCGCTGAGGAGGGGATGGTGCCCGTGAAAGGTCCCCAAGAGGAAGAAGCAAATCCTACAGACAGGACAGACCTGCGACAGGTCTGCAGAACAGTGAAGACCGTCCCAAGAACTGGACGCGACCAGCGAGATGTCCATGTGGCGTAAACATGAGACATGTGGCAGGACGCCACATCCAAGTGAGGACCTGGTCGGAAGGAGGAAAAGAGAGTGGCAGGACGCCACTCCGCAAAGGAAGAAAGAACAGTGGCACAACGCCACAGGGCAGACAAGCACCACAGGCGCGCAAGAGGGAACGGAGACGAGCGACAGGACAGAGGACTCGTGCCAGCACTGGAGAAGGCGTTTATCAGCACAAGCCAGCCACCGGGGTGCAGAGACTTCACTGGAGACAGCTTCGCGGGAGGACCAACCATAAGCCGCTAGCAAGCGCGATCTGCGTCCAGGCCCCACGCTTCGCAGTTCGACCATCCTCTCACCTGTCAACGGCTGCTTGGTATCGATAGCACCACGCCTAGCAAGTGCACCTGCTGGAAGACAACTGCAAGTGGCCACGAAGTCCCTCTAGCCCTCCTCACTCCACAAGGTCACCCAAGGCAAGAGATCGCCACCTGTTGTCCAACTGAAGGAAAATCACTGTGTTGGTCATCGTCATCCAGGTGCATCATCACCAAGGACGTCAAAGGAGCATCGCACCACCAGAGTGGATCCCAACACTTCAGACAACCAGAGTTCAACGAGGCTAGCCACCCAGGAACCTTCTGTGGGCCCCCGTCAACCTGAAGCCTGCCAAAGTAGAGCACACCCGACCATTGGAATATCACCCTTGGGATTACACGAGGCTTGGCCGTGGCCCTGTTGGGAGTTCTGCAGCAACCCCTCAGCGCGGCCTACGAAAGGCCCGCACAGCCCACGCGGTCACGTGGCAATCCAGGGACAAGGGCCTTGACGGAGTTCCTGTGAGAGGGGAATCCGAATAGGAGAGATGCGTTGGCAGCAGCTCCATGACAGGCATGGGAAGCATGGAGGTCACAGTCGAAGACTGGTCACCCAAAGACCATCAGAGGAAGGCACAGAACCTGAGTTCTGACGGCAAGAACATCTAGACCGAGACACCACCCTCTGCGGCTACATGAGCGACTTGGCTGTGGTCCTGTTGGCAGTTCCTCAGCGACGCCTTCGCGCGGCCTACACGAAGCCCGCACAGTCCACACGGTCCCATGGCAGCCCGGCAGGAAGGCCCTCCAGGAGGCTCCAGTGAGAGAGGAGTCCAGGCAAGAGAGGCAAGTCTGAAGTTGCTCGGCTGTCAGGAGCTAGAAAGACCATCAAGCACGTCGCCTCCAAGGGAAGGCCTCATACACCAAGATCATCCCCAACAGCTGTAGGTTTGTCGTCCACCGGAACCTGAGCGCCTGCGAGATCTCCAGAGTGGACTCCACCACCGCTCCAGATGCACCGATACTTGAACTTTGTAAATAGACTCCAACACCGCGAGACCAGGCCGGTCTGAAGTACCTCGCCAAGGCGGACTAAAGCATCCTGACCATGCGGGCCAAAGCTCCAGCGCTGCCTGGCTGACGGCCTGGTGCTGTGTATTGTTTACTTGTTTTCTTACAGGTTGGACTTTTGTTTGTTTCTTTTCATTAAAGTTTGGGAGGGATGTAGTGTCCGACTGGACACGTTCTAGTGTTTCACCCTGTACAACACTTACACTAACACCCACCCAGCACAGGCGTCCCCAGTCAGGTGACCCTGTTAATAAAAGGGGCCGGGCGCACGTGCCCTGGGCCAGTTCCAGTACCCTAGTGCAATGTGTCCGCGTCATCACTAGTAGCATGTGGGCCCAGGGCCCACAACACTACATACAGTACAGATCTGCAATTTTGACCCAGAATGACTAGCATCCACCTCTTCTGGGGCCCGCAGATTGCTCTCGTCAGTGTTCCTTCTCCTGGAAGAACCCAACAGCACCTCGGTCCCACTGCTTCTCGCTCTTCCTGGAGAGTCACACCTCCTACAAGGATAGCAGGCTCTTTCCCTCTCTCAATAGGACGGCTGGCTGCTAGGAGCTTCAGGTCAGATCAAGAGCTACTTCCAGCAAGGCAAGACTACAGGTGAAGTCCCTTCATCTCTGGGACGCTGGCTGTCAGGCTGACACCAGCTCTGGCTGCTCAGCGGTCCTCCAAGTACCCTGCGGAGCACTCCCTTCCTTGGTCAGAGAGAACTTCAAACTGGAGCAACAAGTGGGTCAGTGGCTCTCACTTTCACACAGTTGAAGTAGACAGGGGATGTGGATTCCGTGTCTGCACATTCAGAAGCGTGTAGGGTGGTTCTTCTTTCAAGTGTCTTTTACCGGCTGTTCTCCAGACACAGCCTTTCTGTAGCATGATGATCCTCACAGCAGGGTAGTCTCCAACCTGTAGTACCCGGAGCAGAGACACAAAGAGGTGTGAGCTTTCTGCACCTGGCTATCATCTGACACTAGTGATGAGGACAAAGGCTGGACTGGTTCAGCGTGAACAGCACAAACTGCAGTCCCCTCTTTACCTTGACCATTTCCAGATGGCATTGGTATAGGACTTATCAGCAGGAGTTCCTCTCAGCAAAAGGCTGAATTGAATTTCTAAAGAAGCTTTGTCTCCTTTCTCCCCACTTTAGTGTCTAGAACTCCTCCCTCCAGATCCACTAAGGTCAGACAAACACTTACATTGTCTGGGAAATCAACCTCACCTCCATCGTGTGCATAGGAACAGGTCTGGGGTATCCAAAATGGATCACACAGGCTTCCATTACTCTGGCCCACTCATACACACAATGCATTTAGCATAGAAGCCACACACACAAACGCACACAACATATACTTGGGATGGTAGAGCTAGGATCTGGGTTAGCACATAGAAGCAGACCTTTACAGGAGTGGGCCAGTAGGATGATATGGTCTGGTACACAACTGTGGATTAAAAAAACATAGGTACACTGTCACTATTTTACATGCTAAACCCTTGACAAAAAAGTAGTCCACTGTCAGCAAAATTAGGTGACAGGACAGGGCCAGGACCTCACTGTTGTCAAGGGAAAGTCCTAGGCCTCTGTGCACACACTAGATGAGTGTGAGGTTAGGATCAAAGTCAAAATCAGGATACAATATACTTGCATAAGGGCACTTAAGGCAGGGGAACACAACTGTACATAGTGCGTAAGAAGGAGGGAGAGTTGCAGCTACACGTTTGTGATGTCATGCTTTACTGTCAGATCTTAAGGCACAACTTCAAGTTCCCTTGTAGGAAAGGAAGAGTATTGCATCCCACTGTGTGTCATGTTACGTATTACTGTTAGACCTTAAGGCACAGCTTTGTGTTACCTTATAGGAAGAGAGAGGTATTACATCATGCTGTGTGTCATGTGATGCCTTACTCTCAGTTCTTCATGCATTGCTTTATGTTCCCTTGCAGGAAGGGAACTGAGTGTTACATCCAGCTGAGTGGCATGTCATGTATTACTGTCAGATCTTGAGGAGTGGTTGTATGTTCCATTGTAGTAAGGGAGGAATGTTGCATTCTGCTATGTGTCATGCCACGCCTTACTGCCATGTTTTAAAGCCCTCCTTTACACCCCCTTGCTGGAGGGGATGAGTATTCCACCTTGCTGTGTGTAGTGTAATGCCTCACTGCCATGTTTTAAGGCCCTCCTTTACACCCCCTTGTAGGAGGGGATGAGCGTTCCATCCTGCTTCGTGTCTTGTCATGCCTTACTGCTGTGGTTTAAGGCCCTCCTTTACACCCCCTTGCAAAAAGGGATGAGCCCTCCATCCTGCTGTGTGTCGTGTCATGCCTTACTGCCATGTTTTAAGGCCCTCCTTTACACCCCTTTGCCGGAGGGGATGAGTGTTCCATCTTGCTGTGTGTAGTGTAATGCCTCACTGCCATGTTTTAAGGCCCTCCTTTACACCCCCTTGTAGGAGGGGATGAGCGTTCCATCCTGCTTTGTGTCTTGTCATGCTTTACTGCTGTGGTTTAAGGCCCTCCTTTACACCCCCTTGCAAAAAGAGATGAGCCCTCTATCCTGCTGTGTGTCGTGTCATGCCTTACTGCCATGTTTTAAGGCCCTCCTTTACACCCCCTTCGCAGGAAGGGATGAGCGTTCCATCCTGCTGTGTGTTGTGTCATGCCTTACTTTTATGTTTTAAGGCCCTCCTTTTCCTGTTGTGTGTCGTGTCATGCCTTACTGCCATGTTTTAAGAGCCTCCTTTACACCCCCTTGGAGGCAGGGATGAGCGTTCCATCCTGCTGTGCCTCGTGTCATGCCTTACTGCCATGTTTTAAGGCCCTCCTTTACAACCCCTGGCAGTAGGTGATGAGCGTTCCATCCTGCTGTGCGTCGTGTCATGCCTTACTGCCATGTTTTAAGGCCCTCCTTGACAACCCCTTGCAGGAAGGGATGAGCGTTCCATTCTGCTGTGCCTCGTGTCATGCCTTACTGCTATGTTTTAATGCCCTCCTTTACGTCCCCTTTCTGGAAGGGATGAGCATTCCATCCTGCTGTGCGTCGTGTCATGCCTTACTGCCATGTTTTAAGGCCCTCCTTTACACCCCCTTGCAAGAGGGGATGAGGGTTCCATCCTGCTGTGCGTTGTCATGCCTTACTGTCATGTTTTAAGGCCCTCCTTTACAACCCGTTGCAGTAGGTGATGAGGGTTCCATCCTGCTGTATGCCGTGTTGTGCCTTACTACCATGTTTTAAGGCCCTCCTTTACAACCGCTTGCAGGAAGGGATGATTGTCCATCCTGCTGTGCGTCGTGTCATGCCTTACTGCCTTGTTTTAAGGCCCTCCTTTACATCCCCTTGCTGGAAGGGATGAGCGTTCCATCCTGCTCTGCCTTAGGTCATGCCTTACTGCCATGTTTTAAGGCCCTCCTTTATGTCCCCTTGCTGCAAGGGATGAGCGTTCAATCCTGCTGTGCCTCGTGCCATCCCTTACTGCCATGTTTTAAGGCCCTCCATCACAACCCCTTGCTGGAGGGGATGAGCGTTCCATCTTGCTGTGTGTCGTGTAATGCTTCACTGCCATGTTTTAAGGCCCTCCTTTACACCCCCTTGCAGGAAGGGATGCGTGTTCCATCCTGCTGTGCGTTGTGTCATGCCTTACTGCCATGTTTTAAGGCCCTCCTTTACACCCCCTCGCAGGAAGGGATGAGCGTTCCATCCTGCTGAGCATCGTGTGATGCCTGACTGCCTTGTTTTAAGGCCCTTCTTTACATCCCCTCGCTGGAAGGGATGAGCGTTCCATCCTGCTGTGCGTCGTGTCATGCCTTACTGCAATGTCTTAAGGCCCTCCTTTACGTCCCTTGCTGGAAGGGATGAGCATTCCATCCCGCTGTGCGTCATGTCATGCCTTACTGCCATGTTTTAAGGCCCTCCTTTACGTCCCCTTGCTAGAAGGGATGAGCATTCCATCCTGCTGTGCATCGTGTCATGCCTTACTGCCATGTTTTAAGGCCCTCCTTTACACCCCTTGCTGGAAGGGATGAGCAGTCCGTCCTGCTGTGCCTCGTGTCATGCTTTACTGCCATGTTTTAAGGCCCTCCTTTACGTCCCTTGCTGGAAGGGATGAGCATTCCATCCTGCTGTGCCTCGTGTCATGCCTTGCTCCCATGTTTTAAGGCACTCCTCTACATACCCTTGCTGGAAGGGATGAGCGTTCCATCCTGTTGTGCGTCGTGTCATGCCTTACAGCCATGTTTTGAGGCCCTCCTTTACAACCTCTTGCAGGAAGGGATTAGCGTTCCATCCTGCTGTGCCTCGTGTAATGCCATACTGTCATGTTTTGAGTCCCTTCTTTACGTCCCCTTGCTGCAAGGGATGGGCGTTCCATCCTGCTGTGCCTCGTGCCATGCCTTTCTGCCATGTTTTAAGGCCCTCCATCACAAACACTTGCTGGAGGGGATGAGCGTTCCATCTTGCTGTGTGTCGTGTAATGCTTCACTGCCACGTTTTAAGGCCCTCCTTTACACCCCCTTGCAGGAAGGGATGAGCGTTCCATCCTGCTGTGCGTCATGTCATGCCTTACTGCCATGTTTTAAGGCCCTCCTTTACACCCCCTCGCAGGAAGGGATGAGCGTTCCATCCTGCTGAGCATCGTGTGATGCCTTACTGCCTTGTTTTAAGGCCCTCCTTTACATCCCCTCGCTGGAAGGGATGAGCGTTCCATCCTGCTGTGCATCGTGTCATGCCGTACTGCAATGCTTTAAGGCCCTCCTTTACGTCCCTTGCTGGAAGGGATGAGCGTTCCATCCCGCTGTGCGTCGTGTCATGCCTTACTACCATGTTTTAAGGCCCTCCTTTACATCCCCTTGCTGGAAGGGATGAGCGTTCCATCCCGCTGTGCGTCGTGTCATGCCTTACTGCCATGTTTTAAGGCCCTCCTTTACGCCCCTTGCTTGAAGGGATGAACTTTCAAACCTGCTGTGCATTGTGTCATGTCTTACTGCCATGTTTTAAGGCCCTCCTTTACGTCCCTTGCTGGAAGGGATGAGTGTTTGATCCTGCTGTGTGTCGTGTCATGCTTTACTGCCTTGTTTTAAGGCCCTCCTTTACATCCCCTTGCAGGAAGGGATGAGCGTTGTGTCATATATTACTGTCATTTTTTAATGGATTAGTTTATGTTCCCTTTTAGAAGGGAGGGGGTTGTACCCGTTGTGTGCATGTCATACCTAACTGTCATATCTTAAGGTGCGGCATTGGGTTCCCCTCTAGGAAGGGAGGGGTGTGCTGTGTCATGTGTTGTCCTCTTGTCATGTCTTTATGCACTGTTTTATGTTTCTTTGTAGAAGAGTAGGGCATCAAGACGTGTTAATGCATGCCTTACTGTTTGGGCACAAACACTGCTTCATGTTCCCGTGTAGGATGGGAGGGAAGTTGCGCAGGTCGTGCCTTACTGTCATATCTTAATGCGCTTTTTCAAAGGAACAAATGTCCCTTACTCATAAGATAGTACAATATAGAAACTTAGAAGTACATTGAAGTCTATGTAAAATGTCCAAATGGACAGTGACAAATGTTTTTTAAGTTACAAATCAATAGCACATTGGTAGAGTGGGAAAACAAAACACAAAGGAAGTTAGAAAACTTCCAACCTCAGGCATTAGTTCATGTGACGACAATGGCAACTTAATAGTTATGTCACAGATAATTTGTAAGTACTCATGCACATATAAAATATAAATCAACAATCTGGGTCATGCTACTAAGGTCGACGACGTTTCGATCCCCTACATCATTTAGGGATCATCATCAGGACATAAAAAAATTATGCCTGAGAGGATTTTTGCCTGCTAGAGAGAGAAAAAAAGGCAAAGGAATAAAAAGGAAAAGAGGAGTGAAAAAAAGAGAAATTCAATGATAAAATGTATATACTTCATAATGGAATAATCCATTCGTTCCATGCATGTGTGACTGGTGTCACATGCGTACAAGCCCGGCTATATTGTGCCAAGAATTAATGGAGATGGTCTGTAATAGTCGTGGTAGTGGGTGGCACAGAAGCATGCTAGTGAAGAGATAATAGAGTGTATATTTAACACAGCAAACTCACTAGAAAAAATATGTACAACTAACCAGTATACCATTCATTGGGAGAGTGGAGGGCAAGTAATCTTCAAAAAACCAAGGGATGCATTCCTTTGAAAATACTTGTATCCTTGGCCCCTTATTACCCTTGGGTTCCCCTTATTGATGAAAACAAATCCTAAAGCGCGGCATTGAGTTCCCCTCTTGGATGGTAGGAGTGTTGCATCCCGTTGTGTGTCACGTAACTATCCCACTTAAAACTGAAATCAATAAAAATGTGTACTAGTTTGCCAAGTAGCATCGAGAGTGCATTAAAATCACCATGTCCCAGCTTCAGGGCCCTAATCAGATAGGCATCCATTTTGTACTCTTCTTGGCAGGTACCTAGTTTAGACAAAAGCTCCCATCTGTCATCCATTTCCAGTCTCCGGCTGTAGAATAACGGAGAGGAAGGCCCAGTGGCGTAACAAAGGCCCTGCAGCCCCCGCGGTGCAGGAGGGCCCCCAAGCTCCAGGGGGCCCCCTCAGCACAGTACTCCGGCCGGAGAGCTCCTGATTGAGTCTGGAGGGGGCCCCTCCACGTACCTTCCCTCAGCACAGTACGCCGGCCGGAGAGCTCCTGATTGAGTCCAGAGGGGGCCCCTCCACGTACCTTCCCACAGCACAGTACTCCGGCAGGAGAGCTCCTGATTGAGTCCGGAGGGGGCCCCTCCACGTACCTTCCCTCAGCACAGTACTCCGATCGGAGAGCTCCTGATTGAGTCTGGAGGGGGCCCCCTCCACGTACCTTGCAGGGGGGCCCCCTCAAGTCTCGTTACGCCACTGGGAAGGCCTTGCACACCATGAAGAGGACGGTAATCTACATACGGATGTGTTGGACAGCCTCTTTATGAAGCCCACACAGTCATCCCTCCATGGGTGGGCCATGCCATGCACCAGGGAGGACCCAATGCAAACACCATGCGTGGCTTTCCTGCATCCAGTGAAAGCTCCAGCTGGAGCAAATAGCGGCTTGACAGCTAGCAGAATAGCTTGGAGGGGAGCTTTTCCCAGCAGGTGAAATAGGTCCGCAGACCTGGTACATTTGCAAAAGCACATTCACTCCCTAGAACCAACACTTCCGCGATCACCTGGGCCTTAGACATACAACTTCCGTTTTACCTTGTTAGTCTCCAGGATTATTACTTATCCCCGACGTCATAGGGTTCTGGGTCAGCCTCAGGTCCACAAATGCCGGGTTGCACAAGGAGACTGCACTTTTCTACCTAACTTGTTGGTCTTAATACAATTAAAATAAATGGCTACCCTTTCTCAACAGCCAATCAGACAGTGCTACGTAATATGGTTGGTAGGTTTTGGCACAGCATTGTATGGCGTTGCTTTCCCCCAACACACACCAACCTCCCTCTCACTGGAGGAGAGAGCAATCACCCGGTGAGTGTGGTTAGGGAAAGCCTGAGTCCACAAACCCTGACTGCCGCACTGCCGTGAACCGACAGTACTGACCGACCGCAGGCCCAGCTCTGACAGACTACTAGGTATTTCATCTCCAGAACCCCAAAACGAAATGGAAAGACCACGCTGTCCTAGGAAACGAGTGTAGACATACACACACACTCACACATATGTACATACACATACACTCATACATGCACATATATCATACACACACACATATATATATATATATTAATGAAGCACGCTTTTTGCTGTGTGGGGCATCTGCGATTGTTTAAAATCAGCATAGCTTTTTAATAACTTTCATATTTTGCTAAATAAATGCAGAGTTTCTGCTGAAAACCTTCAAAATGTTCATCCAGTCCATTATATTTCAATAGAACCTTGCCTCTGGGTATTTCAGTGTCACTGGAATCCCTTACAAACAATCACATTTATATTCATAAAATGTATTGGGTGTTTTAAAATGCACTCTTTTTTATACAAAACCGTTTGAGGTTGTTGTGCTTCTGTGTATATGCACATGGCTTGTGTGTGTTATTAGATGGAAGCCTTCCAAAGGCATATTGGGGACATGCTGAAGATGACCTGGGAATACATTCCACCCATTGCTTACCATTGGCTTTGTGTTTTGTAACTCACATTTGCTTGCACTTTCTATTTGCTGGCTTTATTTGTTTTAAGCTGTCCAGCATGTCTTTGTCCCTTCCATGTAGCATAGCTTGTTTACCCCCTCTCTGAGTGGCTCCTTGCATTTGTCCACAAGTGCTCGCTTTCTGAGAACTCTTTTCCTTTCCTTTTCGTGAGCCACTCCATGAGAGTACATGTGTTTTCAGTTGTCTCCCTTGAAAGCTAGTTCAGGATGTAGTAAATGTGCTGTATTTCTTGGAAGAGGTTGCCTGCCATCTATCTTTCTGCTCGACTGATTCTACTTATCTTTGCCAGTACCAGTTTATTAATCTTGCATGCCTTTGAGGAACAATGTTCTGTCTACGAGCTTGTTTATTTTGTTCAGTGGTCTTTTCTAATAGCATAACTTAAACAATCCTCTTCCTCAATTTCACGCCCATCCCATAGGCGCTGAAAATGGGGGAGTAGGGCATGCAGAAATAACTATGCTGGAGTTCAGAAGTGAATGAGCAATAAACAGGCCTTTAAATTGTGTTTTTGTGTTTTTATCTTGATGCATTTGCTATGCCTTCAAAGACAGAAGTCAAATGTTAGGCTATGTCTTCTCAGGAAGGTTGGTGTTTACTTTTGTTTCTCTGACTGCAAAGTGAGAGGATTTTTTTTACAATCTTGCTGGGTACTGGGGGTGGGAAAGGCTGTAGTATGGTTTTTGCTTCTACTGCTCAACAACATTTAAATGAGCTGTACAAATACTTCAGAATATATCAGAATTAGGAAAGGACAAATGAAGCACATTTTTGGTAATTCTAAAGTGTGGTGTAACAAATATTTTAATACACCCAAAACAAATCAATACAATAGGTGATGCCAATTTCCACACATTATAGTTTTATCAGTAAAACTGTATGCCTGCTCAAATGTAATGGTAATTTCAATTGATAATGTGTTTGTCATGGCAGTGCGCTACCGCACCATGCATACTCCACTCTATGCCACTGCACTGTACGTCACTCTACTCCACGCCACTCTACATCACTCCACTCGACAACACTCCACTCTACTCTAAGCCTCTTCACTCTATGCCACTTGTCTCTAGGCCACTCCAACCTATGCCACTCCACTCCACCCTATGCCGCTCTACAACACTCTACTCCACTCTAATCTGCTCTATGCCACTCCAGCCTACAACACTACTCTCTACAACACGCTACTCCACTCTACGCCATGACACTCAACGCCACTCTACTCCACTCTACGCCACAACACTCTACGCCACTCCACTCTATGCCACTCCACTCCACTCTACTCAACGCCACTCTACTCTGTTCTACACCACTCTATGCCACTCCACTCTACAACACTCCACGACACTCCACGCCACTATCTTCTGCTCCACTGATCTTTAGCCATGCTGGCAGCAGCCACGCTGGGGTACAACATGGCTAAAACACTTTAGCAAAGCCAATAGCATTTGCATAGGCAAGAGCTATTAGCTGTGTTGAGACTCGTTTTCTAGATACGTGTCCATACGATGGAGTATAAATCTAAGTATGCATAGTTTATAAAATGCGAGTATGACCTCATTATACCCTGGTACTAGGTTAGTGCTAAACCGGTATTTGCACAGAAGTTAGCACTAGTGCTGATGTAGAGCTGACTGCAATCTGATCATGCTTATAACAGGCCCTTGCACTAACTTGAAGCTGTTAGTAATGCTAGTGCAGACCTGGGAAACTTGAGAAGAAATCTGTGCAAAACGGATGAGATTGCACACATTATTCACCTTCTGTATGCACCAATGTATAACTATGGTACAAAAATCAGACAAAACCCTGCACAAACCTTCATTTATTTGTTTACTTATTGAATAGAGGTTTGGTACAGCGAGAATCAGACCCAAGCGGCAGCAAAGCGCTTTACAAATGACCAAACTACAAAAGATACAAAATGATATAAATAGATTGTTGCAGCAATTTATCGAAGAGTACAACAGCATATTTGAACAATTCAGAGCCAAGAGAACAACTGAATAACCAGGGTTCAGTGTAGGTGCAAGAACTCAAGAGAACGGTGGACGGATGGTAGTCACATTTGAATTTAATGTCAAACAGAAGACAATTCAGATGTTTTTTTCAATGGAGAGATTTGTCTGATTGCCAGTGGACTAGAAACCCAGATCTTGGGTGTACTTCCTGATAAGGACTTGGGTGTACTCCGTGACAAGGACTTGGGTGTACTCCTCGATAAGGGCTTTATTATTTGGGAGAGTCACTAATACGATGGAAACAGCCAACCTGGCAGTCCCTGGCCCTTACATATACTATTTGATGGGTTAGGCGCACTTCTCCTGTTGCAAGCATATTCACCTGGGACAAACGTTTTTGGAGTGTGGGTCTCTGGAAGCAAGACTATGCTCAAACCCTAAACACAAGCCAGAGGTTATATGCACTGTCTACACTACTCATCTAGGATGGACCAAAACAACTTGCACTCTGGATAGACAAGCAATATACTCACCCCTGATACCTCTGGTCACCCCCTACCACTGAAACAGGCTCAAAAACTACCCTTCATCATATGGGGCTAGACAAACTAGAAAATATATTCCAAAACTGTGAATTTACGACACTACACGCATTCAAGAGGGGTGGAGATTTGCTGCTGGACTTCTGGCTATAGTAGGCTTAGGCACGTCTCGAAGTCGGGTTGGCCAGAGTACCGATGCGCTCTCAGGGAGTGTCCCATCTCAAGGAGTACCCTATCTTAAGGAGTGCCCCATCTCAAGGAGTGCCCCATCTCAAGGAGTGCCCTATCTTAAGGAGTGCCACATCTCAAGGAGTGCCCTATCTTAAGGAGTGCCCTATCTTAAGGAGTGCCCTATCTTAAGGAGTGCCCTATCTTAAGGAGTGCCTCACCTTGAGGATTGCCCCATCTCAAGGAGTGCCCTATCTTAAGGATTGCCCCATCTCAAGGAGTGTGCTATCTTAAGGAGTGCCCTATCTTAAGGAGTGCCTCACCTTGAGGATTGCCCCATATTAAGGAGTGCCCTATCTTAAGGAGTGCCTCACCTTAAGGATTGCCCCATATGAAGGAGTGCCCCACCTTAAGGAGTGCCCCATCTCAAGAAGTGCCCCATCTCAAGAAGTGCCCCATCTCAAGAAGTGCCCCATCTCAAGAAGTGCCCTATCTTAAGGAGTGCCCTATGAAGGAGTGCCCTATCTTAGGGAGTGCCCTATCTTAGGGAGTGGCCTATCTTAAGGAGTGCCCCCACATTAAGGGGTGCCCCCTCTCAAGAAGTGCCCTATCTTAAGGAGTGCCCTACCTTAAGGAGTGCACAATCTTAAGGACTGCCCCGTCGTAAGGAGTGCCCCATCTTAAAGAGTGCCTCATCTTAAGGAGTGCCCCATCTCAAGTAGTGGCCTATCTTAAGGAGTGCCTCACCTTGAGGATTGCCCCATATTAAGGAGTGCCCTATCTTAAGGAGTGCCTCACCTTAAGGATTGCCCCATATGAAGGAGTGCCCCACCTTAAGGAGTGCCCCATCTCAAAAGTGCCCCATCTCAAAAGTGCCCCATCTTAAGGAGTGCCCTATCTTAAGGAGTGCCCTATCTTAGGGAGTGGCCTATCTTAAGGAGTGCCCCCACATTAAGGGGTGCCCCCTCTCAAGGAGTGCCCCACCTTAAGGAGTGCCCCATCTCAAGAAGTGCCCCATCTCAAGAAGTGCCCTATCTTAAGGAGTGCCCTTTGAAGGAGTGCCCTATCTTAAGGAGTGCCCTATCTTAGGGAGTGGCCTATCTTAAGGAGTGCCCCCACATTAAGGGGTGCCCCCTCTCAAGGAGTGCCCTATCTTAAGGAGTGCCCTACCTTAAGGAGTGCACAACCTTAAGGAGTGCCCTATCTTAAGGAGTGCCCCATCGTAAGGAGTGCCCCATCGTAAGGAGTGCCTCATCTTAAGGAGTGCCTCATCTTAAGGAGTGCCCCATCTCAAGTAGTGGCCTATCTTAAGGAGTGCCCTATCTTAAGGAGTGCCTCACCTTGAGGATTGCCCCATATTAAGGAGTGCCCTATCTTAAGGAGTGCCTCACCTTAAGGATTGCCCCATATGAAGGAGTGCCCCACCTTAAGGAGTGCCCCACCTTAAGGAGTGCCCCATCTCAAGAAGTGCCCCATCTCAAGAAGTGCCCTATCTTAAGGAGTGCCCCATCTTAGGGAGTGGCCTATCTTAAGGAGTACCCCCACATTAAGGGGTGCCCCCTCTCAAGGAGTGCCCTATCTTAAGGAGTGCCCTATCTTAAGGAGTGCCCTATCGTAAGGAGTGCCACATCTCAAGGAGTGCCCCAACTTGAGGAGTGCCCTATCTTAAGGAGTGCCGGCCTTAAGCAGTGCCCCATCTCAAGTAGTGCCCCATCTCAAGGAGTGACTATCTTAAAGAGTGACTATCTTAAAGAGTGTCCTATCTTAAGTAGTGTCCCATCTCAACGAGTGCCCTATGTTAAGGAGTGTCCCGCCTTAAGGAGTGCCCCATTTCAAGGAGTGCCCTATCTTAAGGAGTGGACTATCTTAAGGATTGCACCACCTTAAGGAGTGCCCCATCTTAACTAGGATAACAGAGAGACAACATGCAGGGCAGATAGCCGCAGCTATCTATGCCGATATAATACAACGGCACTCCATGTACACCATGTCATGGATCCAAACTTCGTGCAGGAAAATACAAGCGATATTGCTGATTTTCTTTACCTCTCTTGGTCATGCCACATCGTCTCCCTTCCCCTGACGCATGACCAAAAGAGGTAAAGAAAATCAGCAATATTGCTTGTATTTTCCTGCACGAAGTTTGGATCCATGACATGGTGTACTATAACCAAATGATTGAAACATACTCCAGAATGCTGCACCAAGCGGCTAGAAGAGATGACTTCTGGGTGGAATTGATGGCATACCTACCAAATGCAAGACCCCAATTTGAGAGTTACACAGAGCAGTATTAGCTCCGAGGGAAGCAGGTGGTGGGGGAATGACCATGTTATGATGGGGGTGTAAATACTCCTGGAGGTGCACAGCTTAACACGTGCAGAATGTTACTCAAAGAGTATCTTTGCATGTGCTGCTTTCTCATGCTGTATGGATCAAGAGAAAAATAACAATTGTTGTATTGTTATGCGCCTTAACGCTGCATAACCTTCACTATTCAGCCATTTGTCTATGTATTATCACTGCATCTTGTGATGTGTTGTCATGTTTAGAACCAAAATAAAGTTCAAATAAATTGTACCTTTATTGGAGTGTAATAATGACTCTGTCCACCCTAAGTTTTATCATACTAGTTGGTGGAAAGTGTGTTCCAGCTATTTAATCCTTCTGGGATTTACACTTGTGACATCCTGGTTTTTGACCTTTTACTGTGAGTGAGCCTTGCTACCTGAGTTTGTCTTCCTAACAATTCACAGTAAATGGACTGACAGTGCTAAATGCCAGTGTCCGTCTTTTATTATAAGGCTGCCACAGCGCAGCTAGGGTAATAGGCCCTGGGCTAGTTACACTTGAACATGTGAGCACAATTGTGCACATGTGAGACTACTGTCTTGCATAGCCTGGTATCTGCACACAGGTAGGCTGTTGCAGAAGGGATCCTTCAGGGATCTGGGGTAGACTTTATAATCTGAGTAGGTATTCATAGTGTAGGTCTGTAGTGCTCACTGATGGCCTGTGGTGCTTAAACTTTATTACACATTACTGGAGAAATCAGTGTTAAAGTACACTTTTGCCCTCAGGGCCCAGGGTCCAGGGCCCCACGGGGTCCAGCGAGGTATCAACCTAAGGGTAAGTGTGTATCCTGAGTGTAGATTTACAGTCCCTGCCATTATACCTGCCCTCCTGATGGCAGTTAAGAATTGTCTATTTCACTGGCTCAGCTCATAATCCTTTGCTCCCCCTACCGGGCCAAAATAATTACTCTGCTCTCCAACAGGAGGATCCAAGGCTTCCCCAAAGAATAGAGCCATTCACAGTGCTTGACCCAGTTCCCGGGAAAGGACAGGGTGGGGAGGCAAGCTGCAGCTGGTACTTACCTTGTCACACTGCACCTGGACTGGGACAGCCCTGGCCCACAGGAACAAAGGAGGAGGGCCAAACCTCTGGAGCCAACACAGCAGGGGCATGTCTTTGAAGTTTTGGTGGGAAGGGATCAGACAGTTGTTTCAGCTCGGGGCAGATTTGAGCCTCTCAGGGAAGATCTTTCCACCGACAAATTGTAGTCGCCACATTGCAATGTCCCAGAATGCTATACAGGAGGGTTGCGACCGGGGTGGAGGGATGATGTGGCACCCTAAGATTGGCCAGGGGTTCCTGACTTCTAGAACTTTCCACCCACACTTATAAACCCCTGCACAAGGGAGAGACAGATGGGAAGACTCTCCACATGGGAGCAACAATGGTGTAATAATGCTCAACTGGAAGGAGAAGCCACCTGATGACCCTGCAAACATGGACTTTTAAGCTTTGGCTCCAGATGACCCTCAAGACTAGGATGGGTCTCTCCAGGGCCAGTGGCCTGGCCATTTTACGCCCCCTGGGGAGCAGCTGGGGAAGATGGTTCCCCATAAACTTCTGTGACCTGGCATTTGGAACCATTAACACACAGGTGCCCTGCAACTAGCAAGGAGGCTGAGATGTGAGGAAGGGAGACTGTTCTGCTAGATAAAAGCAAGGGGCTGTGAAAGATGCCCCCCTAGCAGGAAAGAACACCAGGAACCCAAGCAGAACACAGGGCTGGAGAAAGGGAGCCAGAAAACTCAGCTCCCAATAGAAAAAAAGTTTAGAGGCCAGGAGGCTTGATGAAAGTGCTCCTGTTGGCTAGAGCTCGTCACCAGGAGCAAAACAACACCTTCCTTGTGAATATCGACCCATCAGGCCCAGGATAAAGCCTGGTGGCCCGTGGGGACCTGATAGAGAACGAAATGCATGGGGCTTCATTGTCTTTTCTGAAAATCCATAGGGAGGGCCAAGCCCCGGGGTTGGCATATCTTCATTAATTTGTTTCAGATGTGGAGGGGCATTCGTGGGGCCCCCTCCCTGAGCCAACTTTTAGCCTGGTGACCCCATCTCCCAGGGCCTGCCACAATAAACAATGTACTGGGGGGACCCCATGCCCACAGGACAAATAAGAGGAGAAGGGCATGTGAGGGGCTCGCTCATCCCCCCATGCCCACATGTGGGGTGGGGGCATCTTGCTCTAAGCCTCCTGTCCCCTGTCAGAGCGGTGGGAGGAGCACTGGTTTGTTCTCCCACCCGCTGGAAACAGTGCAGGTGGGAGCACAGAAGATGCTGGCATAGCCAATAGGGGCCTTGGGGCTTCCCTAAAAACTCTAATGACCTTGGTAGCACCTGGGTGCCCGGTGGGCACAGGCGCTTGGTGTGTAAAAAAAAGAAAGAAAAAAGAAAAATGTTATGAGGCACGGGGCTGCATAAAAGAAAATACTGTAATTTGCTGCTCATTCAATAATCTAGTGTGGGGCATGGAGCACCCCATAAGCCTTCGCAGGGGCCCCACAATGTGCATATTTTCCCTGTGGTGCTCCATGGAAGGGCAGGGGTACCACCAACGATTTTGAAATGTGTTGTAGGGGGTTGCATTAAGTGAAGCATTCCCCGCCCCCCCCCCCCCACGAAAAGTTGTAAAAGATATCTCCCAAGGGATTGAATACCTGACCCCAGGAGGCGTTCACTTATAATTTAATGCTTTCCTGGAGCTAGAGGTTTTGTTCCTGAGCTTGGGAGTGCAAGGGCCCCTGTTAGTGGGCCCTAAACTGCATTAGCAGCAAAGTAAAACAAAGATTCTGGGACACATGTTTTTGAGCACAATGCTTTATTGATAATGGTAATGGTTGATAATGCAAGGATTTCCGGTGTAATGAATGTTATGGACTGTTAGTATTACCCCGCCCCCCCCCCACTGACTTCTATGGTGGGTCATAACACGTTTTACCTATTGATACTGTTCTCAATTGACTTGTGATGTTGCATTGGTGAATTATAACATGTTGCTGCTTTTATTGTGGTGACACCCTGACAATGCCAGTAGACCTGCCGCCTTGACAAAGACACCACCTTATATTGTGATGTTGCATCTAGTATAGGTCTGGAGTATTGTGGTTATAGGGTTTAGGACCTACTATGCATATGATGTGATATGAGAGTGTCACTGAAAGTATTTCCATCTATCTGAATGTACATATTTGTAATTTAGTGTATAATATTTATAGCATGTGCAGAATAAAAGTGCTTTTCTTTTTATAAAAAAAAGTACTATCTGGACTGGAATTTATTGAGTGTTGTTTTTGTATACGAGTGGGCTGGGGTTACTACCCCACATCACCTCCCATGAATATGATGTGGACTGCTCTGCTTCGCTACCCTGAGAGAGTCAAGTGCTGCAATGGGGTACTTGATTTCCTAAAAAATGACAATTGCTGACTAATTACTTGCAAAGGACTCATATCCTTCGCAACTAATTACCCAATTTCGTACACTAGTTCTTGGGTTTCACCAGGTGATAAAAGACAGGTATTTTATGTCAATGAAGCTTGTTGATACCGCATGATTTTGAGATGAGTAAAGGTGAGGTGGAGCGGGGGAAGAGTCAGAGGGAAGGGTTTAGAAAGGCTTGTTTGGGAGATCTGAATAGTAAAAGAGGTATGAGATGATGCAAGGAGGGGTAGAGGAGGGAATAGTCTAGAAAAGTTTATTTTGGGGATCATAGTAGTAGAATGGGGTTTGGGATGAGTCAGCGAGCGGATGTAGAGGATATATTGATAGAGGTATAGGGTAGTGCATTGGAGATGCTGAATCAGAAGTAAAGTAATAAATATAAAGATACATAAGTATATGGAATGTAAATATGTATAAGGAAGGCACTGATGCTGCAATTGTTCTATCTGTTTTAAGCATGGGGAATTTGCTACTGCTGTTGTTTATTCTGCACCTGTGGCATGATGTTGTCATGAGAACAGGGCAGCAGTGGACTGTTCAAGTGTACTTCCCCAAAACTGCAATGCAGAACTTGGTGGCAAACAACACCACTTGCATCTCTTCTCCAATGTCCTCTTCCACGTTGTAATCCAACATCTCATGATGGGTATCAATCAATCAATCAATCAATCAATTAATCAAGCGACTTGTAAAGCGCCACTACTCACCTGTAAGGGCCTCAAGGCGCTGGGAGGGTTGTGGACTGATGATGTGTCGAAGGCACTGTCATTCAGTCGAAGTGCCAGGTCTTGAGGTCATTCCTGAATTGAGGCAGTGAAGGTGACTGCCTGAGGTGGAGAGGCAGGATGTTATAGGTCTTTGCTGCGAGGTAGGAAAAGGACCTTCCTCTTGCCGTGGTCTTGCGGATACGTAGGACAGTGGCCAGGGCCAGTTGTGTGGAGAGGAGGTCTCTGGTGGGTGCGTGGAATGCGAGGCGGTGGTTGAGGTACGCAGGTCCCGCATTGCGTAGGGCTTTGTACGTGTGTGTGAGGAGCTTGAAGTTGATTCTTTTGTTGACTGGGAGCCAGTGGAGGTCTCTCAGTGGCTGATGATGTGGCTGTGGCGGGGGATATTGAGGATGAGTCTGGCGGAGGCGTTCTGAATGTTCTGCAGTTTCTTGAGGAGTTTCTGGATGATGCCGGGATAGAGTGTGCTGCCGTAGTCGAGTCTGCTGCTGATGAGTGTAGGTGACCATCTTTCTGGACTTGGTGGGGATCCACTTGAAGATCTTTCAGAGCTGACGTAGCATGTGGAAGCAGGATGATGAGACAGCGTTGATCTGGCGATTCATGGTGAATGAGAAGTCCCGGATAATGCCGAGGTTTTGTGAATGGTCTGTGGGTGTGGGGGGATCCAAGATCTGCGGACCACCAGGAGTCGTCCCAGGTGGAGAGGGTGGAGCTCAGGATGAGGACTTTGGTCTTCTCTGAGTTTATCTTAAGATAGCCTTCTTTCATCCAGGTGGCGACAGCCTTCATCCCATCGTGGAAGTTGTTCTTGGCGACTGTGGGTTCGTGGGTGAGGATCAGCTGGGTGTCGTTGGCGTACGAGACTATGTTGAGTCCATGGTTCCTGACGATAGCTGCGAGTGGAGCCATGTAGATGTTGAAGAGAGTGGGGCTCAGGGAGGAGCCCTTAGGCACTCCGCAGCTGATCTTTGTAGGTTCAGAGTGGAACGGTGGTAGTCTGACACTCTGTGTTCGGCCGGTGAGGATGGAGCAGATCCATTCCAGGACTTTGTCGCGGATGCCGGCGTCATGGAGTCTTGTGCATAGGGTGCGTTGGGAGACGGTGTCAAAGGCAGCCGAGTGGTCCAGGAGGATGAGGGCTTCAATTTTGCCTCGGTCGTGGAGGCTGCGGACGTCATCTGTGGCAGCGAGGGCAGTGGTCTCTGTTCTGTGGTTGCTTCGGAAGCCATATTGGGAGAGGTCCAGGATGTGGTGCACTTATATGAATTCAGAAAGTTGGACGTTGATGGCCTTCTCGATGACCTTGGCTGGGAAGGGGAACAGAGAGATGGGTCTGATGTTCTTGAGGTCCTTCGGGTCGGCAGAGGGTTTCTTCAGCATAGGGTTGATCTCTGCGTGTTTCAAGTCTTATTGGCAGGTGGCGGAGTTGATGGAGCAGTTGATGGGGCACCAGAGCTCGGGGGCAATGGAGGTGCTGGCTTTGTTGAAGATGCGGTGGGGGCAGGGGTCCGAGGGTGCTCTGGAGTGGATACTCTTCATGATCTTGAGGGTGTTGTCAGCGGTGAGGGGAGTCCAGCTGAACAGGGTCTGCTGGGGTTCGGTGTCATTGGGTGCGGTGGTTGCAAGTGGGATTTGAGGGTCTTGGGTATTGAGGCTGTTGAAGCTGTCATAGATCTCCTTAATCTTGCAGTGGAAGAAGGTGCCGAGGTTCTTGCAAATGTCTTGGGAGGGTAGGATGTCTGCTGTCTCTGAGCTAGGTTTGGTGAATTCCTTGACCACGGCGAAAGGTTCTTTGCTATTGAGTGCATTGACATTGATCCGTTCTTGTAGGGCCGCTTTCTTTGTTGTTCTAATGAGGTGGTGGTGTGCGGTGACAGCGGTTTTGAAGGCTGAGTAGTCTTCCAGGGACTTGCTGCTCCTCCATCTCTTCTCGAGCCATCTACAGGTGCGTCTGGACTCATGAAGAGCGGGAGAGAACCAGCTGGCTTTTTTGGAGAGTCGATTGCCTGGCGTTTACTTGAGGGGAGCCAGTTTATCGGTGCAGTTGGAGATCCATTGGTGGAGGTTGCGTGTTGAGCTATTGGCATCTGTGGAAGTCAGAGGTGGGGTTTTGCTGAGGGAGGTGGTGAGCTGTTCTTCGGTGACCTTGTTCCAACTTCTGCAAGGGTAGCGGTGGGCGTGTGTACAGTGGGTTTGGTGAAGAAGAAGTGGATGCAGCGTTGGTCTGTACAAAGCAGTTCGGAGGTGTGGCTGAAGGTGATGTTGTCACTGGTGGAGAAGATGAGGTCGAGCGTGTGTCCTGCTGAGGGGATTGGGGAGGTGACCCATTGTTTGAGTTCGACAGTGGCAAGGTTCTGCAGAAGGGACAATGTGTTCTTGTTGTTGGGATCGTCCAGGTGAAAGTTGAGGTCGCCGATGTAGTCTGAGGATGCGAGAGCGTGGGGTGCGAAGAAGTCGATGATGGAGTCACTACCGGGTGGACGGGGTCGAGGTGTTCTGTAGATGAGGGTGACGCAGAGGGTGGTGTTTGGGCTGGTCTGGACCTGGAAGTGGAGGTGCTCCATGTTGGTCAAGTGGTCATACAAGTGGGTGGTGAGGGGAGTGTGCTTTTGTGTACGATGGCGATGCCTCCACCCGGTTTGTTGATGTGGTCCTTGTGAATGATCTTGTAGCCGCCCGGGATGGCGATGTCCCAGGCGGAGGTGGAGTTCATCTAGGTTTCTGTGAGGTAGGCGATGTCGGGGTAGACGAGTAGGTCCCAGATCTCCATGGCATGTTTGTGGAGGTAGCGTGTGTTAAGCAGGATACAGCTGAGGCGGTCGGGTCCGGTATTTGTCGGTCGTGCGGTGAGTGGGGCTGGTGTGCAGTGGCAAGCAAAGGAGCAGCTGCGGTTTTGGTAGGAAAAAGGACCCTGGGTGTCATTCAGTGATGCCCAACTGCAGGCAGTGTGGCATCCGGTGTGGAGGGTGCTGGCATTGTAGCGATGGATGGTCTGAGGACCAGGGTCTGTGGTGCTGTGCGTGGTCCAGGTGCCTTAGGTGCACCAGCGGCGCACCCGCTGCATTCGCCCACTGCTCGCCTGCGCAGCGGCCACCATTGAGTAGCGTGAGGGGGAGGGCTGGACAGCTGGAAGGCAGGAAAAGCGGGAAAGCGGTGCTGGAGGGGGCGGGCCGCGGGGGCGAGCAGTCGCAGGGACAGGGCGAGGAAAAGGTGCAAAATTGACAAGAGGAAAAAGTGGAAAAATGCAGAAGGTGAAAGGAAGTGACAGAAAATCAGAAAAATGCAGAATGTCAAAGAAAGTGACAGAAAAGCAGAAAATATGAAAGGAGGAAAAAAGAGATCAGGAGAAAAGGCAGAAAGCAGAGAGACAGAGGGCTGATGACAGAGCAGTCAATGGCGGTAGTCCAATCAGCGCGCCCCAGCCGCGTGTGGCAGCAGTCAATCAGCGGCAGTCTCTGGGCTGATTTTCCGGCTGTGCATGGGGCATCAGGACTATGATTGGGCAGCTTCCGCTACCAAGGGGCTCAACCTGTGCAGTGGCGCTACCACCACCGTGCCCCTCCAAGTCTCCTCTGGTTAACATTTACTTCCCCCCACTCTCACCTCTCCCTTTCGTCAAGCGAGAGCCTGAGTTTCCTGCCCCTGGCTTCCGGTGTGAGACTGACCCGGATGTAGTCTGTAGATCCGCCGATACTTGCGGCGCTACTGCAGCTGCAGCCAGAAAGAGCTGAAGCGGCACAGAGGCACAGAGGCAGCTCGAGTATGGTATTTCAGATACCCTTAGACCCATAGTCTCTGTATTTGTATTTGATTTCTAAGATGCTGAATATCTAGCCCAGCTGCCTCCTTCTTACCTCTGCTGAAATATGAGATTGCCAGAAGTGTGAGGATATACATTGTTTATTAACTGAAGGCAAATAAACATTTGTTTCAACACAGGTCTGGCCAGAAGACCATCATCTTTTTTTTGAATGTGCATAATTTAATTCTTGGGATTTAGTATAATAAAAACAGATGCCTATGCTGTACCACTACTGTCTGAAGAAAGGGTGTCTGGGATGCTGAAAGCAAGTGTACCGCATCCCCACTCTATTTTCAGCTGGTCCAGTAGAAGGAATCAAGACCTGCAGCGTTTGATTACTGTACTGGGATAACAGTAGTTAACCCTTCTTTACACGCCTGGTACTGTTGAGCAGACACAGGATGTCTGCTACTTACACAGGATGTCTGCTGCTTCCATCACCCCTTGTAGCAGCCTAGTGGCAGTGCCCTAATACATGGCCCCAAAAGGATCTGATGCTTCCAGAGACACAATCACCGCCACTTATTGATCCAGGTAGTGGTGACTAGGTGGGTTTGGGTAAAGCTTCAGGACTCTTGTGTGCTAACTAAAAGCAATACAACGTGTCTTCAATCCTCAACATTGTCAGGCAACCATAATCCTTTGTATGGGGTTGCTGCCTTTGTGTGCATCCAGGATTGTTCACCTTCCGGCACTTCAGACTCGGAAGGCATTCTATAGGATGCAGGCGCCACAGTTGGCCATAAACCTCTCTGGGTCAAGGTTTCCGTCAGAAGCCAAACTTTCTTGGACCTTGGAATCAAGTCCCCTAGTCAAGCACAGCAAATACAATATAAGATCATCTCTTCCTGCTCTCCTGCAGTTAAAGAAGGCCTAGCTTCCCCTCCTCTCTAGGCTTATCCAAAGCAGAGTGGGCCCAGGATGGCATTTGAAAGGTTCAAACTAGGACTTCACTGTAGAGCACACCTAAGAGTTCATGATATGCATTACACCACCTTTCACTACACTGTTATGTAGGCCCCGGCCTATGAGAGGACCATATTCAGTCCCAACAAAGCTATTGGGGAGCAAAGTCTCTTTCTGATCCAATATCTCCTCCACATTGAAATACTATTTGCAATTCCATGTAGACAAGAGCCATGAACTCTGCCCAGTTGATGGAGCCATAGAGCCCAACAAAGTGCCCTGTGATGCAAGTGAGGGGTGAGAAGAATTCATACTGACTTGTCATGTCCTGTCAGAGGTCCAAGGTAGAGGCAGTTATCCCCATTCTTTAATTACGTGCTTCTTCCAGTCACTGATGTAAACTAGCATTGATCACTGAAAGTGTGGATAAAATGCAAAATACTACCCTCTAAATTTACTAAGCGGCCTTGATCAGGAAAATGGCAATATTAATTTATGATAGAAGCACCTCTTGAAGTTACAGACCTTGCTTGGCAAAGTACAAGTACTGGTTGGCTAAAATTACATATCACTGTGTCACACTCTCCAGCCTCACAACATAGTTGCACATATGGCCAGGCGGGACTGACCCTGTACACATAGGGGCATATTTAGAAGGGGATTGTGCCAACAGAGTGTCACTCTTTCCGACGCTTCGGTGGCGCAATGCCCTGCTCCATATTTACGAGGCGGCGCTAAGTCACCCTCTTGCCACTTTTGTAGATATACATTTGTACTGTCTCCATCTTGCTGCTCCGATCGAATTGTGTCTAAATATCTGTACTGTCACTCTTCCTTCTTCTGTCACTCTTGTCTGAACATCTGTTTCAGCCTTGAATATTGATGTTCAAACTGGTCTTATGTGTTTGACTGCTATTGCCTTATCCTTCCATCTTATGTTGCCCAGTCTTGATATCTAAACTGTCACCTTTTTACTGCTTCTGTCACCCAGTGGCTAGATCAGTAGTCTTCAAACTTTTAATGCCGCACCCCTCCCCTGTGAAAAAAAAATTCATCTGGCCCCTCAGAATTTTATACAATTATTTTAATAAATTGCCATTGTTTAAATCTGTCTAGACTTATTTAAACATTTGCCATTTACCATTTTAAAAAATGTAATCAAATACATAATTGCGAAACATACCTATCTAGTCAGGCAGGCTGTACTAACGGGTAAAAGTATCCACAGTGTGATTATTAGAAATGGGGGTGGGGGTTTTGAAGAATATCTGGAGTCCCTTCCCTTCTGACACACACTCCCAGCTAGGATATAAATAACAAAACATGTTAGTGATGGCCCATTACAGAGAGCTTACTGCCCCTCATTTGTTTCAGCTGAAAACAAAGCAGTGTTATCAGCATGAGTCTTCTTTTGACCAGAGTCTGACGCCCCCTCTGGGATCATCGGGGGCCCACCCCCCAGTTTGAAACCCCCTGGTCTAGATATATATTTTGTCACCTGCTTCCTGCTTCAGTTGTCCTATCTCTAGATATCTCTATTGTCATCTTCTTTGTGTTTCGGGTACCCGTGTCTAGATATTGGTTCTATACACTTCTTTCTGCTTCTCCTGCCCTGCATCCAGGTAGCTGTATTGCCACCTTCTTTTTGCTTCTGGTGCATGTGTCTAGATTTCTGTGCAATCATCCTCTTTTTGCCCTGCATCTGGAGAGTGGCACTGTTAACCCTTTCCTGCTTCTGTTGCACTTTGTTTATATATTTATACTTCCATCCCCTTCCTGCTTCTGTCGCCCTGTGCCAAGATAGCCATACTATCTCCTGGTTCTGGTGCCATGTGTTTAGAGCTCCGTACTGTTACTCTCTTCCTGCTTGGGCTGCCCTCTATCCCTGTCTGTGTGTCGCGCCCACGTCGTGCTGTCTCGGGCGGGTGGGACATGTGTCTTCCTGGGGGCAGGGGAAGGACTGGCGGCTCCAGCAGACCGCCGCGCTCTCTCAACAGACTCACCTCACGACGGCCGACTGCCATGGAGACGCTCCCAGTGACTGCAGATCCTATTTTCCCACAGTCCTTCAGTATCAACTACTGGGATAGATATTCTGCCTCTTCCAAAATGGCCACAACACCACCAATTCCAAGGGAATCCTTCCCAATCCATAAGAGGGGGCGTTAGCTTGGCTGATGTAATCTCCTAGTGTTTCCCCCAAAAAACTAAGGGACCTCTTTTACTCCTCGTGTCTCAATGCTTTGAGCAGTGTATCATCGTGTTTCCTCGCTTCTGGCAATCCTGGTGTTTTTTCCTGGTGTTTGCCAGTTCTTCAGCCATGCTGGTTTTGATCTTCTTGTTCATTATCCAGATTCTCTTTTCTCCTCTCATTCTCTTCAAGAGGCCTGGCTATCCAAAGCCTGCTCATCAGTCTTCATGAGGTTTTTTGTCCTGTTGGATTTTTCCTCCTCGGGGCTTCTGTAAGGCACCAACTGCTAAGCGTTACCATGTGTTAGCGGAATCGTGGCTACTGGAAGGGATTGCTGCTGCCTCTGGCAGTGAAAATCTGTGAAAAACCAACCAATCAGATGGAGAAGTGGACTCCAAGATGCAGTCAATCGATGTCAGATTGACAGTTTGCGAAGCCCATCTCCTGGTCCAACAACAGGCGTAGGAAGTGTAGCAGCTTTCAAACAAAAAGACTAACCTTGCATCAAGCACTTGCTTCCCGAGCTACAGCGGACGTTCCAGTGGTGTCCTCAGCCACTTCCTGCTTTTCTGGAGATCTGAATAAGCTGAAGGAGTTCCTGAACTGTCCGACAGTGTTATTTGCCTTCCTTCCATGTCAATTTACTGAAGACTGTGCAAGACTGTGCATTATGCAGCACACATAGAAAGAGGAAATCGTCTGAATTGATTGATTTTGTGCAGGAATG
The DNA here is from genome assembly GCA_963921515.1 of Calotriton arnoldi. Lineage (NCBI taxonomy): Eukaryota > Metazoa > Chordata > Amphibia > Caudata > Salamandridae > Calotriton > Calotriton arnoldi. Next base: position 2,606,944 of record CAWUFW010000843.1, on the reverse strand, counting down.
TGTCCCTTCCTGCACAAAATCAACCAGCCCCGCAATGCAGGCACCCTTGCACCATGGTGCAAGGATTCCTGCGTTGGCATCCTTGCACCATGGTGCCATGGTGGTTGCATGGCAGTCCACTGTGCGCCCTCGCAGAGGAAAAGGACAGGAATGCGCTGTATGATGTATTCCTGCCCTTTTGTGTTGATGTTGGGCAGCGCAGCAAGGTGACTTGCGGTCCTGCCCTCTGACAAAACCTCATAAATGAGGCCCTTAGGTCCAGATCCAGGAATGATTAAACTCCCCCAAAGAATTCTAATTCAGTGCCATCAGTCTGCTGACCTATACGAGCAACCAAGTGCATTGCCTTTGCATCGAGAATTTGATTAGGTCATCCCGAATGAACCCAGAGCTACTGTTCCCTTTGAAAAAATGTATTCTCTTTCTGAATCCAAAAAGGAGGACCTAAAACAATATCTGGAGGAAAACCTTCAGAATTGCCTGATAGCTCGGTCCTCATCTCCTGCTGGGGTCAATGTCTAGAAATCTTCTTAGTTCTGTTGTCAGCCTCTCATTGCTCCTGTCCTCCTCTTCCTGCTTATTTTTTCCTGTGTCTAGATATCTTCTTCCTTCCGTTTTCCGCCTCTCACTTTTCTTGTCCTCCTCTCCCTCCTTCTCTCTTCCTGTGTCTAGATATCTTCTTAGTTCTGTTGTCAGCCTCCTGTCCTTTCCCTGCTTTTCTCTATCTATGTCTAGATTTCTTCTTAGTTTTGTTGTCCTCCTCCCCTGCTTCTCTTTCTGTATCAATATACCGTCTTAGTTCTGTTGTCATCATCTCACTCTCACTTCTCCTTTCCTCCTCTTCCTGCTTCTCTCTTACAGGGTCTGGCTATTTTCGTAGTTCTGCTGTCAGACTTTCACTGCTCTGTCCTCCTCTTGCTGCTTCTCTCCTCCAGCATCTAGATATCTTCTCAGCTCTGTTGTAAATCTCTCTCTGCTACTGTATCCCCCTCCCTGCTTCTCTCTTCCTGTGCCTAGATATGTTCTTACTTCTGTTGTCCTCTTCTTCCTACTTCTCTCTTCCTGTGTCTAGAATTCTTCTTAGTTCTGTTGTCCGCCTCTCACTCCTCCTTTCCCTGCTTCTCTCTATCTGTGCTTACATTTCTTTTTAGCAAATCCAACAAGATGATGTCCTGCCCGAACTGCCAGGGCAGGTCTTCCCTGGACCTGAAACAAGCATCCTGGGACCGGTTTCGGGTTATCGCCCCTCATAAGCTAGGCTAGTTTGAATCCAATGGCACAGCGAGAAAGGGACCCACGTCTGGGGATACCCATGGCTACTTAGGGCGAACAAAGCAAACACAAGGAGATGATGGACGGAGCGCTGAAGCTTTTCAACCAATCACCCCCAGTCAAGAGATCTGGGTTTAATCCATTGTTTTTTTGGTCACTTCGCCACTCCAGTTTGGACCCAGCCATCTGCAAATCAGTCTTGACCCTGTTCCTCATGGGAACAGTCCAGCCCAAACTGCCAGGCCAGGGCCTCCCTGGACCAAAAACAAGCATTGTGGGGCCGGTTTCGGGGCATCACCCCTCATCAGCCCGGCTAGCTTGAATCCAGTGGCACAGCGAGCAAGAGACCCACATCTGGGCATACCCATGGCCACTTAGGGCGAACAATAGAAACACAACAAGATGATGGACAGAGCGCTGAAACTTTTCAACCACTCCCCCCCCCAGTCAAGAGATCTGGGTTTAATCCATTGTTTTTTTGGTCACTTCGCCACTCCAGTTTGGACCCAGCCATCTGCAAATCAGTCTTGACCCTGTTCCTCATGGGAACAGGCCAGCCCAAACTGCCAGGCCAGGGCCTCCCTGGACCAAAAACAAGCATTGTGGGGCCGGTTTCGGGGCATCACCCCTCATCAGCCCGGCTAGCTTGAATCCAGTGGCACAGCGAGCAAGAGACCCACATCTGGGCATACCCATGGCCACTTAGGGCGAACAATAGCAAACACAACAAGATGATGGACAGAGCGCTGAAACTTTTCAACCACTCCCCCCCCAGTCAAGAGATCTGGGTTTAATCCATTGTTCTTTTGCTCACTACGCCACCCAAGTTTGGACCCAGCCATATGTAAATCAGTCTTGACCCTGTTCCTCATGGGCCCAGTCCAGTCGAAACTGCCAGGCCAGGCGCTCCCTGGATCGGAAACAAGCATCCTGGGACAAGTTTCAGGGCATCACCCCTCATCAGCCAGGCTAGCTTGAATTCAGTGGCAAAGTGAGCAAGGGATCCAGGTCTAGGCACACCCTGGCCACTTAAAGTGAACATAGCAAACACAACAAGATGATGGACGGAGTGCTGAAACTTTTCAACCACTCATCCTAAGTCAAGAGATCTGGGTTTACTTCATCATTTTTTTGCCCTCTCTCCCTACTTCCATCCCTCTCTTTCTCTCTCTCTCTCTCTCTCTCTCTCTCTCTCTCTCTCTCCCTCCCTCCCTGAGTCCTTGCTTCCTACAGCACAGCGTGCTTGGGATACTCGGAAAAGACTTTTCTCATCTGCTCCAGAGAGCAAAGTGATTATATACTGAGAGCAGAGGCGAAATCCTCGTGGGGGAGTTTATCTCTATTTTTAAACACAGGTTAATATTGGCTTCTATAATATAACCTTTTACAGATCTCCAAATTCAAGTCTGCCTAAGCCCTAAGGGTACGACTTCATGTTAGGCAACCGAAAGAATGAAAATTATTTTAGACTCACTCTGCAAGCAGAGCTAGAATCGAATTAAGCCACAAACATCACAACGTTAAACTATTTTCTTTAGTCCCATGGCCTGAAGAGTCCTTTAAAATGGGTATTCTGGCAAATATTTCTAAGCATCTGTTAACACTCACAGACTACATTAAAGCAGGATCATTCTCAATCTTGTCTTAAATCATCTATTCTACAATAATGATTCTTTTGGAGGAGCAGTGCTGTTCGGTGGCCGCCATCTTGCATGGGTTGAAGGTGTCAGCTGGTAGTGCAAGGCCCCAGGGAGTGGGCGGAAAGGGAGAGGGGTTGCATGCTGCAGGCCTACAAGGGTCCCAGCTTTCTTCGGTTTCAGCAAAGTCTGTGCAACGTGATCGCTTATGGGCGAGTGACTCCCTCGTTCCCCGGAAGAGCAGCGATGGAAAGTAGAAGCCACAACGTAGTGTGGCGGGCCACGCTCTCACCACTATACCTACCCTAAGTCAGTCTTTAGGTACTTTTCAGTCTGTTGGCTTTTCCATCTATCCAAACAGGTCTATCTAGCAACCACCGTGAGGGGCACTCTTAAGTGTATAGGATTTACTAACGCCTGTTTTCCTTGTCCGACATTGGAGAATTTTACACTCTGCGAATGTTAAGCCCGTTTGATTTTAAAGAAGGCGCTTCCTTAAATTATCATTAGCTATCACTAGGTATCTTCCTCAAGCCCTCTCTGCGATAATGAGGGTGCTCCTTTCCACACTTTGTGCAATACTTACTTCTACAGATAAGGGTGGGTAAAGCATTCACAATTGTTTGTGAAAACCCTCTGCAGTGGTTAATCACCATACTTTTATAGGTTTTCCTTGCTGCTGAAACCCCTCTAGGAACGCAGTGTCGATGAGGAGAAAATTTACGAATACACCAATGACACAAATGTACGTAGTTTAAGCATTCACATTTATGATTGATGCCAGTTGTAGGAAAGGGGGCTGTGAAGCGGGGGGAGAGAAGCCTTGGTCCTGATGTGTCCTTTGGCAGAGCTATCCCACACAGTTAAGGTATCCCAGGACTGATGTTCCTACAGGCAGGTCGCCCATAGTGTCCATATCCGATCACTGGTTTGGGACCGCAATTGTGGCTGCAAAGCATTGATACATTCCACTGCAACCCCGAAATAGGAGGGGCCGCTCCTCTCACTCATACTCCGGTTTGCGATTTATGATGTATTTTATGTTGATTAGATTTGATAAAGTGCTCCTCAGAGTAAGGAGTATTAATCAGAAAACAAGAAAGGCTTGAGCTTCTTCCCGTGATCCCCATGAGAGGTAGACACTTTGGGGCATATCAACAAGCGGCAGCGATAATTATCGCTGGCCGCTCTTAGCGTGAGGAATTCTATCGCCGGCTATCGCAGATAATTATCGCCATGCTAGCGCTGTATTAACAACGCATAGCGCAATGGCGATAATTATTCCAGTAATAGCGATGTTTTCCATGTAACATCGCTGGTTTTCCAGCGATGTTCCATGGAAAATGGCGATATCCTTGGTGATAGGACATGTGGTCTTAGCCACACAATCCACCCCCCATGTTAGGTATGCCTTAGTCAGGAATTTAACAGACATTAAATTCCTGCGTTAAGGCATACTTAACGTGATTTTAAATATCGCTAACCCTCGTTGTTAATATGAGGAAGCTGGGTTAGCGATATTTACCCAAGGGAGTCTGGTCAGGCACGCCTCCTTTGCATCTCATTAGCGATGCGATGGGAGGCATGCTGACAAGGGGCGCTAATGCAAGGATACACACGCTAGCGTGTCCTTGTTGATAATGCGATAATATTATTGCCGCTTTTCGTCCGAAAACGGGCTCTAAAGCGGCGATAATATTATCGCCGCACCTTGTTAATATGCCCCTTTGAAGTTAGGAGTAGAGCGTGCTATAGCTGAGGTGCAACAACAGAGAAAGAGTGGCCTCCAAAAGAGAAGCTTTGAAAATGGCGGCCCTTGACAAGGGAAAGGTGTGAAGAGTGTAATAGGGGTTTTGGAGTAAATCTGAAAATCCTAGAAAATAGACAAGAAAGAAGAGATGCAAAGAGGCATTTGTGGACTATGTGCAGGATTTTGAAGCCTACTATGGCACGCATGGGAAGCCAGTGAAGCTCTGCCAGAATGGGCTTGGCTCAAGCAGAGGCTGGTACTGAGGTGATGTTATTGGCAAAGGTTGGTACTGAGGTGATTTGATTGGCAGAGGCAGGTACTGAGGTGATTTGATTGGCAGAGGCTGGTACTGAGGTGATTTGATTGGCTGCTTGTTTTTGCAAATATTGAATAAGATGCGAGAGTGTCTTATTTATGACCAGGTATAGGGCATTGAAATAATCCAAACTCGAGCCTACTAACTGCAGAATTAATAGCTCCCCCGTCTTCTGGTGTAAAAAGTGGTAGAATGGGTTTGGGGATACACTTGTGTAACGTGTATGAAGAGATGGCTGCAGAAACTTGGGCGTCCCCCTATAGTTTGGAATACACTTTGGGGGAGATTTACAAAAAAGTTGTGCAACGCAGCGCAGCCCCCCGCGAGGCTGCGCTGCGTTGCGCGACAGGGAGGGAGCAGGAGAGCGCCATATTTTTAAAGATATGGCTCTCTCCTCCCCTTTCCCTTGCGCCGGCGCTGATTTCAGCTGCCGTGCGCCATGCACACACCTTAGCGCTGCAGCGCTAGGGTGTGTGCATGAGTGTAGCTTACTATGCTAGGCACAATGCAAAGCTAATCCCACTTTGCATACATGCTGCACAGTGCAGCACGCATGCAAAGTCGGAAAAGAAAGGAGAAATTAAAGCATTTCTCCTTCCTTGCGCCTGCTTGCAAAGGGCGCAGTTTTCTCACACTAAACCCAATCTACTGTTTTCAGTAAATTGGGTTTAGTGTGAGAAACCTTGGGTGGTTGCATGGGAACGCCCATGCACCACCCTTGGCACACCCCCACGGCGCAAAGTAATTGCCCTGCTTCGCATTACTTTTACGTTATTTCCAGCGCTAAACAAGTTTAGCGCTGGAAAGTTGATTAGGAAAAAAAGATTTTGCACCGTTTTGCGTCACTTTTATGACGCAAACACGGCACAAAATCCTAGTAAATCTTCCCCTTTTAACTCTTAAATCTTTTAATGTATTCATTGGTACCGGAAAATGCCCAAAGTTACGAGGTCAACATTGAGAAGACCAAACGAAAGGAAAGGGTTGCCACCGTAAATGATCTTTTCCAAATTAATTTTCAACCAGTTGGTGCCCATCCACTCAACTCTAATAAGGCATTCTCTCATGGCTGATGAGTTGGAAAAGTAGCCCTTGAGTCGGCAGATCAGTTGGGTTTCGCCTGAAAATGTGCTAAACTGAAAAACAAAACTCATGATAATTCGAGAAAGAGCTTGTACATCAGTATTAAACAGAAAAAGAGACAGGACGGACCCTGCCTGAAGCACTCCAGAGATGATGGTAGAGAAAGAGGACGAAAAATTAAATGACCCATTTTTTGTGTTCTGTCCCTTGGGAAGGATGGAAAGTATTCGCGTACCTGCCTGGACAGGCCCCACAGGTCACATGGGAAATCAGGTTGCTATGGTCCGCAGTTTTGAAGGCTGCTGAAAGGTCAAGTATTATCAGGGGCACTTACACTGTTGAAATCTGCTGCCTCGTGGAGGTGATCTACGCCTGCAATCTCTCTTTTAAAAAAAAATATATTTTTGTAATGTTTTACACAAAACATGAAACAATAACAACCCCCCGTCCCCCAAATACAGGAGGCAGGTGGACAGGCATGCGGCCACCAAAGTACAATGTTTCTCATTTTTGCAATTCCATTCTGTTTACAGCACAGCCCTCAGCGGGTCTGCACTCCCTGATATCGTGTGCAAAGTCCGAGACAGAGCCCCATTCCAGCGTTCCTTAACCCTTTCCTGGCAGTCTATCCACACCCTTCCTCCAGTTCCATCTATGGGCCACGAATTCTTTCAAACTTCCGGGGACATCCCCGTGCCCGCCCCCGCGCACCAGTCCATGCCTTCCTCCCACTCCCCACGAGTCTGCAACGTCTTTGCTTCCTAATATTTGAGTAGGTCAGGGGGGGCCACCATCAAGGCCAAAGTTACTGCAAAGCTGTGGGTATTTATCTAAGGATTGCTCCCCCCAAATCCCTAGGGCGATAAGTTGTGACGTAAGCTGTATCTCATGGCCCAGTGTGTCCGCTTATGTGTGCCAATCCACCCCCAATACTCCCGGATCCCCGGACATTCCCACAGTGTGTGAATTAGGGTGCCCCTCTTCCATTGCGTGTTTCGGGCCGATGCTCCAGTTATTTTCCCCCACCACAGGCTCTACCAGAGTTGGACTGGGATTAAAAATCGGCCCGGCAAGCTAAAAAAAAAGTGGCCCACATTTGCATATTGCTTTTGCGCAAAACACTGCTTCGTCGAAGTTTTATAGACACCTGAAAACAAGTGACGCCACTTCTGCTCAGGCCCCCTGCCCCGCTCAGTATGCACACATTAATTGGCCGCCCCGCGAGAGAAAGGGAGCGACACCTCTGCCCGTTGATAAAAGGGAGGTAATGGACGCCCATCTGCCTTCAGAAAGGTCACTCGGGCACCCACTGGGCCGCTGGCGACATCTGAACACACCAGGCACAGCCCAAATCGGCCCCCCAGGCTGCCAAAAAAGCACCCCACAGCTGGAAATATGATACCAGCCCCTCGGCTATTGCCCGAGTGCCCGTCTTACCAATCCGGCCCTGGGCTCTACTGGGGGTCAGGCAGGGCCCGACCCACGTCTCACCGGCCCTTCAGTCGCACCTTTCTTCCGCTCACTCTTTGGACCACCTCGGTGGACAAGGGAGCCTCAATCTTTGGGCGCGCAGTCCACTTCAGGGCGGCCGCCATCTTGGTAATGCCGCAAGCCTGCAGCGGTCTCAAGCGCAGCACCTCCAGGGCCCCCCTTACAGTCTGTCGCATCCCCTCCAGGTGGCGAGCCTCGCCCAGAGGACCGCGGCCGCTGGGGGCTCACTCGGCGCACCCCAAACTTCCAGATAAAGGCCATCCAGACGGCCGTTGGCAGAAGCTCACATCCGGCTCCATGAACGGCTAGCCACGCCCCCTCCCTCCCATGCTAGCAGTCTTGGCTGTTTCTGTACTTCTGTTGGGACTGAAATCTGTCTGGGCGTCATCGAGTTTTACGTGATGTTCTAAATACTCAAACAACTGGTTAGCCACATGGCTTCTCAAAAATGTGGCTATTGCCATTGCCAGAAGAGTAAGATGGGAGAGATCTGATAATTTAACTGTATCTTTCTGTTTATTATTGGCTGCTAAAATATTGTTGGAGTAGTATTCAGGTTGTGTAAATGGCCTGTTTACAAGTGGTTTAGCTGGAGTTTATGGGCTGTTTCAAAATCAGGGTTGCTATGGGCCTTCTATTTGTGCTCATCCTGTCTAGTGACCTTTTTAATTTTTTTATTTCCCATAGGGCCAGTGTAAACCGGAAGTGGCCTCTATTTCATTCTTTAAAGAGGAGGCAAGTGGTAGTGGGATTGTAAAGTACAGGAGCAGTGTTGACAGCAGGCTTTAAGCCCTGTGGACTCACTTTATTCTGTGCCTAAAGAAGGTCCTCAAACATCACTGAGCCAGAGCAGTTTTATAATGAGATGTGGTTTAAGTCAACAAGTGATTGGAGATGTAGCTCGTTTGTGGACTGGTACTACATCATGTTGTAGTGTTCTTTAAAGAGGTGCATCTTCAATTCTTTCTGCAATTGAAACAAGGTTGGGGTGTTCCTGACAGATACAGGGATGCTGTTCCTGATTCTGGGTGCATAGAAGGAGAAGGTGGATGACCTCTTACCGCAAACATTTACTTGAAGTTATTGCTGCTAAGGGGGTTCTATACCTTACTGAATCACTGACTTTTTCACACAGCACTACCGCATGGTGGCTGTTTTTTCAAAGTAAAAACTGTGTCCTCGCCTGGTTACTGGTAGATACAGGTCTGCTGTATATTGGTTTGTAAAACCATAAAATCTTAAGAGAATTTCCTTTCTTTATTCCATCACCCTAAGTGCAGATTTCATTGTTTTGATTTCTGATATCTCGCTTGGCTTTCAGAGCCCGGATAACTCCTTTGTAAAGTACATGGAAACATGTGACCTAAAGACAAATTTGTTGTATATAGGCCATAAAACATGACATTGAAGCTAGTACCATAGGTGGGAATCTCATGGTACACACTACTTCATTCTCTACCCTCAGCTGGAATCTAATTCTAGATAGACTATGTTGGATGAATTGCCTGACACAGTCGCATGATTTATTTCTCAGCTGAATGTGTATATCTAAAATGTTAGCAGGCACCATGGGAGTAAACCTGTAGTGGGGACATTGAAGGTCTAAGAAGCAAAGGAAGTGGCTATTGGAAGATATGGATCAGGTTATATCGCCTGTCCTGTGGTTTTGTTGTAAGGTAATCGCTTTCGATGTACTAAAGTTAATCGTATTAGAAGTGTTAAGCATTGATGGAGCAGTGGAATTTCCTGGCTTATATATTTACATGATGAGTTTTCTAGGTTGGCTAGACCTGATATTTCTCTCAAACTGTAAATGGTAGATAAAGAGGGCAGGAGGTGGATCAGGCATATTTTAGAACTTGAGGATTTGTTGTTAGAGGGCCATATGAAATGGAAGCATCTTCCATTGGAGCTTGTCTACCAGTGTGCACCAAGAAAGGGCATGGATTATACATAAGTCTTGGGTAGAATTCAGACAAGTGTAATATGTTATGTTGTTTTAGAATAACTCATTTGCCTGTAAGGTCTTAATGGATGTAATGGCTAGGAATTGAGCGCAAAGATTGTGTTTGCACATGTAGTATTCCAAACCTGGAAATAAATATGGACTGCCTATTCCTCTAGGGCCATGTTTTATAAATGTAGGATTGGTGTATGTTAGAAATAGGGGTCTCTAGTTGGCAGAGTTAGGTACCTTTGTCCAAATAGGGACCCTTGCTTCTAGTCAGGGTAAGGGGGATGCTCACCCCCTGGGTAGCTTGGCACGAGCAGACAGACTTTTCCCAAAGACAATGTGTAAAGTATTTGTACTCAAAACACACAGTAATACACTGATAACAACACAAATGGACACCACACTAGTTAAAAAAATAAAGTATCTTTATCTAAACTCAACAAGACCAAAACAACAAAAATCCAACATGCATGTAATAAGAGTATGACTTTAAAAAGGTTTCAAACTACTTGGCCCATAGAAAACTATGGATGCGTGATTTCTCTCAAAGTACCTGTAGTTGCAACAAAATTCAGAAGGTCAAACAGCCGCAGAGATGGGAAGCTTAGAAAAACAAAGAGATGGGTCAGTTCCTGAGACCATGGGGAGGCGATGCAACAGTTCTGCTGCATGCAGGAGAAGTGGTGCGTCGAATCCGGTCTGTAAGGGGAAGTGATGCGTCGATTCCGAGATGGTTCTGGTCCGCGGGTGATGCAACGGGAAACTTGCTGCACAGGTACAATGCGTGGAAATCTGGGATGCGTCGGCGATCGATGCGGCTGCGTTGAGCGGCTCTGCGTTGGTTTCTTCAGCCTCGATCCCTCGATGCGTCGGTTCTTGCAGTGACGACAAGCGCTGCGCCGGTTTAGGCAGCGGCGTGGCAATGTGTGGAGATTCTTCTCGCACAGCGGTGCTGCGTCAGAAAAACAGCCGCAAGAAGAGCAGTGCGTCGATTTTTGTGTAGTTGCGTTGCTTTTCCAGCTCCCAACAGCAAGAACAACCTCCAGAGGCCCAACACAGTCACAGGCACCTCTTGGCAGGTCAGAACTCCCAGCAAGGAAGTTCAGGGGAGCTGGGGTGAAGTCTTTGTGTTCCTGAGACTTCAGAACAGGAGGCCAGCACACACAGGCCCTTGGAGATCTTCCTCAAGCAGGGGACACAGCACACAGCAAAGTCCTTATCCTTTCCTTGGCAGAATCAGCTACTGCAGACCAACCCCAGACAGCACACAGCAAAGAGGCACTACTTCTCCTTCAGTTTCTCCAGCTCTTCTCCTTGGCAAAAGTTCCTCTTGAATTCCAGAAATGATCTAAAGTTCTGGGGTTTTAGGTCTACTACTTATGCCCCAAAATGTCTTTGTTCTTTTTGTGCAAGGGTCTCTGAGCCCAGACCAAACCAGTTCTGTCCTCACTGGTGCAGTGTGACCACAGGGGGTGGAGACAGCATTGTACAAGGGAGACATGCCATATTCAGGTGCAAAGAAATCTCCTCCCACAACTCTAAATTCAGCCAGGCTTTATTCAGCTCAGCTCTGAGACATCCAGGAAGGGCCAGGCACACCGCAACCCCCCCAGTGGCTGTCTCCAGTGAATGCACATCCCCAGCCCCTGTCACTCCAAAACCAGACAGTCAATACACAAACAGGCAGAGGCACACAGAATGGTTAAACAAGAAAATGCCTACTTTCTAAACGTGGTATTTTCAAACACACAATTTAAAAAGCATCTTTACTAAAAGATGTGTTATTAAATTCTGAGTTCAGAGAGCATAAACTTTATTTCTCTATCTTGTCCCAATGGGAAGTTATACTTGTAAGATGTTACAAAGCATTCCCCATTCTATCCTATGGGCAAGATAGCCTTTCAATAGTGAAAAACGAAATTGGCAGTATATCAGGACATGTCACACACACCAGTACATGTCCTACCTTTAACATACACTAAACCATGCCCAGGGGGTACCTTGGGCCTACCATAGAGGTGCCTTACATGTAAGAAAAGGGAAGGTTAGGGCCTGGCAAGTAGGTGCACTTGCCAAATTGACGAGGCAGTTAACAACTACGCACAGACACTGCAGTGGCAGGTCAGAGTTATCTTTTCAGAGCTACTCATGTGGGTGGCACAATCAGTGCTGCAGGCCCACTAGTAGTATTTGATTTACAGGCCCTAGCACACTTCAGTGCACTTTACTAGGGACTTACCAGTAAATCAAATATGCCAATCAGGGAGAACCAATTGAAACAACAATTTACACAGGCAGCCCTTTGACACTCAGCAGCAGTGGCCAAGTGCCCAAAGCATCTAAGCCAGCAAAAACGAAATCCAGCACAGCATCAAAAATACAGGAGGTAGCGGCAAAAAGTCAAGGGAAACCACACCAAAGATGGCAAGTCTAACAGGGTGCCATGGTTAATAACTATACCTTTTTGATGTTTTTTAAAGATGTTGCTTTACCAGTTGCCTGCAGTCTGGAAGCACATGCAGCAGAAACTGTAGAGAGAACTACTAAAGCTGCCATGGGTGGGTGCTTTGTATTTCTCAAAAGTACTGTGTAATCAAACCACAATAAAGTATACAAGTACAGTGGGCATTGATAAGAGCATACAATGCTACTGTAAATGAGTTTTTTTTAGGGAAAGTAACTGAGACTCCTGTGTAAACTTTACAACACTTGTGGTACTTTAATGCGGTAGCAAGAAATATAACACCCTGGAAGGTAATATGTCAGAATGCCATAGTCAGAAATAATACAAATATTGTGTCCTAAATATTGTTTACAAAAATATTGTCCCATTGGATGTAGATTTTCTGCTATTAACTCCAGTGTAAACCACATTTCCAACACAGTGTTTATGGCAGACGATATTCTGACTAGGAAAGTTTGGTACAAAATATTTTGAAATGATGCATTGTATGTATGTATAGATGTCTGTATGTCATGTGGCACTTTTTCAGTGAAGGCCAAAAGGCAGCAAAGCACTCTACAGTGTCAAGGGCAGGATACAGTCAGCAAGTGATTGGAGATGTAGCTCATCTGTGGACTGCTACTACATCATGTTGTAGAGTTCTTTAAAGAGGTGCATCTTGAATTAGTTCCTGAACTGGAGCAAGGTTGGGGCGCTCCTGATGGATACAGATGTGATTTCCCAGATTCTAGGTGCATAGACGGAGAAGGCCTGCTGCCTTGTTTTGTCTTTTTAGCACTTTTTTGCCTCCACTCTGATGGTGTCCTGGCTGCCGTTGTGCCTAGAACCACCACAGATGGTGAGATTGACGGACAGGTAGGGTGGGGTGCAGTACGTGATGGCTTTGTAAATGATGCAGCTGGTTTTCAAGATAGTACAGGCTGGCAAGGGGAGCCAAGGGATTTGCATCAGGATGCTTTGTCATGAAAAATGAATAATATGTCTATGGTTCAGGGGCTTACCTTGGTTATTGCTGAATCAGCCTCTGGATGATGCCAATTTGGGTTTGTTTGGTTGCAAATTCTTGAACTTCAACTTAAACACATAGCACTGCATCTTCACGAGGTGGCGTCCTTCTCCACCGTGCTCCCTAACCGCAGCTTTCATTCTTTCAGGCCAACTATTAAAGATGGCTGCAGCTTCCTGCATCAAAACTAAAACCTTGTCATCCTCTCCCCTTTCCTGATCTGCGACTTTTTCCTGCAAAGAAAGCCGCACACCTTTTACTGATTCATCAGATGTAGCCAGGAGATTCCGAAGAACAGAGCATTATTTGTCCTGTCAGGGGTTGTGATGGTACATTTAACACTAAACTGTAATACTTTTCAGCCACTTCAATTACTTACCTTAGGCAGTACATTTGAACTATGTAATTCACTGGGTTAGGAAACAAACATTGGCAATGACCGCAAGCTTGAGTAATAATACACAGAAGAGGTGGCACATGGAAACTCTGGCTCCAGCAGGGAGTGCGGAGGACAGGCAGGGTGCAGGTGAGCGGGTGGTGCCAGGAGAAGGGCAGTGCAGGCTGTTTCTGTGTGAACTCTGGTTCTAGCAGGGAGTGCAGAGGACAGGCAGGGTGCAGGTAAATATGTGGTATCCTGGAGAGGGCAGTGCAGGCTGGGTCTGTGTGAACTCCGGCTCCAGCTGGGAGTGCAGAGGACAGGCAGTGTGCAGGTGAGCGCGTGGTGTTGGGGGAGGGCAGTGCAGGCTGGGTCTGTGTGAACTCCGATTCTAGCAGGGAGTGCAGAGGACAGGCAGGGTGCAAGTAAATGCATGGTGTTCGGGGGAGGGCAGTGCAGGCTGGGTCTGTGTGAAATCCAGCATGGAGTGCAGAGGACAGGCAATGTGCATGTAAATGCGTGGTGCCGGGGGGGAGGTGCATTTTTGGGCATAAATCACACTTCGAAACATTACTAGCAGTTCTAGGCCCAACCGTGTTAAAATGACATCAGTAGCATGGACCATTTGGAAAAATCCTACTTTAACCCCCAGAACCCTATTGCAGTGCAGAACGTTGGCAAAACTAGGCAATCATTATAATTCAATACCACACAGTTATAGGGTGCACCCCAGATCACAACAATATCAAAAATATGTACATACAAAGAATTACAACACTTTTAAGCAGGACCGTGGGCCGACGCCACACGGGTAAAACCAGTGTCAAACGTAGTATTCTTTTAGCAAGGAATCAACATGTAAAGCAACACCGCAGGGCAGTTTAATGAATCCCGGCTGGTCCGCAAGCAGTCACTCACACACACACACACACACACACACACACACTCAGCACCGATATGCGGTGCAACGGATATCAGGCAGGTCCATATGGAGTGTACTCGCACACATACGCACATAGCACCGTAATGCGGGGCAAGTGATATCCGGCAGGTCAATGGATACCACACTGCAGATTCCATCGACCAAGCCTCCCTCTACCCTCCAACTCACCCTCACTACTCTACGCCCATGGGTGGGATATAACCAGCCCTCCCCCTGATACTAGGCCAATCGCGGGCGAAGTCACATTTAGTCAGGGTCCCCTGGAGGAAAGGGGGGGCAGGTAGCAGGACTAACTAGGAGACAGTCACCCCATGAGGTTGTGGCCACAACTCGGGAAGTTCACCCACAGGATGCGGAGCAGAAGCGTGCTGAGGGGGATAGTCTGTCACTTAAAAGGATTCCACAATGTGTCTTCTGGCACCAGCCCAGTTCTGCGAAGCACAGGTGGGGTCACGCTGTCTCTTGACCTGCTTCCGATTGCTCTTGGATGCGTTCCTTCAGCCCAGTCAATCACTCTCACTACCCAGACCTGACCGGGCAATACTACCTGGCAACACAATGTCTTCAGGGTCCGGAGGAGGAGAGGGCAGTTGGTCCATCGCACTGAGGGCCCAAAAGGAACAATCAATGAATGGGGAATGAAGCAGAAGAGCCTCTCGGAAGAAAGAGGCACCCTGTGAAGCACACATCAATCAGAGTAGCACCCAGGCAATCCGGGAAAACGTCTGGTGTGCGGTGATATGAGTCGTACTAGACCATTCCGATCTCACACAATGCAGAATTGCAAACTCAGTACCTCCCTGGAAATGAGGCACAACGTCTGGTGCGCGTTGCTCCTAGTTGCACCAGACAGTTCCAGTTACACACAACAAAGAGTTGCAAATTCCATGCCTCCCTGGAAACAAGGCACAACGTCCAGTGTGCATTGATATGGGTCGCACCAGACAATGCCGGTCACACACAACAGAGAGTTGCAAAGTCCATACCTCCCTGGAAATGAGGCACAATGCGTGGTGCACGTTGATACTGGTCGCACCCGGCAATTCCAGTCACACACACAGATGCAAGTTTAGCAATGCCACACAAGGTAGAATGAGGCACTACTATGGGTAAGCCCTCAACTCTGAGGGTTGCACCTGTGAATCGGACACCGCACGCAATGAGCATGCAGTCGGCATGTCATGCGAAAGAGATGCAGTATGATCGACGGTTCTGGCAGCCATGCTGAATCCTGCAACCGGTGAATCCGCTCACCACCAACAAGATGCTTATGCGTGTTGAGGTCCCCATGAAGCAGGGGCCCCACTCCTTAGATGCGGGCAATACATTTGGGGCTCTCCAGGCACATATTCTTAGTTCCACGCTTACACCGCGCTACCAGTTGGGATCCAGCAGACAATGTGGGCACTTAAGAGGGCACCGCTCCAGGTGTCACAAGTAGACAGTGTAGGTCCCTCGCAGGAGATCTTTGATGTCCCTGAGACCTCACAAGAGAACTGGGGGCAAGCCAATAAGCCTTTGGAGAGCGCACTTCAGGGTGCCACACAGCAGCAGTTAGTCAGCCTAGGCCTGCCACTATTCAGGAAGGTTGCACGGTCCCTTCCAATGGCAGTAATCCTCCTTGTGCACAACAGATTCCTCTGGCAGCGTGCACCACGCAGTTCCAGGTTCTCCGGTCCCACGTCCCCACAAGTGTATCTCTGCCCTGCTGAAGTATGGCACCAGCAGTTATACTGTAGTGTGCCTTTGAAACTGCGGGTGGTTCAGAGGGTTTCCCTTTGAACTACAGATGTCTCCCATAAATTTCAGGCCTGTCTGTCATGAGGCCGTGAAATGCAGATCTTAATCTGTAGAGGGGCCATGATCTGGCTCCCAGAGGTCAAGTGCCAACACCTCTCCCTCCAATCTATCTAGCCAGGCCCTCAAACGGCAGAGGTCTGTTCTAGAAGTGGCATTACTCAGCTAATTATGACAAATCCACCTTTACCACCGGAGAGGGGTTGTCATTGTGAATCCAGTGATAGGAAACATTATGAGGCTGCTCCACTGCAATCCAGTATGCAGCCTGAAGTAATTTCAACCATTCCCTGATGTTAGCCTATGGGAAGAGCAAACCTCCTCGGTGGTGAAAACACACATTGGTATTCTTCACTACCTGGGCAGGGTACCCACATGGGTACCTGCCCTGCCTTTCACCTCCTACGTGCTTTACCCCTCAGGACTTACCCTAGGGGTGCTCTAGTGGTAGTGAAAGGTCCCTTCAGGATTGCCTAGTGATTTAAAAAGGTCAACCTGAGCATAAGTGCAATAGCACACACACAGGCCTGCAATGGCAGGCTTGAGACATGTTTAAAAACATCATAGCTGCAAATGTGCACACACTGCCCTGCACTGGCAGGCTTGAGACATGTTTAAAAACATCAGGTAAGCACCACTTCCTAACATGTGTAGGAAGGGCGCGCACACTTTCACACTGCATTTACAATGGGAAAGTGCAGAGAGCCTTAAGGCCACTACAGAGAATCAGCAACACCCAGTTGGTGTCCCCTGGGAAGAGCTGACCTCCTAGGTAGGGAAAACCCACATGGGGATTCTTCACTATCTGGTCATGGAACACTCCTGTGTACCTTCCCTGCCTTTCGCCTACCACCTGCTCCGCCCCTCAGGGCTTACCCTAGGGGTGCTCTAGTGGTAGTGAAAGGCCCACTCAGGGTTGGCGAATGAGTTAGAAATGCCAACCTACAACTGCGCACCCACAGGCCTGCAATGGTATGTTTGACAGGCTGTTCTGGTGGGTGGCACAATCAGTGCTGCATCCCACTACTAGCCAGTGCAGTACCGCCCTGGGTATGTGGTGTACCTTTTTAGAGGACACTCATAGGTACAGCACCTTAACCAATCAAGTACGCCCCACTTCCTAGAATGTGTAGGAAGGGCGTGCATGCTTTCACACTGCATTACAGAGGGAAATTGCCTAGAGTCCTAAGGCCACGAAAAGAGAGGCAGCAAAAACCAGGAGGAAAAAAAGCAAAAGGTTTTAGTAAAATCCCCTAAGAAGGCCCATGTCCAACAGAGAGGCATTCCACATCGAAGTACCTCTTTATCGGGCATGTGCAAAATGTACCACTGGGCAGTATTTCCCAGTAGGAGAGGCATTACATATTGAAATACCTCTTTATCAGGCACAAGTTAAATGTCCCATTGGACGGTATTTCCCAGGCAGAGAGGCCTTACAAATCGAAATACCTCTTTATCAGCCATATGTTAAATGTCTCAGTGGGTGGTATTTCCCAGGCGGCGAGGCGTTACATAACGAAATGCCTCTTTATCAGGCATGTGATCAATGTCCCAGTGGGCAATAGTTCCCAGGCGGAGAGGCATTATATATCGTAATACCTCTTTATCGGGCATGTGACCAATTTCCCAGTGGGCAGTGTTTCCCAGGCGGAAAGGCATTTCATACCGAAATACTCTTTATCAGGCATGTGTTAAATGTCCCACCGGAGGATGTTTCCCAGGCGGAGAGGCATTAAATATCGAAATACCTCTTTATTGGGCAGGTGTTGAAAAGACTCATACTGAGTGTATAATCATCTACACAACGTGTTGCTTTGGTTTCAAAACATTTAGGGGCAGATTTACAAGAAACTGACGCATCTGTAGAGATGCGTCAGTTTCCCTGTGCCAGCCTGCGAAACCCTTGTGCCACAATGGATGCGCCGTATTTACAATACAGCGCACCATGGCGCAAGGTTTGACAGATGCGTCAGAAATTCTGACACATCTGTTGGCGCAAAAGTCATGCATTGCTTGAGTCGTGTCGCAAGCACGATTCTACTCCAGCAATGCATGTTGAGGCCAATTCTCACTACACTGCGTCACTCCTTACGCATGCTTCAAGCAGGCGTATGGTTTTGACGCAGTGGCGTCCTAGAAGTGGCGCAGTGTAATCTTGTAGATTTCACTGCGTCACTTTTACAAGGCTTTTCTGCTTGGCAACGCCCACCCGGCATACATTATACCTGATGCAGGTATAATGTGACGCAGGGCTTTACAACGTGACACATCTCCCTAGATGCGTCACATTGTAAATTGGCCGCATTTTTTACGTCACCCCTGCATCACAAAAGTGACGCAATGGCGGTGCAAAAGTGTTGCAAGGGGCTTGTAAATCTGCCCTTTAATATTTTAAAGAGTTAATAAGAGAGTTATCGAACAGATCACACAAATAAGGAATGCACTGACTCTATCACTATAATATTGGGTGATAAAAACGGCCAACCGGACCATGTTTCCCTGCGCCCTGCTGCTTCCATGTGGTGGTACAGAGAACCATCAAATATCGCTGCTTACACTAGCACCACATTTCCTGAATATGTACAACTCCAGCCTCACAACCGTGGAACTCCCTAGAGACCAGCGAATGGCAACAATAGTGGCTATCCGCAAACCCGGGAAGCCTGCCATGGACTGTGCGTCATATCGACCCATATCACTGCTGAATGCAGAAGCGAAAATACTAGCGAAAACATTAGCGGCTAGGCTGACACCACATCTCACTAAACTAATACACCCGGACCAATCCGGATTTATGCCGGGTAGAAACACAGCTCTCAATCTGAGACGCCTGCATGGTGTAATGGCTCGTATACCCACGATACGGGAAGCAGCGGCCATCCTTTCCTTAGACGCCCGCATGGCTTTCGATATGGTAGAGTGGCCCTTCCTGTTCGCTGTCCTCAAACATATGGGCTTTGGTCCCAAATTCTGCGCCTGGGTTCGTCTTCTATATACAAAACCCCTAGCACAGGTAGTGGTCAATGGCCGACTCTCGGATGCTTTCCCCCTTGGACGTGGCACTCATCAAGGTTATCCCCTGTTGCCGCTTTTATTTGCCCTCGTACTAGAACCGCTGGCAGCCTGGATAAGGTGGGAACCGACCATTCGAGGCCTCAAATGGGCGGAGGGATGGGAGGACCGCATATCTTTATATGCAGACGATATACTATTATATGTAGCCTCCCCCAAGCAATCCATCAGTAGACTCCTGGACATCTGTGAATCTGATGGCAAATTCTCCGGGTACACTATTAATTGGGCCAAATCGATCCTGTACATCCTGCATGGTCCCCTGCCACAGCTTCCGAAGGGATTTACTCTGCAAACAGCAGAAGGAAGCTTTAAATACCTGGGAATCTACGTCACACCAATACCAGAGGAATTTATGGAACAAAACCTCTTGGCACCGCTGAAAAGACTACGCCAAGACACAAAGCATTGGCGATCCCTACCATTGACACTGCTCGGAAGAGCGGCACTATTCAAAATGATGGCACTTCCCAGATTTCTTTATGCCCTTCAAAACACCCCGTTTCCGGTCCCCCAAACTTATTTTAAGGTGATTGAGGCTGAAGTAACTACGCTACTATGGGACGGAAAACCGGCCCGCATAGCTATGACTAAATTGGTAAAGGGCTGGTATGATGGTGGAATCGCTCTCCCGAATATACAAGTATACTATTGGGCCTCCCAGCTGATTGTGCTAAATCAATGGCTTCACGCCCCCCAAACGGACCCAGCGTTCCGTTCTGACAGACACACATTGGGAGAGGGAGGAATAATGAGAGCACTATACAATAAGACTCGCAAAACATCACTGTTAGGACCAACGGCACACACAGTTCAGGTATGGCACACAGCACTCAAGAAGCTAGGCTGGGAGGGTCTTATAACACAACTGACTCCACTCTGGGAAACTCAAAAGTTAGGTAGGCTCAGTTCTAGTAAAGGCTTCAAACACTGGGACTCAATTGGTATTTCAACAGTGGGAGACCTCTGGAAGAAGGGGGAGATCGTCACCTTTACACAACTCCAAGAACAATACGAGATGGCACCCACGGAGCGGTTTAGATATATCCAAATTAGGCATGCACTCACAAAAGCCATTCCAGCGGGTACGGTACTTCCAGAAGCATGCCCATTAGAAGATAGGCTACTAACAGAGCAGATGGACAAGAGAGCCATTTCCCTAACGTACCGTAAAATTATTAACAACCAGCCGGACCCAACTACAGTGCTCCATGAGAAATGGCAGGTAGAGGTTGGGGAACTAGCCGAGACAGACTGGCCAGAGGCCCTTTCCTCCCCCCGGACCGTGGAAATGTCCTCAAAATTAAGATTAGTCCAACTGAAAATACTCCATCGTATTTATTACACGAGACAAACCATGCATAAAATAGGGAAGGCAGAGAATCAATTCTGTTTAAGACAGTGTGGGGCAGTTGGCACCTTCTATCATATGTTGTGGGCATGCCCTGTAATAATGCACTATTGGGAAACAATTATGCGCACAATCACACAAGTTTGTGGAGTGACGGTCGCCCCTGAACCCAAGAGGTGTCTCTTAAATATATGGGAACCAACCGACCTTAATCATGCAGTGCAAGACTGGACGACGCTAGGGATCATGTTTGCCAAACGCAACATAGCTAAACACTGGGGGGCGCAATTGGCTCTGACATACCGAGAATGGCGTGGGGATATGGACAAAGCAATGGTGGCAGAAAGGGCGACATATATTCATCGGGGTGCCCGAAGAAATGGGAACGCGTATGGGGAAAATGGAACTCATATAGAGGGAATATTTGTACCCCGCCCCCGAGTGAGTCGACAATAGACTCTAGTTGATCAGATTAGGGGCGAGAATAATTTAAGCAGTTCACTGTGTTAACAATTGAAGTACTGAAGTAGCTAAATCGGATGACTCAATTGTATGGAGAAGTGTAAATGGAACAACAATATCATGCTATGTAACCATGTTGTGAAAAGAGGAACCTGTATTTAATAAAAAGAAATTAAAAAAAAAAAAAAACAATATCGCTGCTGACTGAGGTGGGCAGTCTTTTTTTTCCAGCCAGTAAGACTGTTAAAGTCCCCCTCCACTGGGGATAGGATGGTCCCCCAGGCAGCCACAGCCCGTGCAGGTAAGAGCGGTGGGGCGGTGTGGGGGGGGGTTAACAGACGACGAGGGAAAATTAATTATTTATTTAATTTTATATCGTGGTCGTCTGTCGAATCCCCGCTCCCCGCCCCGCCAACCCGGCCCCACTGCTCTTACCTGCACCGATCGCTCCTGCCCCCAGGTACGCCCAAACCTAGGGGGTCATTACAATGACGGGCGGATCGCCACCGCCCGTATGGCGGTGGCGATCCGCCCGCCATTCCCCTCCGCCCGCATGCCATTTCCCCCCGCCACATTACTATGGCGGGAGGGAGCCCGGCGGACGGAAAGACCGTCCGCCGGTTTTCCGCCGGTCCAACAGGGGACCGGGCGGAAAAGGGCAATAATATGGTGGCGGTGTCTGCAAGACACCGCCATCCATATTAGGATGGTGGCGGAGAGCAGCATTTCCATGGCGGCAACGCCGCCATGGAAAGGCATACGGTCTTCGCAGTTTGGGGCCCGTAGCGGGCCCCCAGGATGTTGGGGGGGTGCACATGGGGGTACCTATGATACCCCCCTGCATTGGCATGGACAAGGTGGCAGGCACCGCGCGGTGCCTGTCACCTTGTGCATGCCAATGCACGACGTGCATTCCCAGCATTGTGGCGGGCGGTGCTGTGAACACCGCCCGCCACAATGTTGGGAATAGGGGATGCCACCGTGGCGGTGGCGGTGGCATCCTAATACTCGCGGCGGGACCGCCGCTCCTATGGTGGACGGTCCCATTCACCGCTACGGTGGCGGGCCGTCATCGTAATGACCCCCCTAGTTGGGGTTCCTGATATAACCATTCTTGTACCTCTGTAGCACAGCTGAGAATCGCTGGGCCCTCACAAAGGCAAAGCAGCTGGGGCTTTTCGGCCAAGGCTACATTTTTGGTGACCCTCATTTCTGTTATAAAACGTATTTAAATAATAAAAAGCAGGCCTGGCATATTCCTTTATGATGCAGCCAACGTGGCCATATTACTCGGTGGAGTGAAATGCTGCGTTTTTTAATAATAATGAGGTACTCCAAGGATTTAAAATTGGAAAGTGGCCTCGTAAAATCTTTTGCCCCAGGGCTCCAAAAGCTTTGGCCGCTTGGATACTAGGACCAGCAGAACACTGGTTGGCAGCGTTTCCTCATACACTACTTGCTTGCATTGTAATACCGTTCTTAGTTAACCTCTGACTGCCTGTGAAAATTGTGTAATTGTGTCAGGAGCTGTCTTTCTGTGTGTTCTTTACATTAAGAAGACATTTTATCACATCGTGCCTTATCTCTGAATGAATCTACACCAAGTTTAGCATGCTCACGCGCCAGTCCTAATATTTTATGGAGGACCGGGAGTCTGAATGCGATGAATGTGTGGGTTTCACCTTCAATTGTAAACAAATATGTCCACTATATATAGATATACAATGCTCTGCTTTATAGCGACTTAACAAGTTTTTAATGCTAATAAAGTGCATTTTAGGTCTCGCCTAGGCAGCGCTTGCCCTGTCTCTTCGAGACATGCTGTATTCAGGATTTGAGAATAAAGCTCCGCCTACTTCCCATCCATCTTTTTAATTGGCTCCTGCCCCTGTCCTTTGTTAATGGTGGCTTTTCATTGGTTATTAGGTTTTGTAGTCTATTCTTAGTAACTCCCTGTCTCTTTTTGTAACCTCCCATGAGGAGACCCTCTATTACATGTGTTGTTACGCCCTAGGTTTTAATTATAACCTCAAGGCACTATTTTCTTAAAGGCCTTCAGACAGGACACTCACTTGGTCCTAAACAAGGTTAGCAGTGATTACTTTACTCGCTAGCACATCTCACATTTATATTAGACCTTCTATAAATTTCCCTTCATCAGCTCCACAAAGAGTACAACCTAATCCGGAATTAATATAATAACTCTTTTGTCACATTTAAAAGCTACTAATTGTATATATTGATGTACTGTGGTACTATCTTCCATGCAATGCATTATGGGTAGGGTGGATTTACCATATCTTCAAAGTTTATGATGCTCACTAGGGACATCTAGGCGCAGCTTGCGGTACTGCACCTAGACATCTCACATTTATATTAGACCTTTTATAAATTTCCCTTCATCAGCTCCACATAGAGTACAACTTAATCAGAATTATTATAATAATTGTTTTGTCACATTTCATAGCGTTTTATTGTATACATAGCTATTTGAATGTACTTGTGATACTGTCTTGCATGCAATGCATTAGGGGAGTACCATATGTGACCAAAGGTTTGCTGCTCACTAGGGACATCTAGGCGCAGCTTGTGGTACTGCAGCTACACATCTATGCTAGACCTTCTATAAATTTGCCTTCATCAGCTCCACATAGAGCACAACCTAATCCGGAATTGATATAATAATTCTTTTGTCACATTTGAAAGCTACTAAATGTATATATTGAATGTACTATGGTACTGTCTTCCATGCAATGCATTATGCATAGGGTGGATTTACCATATCTTCAAAGTTTATGATGCTCACTAGGGATATTTAGGAGCAGTCTGCGGTACTGCACCTACACATGTCACATTTAGATTAGATCTTCTATAAATTTCTCTTCATCGGCTCCACAAAGAATACAACCTAATCCGGAATTAATATAATAATTGTTTTGTCACATTTGAAAGCTATTAATTGTACATATGGACATAGCTATTTGAATGTACTTGTGGTACTGTCTTGCATGCAATGCATTTGGGGAGTACCATATGTGACCAAAAGTTGATGCTCACTAGCTCCACATAGAGTACAACCTAATCCGGAATTAATATAAAAATTTTGTCACATTTCAAAGCTACGAATTGTATATATTGAATGTACTGTCTTCCGTGCAATGCATTATGGGTAGGGTGGATTTACCATATCTTCAAAGTTTATGATGCTCACTTGGGACATCTAGGCGCAGCTTGCGGTACTGCACCTACACATCCCACATTTATATTAGACCTTCTATAAATGTCCCTTCATCAGCTCCACAGAGTACAACTTAATCAGAATTAATATAATAATTGTTTTGTCACATTTCATAGCTATTAATTGTATATATGGACATAGCTATTTGAATGCACTTGTGGCACTGTCTTGCATGCAATGCATTAGGGGAGTACCATATGTGACCAAAAGTTTAATGCTCACTAGGGACATCTAGGCGCAGCTTGCGGTACTGCACCTACACATCTATGTTAGACCTTCTATAAATTTCCCTTCATCAGCTACAACCTAATCCGGAATTATTATAATAATTCTTTTGTCACATTTCAAAGCTACTAATTGTATATATTGAATGTACTGTGGTACTGTCTTCCATGCAATGCATTATGGGTAAGGCTCCCGGTTTTATGGTATTTATGTTTTTTAACATTTCCGTCTGTATTTATCCATATCTATTTTTGGGTCATTTTATCTGTATTTATCCATATTTATTTTGTGTTTTTCAGATAAATGAAGTTGTAAAACTGTACATTTCCATATTAATTTAACTGATAGATGCACAGTCATAATTTGATGTCTGTTGTGTTTTGGCTACTTAAGCTACAAAATATCACATAACAGTACATCCACTGGTAAATATGAGCATTTTACCACAAATGTATGTTGGCATATGCCGTTATTTAAAGAAATTTCACCCTGTTTTTTTAATTTCCCATGCTGTCCATCTGCTCAGCTGTTGGGCTATATTTCATGAAAGACAGCACGGAAAGTCACTTAAACGAAGCCCAATTTTCTGTATTTATCCGCTTTTAAAAATAAATGCAGACAGAAAACACATTGTTTTCTGTCTGTATTTATCTGTAAAAATCCATAAAAATGGATTTCTGAAAGCCTTAATTATGGGTAGGGTGGATTTATCATATCTTCAAAGTTTATGATGCTCACTAGGGACATCTAGGCGCAGCTTGCTGTACTGCACCTACACAGCCCCCATTTATATTAGACCTTCTATAAATTTCCCTTCATCAGCTCCACGTAGAATACAGCTTAATCAGAATTAATATAATAATTGTTTTGTCACATTTCATAGCTATTAATTGTATATATGGACAGAGCTATTCGAATGTACTTGTGGTAGTGTCTTGCATGCAATGCATTAGGAGAGTACCATATGTGACCAAACGTTTAATGCTCACTAGAGACATCTAGGCGAAGCTTGCTGTACTGCACCTACACATCTATGTTAGACCTTCTATAAATTTCTCATCATCAGCTCCACATAGAGTACAACCTAATCCGGAATTATTATAATAATTCTTTTGTCACATTTCAAAGCAACTAATTGTATATATTGAATATACTGTGGTACTGTTTTCCATGCAATGCATTATGGATAGGGTGGATTTACCATATCTTCAAAGTTTATGATGCTCACTAGGGACATCTAGGCGCAGCTTGCGGTTCTGCACCTACACATCTCACATTTATATTGGACCTTCTATAAATTTCCCTTCATCAGCTCCACATAGAGTACAACCTAACCTAATCCGGAATTAATATAATTTTTTTGTCACATTTCAAAGCTACTAATTGTATATATGGACATAGCTATTTGAATGTACTCGTGATACTGTCTTGTATGCAATGCATTATGGGTAGGGTGGATTTGTCATATCTTCAAAGTTTATGATGCTCACTAGGGACCTCTAGGAGCAGCTTGCGGTGCTTCACCTAGACAAGCAGTGCTGGTGCCTTGCTCACTAAGGACCTCTAGGAACAGCTTGTGGTACTGCACCTAGACATACAGTGCTGGTGCCTTGCTCACTAGGGAGCTCTAGGAGCAGCTTGCGGTACTGCACTGAGACATACAATGCTGGTTCCTGGCTCTCTATGCAATCATTTGCAATGCACTAGGTCTTGCATTACTGAAAGTATGAGCTATTGGCATTGCATTATTATTTGCAACACCAATACCTCAAACTATCAGTAATGCAAGACCTAATGCATTGCAAATGCGTGTTTCAAATTGTCTGCAGTTCTATTTATTGATTTCTGCAAACAAATACAATCTTATAGCCACTTGATAGCTCCTTTTTTTAAACATATTTTTATTGAATTTTATAGCATAGGCCATCCTGCCAACCATAGACACATATTTGGGAATCCGTACATGCAGCGCCATGGACAAGCAATCTACAACCTTAGCACTATGCGTGTTAACACAGTATTTCTAGTACAACCCGACAGCTAGGTACTGTACATACGATGTCCGTTATCCATAAAGTCCAAATGTACAGTCCATTCCCGTATCAATAAAGGTGTCTGGCCACATATTACTATAAACCCATCTATCCTAACTTAACCTACCCACCCGCCCACCACCCTCCCATTAGGCTCGCCGGAATACATTTTGTCAATTAACTATTTGCACAAAGTACTAACAATGCAGTAGCTAACACCATTACTCATATTAAATCCCAGTTCCAGGTGACCTGACGTGTGGACATGGTACCCATAGGAAATATTCCCTACAATGTGTATGTTTTGGCTATACATTACTCTAACTGAGAACCAGTTGGCTCCAATACATCCACTGCTTTAAGTGATTCCAACATACTGTCCCAGTCCATGGAGATGAGTTTTTTGCGCTACCCTCTCTTTTCCTCATACCGTAGCGCGACGCTCTCTGCCGCTCCCCAGCGGACCATCTCCGTGTGCCACATGTGTAATCGAGGAGGGAATGCAGATTTCCATCTCATGGTGATGGTTCTTATCACCAGTAGCATGGCTAGGTTCGCAAATCTATACTGCGTTTTCCGTTGTTTGGGGCGGGGGTGTACTCCCAGCACTTGATAGCTCCTTAGTAGAAGATTATTTGTGTATCCCAGTAAAGTGTCTCACTGAAGTACACACTCACTGCCCATATTTGTTGAGATCCACAAGTCCGGAGTTTAAATCCTTGCCAGGCCAACCCAGAATGTCATCCTCCTGGGGTTGGTAAATTGAATACAATTACATCTGATAATTGTAAGGACGTAACCCCATTATCCACTGTTATTTGTCCTTCAATACATATTTTAGGTCTCACTACATACACCTCTAGCTGTTTGGATGACCTCATATTATCAGTATTTGTAACACAGAGAAAGTGGACTTTGGGTCAGTCCACTTTGGCCATTGGTTTTCATGAGTTTTTCTTGGTTTGTCATTGCTTGAATGGATGCATCAAAGCCACAGCATTTCGTGGACTGTTACATTGTCCTCTTTTTGTTGGTGATGGCGCTTAAGAAGTCCTTTTGTTAGACTGCAGAAGCAACAGGATTAGGGGCCTGATTATGATGACAGTAGGGCGGCCACCAACAGCCCGTCGGTGGAATTCCCACCACCATTGGAACCATGATATCCTCCCGCCATATTACCATGGCAGGCCGGTAGGTGGCGGTCGGAAAGACGGACTTCCGCGCATCCGACGGACTACTTGAGCCCGCCGGTGCGTCGGAGGGGAATCATATCCCTACTACGGTGGCGGTGCCTACCAGGCACGGCCATAGGGATTATGATGTCCCTTTCCACCCGTTTTCAGGCGGTTAACCCGCCATGAAAAGGCAGGTGGAAAGGGACTTTGGGGGCCCATAGCTGGCCCCCCTTCCACCTTGGCCCTAAGCTGTGGGTTTTGGGGGGCACCTAAAACCCCCCCTACATATCCCTGCACCATGTGGCAGGCACCGCATGGTGCCTGCCTTATAGTGCAGGGATATGTCAGGTGTCCCCATTTTATATTGCGGCGGGTGCTGCAGCCAGCATCACCTGCCACAATGCAAAAGATAGGCATTGCGACCGCTGTGGTGGCGGTCGCATTGTAATGCCTCTGTCGGACCGTCGACAGCCTGTTGGGCTGTCCCGCTTCCACCATCCTACTCAGCCCCTTATAGCTTTTAATGTTGCATCAGCGTGTGTTGACTTGTGTATTTACTTTACTGACATGATGACATTTTCATTGCTGGTTTATGACTTTTTGTTTAGTAAACACACACTGTTTGAATCCTATTTGTCTTCATAACATGCTAAGGGTATTCACTAATCACCCTTGTAAGTTCATTTGTTTCGCTTTGCTGCACCTCAAATGCTAGCCCATAGTCAGATGTAACTACTATGCAATAATTTGTTGTTTATGACTTTTAAGTCCACCACGTACACCATAAACTTCATGTTCTGTCTCATTTATTAGACACTCTTCTTTGAAAGTACAGTTTAATGCCACTAATGCACTCTTTTCAACACCCAACTTTCATATTGTAGTAGCCCAACAGGTTGCTTCATTATGGTATTTTCTTTCTAGGATAGTTGGAAGTTGCACACACAAAGTCGCCCACTCATCACCACACACTTCCCCTAACAAAAAGCTAGACTTATTAGCTTTACCAGTGCATGTTTAAGAAAAGGTGAGATCAATTGGCTTTGCCAGTGGTTGTTCTTTTTGCCCCTGAGGACCCTCTGCAATTTTCCCGTTTACAGATTCCTTTGATGAACCTATTTTCACTTAGGGCCCCAAACTGCAAATCAGGTATGCTCTAAAGATTCCGCTGATGTACCCTAGGACATGGGTGACCCTAAACTTGACTCTCCCACCCTGTAGACGCTGGTGGCACCATTTATATATTATATTATCATGGTGTAGTAGTTGTTGCTAATGGTGACTCATACTGGCCTGCCAGTGAAATATCAGGTCCAGGGACCATGGAAAACAGACACACCCCCTTTATGTTTTTATTGGATCTGAATGTTCAGAAACATTGGGCCACATGTATGAAAGTAGGATTTTGCAATTACCAAAAGGGATTTTTACTGAATCGCTATTTGGTAATCGCAGAATGTAATGTATCAAGGAACTGGTAAAAATTTTGCGATTCCTTAATATTACCTAATAGGGATTCGCTAAATATTAGGCAATATGACTCCATTCGTTCCTATGGGCCGGCAGGCCCATAGGTGCAAATGGCTTTGCATCAGCTAATTTGGAATTACCTAATTGGTAATCGCAAATTAGTGAATGCAAAGCCAAGGGTGCCCGGGGGCCTAAGGCTCCCTGAAGCACCCCCAAAATTTAAATTGTGCACATGTAAAGTGCACACATACCCCTGGGGCATGTGTGCGCTACATGGCCCTTTGAAAAATGCATTTTTGTGCATTTTTCAAAATTCGCACATGGTTACCATCAATTTGAAGTTGATGGTAATTAGCGTTTCCTAAATGCACAGTTCGCATTTAGGAAAGGCTTCTTACATGTGCATTAGGGAATCGCAAATTGCGATTCCCTATTTGCATTAGCAATTTAGGGAATCACTAGAAATTGCGATTACCTAAATTGCAAATCCTGAAGCCTTTCATACATGAGGAAAGGCCATTTTACATTCGCCAACGGACGGATTTTGCGATTCGCACCATTTGCAATTGCAAAACACTTTCATACATCTAGCCCATTATCTGTATTCTGCTTGCAACAATGATCACAACCATTTGAACCAGTGCAGACACAAGGCTGATGGCAATCACATTTGCTGCGCCTGTTGTTAGGGATACGCCTGCATGGAACCTGCTGTGGTGCTTTCTGAAGGTGAAACTGCATGCTCTGTTTATTCAGGGCTGTTGGCCTTGGTTGCTTGAGTTCCCAAGGCCTTGTCCTCACATTTTTGTTGCCTGAACTTTGTTGGTGAATGGTTTGTGACTTGGTTAGTTGCAGGCTTATGTCCCAGGAGGCCCTGTGCTGGTTGTTAAACCACAAAGATCCACCCTCGGATGGTTTCAAATGCCATGTCCTCCCAGATTGAGTATGTTTCCTACAATGGTGGGAAAAACACACAGTGTTTTTAAATACCCCTCACACACCAAAGGGCCCTTGGTGTCATGCTTCATCATGGGGTCTTCCCGCCCCTCTACGGGACGGGCGTGCTACGACCTACGATTACGCGGGAGCACTGTTGTCGTGATAAGACTGTGTCGTGTAGGAATGTGAGTGGAAGGGTCAGGGGTGAATGGAAAAGTGAGGTTAAGAAATACCTGGCTCGGCGGTTTAGAAAATAAGTTTTTAATATACCTTTGAGCTGGTATTGTTAAAAGAGTGGGGACGGAGGTGTATTTGCCTCAATGAGCTATGCCTCCAAAGTCAACATGTTTCGAAGCCCCCTGGCTTCTTCTTCAGGACTTAACGGATCCCTTCTACACTCACTTAATATGTGGTGTGTTTATAATCTAATCCTCTCTAAAAAAGTGTGGGTGAGAGTGAATGAACAGTGCATGCAAATATTTAATGCACATATACGATACCTAAATAGGTATCTGTCATCGTTATCTGGAAGAAAAACGGCATTATACATATATATTAAAAATTAAAAAGCGGAAAAAACAACAATAGAGAGTCACTGTTGGAGGACAGGGTGGCAGTCAAACAGGAGGAACGCCCCATCTGTGTGACCACTTTCAATACCCATTCAAATCAGATCGCCAAGATTGTTAATAAGCACTGGAGACTCCTTAACAGTTGTCGATTGAACTTCCCTAAACCTATGTTTGCCCATAAAAGGGGAGGAACCTGAAAGACATGCTGGTCCATACCAGACCTAGGGTACCTGCACCAACAAGATTGATAGGCCTATTGTCACCAGTATTGGGTCATCACCCGTGTGGCAATTGCAGCACTTGCCATTTGACCTGCAAGAGTAGGTTTTGAGATTCAGGAATGGAAGCGATTGGGAGCAAAGAGGCTTCACGAGTGCAACAGCAAAAATGTTGTTTATATGATCACCTGCCCATGTGGCCTGGAATACATAGGAATGACCACGAGACCTGTCAAAGTTCGCATTGGGGAGCATAGGAGCAACATTCGTTGCAAAAAGAGTACAACTAAGATGTCGACCCACTACCTAACCCACGTGCACGGAATGGGGGCTTGAAATGGACCGTGATTGAACAACTTAATAGTGAGAATGGCTTATTTGAGAAAGAACAACGTTGGGTGTTCCGTCTTGGAACACACATCGACGGGCTGAATGATGATATACCATGGAATCAGCTCACGTAAGAAGTGCCCCACTTTATCTTTAATTCCAGAATAGGTTCCAGAAGTGCCCCTCTTTATCTTTAATTCCGGAATAGGACCCATGTGCCTACCAATCCACCTAGGCTCGTGCTAGACACTACCACGGTCTTTTTGACCATGTAGCCTTTCTGGTACTTAGTGGGGTACGGACACACTGCTCTCCCTTTTCTTGTGAGGGGGCCCTTTGACATCGACTTTTTACCTAAAAACCCTTTTTTGGGAACCCCCAATTTATATTTATCAATTAAAACTGGTTTTTTACACCTTCTTAAACCCCTGAGTTCATCTTCTTTTTCCTACTCAGTGGTCAAGAGAAAGTTCCTATTGGTAGGATTTTTTCCTTAATTTGTATAACCCTCCTTGTCTTCCCACATCGACCCCTGTTAATGTTTCCTGATTGATATACCTATGTTTTGAATATCTTACAGGAACACCACTCATGTGAGGATTTAATTAATGTGCACAACATGTATGCATAAAATATCGTTCAAATGCCGATTTTCCCAACATCGTTGTGTAAAGACCCCTATTAATATACCTGATCGATATACCTATATATTTTTGAATATCTTATAGGATCATTACTCTTGTGAGGATCCAATAATTAATGTGCACCACATGTATTCATAAAATATCGTTCTAAGGTCGATCTCTGTATATTATTCCTTCGTTCATACAATATCGTTCAAATGCCGATTTCTTTAAATATATCCGTATATATTTGTTTCATGACTATAGCAAGTAGGTTAGCAGACTAGTGCCATCCTTTCTTCAAGCCTCTTCCGGATTCCCTTCCAAAACCCGTTTTCCGGCAACATCACGGAGACACTACTATACGTAGCTACGCAGCGCAACACGCACGGCACCGCAATCACCTCCCTTGATTTTTCAGAGGTCAGCGCTCCACACTTTCGAAGCAATTAGGGGCCACACAGGTGTTATCCATCACGCCCTCTATCTAGGGCGGAAGCAACAATTAGGAGTCGTATTTAAGATCCTCCCCGCAGGCACTCCATTGTCCAGCGGAGCCGCGGGGAGGCCAGACACGGCGGGGCAGTGTCCCAGGAGCAGTGAGTACGGCACAGCCGGGGGTCAGACATGCTGTCGAGTGGTTGTTTCTGGTTGAGACAATCACTTCAGAAACAAATTTACCTTTCTATCTTCTCTAGGTTGCTACTATAGGCACCCCTCCCACCCGTTACAGGCTCATGGGTCGCGTTTACCTTTGAAATCAAGTAGGTTACCTTTTTCCTACCGAGATACCCTTTTTCCTCAGATAACTCCTTACAACCACGAGTTTCCTTTGGACAGATATGACAATACCTTATGGACCGGTTAGACCGGGTCCTTGTTCATAGAGTGTGTGTTTTATGTTTCATGTGTGTGAGTCTGTCATTAAATGTCTTTTTCCTCTGATTAATAGCGGGACACATCACCATCAAACTGCACTGTGAATTAACGATAAGGAGTAAATGTTCACTCATTTTATTTTATTTTAGGTCACTATCTTATCACGATGGATGGTGTTTTTTCCGCTTTTTAATTTTTAATATATATGTATAATGCCGTTTTTCTTCCAGATAACGATGACAGATACCTATTTAGGTATCGTATATGTGCATTAAATATTTGCATGCACTGTTCATTCACTCTCACCCACACTTTTTAGAGAGGATTAGATTATAAACACACCACATATTAAGTGAGTGTAGAAGGGATCCGTTAAGTCCTGAAGAAGAAGCCAGGGGGCTTGAAACATGTTGACTTTGGAGGCATAGCTCATTGAGGCAAATACACCTCCGTCCCCACTCTTTTAACAATACCAGCTCAAAGGTATATTAAAAACTTATTTTCTAAACCGCCGAGCCAGGTATTTCTTAACCTCACTTTTCCATTCACCCCTGACCCTTCCACTCACATTCCTACACGACACAGTCTTATCACGACAACAGTGCTCCCGCGTAATCGTAGGTCGTAGCACGCCCCGTCCCGTAGAGGGCGGAAGACCCCCATGATGAAGCATGACACCAAGGGCCCTTTTGGTGTGTGAGGGGTATTTAAAAACACTGTGTGTTTTTCCCACCATTGTAGGAAACATACTCAATCTGGGAGGACATGGCATTTGAAACCATCCGAGGGTGGATCTTTGTGGTTTAACAACTATTGACTT
Organism: Calotriton arnoldi; assembly: GCA_963921515.1. Lineage (NCBI taxonomy): Eukaryota > Metazoa > Chordata > Amphibia > Caudata > Salamandridae > Calotriton > Calotriton arnoldi. Next base: position 2,573,448 of record CAWUFW010000843.1, on the reverse strand, counting down.
AAGGAGGACGTATCCACCTCCACTGCTTTTGACAAGCAGTACCTCTTTACTCCCCTTTTTGTTCTTTTTGGCCCTGTGCTGGTGCCAAAAGCCCTTGGTCTTAATCCCTTAAAACCAGTGAGCTGCATTGAATGGCCCTGATTTTTAGATTCAATAAATTAACCAGCATTTTCCAGGTTGAATAGAATAAAACTACGGTTAATTCTCTGCAAAAATCCACCAGGTTGACTGCTCGCTTGCGATGAACTGAAAAAGACACTCACGCGACAATATGGTATCATAAAAACTGATGTAGGCATGGAGCATGTAGGCAGTAGCTGGCAAAGGGCTTTGCTGCTACGGCTTAGAGCAGGTACAATCTCTTATGGTTGTCCCCGGGCCATTTTGTAATGTGAATGAAAGCGCATGATTTTGTGATGGTCCTTCTACCCAATCAGTTTTACATTTTATGTTTTTCTGTAAATTGTATCGTGTTTTTAGATCGCGATCCTTGTTGCCACACAGATTTTATAGTGTTTTTAGATCACGATTTCTGTTGCCACACAGATTTTATAGTATATTTAGATCGTTTTTTCTGTTCTTCACAGATTTAATCAATGTAGAGTAGCTTTTTGCTTCTTGCAATTGTTATCAAATGATGTGGGATGCTTTCTTAAATGGGAAACATCATTCACCATGCGGTCAGAACCATACAATACCTTTGCCAGGCATCCATTACCGCGCTAATGCCTCTACCACGCACGCCTTTACCACAAATATGCCTTTACCACGCATGCATTTACGAGTTAGTATACTACGCATTGTAAAGGCATGCCTGGTAAAGCCATATGCGTGGTAAAGATTAACGTGGTAAAGGCATGCTTGGTAAAGGCATTTGCGTGGTAATGGACGCAGTGTAAAGGCATGCGTGGTAATTCCATGCGTGCTTCTGTCATACATCCTTCTTAAATCAGCTGTATTTTACCGGAAATGTATGAATTTATAACTGTTATGTGTACACTGTTTATTTTGTCTTTGTATGCATGCTTTCATGATTGTCTTTGACTGTCGAACAAACAATATTGGTGATGATGAGGATGATGATGACTGCTCGCTTGTAAAATAATAACCTTCAAATGCAAGTCTTGGCACCGTGTTTTGCCACCTAATTATGATAATCTGAAAATTGTGTCCATCTAAATGTGAGAATATGCTTAGAAAATGTGTTGCTGTAAAGAGGGGAAGAAGTGAACACGGCTTATTAATAGATGTTCGCTTCCCTGTTGCAAATGTAGAATCTCTTCCCCGCTCCCTTCCCAGATCCCCGTCTTGTCCCTGAAGACCATCCTCCTGAGTGAAATTTAAACTGCTGCCTGTCTCTCAGCTGTGAAGGATTCAAGTGATTAGGTTAATGTTGTAGGCCCTTCAAATCCCCCGTGAAGGTTCTATTCTTAGCCTTCATTCTAATATAAATATTGTCAACCAAATTGCCCGGTTCATTCATCATCGTTATCGAAATGGTTGTATGTTGCCACTGGCGATGCCCTCTGGAGATCCTTGCAGAACAACGCCCCACCGCCTTCAGTTCCTGTAATGCGGAAATAAATGCAGCGATGAGTGAGCGTCAATTCTCTGCTTGACTGCACCGCCTTCCTGCAGACCCATCAGATTCAAGCGCTCTGATGGGCCCAACTATAGCGATCACCGCTGCGGTTCTTCAGTAGCGTCTGATTAAGATGGGATTGCGAATGAAAGCGCCAAAGGAGGGATAGACCTCGTCCAGGTCGAGCATTCATGATTCCTGATCCTAGGAATGTTCACCGAGGGAAGGTCACCATCGCACGCATGTTGTGACCTTCTTGTGGTGTGCTCCCTGCTTGCTTGCCTTCCTCTTTTACTCCAACCCTCCCTCTCCTTGCGCCGTTCCTTCTTTTCTTTTTGAGACTTTTTGTCACTCTTATGTGTGGGGCAGAGTACTTTACTGTCGAGGGGGGCCAGGACCTGGAACAGAGACAAGAAAGGCCTGGTGGCCTGACCCCAATGGGTTGCTCACCACCCTGCCTCAGCCTGCATGTGTGTTTTTATGGGGGTGCCTCCACCAACCTAGTTTCTTTTCCTGGTTACCTTGCTCCCAGCTAGCTCAGAGCTTTTTTTTTTTTTTTTTAAACCTGGGTGATCCCCGTCCCCCCACTTCTCTCTGCCACTGTTTTTTGCACGGCTTGCTTCCTTTACCCCACCCACCCCAACGCTGTTTATTCTCTTGGTGTGGTGCCGATGGCCATGGAGAAAGAATTGGCAAATTAATGGACACCACTGATTCTCAAAATGAATATTCATGGCAATAATTTGAATGCAGTGGATTTGAATGGAGAATATTTACGTATACTGTGGTTATGCTCAAAAGATGGGGTGGTGGGGCCCTTTGCGATGTGTACAACTTATCCCTCATTAAAGAGCCGATCAGATAGGACCCGTAGCAGTTGAAAACTCATGGTGACCTATCTCTGTGCCACAGCTTGTTGAAAAGCATCCTTCTTTTTTCTCTTGCAGCATCACTTCCTGCCACCTTCCCTTCCAGAGTAAATGGCTGTACGTGGGAACGGAGAGAGGAAACACGCACATTGTAAATATCGAGTCCTTTATTCTCTCAGGATATGTCATCATGTGGAACAAGGCAATAGAACTGTGAGTGCACATTCTTGGATTGCAAGAAATGTATCAGGCTCTTTGTTGGGGTTCTCTGTGCTCTAAAATGATACACATTTGAATTCTCCAGCAAGAGATTTTGCCCAGATTCTCAAACTCACGATAATTCCAAGTCGCCAGGCTATACCTTGAAAACTAAAAAATGTGTAACTTGAAATTTCAGTATTTTTACCAAATCGTTTTTTTTTCACCTTCCACCTTTAAAATGAGAAATCTAAGAGATAAGAACCCCAACTTCTGGGATGAACAATTTATGGTTTTTTATTGAGAAAAGGAAGCAGTGAGAATACGTCCTAATTTTTACCTAAAATAGTCTCCAAATGTTGTGTCAGATCTTGCTGTCCATCTGTCAGTTGACCTGCTGCTTCCAATCTGAGATTTACCAGTTTGCTGGAGCAGGAACATAAGACATTAGAAGTAAAGAGAGATATCTTGTATTACCTCATGAGAACCAGGGCCCAGGTGTTCTATGAACTTATTGGCCTCTAATGCAGTGAATAATTGAGGAGAGGAGGTCACGAAACAAATTATATCTGGTGGCTCATGGAATGCAAAACGTTGTGCTACCAGAAGCTAAAAGGGTTCTTCCCCGTTGCTCAGGAGCTCACTGAGTTCAAGCGATATCCCTCTTTACCTAAGTATGCTGAGATACTGCTTGGAAGTCTGGACACACTTTTTGTGCCACTGATCTCCAACGATCCAATGCAAAGGCTGATGCTCATGTGGATCAGGGATCCCTCAGAAATCTATTTGTACAGGAGCTTTAAATAGCCACATCCTGAATGGTTAAATCACTGCTCTGAGGTCTATTCTAAGAATATCAATCTGTGCAAAATCCCTTGCTGGAGAAGGAAGGGGCCCCTACCATATGTTGTTGGTTTTTCAGTTTATGTGGATCTCTATGGAGTTCCGAGATCATAAATAAATAAACTTGAACTTGAAACTCTGGGATAAAGGCCCTCTAGCTTAAGTATCCACTTTCAGATCAGAACCAGTACTTCCTTTCTCCCCTCATCTGAGGTTGGCTATCTATGTAATGAAAGAACAATGGACAGGAAATCAGTTCTTTGTTGCCAGACTCTATAAGCGGAAGTTGGCGCCTGTTACCCTAGGCAGAAATGTAAATGACCAGTCATTGATTGCTCTGGATGCTGCAGTTCTAAAGTGCTTTTAATAGCCTTCTTATTCTCAGATATATTTTTCAAAAGGAAAAGGAGTGACTAAGATTTGCTAAAATAATTTCGATTTTAAGGGTAAAAATGTGTGTGCCTGCCACTGTAAATTATTCTGATGTTATAAATCTGGAGTGTATCCCTTAACTGGAGAGCTATTGTGTGGGCGAGCGACTTTGATATTTAAGTCTGAAGCCCAGTGAAGGCCACTGAGCCTATGGAATCCTACGGCTACCATAAAGAAAGACAAACACTTGTGATTTGGTGATCATGTCATCTCTACTATGAATCCTTGATTAGGAAACAAAAGCTATAAACATGTTTCCAGCATTGTATGTGTCATCACATTACCTTGCTCATGGTTACCTGGTGGGCTAGATCATAATGTTGTATTGTCACTCAAGCTATTTTGACCTTAGACCCACACTATAGAGAAATAAAACCCTGGCAAAGTTGTGTTTAAATGCATTGCTTATGCAGATGATTATCCAAGTGATATTGTACCAGCCTCAAATGTATTGATTGCTTTTTCTTGGCGGGAGATGTATCTGTGACAAAATCTGATTATGGCACTCTGGTGAAATCTGTGTCTTGACAAGTTTGCCTCGCTAAAATGTCTGGTTGAATGACTATGATATCAGGAGTATATTATTGGATGCACCTAATATTTTTTTTTTTACAGATTGTTTTACAAACCTAGAAGCACTTTGTTTGAACATGTAACACTTATCTCTTCCATGTTTCCTTCTGTGATGAAAGCCTGTAATTTGGATATTTTTTATGGTAAAAGAATTGCTCCAAATATAGAGAAAAGCAAATGTAGTGACAAATCAAAGAATGAAATCAGCTTTGATTGATTATGTTAGAACCAGGCAGGGTACTTGAACTCAAACTCTATGGAAAAAGATATTGTTATGGGTTTGGAAAGTATCTTGGTATTGGGATGATTGTTCTGGGTCCACCACTTATGAACCACTCCTGGGAGCAGTAGCCATTACTACATGTTCCGGTTGTTAAAAGTTAGTTTGGCTAACATGGTTCGATTCCAGACCACGATTTTGGTGCCTTGTTCTTGCTCCAATTAACATTCATTTTTGCAAACACAATTGAAAGCCAAATCTCCTTTGAAGCAGAAACGTATTCATGAGAAAATCGTGTTGGGATCACAATTTAGTCCAAAACAGAGCAAGAGGAAAGCAGTGAGTAAATCTGATATTTTTTCTGTAAGTGCTCAGCTGACATCCACAGTGGCATTGGCAGGGAACATTTTGTTTCGCACTCAAATCTGGATGTCCTTCCCTGCCCTGAAACTGGATGCAGCCAAAAAAGAATGTGTTCCCATCATCAAAGTTATCAATAACCGCACATTCAGACATGCTTCTGTGATGTGATCCTCAAAGTCTTCTCCAGATTCCAGGTCCCTCACCAAACATGATCAGAACCACACATTCAGACTGCTTCTGCGATATGATAGTTTAAATCTTCTTCTAACTCTAGATCCCTCACATTTAGATCTCCGTCTGTAAGCTGACCCTCAAAGGCTTCTCCAAAGTCCAGATCCCTCACCAAACATGATCAAGAACCACGCATTCAGACTGCTTCTGCGACAGGATACTTGAATTCTTCTTTTGACTCTGGATCCCTCACAAAAGATTATCAATAACCCCACTTTTAGATCTGCTTCTGTAAGCTGATCCTCAAAGGCTTCTCCAGACTCCAGATCCCTCGCTTATCACGATTAAGAACCACGCGTTCAGACTGTTTCTGTAAGCTGATCCTTGGAGGCTTTGTCAAGCGCCAGATCCCTCAGCAACGATTATCAATAACCACATATTCAAACCTATTTCTGTAAAGTAAGCTTTGGGGCTTTTTCAAGCTCCCTACAGCAGATCCCAACAAATCCCTGACTCCTTAGTAGAAGTCTATTTTACGGTAATTGGGATGAAAGATCAACGAGGTATATCACTTACATCGCGTCAGCTTTTCACTGTGTGTGTGTGTTTTGGTGTGTGTGTGTGTGCAAGCAAGACTGAGGGGCCGATTACGATGTCAGTCGGAAAGCCTCCGACTGCTACTCAGAAGCAATGCGACTGCGGTCGGAGGCTTTGCGACTGACACAGTCGGTTTGTGGTCCGACCGCCCATATACAATGTCGGCAGTGGGAACGTAATCCGGCCGGTCATTCCAACGTGATTCCGACCGGCTCTCGGAGTCTTCCAGCCAGTCAAAACCACACCGTAATCCCCTATGTGCGGCGTTTCCACCGCTAGGATTACGATGTCGGTTTCCCACAGCCTTACCGTGCCGGCCTTTCTGACACAGAAAGACTACCGGAAAGCGACTTTGGGGGCCCCTAGTAGGGCCCCCTTGCTTCAGTAGCCTAAAGTTGGTGGTTGAGGGGGTACTTAGGGTACCCCCCATAAAACCCTGCACTGTTTGGCAGGCACCATGGGGTGCCTGCCACAGGGTGCAGGGTTTTCCACCCCCCTCCCCCATTTCTCTATAGGAGTATGTATACCGGCCGTTTTACGACCGTAGCACAAGCTCCCATAGAGAAAAGTGATTGTGTGACCGAAAGGTGTTCGGTCGCATCGTAATCAGGCGGTCGGTACTGCCGACCGGACGTCGGTCAGTCCCGAGACTGAGACGGTGTCGGTCGGAGGCAACTCCTACCGACATCGTAATAAGCCCCTCAATGTATATCTCTGTGTGTAAACATCTGAGTGCGTCTGTGAGTGTACATGTGTATGTCCCTTGTGTATGCATTAGTGTATTCATTTGTGTGTAAGTACTTGTGTACAAGAAGTATTTTTGACTCCCCAAAAATCCATATCTTTACAATTTCAGAGTGAATTTGTTAGATCCTGGGATTTACTAGTGCTCTTGGATTCAGACTTTGGGCATTTCTTGTTGCCGAACATTTGAAATCGTGATAGAGGTAAAGTCTCCAGTGACTGTGGAATCTTGGACTAGTTTGGCTTCTTGCACTTAGCCAGAAGTCTTCACCTCCGAGTGTTATTGTGTACCTCTCTTTTATACCCCCTGCAGCTTCATTGGGTCCAGCGAAAGTTGAAGAAGTCTGGTCTTCAAATATAGAATGTTAACTCAAACAATGACATCCCTGAATGTGTTCAATGCATGAAGAAACATTGTAAATAACAGCTACATTTGCATTGTTCTTTTTAAGTGGTGGTTCTTTCATGCTGCATTAGCCATATTGCCAGTACCCCACCCCCTCCTTAATCCCCTTCTTTTGTATTTTTTGGATTGGTGTTTTGCCATTCCAAGGGTGACCAGATTTTGAGAAGAGAAAACCGGGACAGGCCAGACATAAAAGTGGGACTAAGGCCTTTAGTCTTACTTTTATGTCTGGCTTGTCCCGATTTTGCGTAGCCTTGTAAAATGTGTACACACACACACTCACAGATATATATATTCAGGGCCGGCCTTTAAGCATGGGCGAGCTAGGCCCAGGGCATCAATTTTCTGAGGGGCGCATGGAGCTGCGTTCATTAAGTTCATGCCAACAGCAGCACCCTTCTTATCTTACTCCAGCCTTGTCCATGTCCCTCTGCCTGTTCATTTCTGTCTGATTTGCCAGTTTAAAGTGGTTTTAGTCCTTCATTATCATACGGCGGGCAATGTTTTTAACACCCCTTTAGCCCCTTAGCTTCCCCCCTTCACACGCTGACCCCTGCTGGAACACATCAACTAAACCATCATCTGGCTATGGTGATTCAGGTGAGCTGGGGGAGGTCTGAGGATATTTGTGTTCAGGGGCCAGTCAGTCCCTGCTCGTCCAGGTACTAACCAGTAAACACAAAAGGGGCCCCCTTTTGTGTGCAATAGAAATGAAATATTTAATGTACTACCATCTGCAAGGGCGCCAAATTTCTCTCCAGCCATGTTCAGATCGCTATCTTAGCAAAGGCCGGCTCTTAGATATATATATATATCTACATATGTAGATAGATAGATAGATAGATAGATAGATAGATAGATAGATAGATAGATAGATAGATAGATAGATAGATAGATAGATAGATAGATAGATAGATATGCAAATACTCACTCTGGGAACCTCCGCCCGTGGAAGGTGGTGCGCTTACCGGGGCAGTCATCCGGTCAATAATCTATCCATCACAAAGTCAATGTAGCGCGCACTCAGGCAAAAAACACGATGATATTCCAACAAACTGGGATTTTTTTACTTCATAAACCCTCAGAGTCCCAGTTTGTTGGAATATCATCGTGTTTTTGCCTGAGTGCGCGCTACATTGACTTTGTGATGGCTATATATATATATATATCTGTATCTATATATATATAGATATATATATATATCTATATATAGATACAAACACACATTAGCTATGCCACAACCTCCACCCTGAGCCCCCCTGCCCTCCATGCCCACTCTGCGCCGCCTGAAAGAAACAAACAATTTCCTAAGGAGAGCATACCTTTCAGTTCTCCTTCCAGGATGACTTGGACATAAGCTTAAAATGAAGAAAAGCGTCGGGGCACGGGGGAGGTCCTTTGACAACCGGGGCTGCCCAGGGAAGTCCGGGCCGTCTGCCCCCCCTAGCCCTTTCTTCTCCCGTCCTCTCTAGCCTGTTTCTCTCTCGCATCACACCTGCCTTCATCCCATTCGCCACTCGTGCAGTTACAGGAAAACTGCCAATTTGGGATTCTCCGAGGCCCACTAAAACACGCCACTATCACCAAAAACAATCATTGGTAGCAGCGGCGGTGCGTCCATTGGGGCGCTGGGGCGTTGCCCCACTAATGCAAAGTTAAGTAATGCTCCTGTACGTCTGGCAGACGTACAGGTGTATTACTTGAAGTCCGTGCCGGGCGGTCACTGACGATCACCGGGCGACGCCCGGCAATCATCAGGACAAGGGGGGGTGGTGACGTCGGGTGTAGCGCACTTAGTGCGCATGCTCAGTTCTGGGCTGGTCATTTTTCTGACCAGCCCGTGGCGCACATGCGCATTAGCCTGCAGATTAGAAGAGCGGGGTTGCTTCATGGCGCAGCCCCGGTCTCCTAATGGGCGGGTGTGTACCCCTGCCCAAGCCAATCCTGGCGCTGCTGGGGCAGCGTCTGGATTGGCTTAGTCCAGCGAGGCACGGGATTTGGGAAGCGTAAGAGTTAACTGTAGTCCGTAGTCGGACACTCGGACTGCGACACGACACGACACACACCTCGTGTTCTGGTGCGAGGGCCGAGGCTGCCTGCTACTACTGCTCGTCGTGGGTGGGTGGCTCCGGTAAAGAAGAGACTCACTGCTGGACGAGACTTCAACTTCACCACGTAAGTACTTCCAGAATCCAAAGTGAGCTGATGCTTGATGACGAGAAAATGTACCTTTCACCCGCGCCTCCAAGCTGATTGTTGTAAGTAATAGTACATTTTAAATTACTTACAGCAATCAGCTTGGTGGCGCGGGTGGAAGGAAATGCTCCTGTTAACGTTGCTCGGCGCTCTCTAATGTGCACTATCAAGCGCCGGCCATTAATATACTCTTTTCCAGGAAAAGAGTATATTAATGGCGGCGCTTTGATAGTACATGAGAGCGCCGAGCTAACGTCTATGCCAACAACAAGGCTTGTTGCAAAGAGTGGCCGGCGCTGTGATTGTGCACTTTAGAGGCGCCGAGCAACGTTAACATGAGCATTTTGTTAACGTTGCTCGGCGCTCTCTAAAGTGCACAATCACAGCCACTCTTAAAGGAAAGTCTTCTAGCCCAAGGTTTGCCCTGCTGAAAAGAGTCAACAAAATGTCGGGCCATCTTCAAAGCTCTTCTTTAATGCTATTAAAGCAAAATATTATGCTGTCACTATCCTATGGCAGTGAGATTTTTCCCGTCTTCATGAATATGTGGAGGAACACTAGCCAGTGCAATTTAGGCAACTTTTGCACTCCCATCCGCTACCTCTCAGTCCCCAAAACGTCTAGAGTTCAGTTTAATTAAACAGTCTCTTCTGCAAGCATCCTGCATTTTACAATTCTGGCACCAATGTAAGGCTGCAAAGTATGGTGCTTTAAAGTTTTACTTGTGGGCTGAACGAAGAGACAGCCAAATGAATAATCATCACCTCATACTGGCACTTTATAATGCTTTAGAGCTATAAGAAGTGCAAGGCATTTGGAACTCTTTTTATATCCAGCACAATTTAAATATATTTGAAAAAGGAATTGTGTCTATAGTCTTTTAATCGTGATAACAAAATTTGCATCACACTAAAGTTCTATGACACTTTACTAGCGCCTCATGTTTAGGGTAATTTGAAACCTAACCTCACTGGAGCGGGTCATTAAGGGAGTGGGTGGCGACAATTACAACTCATCACAAGAGGGGTGGGCTTAGGAGGGGTGAAGCAGGCTGCGAGAAGGGGTGGGAGAGACGATGAGTCATACTTTTCCTGCTCCGTCGTCCGTCCTGACCTTACTGGAAGGCAGCAGTAGCATCGGCATTCATAGTAAGTTCCACTTGAACTTCGTGAAATCCTAAATGGTGAAAATTAAAACATGGTGCAGTGCTTGTTCTCCGCTGCCAAAGGAAATCCGATCACTCAGAATAAAAAATCAGTGGAGGTTCGTACAAATTCCAGCAGTAGGCCTTTGTCTGCTCTGTAAGGATAGTCACTCACAGTGGACAGACTGTCTTTGATTAATCTATAGCTAAGATAATATAAGTTATTTTGAGACCAGTTCACAAACGACTTATCATTCTAAACAATAGGAGAATGCCCACTGCCACGGACGTGTTTCTGGTTCGAAATTTTGCTTCAGTTCCTGTAAGCTAAGGCATGGCTGTCTGATACGTGTGTTTGCAATTACTAATCAACGGAGATGTTGTTGTAAGGCTTGGGAAAAGTGTGTGGTGGTTAGCCAGGGCACCACTTTCTAAGAGGCCCCTTTTCAAAAGTATTGTACTCCGCGCTGCACGTTGGAGGGCCGTTGTGTGACGTCACGCTATCAAATATGTGATTGTTTGCTCAAATTACTTTCTTTTGTAGCCTCCTTGAGGCTGAATACATTTAATAATACAATGGTCGCATGCGCACAGCTCCAGTCTGGGGGCACGGTACCCCTCTCATTTTGGATGTATCATGTCTGGTTTGTTGCCTGCACGGGCCTCCGCACCGGCACTACAGCCTGCACAGCCACATTCTTATTTACTGTTGTCTGTGCCCCTGGAATGGTGAGTTTGTCCTCTCCCATGTCTTTGCTCTCTCCATGACTCAGTCTCCATCCCTCTCTGGCTTCCCTTCCTCCCTCCTTCCTTGCATGTCTCTCCTTTACTTTCTTCCCTTCCTCCATGCCTCTACCATTCTCTTCCTCCCTTCACTCTAATGCCTCTACCTCACGCTTTCCTTTTCTCCCTCCATTCCTCTCTCTCTCCATTTCTTTCTTCCCCACATGCCTCTTCCCCTCGCTTCAATACTCTCTTCTTTCGTCCCTCATCTCTTACTTTCTCGGTTTCCTTTATTGCCCCTCCTTTCTCTCTTATGTCTTATCCACTTCCTACCAGCGCCACCCCCTCCTTTCATCACTTGTTCCTGCACTCCGGTGTCCGAGACAAGGCTGCTAGCCCCTTTCTCCGAGTTCAGATAGTTCACCCGCTCTCTGAGTTCAGGCATTGGAGACGAAACATATGTCTAGATGATCATATTTCTTAATCTCCTGAGCAAGGCGTGAAACATCTTGGAGGCTGCATTTTAAGGATAATCTCGCTGTTACTCGTCAGCATAAGTCAGGACTTCCAGTGGGTTTGCAGCAGAGCACTGTTATCTCAAGTCCATTATAAAGTTCTCTAATTACAGAATGGAACAGCTATGTCATTATCATGAAATGCCTTTATTAACATCATATCAAGACTGTAAGAAGAAAATGCCAGACAGGTGCACTGTGAACAGTAGACAGACAAGACAACCGTGTGGGCAGGTAACATAATTACAAACCTTGCTTGTTGCATTGTAAAATTTGCACACTACAGTAACTAAACAATTATAATTCTGTAAAATATGGAATATTTTTCCTGTGTTTAAATATTTCAAGTCTACACAATCACTATTGCTTCATAAACCGTCTTGCTTCATCAAATTTGCTTTAAAATGCATGAATTTCACAGTCTTTTTTTCAAATTTTCTTGGGGGACACCCCTCCCTCCCCCGAAGCTCACTTATGATAGTTGCGCTCACTCGCGACAACTATTTCGCCCCACCACTTTCAAATGTCACCAGCCGCCACTGATTGGTAGAAGAACTATGTGAGGCAACTACACGAGGTTTTTCGCACGATGAGAGCCAGACAATCCCTCACCGGAAGCACTCACGTGTGCTGCTTCCGCCTGGCCGTGTCAGGCCCAGGCAGGCAGTAGGGGTGAGGCCTCTCTTCATTAAACTGCTGCCAGAGACGTCAACTGCAATAACGTGTTAAATCTCACTCTGTGAAAATGTCGAAGCTGCTGGCAGGTGCATTACCGAAGAACTTGAAGGTCTGCGAATATAGAAAGTGGAAAACAATGTAGTGTGTAATAGAAATGAAATATTAATTCCCGACATCCTTTATTTACCACTTCACGCATCCTTTGTGTGTTGTTTGCACCGAGCGGTGGGCATCGGTCTGCGATTGTTCACCGAGGACACCCCCCGCATTCTGCTTCCATGGTTGGAGGTGAAGGTCAGATCAATGTCAGCAGATTCTGAGACTGCGGCACTTTAAACAAAACAGGAGCAGTCTTTAGCGAGGGGCGTGATCATAGCAGCTCAGCGTGGCCCATTACCAGCAGAATGTTCTTTTTGTAAAATTGCTTCCATCATGTAAAATGCGCAGAAAAGACTCCTCGCCGGCCTGGGGCTCCCAAATTCATCATTGTGCATAAATGGCTTCCTGCTCTTGCTGTGAAAATAAAAAGTACTTCTGCGTCTTTTTTTTATTGAAGCTGCATCTTTAGGAACGGCACAGCCTTCAGGGGGTGGTCGGAGGGACGATTTTAGGTCTGCCTTACGAGCAGTCTTAGATGTGTCTTCAGCTTCAGTATTTAAAAAAAGAAGAATTAAATAAATATATAGACAGCAAAGGGCAGTGGCCATTGGCTCTCGTGCACTATGAGCAACAACGTTTGTCATGCTTCCATGTTTATCCCTTTTTATGTTTTTTAGTCATCCTTTCCTTTTTATCCCTTTCTATGTTTTTCAGTCATCCTTCCCTTTCGATGTTTTTTAGTCATCCTTCCCGTTTTTCCCTTTCTGTTTTTCAGTCATCATTCCCTTTTTTTTCTTCTTTTTTTTAGAGGTTTTATATAGCGCTTGCTGGACCCGGAGGTATCAGAGCGCTTTACATGAGAATGAGGATAGTAAAGGCAAACAACAATAATTCGACTGTATGGATTATCAAAACAGGTGAAAAGAAGTGAAAACAGCTAGAGTTAACACATATCAAATAGACAAATGAGAGGAGCAGGGGACATGAACATATATAGCATGGATAGGGGAAATCAAAATTTTGTATAAAGATGTGGGACAGGAGAATGATGCTAATAAGCGGTACAAACAAAATGTAAGCAGCCCGGAGTAACAACAGGATTAATAGAAGAGAAACAGTTTGGGCTAACACATATTGGATAAGCAGATAATTAGAGCAGTTCAAGGCGCAGTAGGAGAGTAGGGGAGGAACGGAGTAGTGGGCGGGTGAAATTAGGGCGTAGGTTAAGATCCCCAATATTTGTTTGTTGAGGAGGTGAATTTTGAGCTCTTTTTTAAAGCTGATGTAGGAAGGATTACATCGTAGGTCTTTGGGAAGGGCATTCCAGATTTTTGGGGCATTTCCTGAGAAGGAGCGGCATTGTGTGGATTTCTTTTTGTGCAGGAGTGGGACTAGCAGGAGAGTGTTGGTGCTTCTCATTGGTCGTGCGCTGCCCGCTTTGCAGAGTTTGTTGGCGAGGTACAGCGGAGTATTTTGATGGAGGCTTTTTATCCCTGTCTATGTTTTTTTAGTCATCATTCCCTTTTTATCCCTTTCTATGTTTTTTAGTCATCCTTCCCTTTTTCCCTTTCTATGTTTTTTAGTCATCCTTCCCGTTTTTCCCTTTCTGTTTTTCAGCAGTCATTTCCTTTTTTATCCCTTTCTATGTTTTTTCAGTCATCATTCCCTTTTTATCCCTTTCTATGTTTTTAAGTCATCCATCTGTTTTTATCCCTTTCTATGTTTTTAGTCATCTTTCCCTTTTTATGCCTTTCTATGTTTTTTGTCATATTTCCTTCTTTTTCCCTTTCTATGCTTTTCAGTCATCATTCCCTTTTTATCCCTTTCTATGTGTTTTTTAGGCATCCGTTCGTATGTTTAAACTATGTCCTCAGGCTACAGTCATTCAAAGCCTTTTCTTTCCACGAAAAAGAATCCTAATTTCCTTTTTTTTCTTTACCTACTGCTAATACAGGTGCCCTCAAGGAAGCACCCTATTATTTTCTTATAGTTATCCCTTTTAACAAAGCCTCGTCGCCATCCTTTGAGCCTGTGGGCTCTGGAAAAGCACAACCATTGCATCAGATCAGCATCTATAGCTACAGCTTCATAATGCAAGATGTCGAGTCATTACCCCGTGAGCCAGCGTTTATCATGTACATTTGACGAAATTTCATCAGCGCTGTGTTAATGCAAATAAGTAAATAACCCTAAAATGTAGAGGAGAAAATGTCATGAGGCCCATGCATTATTGGGGTGTCGGGGGCATATATAGCATGGGCACCCCTGTTGCTGCTGCTGCCTAAGTGCCGAACACCCCACCAAAGAAAACCTAAACATTTTCAGGGATTCTGAGATTTTTTTAGTTACAAAATAATGTTTTATCAAAAAATTGTAAGAAAGCTTTATTTTTGGATAATTCTACCCCGTGCTTGTGAGAGGCACGCTATATTGGTATAGTGAAACAAGTCTAGCTTTTTATTGCCCTATAAGTAAAATACAGCAGTCGTCAGCCCAAGCAGGGGAAATGAGTGGGCTCCCTTGAATTTCATAAGTGCTTCCTTTGCCCCCACCCCACCACCTCTTTTGACCTCTGGCTCCAACAGGGCAGTGAAGAAACGGACTGAGCCACATATTAAAAGGGAAGCTTCACCCAATACATGAGCACTGAAGGGCCCACAATACAAAATCCTAGAAGCATTCAGTCACTTAGGGGCATATTTATCAAGGGTTTGCATCGCATTTGCACCACGCAACGTGGTACGTGCGTGATGTAAACCTTAAGATGCGATCTATCAAGCACCGCAAAGCCACTTTGCATGGTTCTGAGCGGCTTGATAAATTAAGAGTAACGGAGCGCAAATCACTGCGTTGTGTTACTCTGCCCCATGGAGGCATTCCATGGGTGTTCCATGGATTTTGACTGAATCCCAGATTTACCATTACTGGTAACCCTGGGAATGCGCCAAAATGCTACGCCTTCCTAGGAGAGGCGTATTGAGGAGAAATATATCATTGCTTCTCTTTCTACGTGTGCTGCATTCTGAAGCACACATAGAGAGAGGAATATGCCCCAGGAAATGGTTTTGTGCAGGAAATTGCCTCTTCCTGCACAAAAACAATCCTGCATGCTACGCGGGCACACTTGCACCATCGTGGAAGGGTGCTTGTATTGGCGCTAGGCAGCACATTCTGTGCCAGCACTGGGGAAAGACAGAAATGCACCGTATTGTGTTAAATCCTCGCATTCCTGCCCTTTTGCTGTAATGCAGCGCAGCAAGGTGATGTGCTGCGCTGTATTACTTTTTAATAAATAGGCCCCTTAATTATTTACATTGTCACTTCTGTCCCTTTTTTCCAACTTTATCAGCTGAAAGTTAACACTTGGCATCTCCCATCTTCCGCTAGTCTTGCTATTCTCTGTCACGGGTATATGTCACTATTTCGGCCACCTCAATTTCAGATTACCATTATTTCAGATCTTTTATTTCGGATTACCATAGTTTTTAACAGATTTTTTCCTAATCTATTCAGTTGTATTTCTATAAAATATTTTAGTGTAATATTTTAGTGTAAACCCTACATTTGTGCATATATATATTCAATGGGAAAAAACAAAGGTTAAAGCTTAGTTATAGTTAGGAAAACTTATTTTCCCTATACAAACCAAAGTTACAAATCTTAAAAATTCTAAAGTTATAGTTATAACTTTCATTATCCACCACCTTCAAATTATTATAAGTAGCAGACCTCATTACACACTCTTTTCAGCTCGCTAATTAGACAACACTAACTATAACTCGCCATTCTGCCATGCACTGTGTTGTTACAAATAATGTCTTTTGATGAGTTATGAGTGTTGTTATGAATGTTATAATTTCAGGGGATAAACAGTGCATGGAAAAGGCATGAGTTAGAGTCAATGTAGTGTGACGAGTGAGGACGAGTGAGGTGACAAGACTGTGTTTTGAGGTGCACGACTTATAGTAATTTGAAGGTGGTGCGTAAATTATAAACTGAAGTTATGATTATAACTACAATTTTTAATGTTTGTGTATTTCAAATTGGGTTTGTATAGAAAGAATACATAAGGTATTTCTAACTACAAGTTATCCTTAACCTATGTTTTTTCCATGTTAATGGTTTTTATTTTTTGATAAAAATGTGTGTCAAATCGCAGTTTTCAGTGTCATTGATTGGAGTGTCGCAAAGTTGCAATGTAGCACAGTACGGTAAAGGAAAGTGTCGTAGATTTGAGTGCCGCAGAGTGGAATAGAGGGGAGTGGAGTAGAGTGGAGTTATGTAGCGTACGGTCGAGTAAAGTATTATAAAGTTGAGTGGCGTGGCGTGTCGTGTCATGGAGTAAAGTATCGTTTATTGGAGCAGCGTGTTGTACAGTGTAGTGGCATGCCGAACAGTAGAGCTGAGTGTTATACAGTGGAGTGTCGTCGACTGGAGTGTCATGAAATGGAGGGAGGTGGAGTGGAGTGTCTTCAAGTAGAGTGTCATAGAGTGTTGTAGAGTAGCTTAGAGTGCAGTAGAGTGTTGTAGAGTGTAGTGGCATATATTAGAGTTCAGTGGAGTAGAGTGTCGTATAGTTCAGTGTTGTCGAGTGTATTGTTGTGCAGTAGTGGCGGAGAGTCTCATACACTGTATTGTTGTACAGTAGAGTATCATTATTTGTGAGAACACTGTGCATGGTAGAGTGGTGAGTTATGGTTAGTGTTGTCTGGTTAGCAAGCTGAAAAGAGTGTGTAATGAGGTCCGCTACTTATAATAATTTGAAGTTGGTGAATAAATTGTAAATGAAAGTTATAACTATAACTTAAGAATTTTTAAAGTTTGTGTAGTTTAAACTTGGTTTGTATGGGAAAAATATGTTTACCTTACTATAACTAAGCTTAACCTTTGTTTTTTTTCATTGAATTTCAATATTTTTTTTTATTTTTTTTTAATAAAAATGAGTTTTAAATAGTAGAATCCAGTGACCCAAGTAGAGAGTTGCTATATAGAGTGTCATACAGTACAGTGGAGGAGAGTGTTGTAAAGTCTATTGTCATAGACTGGACTATTGTAGATTGGAATCGAGTGGAGGAGAGCAGACTGTAGTAGCTTATTTTACAGTGTAGTAAAGTGTTATGTAGTGTAGTGGCATGGTGTCTAATATAGTGAGCAGCTGGCTAATCACTTTTTAGGAAAGGCAGACTTATATATGATTCCCTGTGAGGAACAGCAGACACTCTTATCAAAACCAAAAACTGTGCTATAGTTGAAAAGCCTGCAGTGGAACTCTCAACATTCCCATAATTGACTAAGAAAGATATCCTAAGAGCAGCAAACGCAGTTAATCCAGGCTCTCCTTTGGACCTGGCTCCTATAGACATCTTACTGAAATGAGAAGAGGCCGTTATAGCAGCCTTAACGGTCATTTAAAATCTAACCCTGGAGAGGGTTCGCTGACAAAATATCAATCCTCAAAATATCCCCATACAAAAATATTGTGACCAAAATATGGTTGTATTAAATATCATTTTTTAAATATATATAAATTAAAAAAACAAATATTAAATAGTAACATTAATTTAAAAAGAAATAGAAATAATATATAGTTTAACAAATATAACAACAAATGTAATAAAAAAAGTTAAGTACACGTATAAAATAATTAATCTATATATTTACATATATCTACTTAAAAACAATTATTAAATGAATAACTTTAATTTATATTATAATTTCAAAATTTGTAACTAATATAAAAATATAACAAATAAATATATAGATATACATATACCAAGGACATACATTTAAAAAAAAAACATTCTAATTAAATAAAAGAAGTATACAACTTAAAATGTAGTAAAAATATTTTAAAAACATTAATAATTATAAATATTATAATTTTAAATAAACAAAAACATAATAATATAAATTATAACAATATAAAATAAAATGTAAAATTTAATACATATAGGTGTCCATTACGATACCGGGCGCAATAAAATCCGCCATCTACCATAGCGGTAAAAAACCGCCCGCCTACGCCTTCTGAATACCGACCGAGCAATCACGATGCCGCAAAGCGAACACCGCCCGCGGCGGAAAAAACATACAAAATACCGCCCGTCTATGTCCGAGTCTAAGTCCATCCGTCCGCCACGGACGCAAATACGCACGACAACCCAAAACCGTCCGCCCTGACGACCGAGACACCGGCCGTGAAATTAGGATCGCCCCGACATGAGCGCGGTAAATCTAGAAATACACCGCCCGCCATCGTAAACAACAGTGATGAAAATGGACATGGCGGAAGCCCTGGCGGCCACGTGCATGCACAGAAACCATCCGCGGACCCAAAGAAACACACACAACATGGCCAACAAGTACACACAGCAACCCACGCACAAATACCCAAACACAGTACACATCCCGAAAACACATCACCCCTGGACAAACAAATAAACTACAAATCCCAGAACACCAGCCACAACACACCTGAAAACAACAGACCATCATGACACACCCACATAGGTAAGTACAAAAGCAGCTCCTTCACAGACCACAATCCCTTGCAACACTACAAACTGAGGACGAAAGCACAGAACACAGCGAGACAGAAAGGACAGCAGCACACCACAGACACGCACCCATCACACCCATCACCACCACCACCACCAAACACCTGACCCACAAACCCCCTGCACATCACACACCACATACCGCACCAGCACCACAAACCATGGCAGCACAGAGAATGCCCAAGTTCACTTCCACTGAGCTGACGGTCATGGTCGACGAGATCATCAAGGTGCACCCACAAATCTATGGGAACCAGGTCCAACAGACAACACTAGCCACCAGAAACCGTATGTGGAGTAGGATCGTAGACCAGGTCAATGCAGTCGGGAACGTGCCACGCAACAGAGCCGAAATCACCAAGAGGTGGCACGACATCAAAAGAGTGGTCAAAAAGAAGGAGGCCAAGAATCGGCAGCTGGCTGACAGGACTGGCGGAGGTAATCCCGCGCTATTCAAGACCTACAAGGCGTGGGAGGAGAAGGTGCGAGGCATCCTACATCCGGAGAGTATCACCGGAATACCAGGGGGAGTGGAGGCTGGTAAGTACAAACAAATGTATACCAGCACACCGCTATGTACCCACATGCACTACCACTATGCCATAGCTCCGAGGGACAAACACCCCCATGTCCAGTACACAATACACAAGACATCACTCACACATGCAACAGACTAACTAACAAAACCATGGGGGCATGTGTACAGTCAGCCAGCACCGCAACTCCCACCAGGTCCCCTTGTACTCCATATGCGCCAGAAGGAGCACTTCCCTCACCCACACCCATGTGTCAGCCATAGCTGCACTAACCGATAAGTAACAGGTAAGTAGCCGGAACACAAAGTCAGTGGGTGGGAGGGGAGACAGCTGAAGTACAACACACACCAGGCTCATAGTCCCACAGCGCAGCAAGGTGGAGCACACCCCACACCCATGTGTCAGCCACTGCAGTGCACACCTTCAGCCGACAGATAGATATCTGACCGTACATGGAGGGGTCTCTGTGGGTGGTAAGCCAGCACCACAACTCACAACACCGCCCCCACTCCCACAGACCAGCAACATGGAGCACCCCTCCCTCCCATAACCATGTGGCATCCATTGCATTGCGCACTCAAAAACAACCTGTAGGTGGAAAACTGTACAGGGCGGGGTGTCTGTAGGCATGAGGACTGTATTACGACTAACACATGGGACATGTCACGTAGCAGAGGAACACGCAGCACTGCTCCCTGTCACAATCATGTGACCAATGTGCACACGGACATGTATTACAGAGTCATACCCCACATGAC
Organism: Calotriton arnoldi; assembly: GCA_963921515.1. NCBI lineage: Eukaryota > Metazoa > Chordata > Amphibia > Caudata > Salamandridae > Calotriton > Calotriton arnoldi. The sequence goes on along the minus strand of CAWUFW010000843.1, from coordinate 2,553,244 downwards.
CCATCACAAATACAGCAACACCTAAGGAGCCACGTCTGCATGCACAAGTCCCACTGGAGTACAGACCCACACGGCGGGCACTGTGCCACTCATCACACACATCAGCAACACCATCGAAGTCTTGTCCATGTAGTACTTACTGCCTGTTACCCACACATCGTACAACAAAGCCCATGTAAGTCCAACCTGTCTAGAAGTAACAGCGTGGGACCACAATAATGCACATAAACACCACTGGACCCATGAAACACACAGGCACACAATGCACATTCAACATATCATCCATCTCATCTGTCAGCCCCAGTGTCATGTAAGGTATGTCATCCGAACAGCTGGCCCACATACAGTAGACATGCAAAGATACCTGCCCATGACAAATAATGTGTCTGCAGTGACTGAAGCGCACGTCACACTGTGATTAACAACATACATAATACAGTCAACACCCGAAGAGCACTGCATTGATGCACATGGCCGAGGGTAGCACGCACACCAAGGAATTGGCCCATCTGCAATACGTCGTGTGGCACACAACCATCACTCACTCACAACAATGCTTCCAATGTAATGTCCATAAATGATAACAGTCAGCAGATATGCCGGGTATGTTAGACATACACACACCTTTGTCTCTGCACTGTCATGTTGCCAAAACACATGTCCCGTTCTGCACCCATATGTCACAGTATGTACCCCAAAAGCATATTTCACCTCAAAAGCGTTGAGGGGGCTGTACCCCCTTCTGCCATCGGCGTCTCTAAGCGTTCCATTTGAACCCCAAAAGCATATTACATCTCAAAAGCGTCGATGGGACTGGAGCCCACATACACCCAAGCCACAAAATGTAGGAGTACAGCAACACACACAGATTGTCATTGCCAATCCGTCCCATGCCACATGATCACATCACACTGTTCCATTGCCTTGCCCAGGCACACACACATCGTACATCCACACACACGCCTCTGGGAAACCTGTGCACGACAGTGCACAGACTGTGAATGTCAGACAACCAATACAAACTTAGCAAGGTGCAACACAATAACCCATCTCATTCTCCCCACAGGTGCCGAACTGCTGGATGCTGGAGAGGGAGACAGCAGCCAGCACAGCCAGTCCGCAAGCCCCCGAGCCGGACTCACGGATGTAGAGGATTTGGACACCTCTTCGGACGAGGACCACCCAGCAGGCCCATCTGGTGTGGCAGGGCCCAACCGCTCCCGAGGGCCCCTCCTACCCACCAACCCATCAGTCAGGGCTGCTGACCAGTCCCAGACCCCTGCTGCCACGGTCGTTGCGGCCACCACCACCTCCGCAACCACCACCACCGCCGCAACCACCATCACCACGCCATCCCTGGCCACAGCCCCTGCGCAAGGGATGGCACGGCCGTCGGGCTCCACCCTGGGAGCCAGATCGAGGACCGTGGTGAGCAATGTGGCCAGTGGGCCGGTCGGTGGCAGCAGTACTGGTGGGAGGAGCAGGGTCAGGCCAACGCCATCTGAGCCTGGGAGCCAAGCCCTGCCGCAAATCGCCAGAGTCCTTGGGGCCTATGAAGAGGCCCAAGGAGAATGGGCCAGGTCGGCTGCTGACACGCGGGAGGTCCTTGGGGTGTTGAGGTCCATGGACGCCCATATGGGCCAATTCGTGACCCGTATGGACCAACTTGTGGACCTCATGGGCCAGCTGGTGGTGGGGGGGAGGGCACAAGCAAGGCCAGCAACACCACCCCCGCCACCACCTGCTGTGGCGCAGGGTCGTGCAGCATCGAGTTCCCCTGCGTCCACAGACAGTGAGCACTCCTCAGCCACTACCAGCAGCCCACCAACACAACCCCCCCCTCCCAAACGTGGAAGGGGCCGTCCGAAGAGGAAACAGGTGTCCAGAGAGGACTTTGCACGCACCAAACGCCAGTGAGTCAGCCAGCCACCTTGACCACCTACTGCATTGACTTGTAATACGATCCTACCCCACACTGCCATGTGAATGGCATGTGTCTGTTGGACTGTGGACATAGAACTTCATGGGTACACCTTGACCATCACGCAGCCATGACCGTCAACTCATTGTCACAGCATGCACCACTTCTGCCATCACCTTGCACACAATAACATGTCACCGCTGAAAATAAATACACCTTTATCACATACTGCTGTCTGTGCCCTGTGTTTATTCAACGATGTGCAACCGCCACCATGATCAGGAAAGCATCTGATGTGTGGTATGTCGATAGGCCAGGAGAGGCTGTAGGGACCTAGGGGTGAAAAACAGAACAAGAGTCCATTCAATGAGTGTGTCACACACTCATCACACAGTACCTGTCACCAACTACAAGCAATGTACACACATCTCACAGAGCAACAGGGCACAATGCCACAGCCACTGTCAGTGGCACACTAGCCTGGACATGGACCATTGCCACACAGCACTCAGTGAACAAAAGGCCTCCGTGACAGAGCACACATACACCTGCACAACTACAGCTACATCAGCCGTCGTACATGGTCACTCACCGTCAAGTGAAGTAGCGGGCGATGAGCTGCTGACGCACATTCACAGCTTCCTCCTCTCCACTGTCCCCGTCACTGGACCCGTCCTGGTCTGCAGGCGGGGGCCCTAGCTGATCACCGTCATCCACTATTAGGGGGATCTGCTTGCGAATAGCCAGATTGTGCAGCATGCAGCAAGCCACAACTATCTGGCACACCTTCTGTGGGGAGTACGCCAGTGCACCCCCGGTGCGGTCCAGGCATCTGAATCTGGACTTCAGGAGCCCAAAAGTCCGCTCCACCACACGTCTGGTCCTCCCATGTGCCTCATTGTAACGGTCATCAGCCGGTGTCCGAGGATGACGTAATGGGCTGAGCAGCCAAGGCCCATTCGGATAAGCAGAGTCCCCTGTGTGTGAGGGGGACAGAGAATAGTTGCAATTCCAACTGGACACAAGACAGCATCGCACACCCAGCACGCTACACGAGTCCACATACTCACCAACAATCCAAGCACGGTCACGGTTGCAGATTGGTCATCAGACGTGGTAGGATGCTGTTGCGCATGATGTGCGAGTCATGGGCCGATCCTGGAAACTTCGCACACACCTGTGTAATGACCATGTCCGCAAGGCACACCACTTGCACATTCAGGGAGTGGGTGTGCTTCCTATTCCGATAAATGTGTTCCATGGCCTGTGGTGCAACAAGGCCAACATGGGTGCAATCAATTGCACCAACAACGTGGGGGATCCGTCCAAGGGCATAGAAAGCACCCTTCACTGCCGCCAAATCACGAGCCCTGGGGAATCTGATGTACCTGTTCCTGTACAGCATCATAGCTGTCAGTACATCCCGTAGCACCATGCTGAACATGGGCTGGGACATCCCACCTCCACTGCCCACTGTGTGTTGGAATGACCCAGTGGCGAAGAAATGTAGTGCAGCCATCACCTTAGCCGTGGGGGTAAATGCAGTTGGATACACCCTGCGAGGACGGAGGTGGGGTTCTAACAAGGCACATAGGCGATGCAGGGTGGCTCGGTCCAAACGGAATTTCCGGATCACCTCCACATCCTCCATGTCTGACAGCAATTGGTAGGGGCGATGTATGTTTGGTCTCCTCCTAGGTATGATGGAAGTGGACACATGTCAAAGCAACACGCCACAGGGCATTTTCACATACACAAAACAGAAATGACTGACCAAGCAATAGAATCACAGAACAGCTGAAAGTAGGGACAGCACAGCCACAATACACCTACACAGGTCCCCTTACCAATAGCAATGAGCAGTGACACACACCATTGCTATGAGCATGAACATGGGGATTTAGGCCTTAATAACTTGTAAGGCATGCTGATGATATCAGACTGCATATTTGGGAAGCGGCAACACCACGGCAACATAACTAGCTGCTGTGACTGACACAGCTTCCGAGGCTGGGTGAGTATGGCACACACCAACAACGCTAAGGACACAGGCTGAGCGGCAAAAACAAGTGGGACCTGTTGCACGAGGGGATATGAGACAGTCATTGATGTCCCTACTTCACCCTATGTTCAGCACTGTACGGATCAGACCTCCAAAACACAATGACAGGTGTACACATTGAAAGCTCCATGACAACACAGCTGTGTGATTGCAAATACACATCACAAGTGACACGTAACGTTGCACGTGCCAAGTGTGAGATGTACATAGAGATAGATGGCATGTGTGTGCATATGCATATCCCATGCTCCCATGCCAATGTGTACATGATGATGTGCCAACAGACATGTGGAGGCTGAGCACTGGCCGTCCCTGCCTATGCACACAGCATGTTGTGGCCCTGTCCAGAGTGGACCTGCTCCCACACACAAGTCATGGCCACACCTGCAGATGCATTGCGCACATCATACTGTGTAGTGCACATGGCATCAGCGGACTGTACCCGCCATGGGCCAGGCCCTTACGGCCAAATCCAATGGCCCTCTCTGTTGCACCCTGCGTGTTCGACAATGGAGGTAAGCGTCCCGGGTCAGCTCGGAGCAGGCCTTCGTCTGCAATTGAAGCAGGCAGACATGGTACACCAATCGCAGCAGCTTGGACCCACTGAAACAGCCCCAGGGGGCTATATGAGTGTGGGAGTGAGACCGGCATTACCACAGCTACCTGGGACTGCAGCCTGGCATCCCTCAACAACACCTGCTTCTGCCACCTGTCCACCTTAACGTCGATGACGCAGAGGATATGTCCAGGTCCACTCACCAGCGAGGAGCTGGAGTACCTGGATTCCGAGCTCCACGCACACTGCACATGGCTATTCCTTGCGATAGTTGTGTGTGAAAGACAACTACAGTGTGTGTGGGAGTGCATGTGGGGGCCACACATGTCGTTGATCCTCAGCACTATGAGTCAGAGCCTGTTGGGTTCCAACATGCACTGCTCACCATGCTTACTGCAGGTGGCAGGGGTATGTGAGCTCCCGGGCGCTTTGCCATGTCTGTCCCTCCCGAGTGGTGGTACATGGCAACTTCATGTCAGACATCCAGTGACACAGCCAATTGGCAATGCAGGTCTCAGAGCACTTGTTGCTCGTGTGAATGGCAGGCTGGGGCCATGCTGCCCTTCTCAGTCCCAGCAGGCCTGGCCTGCACATTGACTGCACAATGCCAGTAGGTGACAACACAGACTGCCAAGTGAGTTACATGTGTCTCCTGTTCAGGACCCTCCGGATAAGCGCTAACTCAGCACTGTCGATTGGACACACCATGCCTCGTGATAGGGATGTGTGTGTGAGATAGTGGCACTGAATGTGCCCTCCGTTGCGGGGTGGGCCATGCACAGGGCGAGTACGTTGATGGTTGCGCAGTGTTGGACACAGTGGATACACACACACAGATGTGTTGCCTTGTGATCTTACTGTATGTCCACCTGACAATGGACAGTAGATGTGGGAAGACTACACATTGCTCGATGTGCTGTCAAAATGCATGTGCCTTCACACCAGGCACAGCTGCCCCTGCACATGTGACCCCTGCTGCCCTCAGTGCTGGGTCTGTTGAGCTGATGCGCCATCTGTGCGTGGGGCAGACAGCTCTCCTCACTTCCGTCATTGCCCATGACATCACTTTGCCGCAGGTGACATGGATCATGGAGGGCCCACATGTACGCGTGGGTGGACTACACCAGACTGTCCAATAGTTGTCACCCCAGTCAGTGCTTCGAATGGGAAGATTATAGTGCAGGTACTCATTTAAATGTGTTGAGTGGGCGGGGCTAGGTGCGGGGCTAAATGCAAGACATGTGAAGTGTATCGGCTCATATACTAGTTGCAATACACACAAGACACGTCTTTTTCTAAACAAATCAGGGTCATTCATCATGCTAAATGAAAGTCAAACAGTAATATTTCAACCTTTCCTCATGGCCTCCCCTCGCTCACCCCAATATGCGTTTGCATCTGAGTAGCCAGCGCGTGCACAGGCAGCTCCGAGCTCGCACCAGAGAGGCCAAGGAGTGTATGTGTGGGTCCATTGGAACAAGTAGTCTGTCTCGCGGTATGTACAGTGGCGGGACGCCGTCCACCTGCGTGGTGCCCCGACTCGAGACCCGGACAACATTGACAATGCATGACAGGCTCCGCAAGCCGGACACACCACCTGCAACACACAGAGGCTGTAGCTGTCCTAGCGGCCCAGGCCGCGTCCAACTGGAGCTCATGGACCCACACATTCACTCTTTGGCCTCTCTGAGGCGAGCTTGGAGCTGCTTGTGCACGCGCTGGCTTCTCTGTTGCAATGGCATGTGACGTGTGTGGGAAAATAGGCAATGAGTGAGATGGTGCGAGCCACCTTCCGTGACGTCACTCCTGCTCGTGATGTGTGCGTCCCCCCACTACTTATATTTGACTTGTGCCATGCTGCACATTGAGGATGTGTTGCCTGCGTGATGTGACCAGGAGGAGCGCGCCATGACCTCTCACCCACCATGCTCCACTGCCATCCCGTGCCCTGGATAGCCTGTGCAGGTGGACAATGTTGGGGATACACCTGGTCGACAGGGGATGTGTGTGCCTTGGCAAGGGCCTGGCGGTCGCACGGCAGTATCCAGCATGTCCACAGAGGGTGGGCTGACGTCTACACCTGATGCAGCATTTTCCATGTGTCCGCCTGTTGTGCACACACGTGTTCACATTCATCCCCAGACAGGTGGTCTTTAGAAATGCCCAAGACAGCGGTAATCTAGTGCTCCGGAATCCTCCCAACACAGTGTGTCTCAACATTGCATGTGCGCACCTACTCGTCACACCCACCCACCTGAGCCAAGCGTAACTCCCGCTTCACATTGTGACTGGATGCTGTTGTCCCTGTAGTTGGTTGTATCTGTGTAGTTGCTGATTGCAGTTGTTGCAGTGTGTGCTTGGTTAAGTGGGGCAGATGCCGTGAATGTGACCTCAGCAATTGCAATGTCTGGTCTCACATTCTAATGTGTTGTACACGTGGCAGGGACTTAACTTCTTTCAGACTCTGCTACTTGTGTGTGTGTGATGAATCGGCTTTTCTGTGCAACGGATTGACTGCATGTATTTGGTGTTATTTCTGTGTTAATGTATCCGTGTCATGTTTGCGTGCATGCAATGCACAGGGTGTGAGTCCAGCCACAGGTGGACTGGCAGCATGCGCTGAGTATGCGGGCATGTGTGAGCTTACTTGCTGTGTGGCCAGCAGTGTAGGTGTATGTTAGTCATGTGATGTGCATTGTGGCTGGGCACATGGCTTACTTTCAATGTGTGCATTTGGGAGGTGGTGGTGTGTGGTGTGCGTGGTGTGAGTTTGTGGTAGCGTTGGTGTGTGTGTGTGTGTTGTGGCCATGTTGACTACACACATATGTTACCCAGGCCCATGGTGGACGTTTGTAACCGTGTTGTGGTCTGTGAATATGATGAGATGTGTGTGTTGTATGTTGCACAGTATGCAGTGTGTGGGTGTGTCCTTGCAGTTCAGGCTGACTCCTACTTGTTATGGTTCAGACGTTGTGTGTGTGCAGGGAGTGTGACTGTCAAGATTGTGTCTAGTTCAATTGTGCATGTAAGCATTTTTGCAGTTCTTACTCACTGTGCAGTGCTGCCCACCCACACTGATGTCGTGTGTGTGTTTTGTCAGGCATTGCTGTGGCATGCTTTACGTGGCTCCTACTTCTGGTTGCTGAGTATGTGGTCAGACTGTGTGGGACATTGTAGACATGTGTAGGACTGTGCTTTGTAGTGACCAGGACGTCAGTGTTAATGTGATGATCTTTCGGGCCACTTCAGTGTCTGACGAGTCCAGCTCCACGAGCTGTGGTATTTCCCTGTGGCCACTGTTGCGGCTACTCATTTGCGTTGACATACAATGACAGTGGACTACATGGTCATCTCACGTCTGCCGTGTACTTCACACACTCTCATCCTCTCTCATTCGTACTTGTGTTTGTGAAATGATTCAGCAGAGACACATATTTACTTCAAGCCATGTATTAGGACTTATGTCCTCCGTGATGCAGTATAGTGGACACTACTGGCACCGAAATGCATGTGGAGGATATACTCAGCATGATTACACATAGCATAGGGCGTAGGGGTACATGTGATTAGTTGTTGACTATGGGATGTGGGCTTCAGAGTTACAACTGGTTAGCCGTTGCTGTGCTAATGTACATTTGCTAATTACTGAGGTGTTGTTGACTTTGACACAGACAGTATTCATTTTGCCTACCAGACCGCTTGACATCATGGGCACAGTACATCTCAGTTCCATGTTACAGGTTTGCTGCAATAGTAACTCCAACACACCTGCGTGTGAGGTGACATCAGGGCATGAGCCTACGTGCATGCAACAGCGTCTCACTTGTTGTTGCAATGTGGTGGCTACTGGACATGTCACAGTCACTGGGGTCATGTTGTTGGGGGATGCATTTGTTGTCCATGCAAAAGTCCTGGCATGGAAGTACAGAGGTAGGTGAGGTGACAGCTCTCACATACTACAGCAGACCGATTACTGTCCACTGACCGGTGCATATGTTCATGGGCGCAGGATACATTTTATGGCATAGTTGTACGTGCAGTTTTGTCCATGTGGTTGCCATACACAAATCCCATACCTCTGCCTCCCCCTGTTCATGCAGAGTTACTGGATCTGGTGAGGAACAGAGTGCATGTCCCCGAAATGTCCGATATCATGGAAGTGTAGTTGATGGTGTGGTGTTAGTTGCAGGTTGTATGGTACAGTTGTTGTACAGCTAACTGCCCAGTCCGTGCGAAAGCCAAGCATGGGTATGGTGTAGGACATCATTGTTCAATTGGGGGTGTTGCGTCGGGGCCCGACGAATTGACAGGTTGTCAGGTATGCAATACCTTCCAGCAGGGCTTCCATGGCATTGGTGGTAAACATGGATGCCATCCAATGAAGGGGATGGTGGCTGTCAATGTGTTCATCGTATGTTGTCCCTTGTAGGAGCCTGATGGGACATGTTGGATGACATTCGATGAAACTGTGCTCCAGAATACGTCGTGTGTAGGCACAGTGGTCCCATTGCAGTGTGGGTCCGATTGCAGCCACATACGCCATGCCCCCATAGACTGAACAGATCCTGTCGTGGACGTCCAGGGGGTTGAACAGTTGTACCAGGTCCGCCTTTGGACATGCCGGGTTGGAGAGACATAAATCCACAGGACAGTGGAAGGGACACCTCCGACAGTAGAAGACGGGGATGACGCAGCTGAACATTGCGATGCGGTAACTTACTCGGTAACATACGTTCAGCAAGGCCAGATTTTCACAGCCCAATATCTGTAGCAGGCTCTGGTTGTACAGCCTCATCTGTCCGGCGTAGTTGGGTAGCTGTGGTGCGACTGCCATTTTGCTACAGGGCGATGTGATTGCGTGCTCCAGCCTTGTGTGCAGTCAGCAGGGTGCACCCTCCGACGATGCTGGGAATTCTGGAATAGTCGTACGGAGGCAGGGTTTGGGTTATAGTAGCTTGTGCAGAGGACACAGGTCCTCATCCCACATGCTTCTATGAATGGTCAAGGTCAGTGGTGTCTGACTCCTTCCAGATTACTTGCATGGGAACCACATGGAGGAGTGCTCTTATTTATTTTTTGTGGTCAGGAGTTCTTTCATGTTGTGCGCTATCTGCACATTGGACTGTTTCCTCGGCATGCCTCTGTTTGGCTTGTTGTTGGGACAATGGCTGTATTCTCCGGCTTGTTTAGTCGAAATGTGGTTTCAGAGTGGGAATGGAAGGCCATTCAGTGCTATCTGCTTTCCCGTATGTGGGCGGCACGCTGCGTTTCCGCTATACGTTCGGCCTTGTGTGTGTGTGTTGTAATTGGTAACACCTGTTGTCAGGCACCCGGTTTTTTTCGTGTTACGTGTTGCATGTATTGGTATTGGGTGCCGGATGGTATTAGTATTTTTGTATGGTAATGGCGTGCCTTTTGCGGACGCGGTACATATTCGGCGGCGTGATGTCGCAGCTGCTGTGTGCTTCGCCATGTTATGCACACAAGGGTGTGTCCTATTTTGACGTGACGTCACTGCCCTGTTCGGTACACTTGTGTGGCGTCATGTTGGCACCTGTGAGTTGCCGGTTGGGGACATGACTGATGCAGGTATGCCACGTGACATGTGCGTTCAGGGTGGGGCTGGTGTGTGGTGTGTGTAGTTGTGTGCCTGTGTTATTTGTGTGCGGCCCATGCATGGCGCTGTAGTTGGCCTCTGCGTTGTGCGCATGTGTAGCTGCGTCATCGCCGCTGCGCTGCGTTGCCGTGACGGGGACGTCAGTTCCTGGTCCCGGGTGGTGTGTGCCCGGTAGTTGCGAGTTGTTTCTTTTTGCACGGTGTGACATTTGTGGGTGCAGTGGTGGATGTGTCCTGTCCACACAGGGGTGTCTGGGGGGCCATGTTCAGTTTTTCCTCCCTTGCACTGTGTGCGGTGTTTGCGTGCCCTTGTTGTGTGTCTGCCTACCTGCGTCGCCGCGGCGCGTTGACTCCTAGGTGCTGCATCAGGTACAGCATGGGGATGGCCTGGAGTGCAGGATTCATGTCGGGGTGGGCCGCCTTTTTGGTGTCCGTACTCGTGCGGTCGAATTTCCACCTTGGTATCTCGTGCGGTGTCTCTTAGCAGTGGGAGCTGTTTGGTTGCGGCATCGTAATTTGTACGCCGGGCGGTACGTGATTTCGTCGGACGGTGTGTCTCCATTGGGCCTCGCCGCTACGTGCACGGGCGCACTTTGATGGCGGACGGCGTCGCTGGCTTACGGGCGGAGTTTGGCTGACTTTTCACATCCTAATTGGGCGGGCGTGTGGGCCGCGGCGGGCGGACGGTAACTGGTGGTTTTTGCATCCGACAGCACGGCGGTAGTGCTTCCGCCCGACATCGTAATGGACCCCTTAGTATCTCTGCTACAATTTATACAAAACTACTCAAACTATTATAGTAAATATATAAATAATGTACTACTCCCACTTCACAAAATGCAAAAATAATAAAACTGGGTCAAATTTACAAATCTGTCTGCCGTAAATGAAACAGTAGTGAAAGTGTTGGATTGTGAATAGGTAAAATGTACTATTCCCACTCCAGTCAGTACAACAGTAGGGAAACTGTTGGAGTGCAGAGGGGTAAAATTTACTAATCCCACTCCAGTCAGTACAACAGTAGGGAAAGTATTGGATTGCAGAGGAGTAAAATGTACTATTCCCACTCGAGTCAGTACAACAGTAGGGAAAGTGTTGGATTGCTGAGGGGTAAAATTTACGATTCCCACTCCAATCAGTTCAACAGTAGGGAATGTGTTGGATAGCAGAGGGGTAATATGTACTATTCCCACTCCAGTCAGTACAACAGTAGGGAAAGTGTTGTATTGCGGAGGGGTAAAATGTACTATTCCCACTCCAGTCAGTACACAGAAGGGAAAGTGTTGGATTGTGGAGGGTTAAAATTTACTATTCCCACTCCAGTCAGTACAACAGTAAGGAAAGTGTTGTATTGCGGAGGGGTAAAATGTACTATTCCCACTCCAATTAGTGCAACAGTAGGGAAAGTGTTGGATTGCGAAGGGGTAAAATTTACTATTCCCACTCCAATCAGTTCAACAGTAGGGAATGTGTTGGATAGCAGAGGGGTAATATGTTCTATTCCCACTCCAGTCAGTACAACAGTAGGGAAAGTGTTGTATTGCGGAGGGGTAAAATGTACTATTCCCACTCCAGTCAGTACAACAGAAGGGAAAGTGTTGGATTGTGGAGGGGTAAAATTTACTATTCCCACTCCAGTCAGTACAACAGTAAGGAAAGTGTTGTATTGCGGAGGGGTAAAATGTACTATTCCCACTCCAATTAGTGCAACAGTAGGGAAAGTGTTGGATTGCGAAGGGGTAAAATTTACTATTCCCACTCCAGTCAGTACAACAGAAGGGAAAGTGTTAGATTGCGGAGGGGTAAAATGTACTATTCCGACTCTAGTCAGTACAACAGTAGGGAAAGTGTTGTATAGCGGAGAGGTAAAATGTACTATTCCCACTCCAGTCAGTACAACAGTAGGGAAAGTGTTGGATTGTGGAGGGGTAAAATTTGCTATTCCCACTCCAGTCAATACAACAGTAGGGAAAGTGTTGGATTGTGGAGGGGTAAAATGTGCTATTCCCACTCAAGTTAATACAACAGTAGGGAAAGTGTTGGATAACGGAGGGGTACAATTTACTGTTCCCACTCCAATAAGTGCAACAGTAGGGAGAGTGTTGGTTTACAAAGGGGTAACATTTACTATTCCCACTCCAATAAATGCAACAGTAGGGAAAGTGTTGGATTGTGGAGGGGTAAAATTTACTATTTCCACTCTAGTCAATACAACAGTAGGGAAAGTGTTGGATAGCGGAGAGGTAAAATTTACTATTCCCACTCCAGTCAGTACAACAGTAGGGAAAGTATTGGGTTGTGGAGGGGTAAAATTTACTATTCCCACTCTAGTTAGTACAACAGTAGGGGAAGTGTTGTATAGCGGAGAGGTAAAATTTACCATTCACACTCGTCAGTACAACAGTAGGGAAAGTGTTGGATTGTGGAGGGGTAAAATTTACTATTCCCACTCTAGTCAATACAACAGTAGGGAAAGTGTTGGATTGTGGAGGGGTAAAATGTACTATTCCCCCTCCAGTCAGTACAACCGTAGGGAAACTGGTATAGCGGAGGGGTAAAATGTACTATTCCACTCCATTCAGTACAACAGTAGGGAAAGTGTTGGAATGTAGAGGGGTAAAATGTACTATTCCCACTCCGGTCAGAGCAACATAAAAAACAAACAAATTAACTCGAACAAAAGAAAAAATGATTTAAAAAAACAAAGTAAAGAAAGAAAAATATAAATATGTACCAAAAAACTACAATTAAAAAAAAAAAAAAAAAAACATATTACAATGTTAACTACATATCACAAATAACTACAAATATCATTATAAATAGAATACAAAAATAATTTTCATACAAATAAATATATTCAATTTCGGAATTATTTATTAACAAAAACCTATTTATTACATACATTTAATTTAGTTACTTCCCACCCTATAACCCCACAAAACCCACAACCTGCATTTAAAACATAACTTTAAAAAGCAAAATATTTACACTATTAATATAAATATGTATTAACAAACAAATTATAATTAATAACATTTTTATAATATAATATAATTGATTTACTTCCCACAATATACCCCCACAAAACACACAGCACACTCATAAAACATAACAGAAAATCATTTACACAATTAACATAATTAATTATAAATGTAATAATTCATATTAATTTAAAAATCAATTATTAATTACTTAAAATAAATTTGCTCCCCATCCAATACCCCTATAAAACCCATAAGCCACATCTAAAATACAAAATAAAAAATAATTGCTCAATTAACATAATTAATTATAAATTAAACAAATATTAATTAAAAACAAAATATTAATTAATTAAAATGAATTAACTTCCCACTCTTTACCCCTGTAAACCCCACACCTAAAATTAAACTTAAAAAACAACATTAATTACACAATTAAAATTGTCAATTAAATAATTAATAGTATTTAACAACTAATTATTAATTAATTTAAATTAATTTACTCCCAACTCTTTACCCCTATATACCCCACAACCCGCACCTAAAAAAAATTATACAATTAACATAATTACTTATCAATTAATTAATATTAATTAACAACTATTAATTAAAAATAAATGACCACATTTTACCTCTATAAACCTCACAAACTGCATCAAAAAAATTACACAATTAACATAATTAATTATAAATTAATTAATAATATTTAACAACGAATTATTCATTAATGAAAAATAAATTACTTCCCACCCTTTACTCCTTTAAAAAAAACACTACCCGCACATAAAATTTACAGTAAAAAAATGAATAGCACAATTAACATAATTAAATATCAATTAAATAAATAATATTAATTAAAAAATAATAATTATATGTATTATAATTAAATTACTTCCCACCCTATACCCCTATAAATCCACAACCCGCTACGGCACTCAAAATAACACAAATTTATTAAATTAAATTTAATAACTGCTAAAAATGTAACAAATATATTTTTAAAAAAACAATAATGTTACAAAAAATTTACATTGTGTACATTTAAAACAATAATTTTTAAAAACGATATTTTAAACAACTATGGGGCCGATTATGATGCGGTCGGAAATGGCCCTGAATGGCATTCGGTTTGTCCGAACCCGAGTCGGAACCCATGTTTCTGACCGACTTGGAAACATATCCGATCGACCGATTACGATACAAGGTAACCGGTCAGTCATTCCGAATCGGTTCCGACCGGCATTTGGAGAGTCCGAGTAGGTCCGAGCCGAATCGTATAGCTCAACTGACCGATTACGATGTCGGATTCCGACAGCCGTTCCGAATCGGTCTGTTCGACACAAAACGGCTGTCGGAAACTGACTTTGGGCGCCCGCAGCAGGCCCCCTTTTACCCAGAGGCCTCTGGTTGTGGCCCATGGGGGTACCCATGGGTCCCCTCTGTACAACCAGGCACAGTGTGGTAGGCACCATGAGATGCCTGCCACAGGGTGCAAGGTTTTCCACAACCACCCTGTTTTTCAATGGGAGCCTGTGTTGTCGGTCGGAACACAGGCTCCCATTGAAGTCAATGGGAGTCCGACCGAATGTTGTTCAGAATCATCCCGAACCTGAGTAGGTCGAAAACGATTCCAACAAGGAGTCGGTCGGAAGACTTTCCAACCGACTTCGTAATGAGGCCCTATATTTTTACAAACAATATTAACGGCTTCGATATTTTAAAAATCGATATTCTTGACAACAATATTCTTGCTGACGATATTTCTATATCATGATATTTTGGGCACAATATTTTGGTATGGCGATATTTTCTCGATATTTTGGCTGAATACCCCTGGAGAGCGGATGTATTCCAAATACAGGGAAACATGCGATTATTCGCCCACAGTTTAAGAAACCTTTCTTGGACCCTGACTAGACGGAAAAGTACAGACCCATTTCGCTACTTCCTGAGGTTAGTAAAATCCTGGAAAAACTGTTAAATGGTGTTCTCTCTGACTTTTTGGACCCTAACAACGTACTGCATCAGCTGCAGACAGGCTTTCAATCTGATTACAGTATAGAGACAGCCCTCTTATTGGCCACTGAAAACCTCAATAAGACACTGGACCGGGATAGGTCAGCTGTGCTCATTCTTCTGGATTTGTGCGCAGATTTTTACACAGTATCCCACTCAATTCTATGTCAAAGGCTAGAAGAAATTGGAATCACAGGAACAGCATTAAAGTGACTAACCTCGTTTTTAGCTAACAGGATCTTTCAGGCCACTGAAGGGCCTTTCTTATCAGAGACACATTGGCTTGTGTGTGGAGTGTTGCAAGGCTCTTCGCTGAGCCTTACGCTTTATAATGTGTATATCCATCCTCTATCAGACATCATTTATGCTTTAGGTTTTACTATGATGTCTTATGCAAATGACATCCAGATCGTTGTCTCCCTGTCACCGAACACTGATTCACCTTTTGAAAGGTTCACTACCTGTCTGAACAGGTGACTAGTTGACAAGCTGTCTCAAGATAAACAGGGATAAAACAGAGGTAATGGTGATCGGAAACAATCTCTTACTTTGGGATCAATTCCTCTGGCCCCCATGTTTGGGGGCTGGCCCCTCCCAAACCGGAATTAAAGACTCTCGGAGTAATTTTAGATAAAGATCTAACCATAGGCTCCCAGTCAAAGAAAGTTGCTGGCACCTGCTTTGGCCTCTTGAGATCTCTTAGGAAGACGCTCAAGGGGCTCCCTATTGAATTTCATAGGAGGGTGGTCCAAGGCCTGCTACTTTCCTGTCTTGACTATGGCAGTTCCTTTTATCTAGGCAGCCCTGCATATATTATCTGAAAGTTGCAGGTCCATCACAATGCTGTGGCTCGAGCACTGCTCGGCTTGCCCAGAATGCAATCAGTACAATCGGCTCTTGCTCAACTCGATTGTTTGCCTATAAATACAGAAATAAAATTTAAGGCCTTATGTATCGCCCATAGGGTAAAACATTCATCTGGTCCACATATCCTTTGGCACCTCATCACCTAATACAGTGCCCTTAGAGAGTTGATATCGAACGACCTCTTCCTTCTTGCCGTTCCCAGAGTCAAGAGAGCTAGGGGCAGGGGTCCTTCATTCGATTACGTGGCCTCCAAGCTCTGGAATTCCCTTCCTATTCATCTCAGATCAAACAAAAACCTGCTTAGTTTTAGGAAACAATTGAAAATTCACCTCTTCATTATTAATTAGCATTTATAAAGCGCATGGCTACCCTGAGGCATCCCAGCGCTAGCGGCAGTTAAGGCTGATAAGGGAAGGCTAGCAAGTACTCTTCTTGAATAGCCATGTTTTAAGACCCTTCCGGAAAGAGAGGTGGGCAGTTTCATGTCGGAGATTGAGAGGGAGGGAGTTCCACAGTCCAGCTATATTATATGAAAAGGAGCGGCCTCCGCTCCGCTGCCTGTTAATTTTAGGAGTGCAGGCTAAATTTAAATTCTCAGAGCGAAGAGATTTCCTGGGGAGGTAGGCGGTGATCAGAGGCTGATTAATTCTGGGGCCTGTGCCCCTAAGGGTCTTATGAGCAGTACATAAGGCTTTAAAGGAGATTCTTTCCTTTATTGGTAGCCAATGAAGGGCTTTCAGACTGGGGCTAGCTGACTGTGTGCTACTGCAGCCTGTCAGAAGTCGTGCTGCGCAGTACTGGGCCACCTGGAGTTTCCTTAGGGTGGACTTTGGGGCTCTCAGATACAGTGAGTTACATTAGTCCAGCCGCGAAAGAATCAGGGCCTGGACTACTATTTTCTTAGCTTCAGTGGGTAATAGGGGGAGGACCTTCCGTAGCTTTCTAAGGATGCCGTGACAAGCCCCCGTCACTGCCACTGCCTGCTGGTCAAATTTAAGTGAGTCATCCAGCCACACACCGAGGCTCTTGATCTTGGACTTCGGAACTGGAGGGGCGCCCAAGCACTGAGGCCATGATAGTGTGGGAGTTAGCTTGGCAGTGTTGCCCACATACATGATTTCTGTTTTTTCTCCATTCAATTTGAGACAGGAGTGTTGCATCCAGGTGGCTACTTTTCCTAGGCAGAGCTCCAGGTCTGCAGGGTCAGTCCGTGGATGATTTAGAGATATCACCAGCTGAGTGTCATCCGCGTAGGTGACCACTTTGATCCCATATGGCTGGATGACCTCCGCCAGTGGCCTCATATATACGTTAAATAACGTAGGACTTAGGGAGGATCCCTGGGGCACTCCATAGTTTAGAGGGAGAGGGCTGGAAATGGATTCCCCGAAAAGACCTGAAAAGTTCTGCCATTAAGGAATGATTGAATCCAGGAGATAGCACTTCCTGCTACCCCGACTCTCCTTAGCCGTTCAATGAGAACATTGAGGTTGACCGTATCAAAGGCCGCACTGAGGTCCAGGAGGACAATGGCCGCCACTCCTCCCTGATCCACTATCCTCCTAGCTTCCTCAACCACAGCCGTTAGTGCAGATTCCTTGCCATGTTGTGGGCGGAAACCCGGCTGAGATTGGTGAAGTAGCTCATGGGTTTCTGGGAAGGCTGATAGGGTGGAGTTTATATGTTTTTCTAAGATCTTACTAAGCAAAGGAAGGAGGGATATGGGCCGGTAGTTGCTCAGTGCTTCGGGGTCCAGGCTAGGTTTTTTAAGTAGTGCTTTTACCATGGCATGCTTCCATATCGATGGCACGGTCCGTTGGTAATGGACATGTTAAGCACCTCCTGGATAGCTGGAAAAATCACATCTTTGGCCTTAGATAAGATATGCGGAGGGGCGGGGTCTAGAGGAGATCCAGATTTTATTTTAGCAAAGATTTTAGCAAGAGTCTCCATATCCAAGAGAGGAAATTTCTCCAAGGTGGGAGTAGCTGCTACCACTACTCCCTGATCCTGTTGCCCAACTACTTCCGTCAAGGGGATATCTAAATCACTAGGTAGTGGGGATACAGGGAGGGTCTTATAGATAGCTTGTATTTTTTCCTGAAAGTAACTCGCCAGTTCATTGCACTGTCCCTTGGATGAATTTCTGGAAGTATCATGGAGAGTGGGCTCAAGGAGAGATTTGGTAATTCGGAAGATTTCTTTGGGTACGTTAGATGCTGCTTTAATTTTGTCCTCATAATAGGATGACTGTGCCCTTTTGATTTACGCTTGATATCGCTTTATGGCTTCTCTGTAAGTATGTTTTGTGCTTTCACTGAAATCCTTCCTCCAAATCCTCTCTAGTTGTTTGCATTTCCGTTTGAGCGATCTAAGCTGGGGTGAGTACCATGGGGAAATATTTTCTCTCACACTATGATTAAATTTTTTTACCGGAATGACTTTATCCAGTGTAGATTCTAACCAATGGTTGAATGACTCAGCCGCCGAGGGAATGTCAGTCTCAAAAATAGGTTTTGAGTTTAAAAGTTGTGTTGACCATGTCTCAGCGGAAAGCTTGGACCATGGTCGGGCTTTCGCCGACTTATGCTCCTTGGCTTCGCAGTGAGGGGGGAATTTTAGCGAGAAAGGGATCATTAAATGATCGGTCCATGGTAGCGGAGTGGGAGTCTCTACTGTCAACTCCAAAATATTAGTGAACACTGGGTCCAAGGTATGACCTTTTATGTGCGTGGGTGCATTAACTTTTGTACAAGTTGTATTGCGGCAAGATCTTGCATCAGCTCAAATGCCTCTCTTTTACTAGGGTCCTCAAAGTGAAGGTTTAGGTCTCCTATCAAAGTAAAATTGCTGGCTGATTTTGCAAGCGCCGCTGCCACTTCTGGGAGTGAGCTAAAGAAAGGGCCCCCTGGACCCGGCGGCCGATAGATAAGAATTCCCGTGAAGGACAGGGTAGCTGACAGGGAGAGAGAGAAGAAAAGGCTCTCAGAGTTAGGTACTAGGTTGGGTTTGGTTCTACAATTAAAAATATCTTTGTAGATTATGGCAACGCCCCCTCCTTTTTTCCCCACTCGATCATTATGCTGGATATTATAGCCTGGGGGTAGCGTACAGACCACATCGGGGGCGGAGTCTTTGTGCATCCATGTTTCTGTTAGGAAGAGGGCATCCGGCTTCCTGTCCTCAATGAGCATTTTAAGCTCTCCCGAGTGTTTAGGAAGGGACCTACAGTTGAGTGAGAACATTTTGTAGGTTATATATACAAGGTCCTCTCTGTGATGTCCCAAACCGCTATTCAGTGTAAAAGGGCATTTTGTACATGAGGAGTCCCCATGACCTAGGGACATAGAGTGGAGGCAATCTGTTTTGTCCAGGTACCTAAGCTCTATAAGTTGCAAAGGGGTATACATCACTTTATGGGAGGATCGTGGGCCAGGGGTTCTGGCCCCTGGTCCCGGACGGGCTCGGATGGGCGCAGACGGGCTTGCCTTAGGCGCGCCAGCGGCGAGCCCGCTGCGCGCGTCCGCTGTGCGTCCGTTCTCCCCCCTGCCTTTTCAAAAATCCAGCCCGGAAGAGCATCAGCCTGGCCCCGCCCAACCCCGCCTCCTGCTCCCGCGCCCCCTCCACACAAACGGAAGCCGCGGTGGACCGGAGGGCGTCGGGAGTACAATGCAAGTCCCCAGTAAGTACACAGTTTAAAATACAAGTCCCCAGCAAGTAACGAGTATTAAAAACTAATTAGAAGCAATTAATTAAAACGAAATAAAAGCAGTGTTAAAACAAATAAAATAGCGTTGAAAAGCTGCTCGTGTGGTAGAGGATAGAGCGCTAGTCAGCCACTACCTCACAGCCCGTTTGCCGCTGCGCGTCCGTTCTCCCCCCTCCCTTCATCTAAGCAGTACATGTTTTCACTTGTTCAGTCAACGCCAGGAAGCCTGTTGTGGGTAGCTGTGCGCTCTATAAGAACCTTTCAATAATAATAGTGGAGTCAAGTATCATAGGCTGGAGCAGCGAGTTGTACAGTGGTATGGCGTGTCGAACAGTACAGTGTAGTAGAATGTTGTAGAGAGGAGTTGCATAAAGTACAGTAGTGTGTGTAACAGTGGTACTGCATAGAGTGAATTGTTGTATAGTAGCAAAGAGTGAGGTAAAGTCTCATACAGTGGAGTAGAGTTGAGTGGAGTGGTGTAATATAGTGTGGAGTAAAGTACAAGAGAATGTATTGGTGGGTCAGTGAGTAGAGTGGCATGAAGTGGAGTGTACTGGCATAGCGTAGGTAGGAAACTGTTATAAATTGGAGTGGGGTCTTGTATAGTAGAGGGGAGTGCTGTGTCGTTTTGAAATTTGTTGTATAGTGGAATAGAGTGTTGTACATTGGAGTGTACGGGCATAGAGTGGAGTATAGAGTTGGACAGTGGAGTGTACAGGGATAGAGTGGAGTAGAATGTCGTTGAGTGCCATGAAGTGTAGTAGACTTTTATAGAGTGGAGTTATATAGAGTGGAGGAGAGTGTCATTCATACAATGGAGCGGTGTAGACAGAGGTGTGGAATTTTATAAAATATCTACTTGTCCTTGGGACGGGATTCTTCATATAGCTACTTGTCCTGTAAAAAAAATTCCACTTCTGCCTTTGGTGCCATGCAGTGAGGTGACAAATTCTGGCAACGTTCTCATTAGATGAGAGCTCTGATAATAGCCTCTCTGATTATGCCAGGGCTAATATTATAGAGGGTTTAGATCCTAGCAAAGCCCTGGTTTTACCACTGTTCCGCAGGGCTACATACAGGGCTGGAAATAGAGGGAAGCGGTATTTCCAGGGTTGGAATACTCTTTTGAGTCTGTGCACATTTACTAACTTGCATGTTTAAGGATTTTCACCAACTCTTCTCTGATCTTTTCCCACACTAGGAAAGGATGGATCTTTACTCCCCACAAGGGCAGAAGTAAAAACTTTCCAGGGTGTGAAAAAGGGGTTTGTAGGGATAGCGAACTTGCAAACACTCAGGAGATTTTCACATGAGCAAATATACACATGCTTATTTGTTCAGGCTAAAATGCAGTTCAAAAACTTCTAGGATTACGGTTTCCAGGCCCACCTCTGTAAATTCTTGTGAATTCATGAAAATTGTAAATCTGCACTAATGCAAGGACATATACCACCATTCTTACACTTTTGTGACTTTAAGAATTGGGTCCCCAATTGGGTCTGGTGTTAGCCAACACCTTTTGTTTTAATTAAAATATAATATATAAACTTCATATTTGGCTAACTTCACTGTAACTAACCACATTGTTCTCTTTCACATGGGGCACATCAGCACAAAAAGTAGTATGATTCAGTTCCAGGGACTACTATGGCACTGTGTTATTTTTGTTTTTTTTTGAGATTCCAAATATATTCGTGCTTTTAGCCAGGGGTTTTGTTATATTGGTGAGGGACTGGCATCTCCCACACCAACTTTTACAAAACCATGTCAAAACAAAAAACTGACAACCAAAGCCTGACTATTGGCTTTGCCAATGCTTGTTTATTTTTACATTTACGATAATCTTGCAGAAACTGGCTTTACACTGACTTTCTACTATGGACACTTTTGGCAAATACTAGTATGCATTAAACACGTTTTTACTAAATTGTCCTTCAAATAAATAGTACCTTAAATTGCACAGCAGTTTAGCAAACCTTTTTTTCTAGTTGCTTTTTTTGTGTACATTTTATTTTGAAAGCAAAGAATCACACATCTTGCTTTCAAGCCTCTGTGAGTAGTTGCATCCAATCAGAGTGCATTCTGGGTGCATTATAGGTAGCCTCATGATCAGGGCCGGACGGGGAACCGAAACCAGCCCTGGCAAACTGCTCGGCCGGGCCCTCTTTGGGGGGAGGGGGGTGCAGCCGTGCGGTTTGCTAGGGCCGGTTTCGGACGATTTTGTTACAGGGGGCCGATATTGTCAACCCCGGTAACAAAAACGGCCCCCAGGGGCCCAAAACCGGCCCCCACCCTGGCGGCCCACCGGGGAAATGCCCGGTGCCCGCTACAGCCAGTCCAGCCACGCTCATGATGTTAAACTTTACAAACGTGTGTACACATTTTTATACTAGAACTACTGACAGTGGTGCATGTCAAGCACACAGCATTTCTTAAGAGCGCTCACCTTAATAATAAAGGCTTTGTATTAATGAACCATAAATCAAAGTTCCAACATCATGAACAAAGTTACAAATCTTACTTTAACTGCAGAAAATGCTCTTTCACAGAACCATACTGTGGTTCTGTAAACTGGCAGCCAAAGGGTTTGTGCTGCAGGAGGTTGGGGCTACTTGTCCTAAGGACAAAATGAACATGAATACTTGTTGTCATTGACCCCAAACAATATGTTCTGGGCGTCGGGTGATAGGAATTCCATACCCCTGGTAGAGTGGAGTGGCATACACTGTAGTGGTGTAGAGTTGATTACAGTGAAGTGGAGTAGCGTACAGTGGAATACTGTACAGTGGCATGTAGAAGAGTGGAGTGGAATAGTGTGGAGTGAAGTGAAGTGGTGGACTGTGGAGTGGCGTAGAGTGGAGAATGGTATAGTGGATTAGCGTAGAGCGGGGTGGCACACATTGAAGTGGTATAGCGTAGTCAAGGAAACTTATAAACTGGAGTGGCGTCTCATAAAGTAGAGTGGAGTGCTGTGTCGGACAGTGTTGGAAACTGTCTTAGAGTGAAGTAGAGTGTTGTACAATAGAGTGTACGGGCATAGTGTTGAGTGCAAATTTGGACAGTGAAGTGTACGGGGATAGAGTGGAGTAAAGTCTAGTAGAGTGGCTTAGAGTGTAGTAAGCTTTTGTAGATTGGAGTTATATAGAGTGGAGTAGAGTACTTTGGAGTGGCGTAGAGTTGAATAAAGTACAGTGGAGTGGCGTAGAGTGTACGAGCGTATAGTGTAGTAGCGTGTACTGGAGTGGCGTAAAGTGTAATAGCATATAGTGTAGTAGCGTACAGAGGAATGGTGCATAATGGAGTGGTGTATTGTGGGGTTGGGTCAACTGTAATAGCATACAATGGAGTGGGGTACATTGGAGTGGGGTCCAATCGAATAGTGTAGAATTAAGAGGCATAGAATGGCGTGCCATACCCTGGAGTAGCGTAGAATAGAGTGGAATACAGTGGATTAGCATACAGTGGAGTGTTGTAGAGTGGAGTGGCATACAGTGGAATAGAGTAGAGTGGAGTGGTGTACAGTAGAGTGGCGTAGAGTGGAATAGCTTATAGTGGAGTAGCGTACAGTGGAGTGATGTAGACTGTAATGATGTCACGTACAGTATAATAGCGTAGAGTGGAATGGCATAGAGTGAGATAGCGTATAGTGAAGTGGCTACAGTGGCATGGCATACGGATATATGTGAAATATAGCAGCAATGTAGATTATGGTGTACAGAGTAACACAAAACAAAGAATTGCACTGTTTTGCTTTTCTCCATATTTACCAATCAACCCAGGACCATGCATGGTGGCCTTGCGTTCCTTTGTAAATCTGACTTAAGTACTGCATTGACACTATGAGTGATGTAAGGGTACCGCAATCCAATAATACAGCTAGGCCTTAGTTATATTTTGGGCCATTATATATCCTGATAACTTTACAGTCTATCCTGGTACATGGCGATGACAAGCCAGTATATAATTTGTAATGGCTGTTTTTAGAGAATGAAAGCCATATGTTTTTACTACACTTTGGCTGTGTTCAGTGTTAGGGTCTTAGATATAGGTAAGTAGTAGATCCCTACCTAATACCACTTTACTAAAGTGGTAATAGCTAGGGAAATTTATTTATATTTTATATATATTTTTGAATAAGTTTACTGCCATGTACTGGAGTAGTTTCACAAAATTTTGTGAAATTCCGTGAAAGTACCACAGTGACAGATATCACTAAGTTTAAATGTAATATAAGTTTAAATGCCCTATAACCTAAAAAATGCTTACCCTGCTTAACCACAGTACCCAAAAATCATTGTCTCTGCACCATAATGTATAATCCTGCCAAATTTAATGTAAATCCATTAAGCTGTTTCCCCCGCCACATCAACTGCAATAGTCTATGGAAAATGCATTGTTGGAAAAACATGTTTTGGGACCCCCTTTTATCTCTGCACCCCCTTAATGATTCATCTAAAAAATTGACATCCTCTGAAAATGTTGAAAATTCTATAGGTCTGGAAAGTTCTGTGGTGATTCATCAGACGGGTGGACAGTTATTAGCTAATATCCGAGTAATTCCTATCTCTGGGAATACTAACAATAACTTCAGAGTGGCAATTGGATTGAATGCGATTTCTTTCTTTTTATCTGTAGTATTTCTTATGTATTTGTTTATTGGTTTACATAACCATGTGACCATAAACATGTCTTTCAGTTGTTCAGTAGTAATTCTGAAACTTTACATATGCAGGCTAGTTTATTTTTTGGGCTTTCTACTTTTAGTAGGATTGGGCTACATATGAAGCCCAAAGTGAATGAAAGGCATTATTGTTATAAAAATTAAGATTTTGTTTCCTCCTAATGACCAATTATCATGTCCTCCATATAGGTAAGGTAACAAGATAAACTTTCTTTGCATCAGTTAATAAAACCCTAGCAATAAATAGCTACAAATATTCAGGTTGAAAAAGTCATTTTTTAAACTAACAAATAAGAATAGAAGAAAAGTGTCAGAGTATCCCTGTGTGCAGCTGTCTGAAATATACTGATATCCAAAGTAAACCAAGTGGAAGGGTACCTAGAACAATTGTGCAAACATAACAGAGGAGGGCAGAACCGCATATGATTTGAAAAACTGCTTTAAAGTGCGGCTTTGCGAATTGCTAGCGCATAAGGTAGAGTACTGAAACTTTATAGAGCGCACTTATGAGTTTGCATGGGAGCCAGGAAAGCCCGAGGGCCTGATGTGAATGTCCTCTCCCCGGCTAGCAGCCTCGCCCCTGGGGCATGGGTGGGGTTTTCAATCTCTAATTTTCGCCGACCAGGCTCTGCGGTTATTCCAGCTTGCTTATTTTTCATTCAAATCTGTTTAAGTATTTTGAAGAGAGGCAGTTCAGTATGGGGTCATCAGTTTGTAGACAGGCTATAAGGGCCTGCCTACATGTTCAAATCCCTTTGATTTTCAATATGGTTTTAAGAAGACGACACCTGTCTGCTGCCATGTCAGGACAAATGCATATGAATGGGCACAGTCTTCCATGATGGAGCCACACAAACCGCAGCCTCTGTTACCAGTATGCTGCCATGCTGGTTTTTCCGCTTGAGTAGGAAGAAACCCCAAGCGGCCCTGTAGCAGCTTTAGTTTTAGCTGCAGCGGGATGTGCATGATGGGTATTTTGCCCACTTCAGCTGGGAAAAGCTGTTAATCACCATCCAGGCGTGAGAGCTTCTCTCAAGCTCATCTCTGTCCTTTAGTATGGATAGCTTAGCTAGTGATATGTACTGACGTCGTATGTTACTGGCAGCCCCATAGATTGCCAAGGTGCAGATTTGCTAGAGATGGAACTAGGGACTCTTTGAATTTGCTGCTGTTGACACTGCCTGTGTTGAAGACTGTTGACCACAGGATGTTATTTAGTGTCTTAGCATCTGAATGTTTTAGCTTAAAGCAGCACTTGACAGTTGAACCCTGCCTGATGATTGTTTGCCTCAAAAGCCCAAAATCGAAGCTAGACGAAGAGGCCTGTGCTATGTTGAAAACTTGCTCGTGTATCCTTAATTGGAGTTTGTGCAGTAGGGCTGCGTTCCAACCACGAGGAGCCTCAATGCCATCAGTGAAAGTTGGCATTACCTTTGCCGCCATTACCCTCAATAGCGTGTCAAGTGTTGGGCCCCTCAATAGCGTGTCAAGTGTTGGGCCCCTCAATAGCGTGTCAAGTGTTGGGCCCTTCAGACCTTTATATACAGTGTTGAAGGCCATAATTAAAGCGCTTCTCTTATTTGTGATTGCTCGCAGCTGTTGTTTAAATGTTCCCCTGTCATTCAGCAAGACTCCTAAGCATTTGTATTCTGTTACTGTGTCCAAGGTATGCGTTCATAAATGCCCGGATGTGTTCTTCTTACTGACCATCATTACCTTCATTTTGTTTTTGTTGATGACTAAGGGCCTGTTTTAGACATAGGTGGATGGAATACTCTGTCACAAACGTGATGGCTATCCCGTCTGCCATATTACAAGTACATTATATCCTGTGGCACTTGTAATACAGCGGATGAGATGTCCATCACGTTTGTGACGGAGTATCCCATCTGTCAAAGTGTAGATCAGGCCCGCAATCATTTTGCATGGAGTGCGGTTGCAGGGTATTTATCAGCCTTTGCAGACCTACTTTGGTTTGGCTGCAAAAAACACGCCGTCTGCATAAAGTAAGTGATTCAATTCAAACTTTCCAAGGCGGGGGGCATGGCTGTTAGTTGCGTCAAGGGCTGAGGAGAGGTCAGCCATAAAGAGATTGAAAAGATATGATGCCAGCACACACCCCTGCCTTAAACTTTGATGTGTATAGATCTTTCTTGACAGCAGGGTGCCATTTCCGACTTTGATCCACACCCAAGTAAAGCTGTGGAGTGTCTCTTTGATTCTAAGCGAATGAGATGGTTTGTTCCCGACCCTAAGCTTCCTCCAAAGCTTTGTGCGGTTTACACAGTCGAAAGCCGTCTTGTACTCGATGAAGCAGAGATTTGTCATATGATGCTGCTTTTCCATTTGTTCTTGTAGGATTGACAGGGCCAGAATATTTGTGATCGTGTCGGAGCATCTTCTAAAGCTAGTTTGGGTTGTTGGAATTATCCTCTTTGATTCTTCCCAGGCAGTCAAGTACACTAATGCAGGCGTTGCTAAATATTTAGCTTCATTGTGTAATAGGGTTATAAGATGGTAGTTTTCTGGTAGGTTCTTATCTCCCCCTTTATGGATTGGGGAGATGACTGCGCTCCGCCACGAGTTGGGCATATAACCAGTGGAAATTGCGTTAGAGTAGAGAGGTGCCAGCTTTCCAGCCCAATACTGCAGGTCAGTTTTGTAGATGGCCTGAGGTATCATTTGGGCCTGGGATCTCCATCTCTTTTTCCTTTTTTGGTTACCCTGGTAATTTCTTGTTCAAGGGAACATACTTCATCTACGTTAGAGTCATTGTAAAAGGCTGTACCTGGAAAAGATTTACCTTGGTGAAATAGAGCTCTATGAAGAGGCAGGGAGGCTGCGAGACTGTAATGGGACAGCAATCTTCAGCTGGAATAGCGGCTTGGAGAGGTGCAATGACCTGGGTAGATGAGCCATTCTATGTTTGCCCTCTGCGAAAGAGGGCTAAGCACGCTGACGGCAGCGGTGTAGAATAAGCCTCCTGGAGCATAGTCGTTGTTGGGTCTACCGAGAAGTGTTGTTAGAGGAAGGCCGCCCAACTATCTTCCCTAATCTGGATATTGCTTAGTGCTTGCCATTGTCGATTTAAGTTGTTCACAGTTGCCCAGAAATTTCTAGAGCTGGGTTGCTTCCTATCGTAGTACAGCTTGGCCCAGAAGTTGCCCATTTCTTTTTTATTGTGGTCCCAGATGGACTTCCTGTACTCTTTTTTTGCAGATTTTAAAATTTCAAGGCTATTGCTTGTTTTGTCACATCCCCTTCGAACAACCCTCAGTGCCTGGTTCAACTTCTTCTTGGCCAAATGGCAGGCTAATGATCTTGTTTTCAATTTTTGGCAGTTTCCTAAGGGCTCCCCTTTTTTATCGTGGGGGGAGCCCCATGTCACGGTTGCCACTTGGAAGCAGCTCAGTTGTGTATTTGTGCTATGTTATTATCTAGTCTAGGTTTAGCCCTTCACACCCTGCTATTACGGCCTTGGCATTGCCGGCAACCTACGTTATGGACATTTCCGACCATCTCAATTTCTTGTAATTTGTAGTGAATTGGGTATCTCGCATGGTGGGTCCGCTCTTGGTGGCCTCTCTTCCCAAATCTAAGACCAGTATCTGTGGGAGATGGTCATTCTCAGAGCGTTCCACAATTTGGAAAGAGCGGACGGTGGGAAAGAGGGTAAGAAATGCAAAAGTTAATAAAAAATGGACTCGGACCGTGACCTGTAGCCACTCTGTAGTTATAGTTAGGGTGACCAGAGATAGGGATTTTTGTCCCTTAATGACTTTGCACCCGCTTGATGAATGTCCGCGAAACTTTGTAGACCTGGTGCCACCCTTCCATTCTTCAAATCCTGAACGTTTTATGACGTTTCATCAAGGGGGTGCAAGAAAAAAGCAGAGTCCCAAAAACAGCGTAAAATCCTATGCATTCTTATCATAGACTTTTGTATTTTGCAAAGTTTGGTGAAATTTGGAAGGATTATATATTATGGTGCGCTGTGGGGTTACTGCAGGTAAGTAGGGTAAGTATTTCATAAGTTTTAAGTGGTTTCAATTTAGTTATATCTGTGGCTGCTGTAGTACCACGGTACTGGCGAGGTATATACCGATGACAAGTCATTCGCTAATTGGCTATATATATATATATATATATATATATATATATATATATATATATATATATATATATATATTTATATATATAGATATACATACACACATATATATTACCAAGTGGCGGTCACCACTGGGTAATTATGGTTAGGATGATGTTTCCATACGAAATGCCTTTTATGTGTTGCAAATAAAAATGGCTGCATTTGACGAATCTCCACAAAACTTTCCAAAAAAGTGCTACTTTTTGAGTAGTTTGCACTTGGAAAGTTTTGGGATGATCTATCAAGAGGGGGCTGCAAAAAACAAGGCAAGTTTCAAACATGTTTTCCCCATTCAGAGGAACTTTAGACACTGCTATAGCCCAAACCGCTGAACAGATTTACTCTACATTTGGCAGAAAGCTATGTGATCAGGTGTAAATCTGTTGAGTCATTTTTGATCAGTTAATGCTCAAAAATGTTGTATATTTCATGCCACGGAGGATCCGCAGAGCAGACAGATCAGCTGAGATCTGCTTGCCTGCCACCAGGAAGTGGTGGCAGCCATCTTAGGATGCAAGACTCAGTATCAAGTACTAAGAAAAAATGCAAAAAAAGAGACATGGGCCAGGGTGGGGATACCTTAATCCTAATAGGCCTGGAAGTGGGGTCCCAGAGGGACCACTCCTGGGGCCCAAAAATCTTTTTTTAATAATTTTGCTGTAAATTGACAGAGGATCTGCTAATCCGCGACAAAATGAGAAAAGAGCACAGACTTCTGTGCCTTTCCCAAAAACCCTGGGGTGGGCCAGGGCCAAGGCCCGGGGGCGGCACAGATAGTAATTAGGGAGAGGGGATGCATGGCCCCCATCCCCAAGCCTAATAAAGCCCAGGGAACCCATGCCTCTGTGCTGCCGTTTTAACAAAGGGGATGAGATGCACGGCCCCCCTGCCCTGAGGATGCCATCCCCTGGAACTGAAATGCTTTAAAAAGGGAAGGGGGCAGTGCACCCCCAAGCCTAAAAAGGCCCGCACGGCCCCCACGAGCCTAATTTGGCCCCAGGGACCCCATCCCCTGGGGCTGGAATGTAAACAAATTGGGAGATGGGCCAAGGGGACCCCATCCCCGGGGGCCAGCTCACTTACTGTGTCCCATAGAGCCCACCAACAGGACACAATAGTTTCCCTGCCTTCACTACTGCCGGCAGGGAAACATGTTTGTTCCCGTCTGGCGGGAGCATTTTTAAATCTCCCGCCAAATGGGACCAAACATACAAGTCTGCTCCCACCCGGTGGGAGATTTAAGAATGCTCCAGCCGGCTGTGAGAAGACTTGTGTTCTGTTTCCCTGCTTGCGCTGTTGTGGGCAGGGAAACAGAACCGATATTTCTCCAGCCCGGAGGGAGCAAGCATAGATAGCTGCTCCCTCCATGCGTAAGCAATGCCAGCTCCTGCATCATGCAGGGAGCCGGCGGGGGCCGTGGGTGCCCACGGTCTCCCCTGCTGCCCCGAACATGTTGGTTGCCATGTGTGGGCACTGGAGCACCTATAATTATTACCGGCCCTAGGGGATGGGGTCCCCAGGGCCTAAAGAGGCTCAGGGAGGGGTGCTGTGTGCCCCCCTTTTAAATAGGGTACAGCCTCTGAGATGGGGTCCCCAGGCCTATTAACGCTCAGGGTGGGGGCCTCTTGTCCCCTTCCCCATATAATTTCGCCCTGGGGGATGGAGTCCCCAGTGCCCAGTGAGGCTCTTGGGAGGGGCATGCAGCCCCCCTTTTTATTGACTTTCGCCCCAGGGGATGGGGTCCCTGGGGCCTGGTGAGGTTTGGGTAGGGAGGGCTGCATCCCCCACCCCACGGGGGATGGGGTCCCCGGGTTGTATTAAGGATCGGGGAAGGGGGTCATGAGGCCCCCTTTTTGCTGCATATGGCCCAGGGGGATGGGGTCACCAGGGTCTATTAAGGTTGGCGAGGAGCTGTTTGCCCTCCTCCCCTTAATATATATGTTTTGGAATTTCTGGGGAAGTTATGTTGGAGCCCCTCCCCTACCTGCACTGACATTACTGATCCAGTCGACCAACCTCACCGGCTGGTCTCAAAGATATACACGCTTGCATAGGAGGCGCGCAGACAGGAGTGGCAGAGGCACCTTGGTAATACCATTGACGATAAGGATTGGCAATACTGTTGTTCAGTGACTAAATCAATATCGCTTAATGGGCAACATAGGCTCATACACTTCAAATACGTTAACTGGGTGTATTACACTCCAGAACTACTCCATAAGTATGGGCTGCGGGACACTGCAGAGTGCTCCAGATGTTGGATAGATGTGGCCGATTTTTAGCGCCTAGCATTGATATGTGGAGAGGTAGCCGGGTTCTGGAGAGCAGTGTTTGGCAAACTGAGCGAGATCACTGGTACTACATTGACAGCCAACCCCATGTTAGCCCTACTGGTATTTGATAGGAGCATAGACAAAGCAATTAGACAACTGGCGACTATTGGGTATTTACTCGCTAGACGCAGGATTGCGATGCGTTTGGCTAGGGTCCCAGTCCCCACCATGGCAAATGGCATGCAGATATGGTCTACTGTAACACTCAGTCGGATGTATATAGAGAACAGCTCCCTCCTCAGAGTCGTCCCAGGAACCGCTGGAGCCTGTACCAAGCTTATCTTTTGGCCAAGGACATCGCATAGTATCAGTGAACATGGTTGGGCAGTGGTGCTCCCACATAATTTTTATAGTGTAGAGGGGTGGCGG
Organism: Calotriton arnoldi; assembly: GCA_963921515.1. Lineage (NCBI taxonomy): Eukaryota > Metazoa > Chordata > Amphibia > Caudata > Salamandridae > Calotriton > Calotriton arnoldi. Next base: position 2,521,980 of record CAWUFW010000843.1, on the reverse strand, counting down.
ACTGGTCCTACGAGTGATGAAGCGTACATGGGGTAGGCCGACATGTTATAAGAAATATGGAATGAAAAGATTGCTGCGAGCTGTCACCTAGGGCAGATTAAATGTATAGCGGATGCATAATTGGTTATGTAAAACACAATGTCATCATTTATTGTAGACCTGAAGTGTAATTACCCCCCAGAGAGGGGGTCACCTGTACACAGCATATGGCCATGCAGCATTCGTATGATATGTGTGTTATCGTGTTTCGGCGTTAAAACATTAAAAATATATATATATATATGTTTTGGCCCCAGAGGGATGGGGTCCTCTGGGTCCCAAAGGCCAACCCTATACTGCATCCCCAAAGACTGTGCGTGGAATGGTGTTGGCAGCAATGTTCCCTCTAATTTTTTCCTTTATGGGCGGCAATAAAGGTGCTTCGTGCACTACAGGCAAGGCTGCGTGCACTGAAGACGAGCAACAACTCAATATGCAAGTATGTGCCGCACGCGAGCTACCAAAATCAGTGGCTTAGCAAGGGTACCATCGACCCTAATCTAAGCCAAAAAAAACCTGACCTACCCTCACCTTTGGGTTGGTATTAAAAGACACCCATTTAAGGGGTGCAGTGGGCTCCTTGCACCTCTGAACCCTAGTGACACTGAATCGTATTCCCTAATCATTCTATGTATCATTCCTCTCTCTTTGCTATCGTCATGAGTCTCTTATCTTCTCCTCGCACCTTTTTTTTATCCCTATCCACTTCCACTCTATCTCTCTTGCTTGTCTTTATCTTGTTCCTCCCTTTTTTAAAGTTTTTGTCTTGTCTCCTTGCGCCTCTTTATCTTCCCCACTTTCCTTTCTGCTCTCCTCTCTACTTCTCCCTCATCCTGCCTGAAGCAGAGATGCTTCCCACTGGACCACCAGGGATGGTGGCCTCGAACACAGGACCTAGAAGCGTCAGGGGGCAACAGCTACCAGGTGGAGCTGTGTGGCCAGGGAAGCAATCCACTGACTAGGTCAGTAAGATCAGAGGCACACAGCACAAACAGATCTTGGAGCTGTGCTTTTCCAGCCCTAGCTGCGGCTGCCGCCAGAAGTACAGGGCCCGGCCTGGATCAACATCAAGTACAGCGATAATTTTACATTAAGATAAAAACAGTTTTTCGATTTTAAATTTAAAAAATTATATATTTTGTTTTAAAAAATCATATATTCAAAGAATTCACATATCAATTAAGTGGACACTTTAAACCCTTTGCAAACTGTTTAAGTACATTTTGTTAAATAAAAAAATAAAAATGCCAACTGACTTATTAATGGGAATGAGATAAGTACAAATCTTTAAAAAGCAGCACTATCAAACATTGAGTTCATGGTATATTTGTATGTATCCACGACGAACAACACACTGCTTCTATAGCGCCTGTGGTGGCGCACGTGCAACAATATTCTTTAGGGGCCCCATCAATGACCTCCTTCTCCACGGATTTCCTCACTACCACCCTCCAACAGTACACTTCAGGGCCTATTCACAAGGACCTACCGCCGATTTACCTCCACCTTAACCCATCAAAAGTGTAGGAAAGAGCGGACGGTGGGAAAGAGGGTAAGAAATGCAAAAGTTAATAAAAAATGGACTCGGACCGTGACCTGTAGCCACTCTGTAGTTATAGTTAGGGTGACCAGAGATAGGGATTTTTGTCCCTTAATGACTTTGCACCCGCTTGATGAATGTCCGCGAAACTTTGTAGACCTGGTGCCACCCTTCCATTCTTCAAATCCTGAACGTTTTATGACGTTTCATCAAGGGGTGCAAGAAAAAGCAGAGTCCCAAAAACAGCGTAAAATCCTATGCATTCTTATCATAGACTTTTGTATTTTGCAAAGTTTGGTGAAATTTGGAAGGATTATATATTATGGTGCGCTGTGGGGTTACTGCAGGTAAGTAGGGTAAGTATTTCATAAGTTTTAAGTGGTTTCAATTTAGTTATATCTGTGGCTGCTGTAGTACCATGGTACTGGCGAGGTATATACCGATGACAAGTCATTCGCTAATTGGCTATATATATATATATATATATATATATATATATATATATATATATATATATATATATATTTATATATATAGATATACATACACACATATATATTACCAAGTGGCGGTCACCACTGGGTAATTATGGTTAGGATGATGTTTCCATACGAAATGCCTTTTATGTGTTGCAAATAAAAATGGCTGCATTTGACGAATCTCCACAAAACTTTCCAAAAAAGTGCTACTTTTTGAGTAGTTTGCACTTGGAAAGTTTTGGGATGATCTATCAAGAGGGGGCTGCAAAAACAAGGCAAGTTTCAAACATGTTTTCCCCATTCAGAGGAACTTTAGACACTGCTATAGCCCAAACCGCTGAACAGATTTACTCTACATTTGGCAGAAAGCTATGTGATCAGGTGTAAATCTGTTGAGTCATTTTTGATCAGTTAATGCTCAAAAATGTTGTATATTTCATGCCACGGAGGATCCGCAGAGCAGACAGATCAGCTGAGATCTGCTTGCCTGCCACCAGGAAGTGGTGGCAGCCATCTTAGGATGCAAGACTCAGTATCAAGTACTAAGAAAAAATGCAAAAAAAGAGACATGGGCCAGGGTGGGGATACCTTAATCCTAATAGGCCTGGAAGTGGGGTCCCAGAGGGACCACTCCTGGGGCCCAAAAATCTTTTTTTAATAATTTTGCTGTAAATTGACAGAGGATCTGCTAATCCGCGACAAAATGAGAAAAGAGCGCAGACTTCTGTGCCTTTCCCAAAAAACCCTGGGGTGGGCCAGGGCCAAGGCCCGGGGGGCGGCACAGATAGTAATTAGGGAGAGGGGGATGCATGGCCCCCATCCCCAAGCCTAATGAAGCCCAGGGAACCCATGCCTCTGTGCTGCCGTTTTAACAAAGGGGATGAGATGCACGGCCCCCCTGCCCTGAGGATGCCATCCCCTGGAACTGAAATGCTTTAAAAAGGGAAGGGGGCCGTGCACCCCCAAGCCTAAAAAGGCCCGCACGGCCCCCACGAGCCTAATTTGGCCCCATGGACCCCATCCCCTGGGGCTGGAATGTAAACAAATTGGGAGATGGGCCAAGGGGACCCCATCCCTGGGGGCCAGCTCACTTACTGTGTCCCATAGAGCCCACCAACAGGACACAATAGTTTCCCTGCCTTCACTACTGCCGGCAGGGAAACATGTTTGTTCCCGTCTGGCGGGAGCATTTTTAAATCTCCCGCCAAATGGGACCAAACATACAAGTCTGCTCCCACCCGGTGGGAGATTTAAGAATGCTCCAGCCGGCTGTGAGAAGACTTGTGTTCTGTTTCCCTGCTTGCGCTGTTGTGGGCAGGGAAACAGAACCGATATTTCTCCAGCCCGGAGGGAGCATAGATAGCTGCTCCCTCCATGCGTAAGCAATGCCAGCTCCTGCATCATGCAGGGAGCCGGCGGGGGCCGTGGGTGCCCACGGTCTCCCCTGCTGCCCCGAACATGTTGGTTGCCATGTGTGGGCACTGAAGCACCTATAATTATTACCGGCCCTAGGGGATGGGGTCCCCAGGGCCTAAAGAGGCTCAGGGAGGGGTGCTGTGTGCCCCCCCTTTTAAATAGGGTACAGCCTCTGAGATGGGGTCCCCAGGCCTATTAACGCTCAGGGTGGGGGGCCTCTTGTCCCCTTCCCCATATAATTTCGCCCTGGGGGATGGAGTCCCCAGTGCCCAGTGAGGCTCTTGGGAGGGGCATGCAGCCCCCCCTTTTTTATTGACTTTCGCCCCAGGGGATGGGGTCCCTGGGGCCTGGTGAGGTTTGGGTAGGAGGGCTGCATCCCCCACCCCACGGGGGGATGGGGTCCCCGGGTTGTATTAAGGATCGGGGAAGGGGGTCATGAGGCCCCCCTTTTTGCTGCATATGGCCCAGGGGGATGGGGTCACCAGGGTCTATTAAGGTTGGCGAGGAGCTGTTTGCCCTCCTCCCCTTAATATATATGTTTTGGAATTTCTGGGGGAAGTTATGTTGGAGCCCCCTCCCCTACCTGCACTGACATTACTGATCCAGTCGACCAACCTCACCGGCTGGTCTCAAAGATATACACGCTTGCATAGGAGGCGCGCAGACAGGAGTGGCAGAGGCACCTTGGTAATACCATTGACGATAAGGATTGGCAATACTGTTGTTCAGTGACTAAATCAATATCGCTTAATGGGCAACATAGGCTCATACACTTCAAATACGTTAACTGGGTGTATTACACTCCAGAACTACTCCATAAGTATGGGCTGCGGGACACTGCAGAGTGCTCCAGATGTTGGATAGATGTGGCCGATTTTTAGCGCCTAGCATTGATATGTGGAGAGGTAGCCGGGTTCTGGAGAGCAGTGTTTGGCAAACTGAGCGAGATCACTGGTACTACATTGACAGCCAACCCCATGTTAGCCCTACTGGTATTTGATAGGAGCATAGACAAAGCAATTAGACAACTGGCGACTATTGGGTATTTACTCGCTAGACGCAGGATTGCGATGCGTTTGGCTAGGGTCCCAGTCCCCACCATGGCAAATGGCATGCAGATATGGTCTACTGTAACACTCAGTCGGATGTATATAGAGAACAGCTCCCTCCTCAGAGTCGTCCCAGGAACCGCTGGAGCCTGTACCAAGCTTATCTTTTGGCCAAGGACATCGCATAGTATCAGTGAACATGGTTGGGCAGTGGTGCTCCCACATAATTTTTATAGTGTAGAGGGGTGGCGGACTGGTCCTACGAGTGATGAAGCGTACATGGGGTAGGCCGACATGTTATAAGAAATATGGAATGAAAAGATTGCTGCGAGCTGTCACCTAGGGCAGATTAAATGTATAGCGGATGCATAATTGGTTATGTAAAACACAATGTCATCATTTATTGTAGACCTGAAGTGTAATTACCCCCCAGAGAGGGGGTCACCTGTACACAGCATATGGCCATGCAGCATTCGTATGATATGTGTGTTATCGTGTTTCGGCGTTAAAACATTAAAAATATATATATATATATGTTTTGGCCCCAGAGGGATGGGGTCCTCTGGGTCCCAAAGGCCAACCCTATACTGCATCCCCAAAGACTGTGCGTGGAATGGTGTTGGCAGCAATGTTCCCTCTAATTTTTTTCCTTTATGGGCGGCAATAAAGGTGCTTCGTGCACTACAGGCAAGGCTGCGTGCACTGAAGACGAGCAACAACTTAATATGCAAGTATGTGCCGCACGCGAGCTACCAAAATCAGTGGCTTAGCAAGGGTACCATCGACCCTAATCTAAGCCAAAAAAACCTGACCTACCCTCACCTTTGGGTTGGTATTAAAAGACACCCATTTAAGGGGTGCAGTGGGCTCCTTGCACCTCTGAACCCTAGTGACACTGAATCGTATTCCCTAATCATTCTATGTATCATTCCTCTCTCTTTGCTATCGTCATGAGTCTCTTATCTTCTCCTCGCACCTTTTTTTTATCCCTATCCACTTCCACTCTATCTCTCTTGCTTGTCTTTATCTTGTTCCTCCCTTTTTTAAAGTTTTTGTCTTGTCTCCTTGCGCCTCTTTATCTTCCCCACTTTCCTTTCTGCTCTCCTCTACTTCTCCCTCATCCTGCCTGAAGCAGAGATGCTTCCCACTGGACCACCAGGGATGGTGGCCTCGAACACAGGACCTAGAAGCGTCAGGGGGCAACAGCTACCAGGTGGAGCTGTGTGGCCAGGGAAGCAATCCACTGACTAGGTCAGTAAGATCAGAGGCACACAGCACAAACAGATCTTGGAGCTGTGCTTTTCCAGCCCTAGCTGCGGCTGCCGCCAGAAGTACAGGGCCCGGCCTGGATCAACATCAAGTACAGCGATAATTTTACATTAAGATAAAAACAGTTTTTCGATTTTAAATTTAAAAAATTATATATTTTGTTTTAAAAATCATATATTCAAAGAATTCACATATCAATTAAGTGGACACTTTAAACCCTTTGCAAACTGTTTAAGTACATTTTGTTAAATAAAAAAATAAAAATGCCAACTGACTTATTAATGGGAATGAGATAAGTACAAATCTTTAAAAAGCAGCACTATCAAACATTGAGTTCATGGTATATTTGTATGTATCCACGACGAACAACACACTGCTTCTATAGCGCCTGTGGTGGCGCACGTGCAACAATATTCTTTAGGGGCCCCATCAATGACCTCCTTCTCCACGGATTTCCTCACTACCACCCTCCAACAGTACACTTCAGGGCCTATTCACAAGGACCTACCGCCGATTTACCTCCACCTTAACCCATCAAAAGTGGAGATAGATTTAACACCCCATTCACAAGCGGGTGCAAACTGCAGACATCGCCAGTATTCCCGCGACAACTGCCCCAAAATTTATCTCCACGGTGGACACCACCAACTAACCCTAATGAGATGCAGAGTAGGCGTTCCCTTGCAAAAACACACGAAAAAATCACAACACCACTTTCACAACAAACTGCCAGATCTGCGATGCGAACCAAAAACAGGCGATAAGCCGCGGTAGCACCAGTGATTTAACACCTGCCTTTTGCTGGTGTTAAGCAGGACAACTACCTGCAGCACGAAAGGGAGCCCAGCCAAGAGCCACACCTGAAGACCCACAGATGCCATGGAGACAATGATCATGCAGCTCGGATACCCATGAGGGCCACAACACCCACCCCCACCCACCCCAGGCCCGCCACCACCCCCGGGACCCATCCCGCCCCCCCCCCGGAACACCACAGAGGCAGCGTACACAAAGACAGCGGACCCACCTGAAACGCACCTGCCGCCCAGACCCAACGCCAGAGGAGGATATTGCCCACTACAGGCCCAAAAGGACAACCATCCCCCGCATCCTGACCCACATCCCCCACCTGCTGACGGTACCAACCCAGCGGACAACCAACATCCCTCCGCAGACAAAGCTGCCGGCTGCGCAGCACATGTCAGCCTCTGGTACCATCCAACCCACAACTGCCAGAGTCGGAGGAGTCACACAGCCAGCCCCATCCAAGGTCATCACACCTGACCTGGATGCCAACAACAGCCTGGTACCCCAGCACCTCCACTTCACCCACACTGCGCAGGAGCAGCTGGAGACCAAGCAAGGCCCCTATGCCATAGCTGGATTCCCTCACGTGTCAGGGCCAATCAACTGCACACATGTACCCCTCGTGCCCCCTGTCGACACTGCACACAACTACCACAACAGAAAGCACATGCATATCATGAATGTGCAGGCAACAGTGGACCGCCCGGGACTCCTCAACAATGTCGTGGCCAACTCCCCAGGCAGAGTGCATGATTCTCACATCTCCCGACAGTCCATCATCACCCAGCGCTCCCAGGATGGCACCCATGGAAATGCAGTGCCCATTGGTAAGTCCAAAATGAACACACCAGACACCTCCAGCCCACAGTCATGCAACTCACGACACTGGCAATGGGCACACAGCACAACTACATTCAACATGACACAAAACATGCCAACCGACCAGACAAGACAACACAACTCCATTGGGAATCTTGCCTTGCCATGCCCACAACCCAGCCACGGCATGGCACCACAGACACACAATAGCAGGATGTGAGGAGAGGCATGGAGCAGGCATGTGCGAGAGCGGCAAGTGACTAAGGAATGTGAACCTACCCAATGCCAGGTGTGGCGTGGAGGTGCCGGACAGACCACAGAGTGCAAACCACGGAAATGGCCATGTGGAGATCAACTGCTGGTGCATGGAGTGTAGTGGCCAGTGGACGCTAACATGTCCCCACAGGCTGTGGGGCAGAACGCGGAAATGTCGCACGTTACATCCCCCCCTGCATGCGCGGGCGGAGTGGGTTGGACCTGCGTACGCCAGGCCTGCGTAGGGGTGTGAACAAAAAGCCCGTCGCACTGGGTGTGGTTCTCATTCGGAATGGACAACGCGTCTGCCAGGGCGGCGCCTCTCAGCCCGCCACGAGTCCTGCGCCGAGCGCGGCTGGGCCTGCGTCCCTGTGCGCCTGCTGCACCCCGGGCCGCTGGTCCCTAGACCCGTCATGCCTGCTCCAGTGCACCAACGGGTCTCCGCTCATCTGCCTACACCAGCGTGTGTCAAAGAGGGCCCACCAGGTGCCGGTGCAAGCTCCAAGCACCAGTCCCGCGACCTCTGCAGCCTCCGTAGACCATCGCTGGCCCCCCGACGCTGGCCCACATGACTCCTTTTTCATTTACATACTCCACCGGCGTCCTCTTCGGCCCAGTAGGTCCAACATGTGGAACTGTGTCCTGAGTCCTGAATGGCAGTGACCCCAAGTCCGTGGCAGCGGCCACAGCACCAGACTCCCTTCGATCAGTGAGGCATAATTCCATATCGCAAGCCTGCGACACGTGGTGCCACTAACCCTGTTCAACGCAAGCCGGCGACACGTGGTGCCACCAACCCTGTTCAACGCAAGCCTAGAGTTATCAGAAATAGTCCTTCTCTTAACAAACCCCGTTTGTTCAGAGCCAATTAAATCGGGAAGGACCTGATTGATGCGAAGGGCTAATATCTTGGCAAAGAGCTTACAATCCAGATTAATCAAAGATATAGGACGGTAGTTGGCGCATCGGGACGGATCTTTATCTTGTTTAGGAATAAGACAAATCATGGCTTCAAGAAAAGAGCCTCGAGCTTCACCATGACGAACAAAATGTTGGAAAAGAGATAAAGATGGGGCAGAAGAACCGAGGAAAAGCAAGAATAGAACTCAGCAGTGAGACCATCAGGACCAGGAGCCTTATCCTTAGGTAACATGGACAAAGCGGATTTAATCTCAGAAAGAGAAATATCTCCTTCCAAAATTGTGCAGTCAGGAAGAGGAGAGGAGCGGGGAGGTAGTGAATCGAAAAAAGAATCCAGATTTGTGTCAGACGGGGAAGTTTCAGGGGTATAAAGGTTCTTATAGAAATCTGTAAAACACATTAAAATTTCTTCATCTTTAAGGCGGGGAATGTCCTTGTCATCAATAATCTTGACTACTCTAGATCTTTGAGATTTAACCTTCAGGTAGTTCGCCAAAAGTTTACCAGCTCAGTTGCGACCACCATAAAATTTAGAGTTCACTTTTAACAACGTCACCGAGGCCTCCTCCGTGGATTTCCTATTAAAGTCAAGTTTTGCTTGGACTAAAGTCTTGAGGGTATCGGCATTTTTAGAAGAAAAATAAGCATGTTCCAATTCTTTAATAGAAGAGAGTAGAGAAATAGATTCTTTGCGATACTTTTTCTTTTTGCTAGCTACATAATCTATAATAAAGCCTCTGACTGTTGCTTTGTAGGAATCCCAAATAGTATGAAAGGGCATATCAGGAGTAGAATTAAGAAGAAAGAATTCAGAAACAAAATCTTTAAAGCGGCCTAGAAAGGAGGGATCTTTAAGAAGATAATTGTTAAAACGCCAACGACGAGATTTATAAGGTAAAGAGGGAAGGTCTAAACTAATCAAAACAGGAGCGTGATCAGAGATGAGAATGGAACCAATCTCTGCGTGTAAAAGGTTGGAAAGGAGGTGTGGACTTAAAAATATGTAATCTATTCTAGAGGTAGAGTTATGAGTGGGGGAATAAAATGTATATTCTAAACTATCTGGGTTGAAAATTCTCCAGGCATCTACTAAGCCTCGTGCACGAATAGCCCTAACAAAAGTTTTTTGCATTTTATTGGGGATGTACCTAGAAGATGATTTCCTATCAGTGAAAGGATCCATAACCTGATTACAGTCACCACCCACTATGAGGTTAGAGCTAGAACAAGTATGAAGAATTTGGGACATAAATTGCCAGAATTGGGAGTCAATGCCTGTGGGGCCATAGATATTGAGTAAGGAAACATGGGACCCATTAATATTAGTATGAAGAAGGAGCCATCTCCATCCTTTTCCTCTTTTTCTATCGTGAGGGATAAGGATTTGTGAAAGAGTATTGCAACACCATTTTTCCTATCTTTGGAAGGAGAACTATAAACATGACCTACCCATTGTTTTTTAAGGGAATTAATATCACTCTCAGTAAGGTGTGTTTCTTGTAGCATAGCAATTTTGCATCGAAGTTTAGAGAGATGGGTAAGTACCCGCTGTTTCTTAACTGGATTACGTCGCCCCTTCACATTCCATGAAATAATCCGAACATTATCAAACATTACGAGGCAAAAGAGGCATTAGTACTAGTAACAATGTTAGATAATTCAACAAAAATTATATAGTCAATATAAAAACAACCAAAATCAAGACCATGAGTGCAATGAAAAATTTGCAATTGAACATAAAAAGAAGTATGTGAATAATAAAAGATAAAGATTACAAGAAAGAAGAACAAAGTAGGAAGAAATGAAGATACTATAAAAAAATAGGGTACGAAATCAGAAAGGAAAAAAAGCGATAAAGGGTAAAAAGAAAAACAGAATTAAGATAAGATAATACGAAAAGAGAAGATAAGAAATGTGTAAGATGAGAATAAAAGGAGTAACAAATTTAGAGAATAAACAGGGGAGGGTGAAAAAGAAAAAAAGTAAACAAATGAAAGAGGAGCAAAGGAAAAAGCAAAAGAAACAAGAGATAGAGAGCGGACAGTTGACTAGAAGCCGAAAGACTTCAGTCAAAAAAGACCAAATAAGTATCCAGAATGAGAAAAGTAACATGGGGAAGCGGGAAGCCGCGTAAGAAGACAGACAGCCAAACCAGCCAAGACATCCGAGAACAACCGAAACCTCTGAATAAAAAAGGAAAAGAATAAGTGAAAAAGGAGCATAAAATAGAGAACAAATCGGGAAAAACCCATTATATAGCAGGCACAAATAAGATCAACTACGAACAATAAAACAGGGAAACAACATGCTGCCAAGATAGCCAATGGAACGTTCAACACTTACCACACGCAAGGGGTGACCATGAACATTAGGAATGGAACGAGAGGGCAAGGAGGAGAGAGGCATCTGGGGAATATGTCAATACAAGGAGGAAACATCTGCGGAGAAAAACAAGGGTAAAATCATATAATGCAATAACATCTAAACTAGGCTAACGAACCATAGTGATGAAAAAGGACAACAATAGTAAACCATAAAGATAACGACAAGCAGAACATATAGCTGCAGAACAATTGAATAGAAGGCATTTATCTCAGAGGACAAAACAGAAAACAAATCGACAATGTCATTCAAGACCCTCCAAAGTCCATCTCATCTCCCTTATGGCGAGAAATAAATTGTCTCAAGTCCTCAGGACGATCAAAAGAGTAGGACCTCTCTTTGTAGGTTACTTTGAAGAAACAGGGATGAACTAGGCCGTAACGGGCATTCATAGAGCGTAGAGCTGGGCGAAGAGAGAGGAATTCCTTGCGACGAGCCGCAGTGACACGAGCCACATCTTGTGAGATGAAAACCTTTTGACCTGACCATAACATCTGTTTTCTTGATTTTGCCGCTGAAAGGACCATCAACAGTTCAGTATACTCCAAGAATAGAACGATTATCCCTCTGGGACGATTTACTGACGATGAAGAGGAGGAACCTCCGGTTTTGGTCCGATTCGATGGGCGCGCTGTAAATTAAGAATAGTGCCATCCTTAAGACCAACAATTTTAGGGATATGGATTTTGAGGAAAGCAAGCATGTCTGACCCTTCCTCTCCCTCAGGAATACCATAAATTCGAAGGTTATTGCGTCTATTGCGATTTTCTAAATCTTCAGTCTGCATCTTAAGGAGTGCTATCTCTTTAGACATAGTCTCAACTTGAGGTATCACATCTTGAGTGTCGCTAATCCTTTGTTCCACAGCAGACATTCGTGAATCCAAGCTAGACCATTTCTCATCCAGCTTTTGAAGGGTGGCATTAGTTTCAATGACGAAAGGTTTAATCAGCTTTATCTCTTCCATTAGATCCTCCATAGTTATGGGTAAAGGCGATTTGGTAGGCGAGTTAGGTTCTTTCTTATGACGTTTAGGGGAGCAGCAGGGTTGGTTTCCTTGCTAGAGGAGGACATATTTGTCGAAGGAGTTTGGTGACAAAGAGAGTAAGAGTGCTCCATACAATGAGCGTGTTGAGATAATGAGATATTCAAAGAATACACAGTGTATAAGAGCAAGTACAGGTCGAACAGACAGCCGTCAAATATTTGATCCTCGTCCAACAAAACTGAAATAACCTGACTGACGCTGCTCGTACATACAGTTATGGAAAAATCAGTAATCATCCACTGAAATTTGTATTAGCCTTCCTATATCCGAAAATAACTCTGAACCATTAAAAGAGGGGAATTCGACCATGGATATCAAGATGCAGTGCATTGACCAGGGAAGAAGCAAATATGAGGTATAAAACTAGGGCTATATGGTACTACATAAGTTGCTTCGTCATATGACTCCAGCTGAGCAGAATAAACAGTCCCAATGACTTATTAAATATGCATAAACAAGGTGCTATCTTGCATGTGTGTAGGAGAAATACATTGGCTAAACAGGTGAAGGTATTCTCGTAAGCGGCAAATCAGGACAGTGATGCAGCGTTGAGTTAAACTGTGGTAACAGCAGGTTCAACAAAGAAGAGCTCGCCACAATACCGGCATATTTCCTGAGTAGCAGAGCTTGCAGAGGTCTAAGAGCGGTGAGGAGACAGGTGCCACAAAAGTAAGGCTTCTTAAAATATATTTGTCCCTTCAGGAAGAAATGCCTCCCAAATGTACCACAGCGGCATGCAGAAAGTCTTCGCCGCGGGCAGCACCAGGGAAGCAGCGCTGAGGGGGTCGCGTCCCGCCAATATTCAAAATGGCGGGCGCCACCAGAAAAATATGAGGTGTATACGGCGCGGGGGAAAACAGGCAAAGAACAGCACAACAGTCAAAAAATGAAGATGCTACCTGTTCCCCCGCGCCTACTTTGTGGATCCCTCAATTCATAACGGAGACCGGGATGAAATGCCGCTCCCGTCTTACGAAAAAGGTCCAGCTCGGGCGCGGAGCCTCAGCAAAGAGCGGCCATCTCGCGGCGGCTCAAACCACGCCCCCAATCCTCTTCTATTTCATAAAAAAATTCTGACATGCAGACTGAAACATGCACTTTCAATACCAGCAGCAGACTTCCCTGGTGAGCAGTAGCTTTACTACAGTGATCTAATGAGCAACTAGAGTGCTAACATTCTGAATTTATGGCAAATGTGTGACACATCTGATTGCCTTCTTGATGGAATCAAAGTAAAAAACTGAAAGTATTTCCTACTGAGGAGACTGTAGTAAATGAGGAAATTAGGAAACCTCATAACAAATAAGTCTCCCAAGATGGCCACTAGAGACAAAGGAGCCCAAATGTAGCACAAATATCACCCAGATGTAGCCCACGTATAGCCCAATGATAGAATGTCCCAGAGTGTTCTAAAGAACAACTAGAGCGCTAACAGTCTTACTTATGACAAAAGTATGGCACACCTGAAGCCATCTTGATTGGAATAAACTGGTAACACTTAAAACATTTAATTTAAAAAGGAACAAACTGAGGGGTTCATTTTGCCATAGAAATTATGATTAGTGCTGAAGAAAGAAAAATTAGGGCACATTTTGAGTGACTTCTCAAATCCTCTTCTATTTCATGAAAAATTCTGACATGCAGACTGAAACATGCACGTTCAATACCAGCAGCAGACTTCCCTAGTGAGCAGTAGCTTTACTACAGTGATCTAATGAGCAACTAGAGTGCTAACATTCAGAATTTATGGCGAATGTGGGACACATCTGAATGCCTTCTTGATGGAATCAAAGTAAAAAACTGAAAGCATTTCCTACTGAGGAGACTGCAGTAAATGAGGAAATTAGGAAACTTCATAACAAATAAATCTCCCAAGATGGCCACCAGAGACAAAAGAGCCCAAATGTAGCACAAATATCACCCAGATGTAGCCCACGTATAGCCCAATGACAGAAGTGTGCAAAACACTTTTTATTTTTTGTTTTTTTGCAGTTTATATAGTGCAGACTGGTCAGGTATTGGAGTGCTTTACATGAGCATTGGTTACATCACACAAGGACAAATTCATGTTGGTTGTAGACATGGGGAGATTAAGTGATTTGACCAGAATCACAGAATGTCGAGCTGAAGCAGAAACTCCAACCTGGTTCCCCAGTTGCAAAGTCTGCAGCTCTGGAAGTAATACCACATCCTCTCCCTAAGTGAAACATTTAATCAAGTGGTCAACTGGATAAAAAAACATAAAGATAACAAATAATTTAAAAGTGCTTTGTCGCTATTTGAAAACTCAAAAAATATGTCCTCATTTTAGTTTTTTAGAACACTAACCATAATTTTGATGCAAATAGGACCCTCTCATTTCTGTAATTTCTAAAGGAAATGCTCTAGGTATTACAGTTTTGATTACATCAAGATGACGTCAGGCGTGCCACACTTTTGTAATAAATATAGAATGTTAGCAATCTAGTTGTTCATTAGGATACTGTTGAGAGGCAGAGGCCAGGGGCTGGGATTCAAAAAATTGAAGGCAGGTAGCAGGGTGCAGAGGCAACAATTTGACCACACTGGGCAGGCAGGAAGGGCAGTGGCAGCACAACAGACTATGGAGGGCAGTGGAAAGGGGGGCAGGGGCAACAAACCAACAATGCAGGACAGGCAAGAGAGGCTGTGGCAATATAATAGACCATTGTGGGCAGAAGGAAGAGGCAGTGGTAGTACAACCATACATGCCAACAGACCCGATTCAGCCAGGAAACGCCCAATGTTTTTAAGCCCAAATGGGCTTTATTTGATCTGTCTCCTGTCTACAATCTCCTCTTTTTCAATGTAAGTCAATGGGGAAAATCAATACCCCAGTTTTTTAAGTCTCGCAGACCTGCGTTGAAGCGCGCATGCGCTGCTCGCGTCTGCGAGACATATTGTGGGTGAGTATATTTCAGAAGGGGGCTTGAAGCCCGCCCCTCATTTTCATTGGGTAGCGTCACCATTTATGGTAAACGGTGGCTTCCCATTGAAAATGAGGCTTCTGTGTTACCGCCCTTGTCCTTTGGGACGGCCCATCCGGACTGGGTCTCCTGCTTCACGGCTGTCGTGAAGCAATTTCTTATCTCAGAGGTGTGTTATGTAAACAAGCCTCTGAGATCCAGTCCTGATGGGCCTCCCAAAAGGAGACAGGGCGCCGCGTGTTTATTTTTGCATCGTGCTTTCGCTTTCACTGAAAGTGAAAGCACAATGCAAATATAAACAGCACTATGGCGAGCGCTTGTCTGAAATCTGCACTGGGACAGCTGCTGAAACCCCGGGACTGTCCTGGTAAATCCAGGACGCCGGTCACCCTGCCCTAGGGCAAGCCCGGTCTGCGCGACCTCATTCCGTCAGGCATCTGGCCTTTGGGGGGGGGTCCAGCTGGAGTGCAGATGTACTCACAGCCCTGGCACACAGTGGTAAACAAGGAAACCCACGCAGGATCCCGTCCGACCGCCTCTGGACACCAAGAACAGGCCCCGCTGGGAGTCTGTGGTGACGGGAGCCTGGAGCCCTGGGCCGCTGCTGGGGGCTGGAGAGGGGGTAGCGGTTATGACAGTGAATGGTGCTGTGTGACAAGTATGAAGGGGCCAGAGGCGGGGGCACACGGGGGTGCTGTGTGACAGATCAAAGTGCTGGAGAGTGGGGTGCTTACCCTGAGCCAGGGGTGCGAGAGGATGGAGTTTAAGTGCACAGAGTGCCAGGGTCATGGGATGCTCGGTGACGGTGCTGTGTGAAAGAGATCGGGGTGCTACAGGGCTGGCTGCTGTACAGCGGAGCGAGGGTGTTGTATTATGCCGCGCATAGAGATATCGAGGGGTCCCGAGTGGCAGCGCGGGGTGAACGTGACGAAGGCTCGCATTCCTGCGCCCCTCACTCCAGCCCTTGCACATCAGGCCATTCCCGGCTCCGTAGTTATTTAAAACATCCCCTTGGAAGAAGGGCTCTGGCAGCGCAGGCTCGTCCTCTGCCGCTGCCATGCAACAGCATCAAACACTCCCCTGTCAACAGGGGCCGTCCGCGCAGAGCTGGAAATCTGGCCAAGGCCCGGGATTCCTCCGGCACCGGCGTGTGGGAAAAGAGCAGCGTTTAATTAAAACTTAACTGGACAGGGCCATAACACAGGCCTCTGCAGCCCCTGTGGTGTGGGGCGCAGCATCTTGTGTTATGCCACTGGAACTGGAAGCTAGACTCTGCCTTCTGGTGTGGAGGGTTCTCCAGGCAAGAAGACTCAGCACCGCTGCATGTTTCAGCGGCGAGTGCTTCAACACACTGATGTACATTGAGAAATGACTGACAGCATGGTGAGGCTGCCATTGGCTGCCCAGGCGAGGGTACACTGTATACATGTTGAGGAGGGGTATATAGGCCGGCTCTGCATACAGAGCGTATGTACACACGTTAGAGCAGGGGTGGGTGGCTCCACAGTTCAGCACGTGGTACTGTGGCGGTGGTACACAGACCAGCTCGTGGTACCGTGGCATTGGTACACAGACTGGAGCAGGTTCTGCAGGCAGCTGCAGTTTGCTGCCTAGTTCACAAGTCCGCTCTTTGAACACCCGCATGCGATGTGTACATTAACTGGCCGTGGACACAGAGTAGAGGGGCACCGTTCTGGTGGTGAGTACACGCGCTGGTGGTGAGTATGGATGCCTTACCACGGTATGCAGGTTGGTGCTTGGTTTTCATATGAGTTTATAAAGCGCAACAAATAACCGGAGGTGTCTCGGCGCTGAAGAAGGGAGGACAGCGGGAATAAGATTACATTTTAGTAACAAGCATTTGCAATGCAATAGGTCTCGCATTTACGCGAGTTTGAGCTATTGACATTGCAAATAACAATGCCTTTCATTTTTGTTTTCGTTTTTAAAACATAAAGAAAAGGCATTGTCATTTACAATGCCAATAGCTTAAACTTGCGTAAATGCGAGACCGATTGCATTGCAAATGCTTGTTTTCAAAAGCTCCCTCTTACCAAGTTCAAGATGTTAGCAAGTATGGTACATTGGATCATGGAAGGCAGGAGGAATTGGATTAGGGACATGGACTCGGATAACAGAGGGCAGGAGGGACATGGACAGGTGCACCAAACTGACCTTACAGGGCAGGCATCAGGGTTTGCAGCAGCACAATACACCACACAGGGCATGCGGGACGGGAGTGCAGCACAACAATCCATGGAAAGCAAGGAGGGGGCAGATGCATGCAGAAAGGACCATGGAGGATAGAAGGGAGGGGTAGGAGCTGGGCACAGACAAGAGAGTTCAGGGAAGGGGCCTCACAACAGACCACGCGGGGCAGGCAGGAGGAGCAGTTGCAGCACAACAGACCAGGGAGGGCAGAAGGGTGTGGCAGTAAAATGGACAATGGAGGACAGGAGGAAGGGGATAGGGGCATGGAACGTGGACAGGCAGGGTGGAGGTGGCAGGGACAGGTTACAGTCATCTGACAATGCTAGGCAGGTGGGAGGGGTGTGGCAGCTCAACAGAACACTCAGAGTAGATAGGAGGGGCAGGTCCATGGAACATGGTGGGCAAAAAGGATGGAGCAGGGGCATGCACACAGACATTGGAGGGCAGGGGGAAGGAGAGTAGGGGCAGCAAGCTAATCACAGAGACTAAGCAGGAGGTCAATGATGGGGCATAGAATTGGGCAATGTAGGGCAGGAGGAGTGGACTGGGACATCATGCTAAATGGGGGGCAGTGGCAGCACATCAGACCATGCATGGCAGGAGGGAGAAGGCTAGTGCATGGATTCAGACAACAGAGGATAGGGAGGAGGTGGATGGGGCAGCAAGCTAACTGTTCAGAGAAGGCGGGAAGGCCAGTGGCAGAACAACGGCCACACAGGGCTGTAATGAGGGAGCAGGGGCATGGACTTGGACAATGGATGGCAAGGAGGAGGGGAGGCAGGAGCAGCAAGCTTGGGTGGGGGCAGCACAATGCCAGGCCAGGCCCTGCTTCCAACCCCCCACCATCCATTGTGATAGGCATCTTACTTAACCTTAAAAAACCTAGAAATTTGCTGAAAAGAACAAAGATTACAGGGACGTTATAGTTAGACTCAGATTTCACTCGTACAAAACCAGTGAAATTCAGAAGTTATAGTTGCCTGAGCTAACTATAACTTACACCCCGCAATGCACTGCTTATGACCTCAGACATTACATCATTCATGACATGGTCAGTGACATCACTCATGACATCTCAAATGAGCTGTGAATGGAATGGAACTATAATCGCTAGAACTTTATTTATGGATAGTGTGTGTATATTAACACCCCTTTTTTTTTCTTTCGTGTAAGAACCATTATAATACGCAACGTGCCCAGATCAATATGGCCGATAGCCTTTCACTTTAAAGTAATGTGTAGTCCATTGTTTATGTTGATGTTTGCAATCCTAAGTATGTTTATTATGAACAAGTCACATTGACGAACATACAGGTACGGCGGTCACGGGGCTAGATATGCTGAAATGACATTGTGTGCATATTAACACTTGTTTTCTTTTCTTTATTGTATCAATTCCTGAATTTTCAAATCGTGACCAGGCCAATATGGCCGCCAGCTTTTTGTATTAAAGTAATATGTAGTCCTTTGTTAATGTTGGCAACTGGAGGCATTTGTACATTTAAATAAGGAAGCTACAATGACGTCTTGTATCGTTATCAAGGTTCGGACGAGCCGAAACGCGTGGATCGCATTTCGCATTTGAGATGTCATCAGTGATGTCATCAATGATGTCACTGATCATGTCATGAGTGATGTAATATGTGACGTCATCAGCAGTGCATTGCGGGGGCGTGAGATATATATATATATATATATATATATATATATACATATATATATTCACTGAAAAAACCAGAGGTTTCATGGACGTTATAGTTAGGAATTAGCAGTTAAAAAACCTTTGAAATTCACTGAAAAAAACAGAGGTTTCAGGGACGTTATAGTTAGAAATTAGCATTTAAAAAACCTCAGAAATTCACTGAAAAAACCACAGGTTTCAGGGACGTTATAGTTAGTTGGACATTTCACTCGTACAAAACCAGAGAAATTCAGCCGTTATAGTTAGTTGAGCTAACTATAACTCGCGCCCCCGCAATGCACTGCTGAAGACATCACATATTACATCACTCATGACATGGTCAGTGACATCACTGATGACATCACTGATGACATCTCAAATGACATCACTGATGACATCACTGATGACATCATCCAGTGACTGTGTGTTTATGTAAAGTTTAAATATGTTTTTTATATATATATATATATGCCAAGGTGTATTGAAGAATGAGTGGGTGTATGAGTGTCTGAATGGATGATTTAGTAGGTACGTGACTGACTGTATAAGTGAGTAATTAAACGTGTCTTACTGAATGCATGGGTTAGTGACTAAACTGTGTGAATGTCTGTATCAGTCTGTCAGTTGGTGTGTAAGCGGCTGCATGGGTTGGTGAGTAGCTACATGAGTGTCTACATGGGTTATTGATTGGTTGTCTGAGTATCTGTATGGGTGCCTGAGTGTCTCTGTGGGTGGGTGGGGGTGTGTGACTGTGCATAGATGTGTGAGTGGGTAATTCACTGGGTGTACGGGTTCAAGAGTGCATCTGTGAAGGGCTGTATGGGTGGGTGAGTGTGTGTATGGGTGTGTTGGTGAGTGAATGGATGTCTCACTGGTACATGTGTGAGTAACTACATATGTGAAAGGCAGTATATGTGAGTATTGGACTATATGTGAGAGTGAGTGATTGTGAGAGTGGCTTGATGGATGAGTGTGTGCTTGTGTCAGTGATTGTATAAGAGAATAAGTATGTGTTAGTATCTGTATGAATAAGGGAGGTGGTGTGTGTATAACTGTATAGGTGAGTAAATGGGAGTGTGATTGATTCTTTGCATGACTGACTAGGTGTTTGAGTAACTCTATGGTTAGTGGTGTTGTGTGAGTATCTGTATAGGTGTATGAGTGCATATTTCTGTGGCTATATTGATGAGTGACTGCGTGTATGAGTGACTGTATGGGTGAGTGGATGTGTGTAGACCTATGAATCAGTGAGTGGGTATGTACTAACTGGTATTGGTGTGTCTATGGTTTCGAGAATGGTAGTCTGTATTTTAGAGGGGGTGTATCAAAGGTTATATTAGGGTGTGAGGAGGTGCATCAGATGATCACGTGAATGATGTAATCAGTGATGTCATTTGAGATGTCATCAGTGATGTCACTGACCATGTCATGAGTGATGTAATATGTGACGTCATCAGCAGTTCATTCGGGGGCGCGAGTTATAGTTAGCTCAACTAACTATAGCGGCCGAATTTCTCTGGTTTTGTACGAGTGAAATGTCCAACTAACTATAACGTCCCTGAAACCTGTGGTTTTTTCAGTGAATATATATATATGCATATACACACACAAACAATTCCTTCACATTTCTTACTCAGACTCCTTGTAAGCCAGAAGTTTTACTTTATTTTCTTTCAATCTTCACCGCAAGAGCAAAGGTACATTTGATGCGTTTCGCCTTCAACAGGACCATAGAGTCCATAAGTACAAACATCCTTTTTAAAGTGACACATTGCAATAAAGTACTTCCACTCATTCTAAAAACCATTAGAATGTTTTAACTGAATATAAAACATGGTCCTTCTCCAGCCTCCATTATGGTAATTTCATTTCACCTTATTTTTCTATTGCCATTTCTCATGTTTGTTACCTTTTCCTTATAAAACCCTAGACACGATAACAAAAATAAAGTTATCAATTGTAATAAATGTGAAATAAATATTCATTTGCGAAAATCATAAAATCTCTGTAAAGTACAATATCCTCCATATTCCTACCAAATAAAAGAATACATTTCCTCATAAATAATGAAGAAATGGTGCTTAGACCAGGCAGACAAACTTATGTCATCAATATTTTACATTCTCTTTCTTTCACTTTTTGATGCTTTCTCTTTTCCAGCTACATTTGGATGAGATAACCTACTGCATATATGTAATACAAACAAATGAATCTTACACTTCGAAGATGCACAGTATCATTTTGTGTATCATACAATTATTTGATGTCTCTCAAAAAGGCGCTATTAAACTCCATAATTATCAACCTCCTAAAATTAAATGGAAAATTAAATATACAAATAAATATAATAAAGTGTAAATGCAAAAATGACGTTAATTCAACCATGCCCTCTCCTGAAATTTCTTGATTACTGGAAGAATCGAGCAAATCATCATGTTCTTCTCATATCATTTTAAGCAACGATTTCTCCTAATTGAAATAAAAGTGCCTGTGCTAAAGTGCTTTGAATGTTAAAATGCATCTTAGACCTAGATCCACATAATAGTAAAATGCTTTAGGCAATAACCGAACTCCAAAAACAGCAATTACCATGCATCTCAAAAGAACCCATTTGTAACAGTCCAACAGATAGAAACCGCACTGCATGAGATAGTGCATTAATAAAATTCATCAATCTTATCTAGAGTTTTCATATGGCAGTAGCAAGACAACGCAGTTTGGCCCACATAGAAGCCTTGCCTACTTTGGTCGCAGTTGTGCATTAATATTATTGCATGTCTTTCATATTAAACTGGTCAAAACAGCATATAGAACAATGGGTTAGATAATTGAAATAAAGATTGTAACAAAATAACTACATATATTATCTCTATCGGTCATAATTGGCCAACAACTTTATTTAGGATCTCTATTAAAAAACTGTCTTCATAAGTAAATATAAGCTACCTAGTAAGAGAAACCTGAAAAAGCTTGTCAATTATTCACTTACTGTCCTAGAAAAACATGACGTTCTTCATCCTTATTTAACCCCATGGGTTCCGTGGTATTCAATTCCACTAAGTATTTTGACTCAAGACATCTAAGAGTCTTAGGGGCCGATTACGATGTTGTGTGGAAACTTTCTGCCCGACTCCTTGTCGGATTTGGTTCTGACTGACTCACGATTGGCTGTTCCGCACGACCGATTACGATGCTTCTGAACAACGTTCGGAAGGACTCCCATTGGACCTCTATGGGAGCCTGTGTTCAGACCGACAACACAGGCACCTACGGGGAAAAGGGGTGTCTACGGGAAACCTTGCACCCCATGGTGCCTGCCACACAGTGCATGGTCTCACAGGGGGGTCTCTTGGGTACCCCCACGGCCCCCAACAGAGGCCTTAGGATGAAGGGGGGCCTGCTAGGGGCCCCCAAAGTCAGTTTCTGACAGCCTTTTTGTGTCCGACAGACCAAGTTGCAAAGGCTGTCAGAATCCGACAATGTAATTAGTCGGTCAGAAACACTGTCTGTAAAGCTGTACGAATTGGCTTCGACCAACTCTGATTCTCCGATTGCCCTTTGGAACCGATTCGGAATGACAGAACGGTTCCCCTTCTGACCGCGAGCATCGTAATCGGTTGGTCGGAATTCTTTCCGACTGAGTCGGGCGGATGGGGTCCACACGGTCTAGGTGAATCCGATTGTCAGACAGAGCCTTTCCACACAACATCGTAATCGGCTAAGACCTAAGACTTAGTTCACTCCATTTTATCATATCAAAGGCAAAATATTGTAAATCTTTAGTTTTACTGTCATGATTATCAGCAAAATGCCAAGGTATAGAACAAGTTATACACTTTTTGGATATGGCCCTTAAAGGGTGTAGGATTCTTTTATGTACCGGTAGTTTACTACTTATGTACATTTTGTTGCAGGTACAAATCAAAGCATATATAGCAAATGGTGTTTTACAATGCAGAAAATGTGTGATTATTACCTCCCTGCCTGTCATTGGATTGGTGAAGGATTTACAGTTTTGCTCATATTTGCATGATTTTCTTTTGCTGCAGGTTATAACCCCATTTATTGATTCAGGAAAATCATTTTTCTGATTTGTGATTTATATTCTCTTTTCACAAACAATTTCTGCATGGATTTAACTTTCTTAAAAGTTAAAGCGGGTTTTCTGGGTACCAGGGTGCCAATGACAGGGCCATTTATTGTCATTTTCCAATGCTTATACAATATCCTTTGAATGTGAGTACTTTTTGAACTGTAGTTGGTGGTAAACCTTAAATTATCTGATTTGGGTTGTGTTCTCTTATTCCAAACACGAAAAAGTAGTTCTTCCCGATTTTTGTCATCAGTCTTCGTGATTGCTTCTTTTTAATATCGCCAGTGAATACCCGCTATCCTCAAAATGTTTTATCATGGTCATCCTCTATTTCTCAAATTTTTCTTATTAAAGTTACTTTTCACATTTAATAGCTCACTGTAGAAGAAATTACACGTCTTAATTGTCCAGATAGAAACTAGTAGTGTGTAGTAAGTTATTACCCTTTGTAGTCTTTCTGTGTAAGGAAGTTGTAATTTGGTTGTCCTCTACCTTTAACTGGATATGTAGGAATACCACACTTTGTCTGCTCATCTAGTATGTGAACTATAGATTCCGATCATTAATCTTCAACATATCACACATGTAGCAATCTCTTGTTTATCTACCCTCCAAAATAAAAGATCATTGATATATCATATCCAAATATCAACATTATTGATAGAAGTATTACATTTGTCTTCATATAGTTTCTGCTCCTCCCACCAGCCCATATACAGATTTGCATAGCTGGAGACAACACAGGGACCTGTCACTGTTCCCCTGATTTGACAATATCAACAGCCATCAAAAATGAAAATATTTTCTTGCAGACACCATCTTAACATATCCAAAAGCATTTTAAAATGATCATATAATCTTATTGGTTCTTATCCCAGAAAATGGTGACATGCCCATAATCCATCTTTGTGTCAAATGCTTGGCTCGAGGTAGGATCCATTGTTAGCATAATGTACTTTGCTTCTCATTTTAGATCAAAAATTCTGTGCAAGAATTCTATAGATTCGTTAATGTAAAATGGGAGATTTTTCACATGAGGCCTTAAAAATAATCAATATATATTGATGTATTTTCAAAGAGGCTACATTTGCCACAATTATCAGTCTCCCTAGTGGTTTATTTCTGTTTTTATATACCTTTGGGTACATAGGTAGAGTGTGGGTAAACGTGGAAGATAGACCATGCTCGCAACTGTGAGTGATATTCATTTTTTAAATTCACAAATTCAGCTTTTGATATTCTTTAATAACATAGATTATCATCTAGGTGAGTCATGATTGATTCCAAATATAGATCACTTGGTCGCAATACTGCTATCCCCCCCTTGTCTGCTGACTTGACAACTATTGAGGGGTCATTTTGTAGTTATTTGATTATGGTATATAGCTTCATATCTCTTTGATTTGTCTTGAGTCGGAGTTTTCACCTATTGATATTTAAATTCTTATAATCATTGACCACTAGAGTGTTAAACTTCTCTATAGAGTCAAAAGGCATTTGTAAAACATATGTGGAACAGGGTTTAATGAGGGTATGTGCACTGTTTGCCATATAAAGGCCTAGTCTTCTGATCATAGTGTTCTCATCCTTATCAGTTTCAGAAACATTGGTCATTGTCATTCGATGTTTCATTTCCTAATGCCTCTAAATTGTAAAGAACATTGACATCCTTGGTACTAAGTTCAACCCTCTGATTCTGTTCATGTACTTCAGTTCACTTTCATAGTTGAGCTATTGTGAAGAATTGTAAACAATTTCAACTTACAAACAGATTTATATACATCATCTCTGCTATAGGAGTATTCAAAAGACGTTTCATTTTCATTAAAGGTCTGGCTTAGTCTGTCCTTGTTTTTGCTCTGTGTTGTGTAGCTATTAATCGTACTTGCTCCTTGACCAGCTCATCATCATTTCCTGCATCTTTTCCTTTTCTTGACCACTGCCTCTTTGGATCTATTATCCTTTGGTAGAAATGGGATTTCTGGTTTTCAGAGTGTACATCCTGTACAAGCAGGAACCATCACTCTAGTGAGGGTAAGCTAGATACATACTAAAAGATAACCTGTGCTCACTCTCTGGTAGCTTGGCACAGAGCAGTCAGGCTTATCTAAAGAGGCAATGTGTAAAGTATTTGTGCAACACACACACACACACACATACACACACACAGTAACACCTTGAAAATACCACAAAAATACTCCACACAGGTTTAGAAAAAAAGACAATAATTTTATGAGTAAATCAAGACCAGAACTACAAAAATCCAAAAAGTAAAACGGGAGTTATGAATTCCTAAATATTAAATCAAATTATAGTGCTTAAAGTCATAAAGCGCCAACCGGGGACATCTGTTTGCGCTAGACCGGGGTAAACCCAAAGTTCTGGCCAACAGCGATAAAGGGCAGACCGGCTACAGGACTCACGCAGGTCCCGCTGAAAAAGTACCTTAAATGGGGGAAGCTTCAACGTTGAAGACTCGATGCGATGAGCAGAGGAAGCAATGTGTCGTTGTCGATCCCGTGGATGCAGGCGATGCGTCAATTCAAATCCGCACAGTCGATGAAGGCTTCGTCAACTAACCCCTTTACGATGCAGGCGATGTGTTGTCTTCGAGCCACGCAGTCCGTCGAAGCAATGTCGTTGAGCGGCAGCCATGTCGAAGGTAGATGCGTCAGTTCCATTCGGCGCAAAGTCGTTGATGCGTCGGTTTTGATGGATCAGCACCGCGGAAATCAACTTTCAAGGGCCTAAGACTGGATTGGCATGACTCACAGATGGCAGAGTCCAATTGCTGTTGCAAGGTTGAAGGACGTCTTTGATGGCCCTGAGACTTCAGAACAGGGGGCAAGCCAGCATGCCTTGGAGTCACTCTAGGTTCAAATGAGATGGGTCTAGTCCTTGTCCTCAGCAGGGCTGAGATCAGCAGGCAGCAGGGCAGCACAGCAAAGCAGAAAAGCTGTTCTTCCACAGTAGCAGCCAAGCAGAGTGGCAATCCTTGTAGCACAGCAGTCTTTACTCCTGGCAGTGTTCTTCACAGGTTCAGTAGTGTACTGTCTTGGTAGGGTCAGAGCCCCAGTACTTATTCCAAGTTGTGCCTTTGAAGTGGGGGTGACTTTGAAGAAGGGTCCTTGATGTGCACACATGCCCTTTCTTCCCAGCCCTGGCTCCAGACTATCAGTAGGGGGTAATCAGCCCTTTGTGTGGGAAACAGGACACTGCCTAATCAGATGTAAGTATCAGCTGGCCCCTCTCTTCCTGCCCAGGAAGAGCTATCAGAATGCAGAGGAGTTCTTTGCCACACCTACCCTTCCTTTGTTTGTGGCTATCTAGAGGGAATGCAAAAAGTGTAGCTGTCAACCACCCCAGACGTGTATTGGAGACAGGCTGCAGTCACACAGAGCAGTAAAAGCAAATAGATGCCCACTTGGCATTTCTAAAATAGTAATGTTAAATCCAACTTTACCATTAAAGAGGATTTATCATTACCATTCCAAAGATATAAAACATGATGAAGCTACTCCTTTCTGATCAGGAATTACAGCTTAAAAGTGTATTAAGGAATCACCAATGTTCACCTATGAGAGGAGTAGGCCTCACAGTAGCAAAAAACAAATTTAGCTGTTTGTCACTACCAGGGCATGCAAAACTTAAAAGTACATGTCCTACTTTTTATTTACACAGCACCCTGCCCTACGGGCTACCTAGGGCCTACCTTCGGTGTGACGTATGTGTATTAAAAAGGGAGTTTAAGGCTAGGCAAGTAGTATCAAATGCCAAGTCGAAGTGGCAGTGAACTGCACACACAGGCCCTGCAATGGCAGGCCTGAGATAGGTTTGAAAAGGCTACTTGGTGGGTGACAAAATCAGTGCTGCAGGCCCACTAGTAGCATTTAGGTTACAGGCCCAGGGTATATGGTATGCCACTTTACAAGGGACTTACAAGTAAACTAAATATGCCGATTGTGTATACACCAATGTTGCCATGTTTAGGGGAGAAGCACATGTGGTTTAGCACTGGTAAGCAGTGGTAAAGTGCTCAGAGTCCTAAGGCCAACAAAAAGAATCAGCAAAAAGAGGAGGTAAGCAGGCAAAAGGTTTGGGGGAAGACCACCCTAAGGATGACAGGTGTGACATCCTTCTTATCAGAGTAACTTGAATTCCTCTGAAAACGTTGGTGGTTTCTTCAGATCATCTAGGTTTAGAACTGCCTTCTTCGATACAAGTGTCAGGGTTTGAGCTAATGCCAGAGCTTAATTGGGTTGTTGTTGATTCCTAGCAAAGTTGATTCATCTCCATACTTCTTTAATTGCATAGAGGTCAAAAGCACATAGCAAATGTATATACTTGGCTCATTTCATAGTCCATTTCGTCTCTTAAATACTTTGTAATTTTTTTCTGTTTAATAATTATGTCCTCCTTTGCAAATCTTAATTTCATGTCTCTTTCAAAATTCTCAATCAACTGTTGATCCTTATGATTTTTTTAAGTCTTGTCTTTAGTTTGAAATTATATCCCAAATTTGGCTCCTATGTATATTTGCACATTTTATCAAAATTAGAACATTTGCTCAGATGACATTGCATCTGTTTCAGCCCGTTCGTTTAACATTGCAGGAATCAGATTTTCATTGCTAGCGTATTCTCAAACCCCCTCGGTACACAGTTAACATCCACATATCTTTGGAGAGATGTACTCTCCCACCATTTCACCATTTCAGACTTGGATAACCTTTCAGGTTTAAGAGATTTAGGGGGACATGCATCATTGCAAATTGCGGTCGCAAAGGGGCAGATTCGCAGAATCTTCCCCTTTGCGATCGGTATTTTTGCATTTGGGATGCACCATCCCAAATGCAAAAATCGCAATTTAAGTAATCGCTAAATTTGCGATTACTTAAATTGCGATAGCATTTAGGGAATCGCAAATTGCGATTCCCTAAATGCAATGCATTAACCCAAAAAAATTTGCGATTTCGCAATTAAGAAACACAAATTACCATCAATTCAAGTTGATGGTAATTTGCAAGAACTTTGAAAAATGCACAAAAGTGCATTTTTCAAAGTTCCATGTTGCACACATACATGCCCTTGGCGCATGTGTGTGTGCAACATGTGGTAACATGGCAATTTCAGGGGTGCATCAGGGTGTCCTTTTGGCACCCTTGCACCTTTGAAATTGCATGCGCAATTTGCGAGTACCTATTTGGTACTTGCAAATTGTGCATGCAATTCCCATTCATTCCTATGGGCCACTAGGCCTATAGGAATGAATGGGAAGCAATTCCTTAATTGCGATTCGCAATTTGTGAGTCACAATTAAGGAATGTGTAGGAATTGCAATTTTTTATTGCGATACCTACATGCATAAGCAATTGCGATTCCTAAATTGCGATTTCTTAAAAATCGCAATTTAGGAATCGCAATTACAAAGTTTGATGCATATGGCCCTTACTTCTTACATCATCTTTTGATGGATTGTCTTCAGGTTTATCATACATGACTGTCATTATAATGTCTTCTTCTGAAAATAACTCTAATGTAGCTCTTTCACATTCTCTTTCAACTTCTATCGCTATATTCTAGCCCCCACTTATAGTCTCAATAGTCACCTGAGTATATGAATCAATGTGTGTGGTATTCCCCGACAAAATAGGAAGAAAATCAGTTTTTAAAATATCCAAAACTGAATTACCAATGTCTGGAGGGATTTTGCTGTTATGGGTGGATCCTCCAACTTGTCAACCTGACAATCCTCACGATCCATCAAGATTTCTGGTAATTCCTGTATTCCATTCTCTGCGTTGACAGTAAATTTAGAACTTTGAGAATTTGACCCTTTGACACCAGTTATAGTTCGGAGTAGGATTTGTACTGAGATGCAAATTTGTACTTTAAATTAGATATATATGATTTTTTTCTGATTTCACCTCCACTGTTTAAAAAACTGCTGTGCCCCCAAGATCATTTAAGTGTGTTGCCCTAAAAAACTAGAAATTGTGTAAAATGTCATAAATATATACCCAAACATCAACTGGACCCAGAGTTTGTCACAACCCTCCACATATGCAGGAAAATAAATGAAATATAATGACAGCAGGACAAAGAAGGCACAAATAAATACATATCCATTCTGTAATAACAAACTTGAAAAGAGCAGTATATAATGGCAATCTGATATCACACTAGCTGTAGCATCACCTACCATATATACTCTTCACATATCTATGATACTCCATCACCTTTGTGATACAGAACATACTAACTGCATGCTCTTTATTTATAATATGGAGATTTCCCCCAACAGCAGATCACTGTTTTCTTAGAAACATAGCACAAACAATAATCCACCTTCTGTACTCCAACTGTTAATACCCCCTTCTTACATAACCAACTATTTAGAATTCTTGCCAGTTTTGTAGAATGTTTTATTAATGCAATGTGTAATATTACTCCTTGCTTTTTTTTGTTAAGTGTTCTCATACCTATTCAGTGATCTGTGCTACATAAAATAAATACATATCAAGACCAGTTTCTGGAAAGCAGTCGGACAGGAATGTGGGGTCCAAATCACAACATTTTTTGCGTACCTGTGTTGCAAAGTAGGCCTAATTACGATGTTGGGCGGACTTGAGTCCATCCAACACCGTTTTGCTGTACGAACCGACCGTAGGTCAGCGGTTCCGACCACCATATTAGGATGCAACCGCAAAATGTGCAGTCGCAATGTCCCATTTCTCTATGGGCGCTAAACTGCCCACAGGACAAGCTCCCACAAAGAAATGGGAGTTTGTGTAAAACCCTGCACCATGCGGCAGGCAACTTATGGTGCCTGCTGCACGGCGCAGGCATTTACAGGGGGGGCACCATAGGTGCCCCCTCCGCCCCCAACTGGAGGCCGCAGGGAGAAGGGGGCCCTGCTAGGGGCCCCCAAAGTCGCTTTCCAACAGGCTTTTCATGTCAGAAAGCCCGACATGAAAAGCCTGTCCGAAAACGACATTATGATCCCGACGGCAGAAACGCTGTCCGTAGGGATTATGTTGCGGTTTCCAGCTGGCCGACGTGCTCCTAGAGCCCGTCAGAAGTCAGCCGAATGACCGGCCGGTGTGACTTCCAACCACCTACATTGTTATTAGGCAGTCAGATGTCAAACCAGGGATGTCAGTCGGAAAGCCTCCGACCTGTGGTCGGAGACTTTCCAACCTACATCCAAATGAGGCCCTATGTCTGTATTTGCGAGGGCGAATTCACAACTCCGAAAAAGGATTGACAGAATTTTATTTTCAACAAATGTCAGTTGTGTAAGTTAAAATTTCTTAGTGTGATGCCATTTTTACATTCACACATTCGGTTTATGGTGTGGGTTTGGATCACCCATAAGTTAACCTATTAACTGGTATAAATAAACCTGTCACATGCATTTTCTCCAATAATAATGGAGTGTTGCCTCCTATTTTATTGGGTCCTTGTTTACAATATGGCAGGAATAGGATCATCAGTTTGGGGGGGGCACCCATACCAATTTAATAAATCCAATCTGGTTAGATAAAAACCAAGTTCTCAGAGAATCTCTGCCCTACCCTTGTAGCAGCAGCACAAGCAGTAGGCAATTCCCAAGAGCAATGGCAGTTAAGTTAAAACAGTATCAATCATTTTAAAAGTCATAGAACAAAACAATAAAATTCCCAGACCAATTTAGAAAATTTGAGAAAACGAACATTGTTGAGTAGAATGTGACCAAGATCAACAAAATTGGATAAGGGGTACAGGAGATATGAATTTTAAAAGTTCTAAGGAAAACAGCAGTTAAAAAAAGTTCCAGCTTTTGGGTGCTAAAAGGTTTTAGGCGTGCGTGAGACCTTGATTGAGTCATTTTCTTCAAGCAAGAGTCTGGAGTCTTCTTCCAACAGAGCCTTCATCTTAAGGTGGAGTCTTCCCAGATCCAAGAGTGTTTGCAGGAGGTGGTAGTTGAGGTGCTAAATGTATCCTGTGCACTAGCCAGTGACTGAAGAAAGTCTAGCCTCCCAATTCTATTTTCCCACAAATACCCCCACCTACCTCCTATAGGAACACATTCCTCTTTGCGTTACTTTAAAATTACTCAGTAGCCCCAGTTTCACTATAGAAATAACTTTTTGCCACTGTCAGCTGCTTTGTTACACTACGATTAAGATGACGTCTTATCCAACCTGACAGGGTCCAAACTCGTTCTCTCCTTCACTGTGACTGGAGCCTGGCTGTCTAGCAGAGTCCTGAGAATGAATAGCGTGAGCTCTTACTGGAATCTGAAAGTGAAAAGAGCTAGTGCTATGCCCCCTTTATTCTGCCAGCTCTCATGTCCATTCTGAGATAGCTAATTACTGGTCAGCAGTCAAAACCATTTGTTCTTTCTGGGGTCAGAGGCTGGCTATTGTTCTCCCATCCAAGGATATGTATTCCAGCTCTGCTGGGGTTGAGTGGCAAAACTGGTTTACCAATTAAATTAGATTTTGAAAAGTCAGCACAAAATAACTTTGAAGCTTTTTTCTAGCAGTTTCCAAGGCAGAGATAGGAAATACAATTCTTAATCCCATCAAGGCCTGTCCAGGGAAAAATCTATTGAAGTCTACCCAGTGAAATAGTTTTTGGATTTTATTTCACTGTGAAATCATACTAACCCCAAAATGAGTCTGCTGGCGTCCCAACACTGCAGCTGCTCGTGAAGGTGACTCTGAATTGTTTTAAGTGTTTTTTAAGGGATTTTAGCAGGGATTTTAGCAGCCAACCAACATTGGTATTTTAAAATTAGATTCTTGGCATACACCTCCCTACTTCGCAGCATTCGCGTGCTCCCTACTCCCGTCCGCCGCGGCTGATGTGCCATTTGCGCGGTGGGTAGAGAGCACGCTCCACGCTCCCACTTCCGGTTGGGCACTTCCGGCGGGGATGGGGCCCAGGCAGCGCTCTAGTGGTTGGGGACCGGCTACCTACTTAGTCGGATGCAGGTGCGGACGCGCAGCGAACAGGAGCAGAGTCTGCTGGCGTCTCAACACTGCAGCCGCTCGTGAAGGTGACTCTGAATTGTTTTAAGTGTTTTTTAAGGGATTTTAGCAGGGATTTTAGCAGCCAACCAACATTGGTATTTTAAAATAGGACTTTTGGCATACACCTACCTACTTCGCAGCATTCGCGTGCTCCCTACTCCGGTCTGCTGCGGCTGATGTGCCGTTTGCGCGGAGGGTAGAGAGCACGCTCCACGCTCCCACTTCCGGTTGGGCACTTCCGGCGGGGGACGGGGCGCAGGCAGCACTCTAGTGGTTGGGGACCGGCTACCTACTTAGTCGGATGCATGTGCGGACGCGCAGCGAACGTGCGCAGCGGGCGCGCCGCTGGCGTGCCTAAGGCAAGCCGGTCTGCGCCCATCCGGGTCCGGCCTGGGCCAGGGGCCATGAACCCTGCCCGTTTTAAACCAGACCCCCAGGGTGCAATAAGATACACAGCGCTAGACCTGATAGAGCTGAGACCAGCTTCCAGCCCCCTATGTAGGCACTCAATCACGCCGCAAAACGTGATAGGCAAGAAGGCCATATGTGTAGATGGACAATAAGGGAGGAAAATGTCCACTTACAGGGGCCCACGACGAACTTAAAGGAAAAAGCTAGGTGGAAAATGGGATTAATAAACTGTAGGTCCATCCCAGCACATAAAATCGAGATAAGATGCTTAATTGAGGAAGAGCAGTTGGACGCTCTATTTATAACTGAGACATGGCTCAAAGAACGGTCTACCCCCGACCTGCTAATGGCTCTGCCAGCAGGATACAACATACGTCGACAGGACAGAGCGGGAAAAACCGGAGGCAGAATAGCTATCATATACAAAGAAACTCAGTAGTGATAGTTGCACTATCACGCCGAAACACCTCCTGAATATGTTGTTCAGCATTCGTCTACCACCCACTCAAACCTTCTCTGGGACTCTCATTTATCGACCACCAGGGCCCTGCAATACCTTTCTGGAAAATCTTGCTGACCTCATCGCAGAGAGCATCATTTCTAAAAATGCAACAACCATTTTAGGCGACTTTAGCATCCACCTAGATAAAAAGAACGACCCTACCACCCTCAGATTTATCCAAGATATGAACGCCATGCAGTTGAGCCAAAAGGTGCAAGTAGCAACACATGAAAAAGGGCACATTTTAGACGCAATATTCACCAATGACCCTAAATTAATAACAGCCACTCCCACACCAGTGCCTTGGTCAGATCATTTCTACATCCCATTTAAACTGACCAACACACACCCTCAGAAAACAGGACACACTAAGTCCACCCTGGGCAGGAACTGGACGAGAATCATTCCAGGAAAACTGAAAGAATCCCTAAAAAAAGGTATTCCTGAAATATCTGGGGAGGTAGAGAGCGCTGACTCAATCTGGGACGATTGGCTCACAAAATCGGTAGAATACTGTTGCAATAAAGTGAGAATTGGAACAAACCAGCTACGAAGGAAACCAAGATGGTTTAATAGCCATCTTGCCTCCTTAAAAAGAGCCTGTAAAAAAAAACGAAAGAACCTGGAGGAAATCATACGATATCACCTTAAAGGGATAATACAAAAAAGAGATCAGACATTATCATAATGAGATCAAGATAGCTCAAGCCAGATACTTCCAGGAAAAAATTGAGACAGCCACTAACTCTTCAAGAGAACTTTTTAAGGTGGTGAAATCCCTTACACGGATAGCACCGGAGGCCCCTCCAAACTCTTCCTCTAAGGAGAGATGTAACGAACTTGCAGTTTTTTTCAAAAACAAGATCGAAACCATTTATAATTCCATGCTAGAGAATGAGTACACCCCTGACACTCAAGGAAATAAGCCAGTCACTGAGCCCACAGCGAGACCCACACTAAAGGCTTTTCCAGAAATTAATATAGACAATACAACCAAGATCTTACAAGGCATTAAATCAGGGTCCCCATTAGATCCCATTCCCCCCCACATCCTATTACAGGGGGGAGATACCATCTCGACAACAGCCACAGAGTTACTTAACCTCTCCTTCAGACAGGGGATAGTGCAGAAACATGTCATAGTTCGCCCTTTGATCAAAAAGCCACACTTAGACCCAAAAGATCTAGGGAATTTCCGTCCCTTATCACTCCTTCCCATCTTAGGAAAGATGGCTGAAAAACATGATAATCACACGCTGTCCCAGTTCTTAGAGGAGAATGAGATTCTTCATCAGACCCAAATGGGCTTCAAACCAGCACACAGCACCGAATCCGCCCTACTGCTTGTCACAGAAAAACTGAAGAGCATCCTTGACCAAGGGGGTGCAGCCGCCATCCTGCTGCTTGACCTGAGTGCAGCATTTGACATGGTGGATCACGAGACACTCTCTCTCAGGCTAGAGAGAGCAGGGATCCAAGGCCACGCGTTAAGGTGGATAGTGTCATTCCTGAAGGATAGATCCTTCCAAATTACAGAGGGCGGACACTTCTCGGACAACTTCAAGGTCACGTGTGGGGTGCCACAGGGCTCCTCCCTTAGCCCCACACTGTTGAACCTGTACATGCAACCTCTGGCCAATATTGTCCAGGAATTTGGGTTGTCAATCATAACATACGCAGATGACACCCAACTGGTAGTCTCAGTAATAGAGGACCCCGACTCTAAAAACAACTCAGTGTCTCCCTGCATGGAAAAGGTAGCCAGATGAATGACACGCAGCAGGCTAAAACTTAACGGGGACAAAACAGAACTAATGTTCCTAGGCAACAAGCGAACACCGCAAATCACGATGAACTGGCCAAAAGAACTAGGACACCCCCCGGGGCATAAGAACTCCATAAAGAACCTAGGAGTGTGGCTAGACTGCAACCTCACAATGGAGTCCCAAGCCAGGAAACTAGCAGCCACCTGTTTCGGAATCCTGAGGATGCTCCGAAAAATCATGGACCTTATCCCAGAGGAGGCCCAGAGAACCATGGTACAGGCGCTGGTGGTCTCGCGTCTCGATTACGGAAACTCTCTCTTCCTGGGTTCACCTAAATACGTGCTGAATAGATTACAGGTGGTACAAAATGCGGCAGCCAGATTACTTAGAAACACACCAAGACACGAATCAGCGCGAAAGGCTCTGAAATCGCTCCATTGGCTGCCAGTGCAGGCCAGGATTAAGTTTAAAACGCTGTGCATAGCACACAGGGCCTTAAAGGGAAAAGGGCCAACCTTACTAAGAACCCTGATCACACCCTATACACCAGAAAGAACCCTAAGATCCTCCTCAGAACACCGGGCTTAAACCACCTGCATTAGGAGATCCAGATGGGGAGGAAGATCATTTACGCATTTAGTGCCGAAACTATGGAACTCTATGCCCGCAGATTTAAGACTCACCATGGACGAGTTGGCCTTCAGAAAGAAACTGAAAACCTGGCTATTTCCAGGTTGAGCCCCGGATCATGCTCACTCCTGCTCCAAAGTGCTGGGAAGCCAGCGGGCAGCTATGCGCTCTAGAAAACTCACAAACGTAAACATAAACATAAATGTAGTCTGCCCTATTTTGATATATTAGCACCCTGTCATGTGGGCTTGCAAGACAAACTTTTGGGGTGCCTTTTAGATATATATATTTACAAATAGGCTTTTCTTACTTGACAAATGTACTGTTTCTTGCTATGTGTCACTGAAGGGCCGAGCAAGAGCACAGTACTGCTCGTGGCAGACATTTACTTTTGTCATATTGGTAGGGATATAAATACACACTGCAACCAACATATGACATTTCAACTTCCATGCTAGAGAGGCATTTTAGGCATATTTACAATTGGCTTATAGGGCAGTTAAATAAGCTAAACAGAAAGTACAAGGAATATTTTATGGGAAAAGCAAAGATGCATAGATGTTCAGCAGTGATAAAGCTAGCAAAATCAGACAGGCCAAAATGCGGGGACAATAACAGAAATTGGTTAATTTCTTACATCATAGTACTATAGATTACATTTGTATGAAAGAATCTGGGTTGGTTGTATGGATGTGGGATATCAAAGTGTTGTACATTCATACTCCTTGCAACATGGTTCCTTGCTGTCATGAAGCCTTTCTTTGTGTTCCCTACTCCCCATCCCTTCCAGAATACCTGCGAGTATTCTAGCTTGTGTACACTGAATGTTCCACAGATGTCAGTTGTTGGTCTGGTCAGCTGGTAAAGTGTTCATTCAGCTGTGTCTTAGAATAAAGCTACTGTCTTTACCTGATGAAGTCTACGAGCTGCTTCCTTTTACTATTTACGACAATTTGGCGACGATCCTGCGGAGCCGTGCTGACCAGACCAGAGAAGACGAGCTCAGGACGTCATTCCGGATCTGCATCCCGTTCCGGCTTGTCCCCTCCACAGCCTTGAGGAACACTTCGGACCAAGAACCCACGGCGGAAACCTAACTGCTGCCATCCGGTGGTCAAGATCCCGATTTTGGCAGAGGAAAGAGAAAAAACGAATCGCAAGTACCTCTGACGTCACTACTCCTAACCGTGAGTCAGTTGCTGGGTTGCGCGTGTCTGCGCCACCCTCACGCACACAGCACGTTGCTAAGAAGCTGCGTTGCTAGGAAGCCTAGAAGCTGCGTTGCTAGGAAGTCAAGAAGCCGCGTGCCAGCCTCCTCACCGCGCGTCATCACGCAACGCTGAGCGGCCATCTTTAAGTGCTGTTTCTTCGTCTGCTAACCAGCGCATTGCTACACAACGACGTAATTACATCCATCGGCCATTTTGATTGTAGAACAGTGTACTCGTTACAGTTTCCACATAACGCTGCTCACAACAAGCGCGTCACCTGAAGTGACCACCGCGTTTACGCTTCGGTGATGCGCACACCTGTAATACTTCTCGGTGACACGCACACCCTCTTCCGTGTCATAATTAGCGTGAGCATTTCTTTCTTTTCCTGTCTCTAGTTAAGCAATTGCCTCTGCGCTGCAACACCTGATACTGCCAGCCATCTACACTCAACCCACAGGTACTGTGTTATTTCCCACAAGTGCATGTCACACGGTGATGCGCACATCCGCAAGTTGAATTATTATTTCATCAACAATATTGAAATCTGTTTGTTTTGCATATGCAAATGTTTTAATTAATTGTGTATTTTCCCACAATTGTTTTATTGTCATGTCTACACAAAACATTGCTGTTGCTTTACCACCTCAATTTTTAAATGAACCCGGTACTCTATTTTACAGTGCACGAAAGAGTGTAGTTACTTTTAATTGTTTCTTGTCACTCTACCCAGGAACAACACCTCATAACTAGAGCATTACTCCTGCTCAGGGTTTCACCTGTTGAACTGATAAAGTGTGTCTAGGAAAATAAAATACATGGCAACTGGTTGCCACTGTCTGCGTGCGGCTATACGTACTTACAGTAGTTTCCCACACAAAATGACCTGCTGTTGAGTACAGGAGCTGGACCATTTCTGTAGCATGGGTGGGGAAGAGGAAGACCTCTGTATATAACAGGAATGTAACACATGCCATTTCTCCATGGCCATGGGGAGAAATATTTTTACTTATAATGGGTTACACATAAAAATGCATATTCGTGTCACAAGGTGGTAATTCTGTATTTGGAAGCGTTATGCATTGGAGTACATCTGGACATCTAGAACTGTTCTAGACTAGGTGCAGTAGTCTTGTGATTGTTTGAAATGATCACAAAAGTTAGGAATTTGTTTCAAATGTAAAAGTAATTCTATGGAAACTCTTTTCTAACTTTATCTCAAAGGGCTTTACAAAGCAACCAGAAAGTAAGAGATAGTAAAAGACAAAATAGAGCCCACTCTGGCCTACTTAATGGAAGTGTTGTCTTTGACACAAGGTAAAGGCCCAGAATGACAACACTCTGGCTTTAAGCACAAAGAGGCAACTTCGGTGTCTAAGATCACACTGTAGAAGACACATAACATGACAAGATATAGCATGTCATAGCATAACATAGCATAGAATAATAACGTATGGGATAACACCATAAAATAGCATAGCATCCTGTAACATAACCTAGCATTATATACTGTAACATCATACCATAACATGGCGTAAATAGCTTAGCATAACATAACAGCATAACATAATATAGCATAACATAGCACATAAGAAAACACCTTAAGGTAGCATAAAATATCCTAGCATTACAGACCGAAACCTAACATAGTATAACATCACAGCATAATGCAAGTTGGCATAAAATAGCATGGCATAAGAGGACATAGCATACGGTAGCAAAACTCAATATAGTATAAAATGGGAAGCAGTGTTAACCATTGGTGGACAGAATGGCATCTTTGGCCGGGTTGGAGGGACAAAGTGATGGGTTTCCCCTATAGGCATAACCAAACATTGGTGGAGTTACCAACTTGCAAAAATGTCCCATTAGAGTGTTAGGTCAGTGCCTAGCCTGAAGGTAAACCATAGTTCTGCACAGGAAAGACAGATCTGATGGCCACTTTTAATGTAAGGTGAGCTGGTGATAGTGTGATGATTACAATGTGAGTACCGTGTATTGTGAATATGATCAGCATCATTATTTTTGGTGTGAAGATTAAAACATGTACAAATTTACAATCTTCATGATTATTATCATTTTTTGTAGTGTGTAAATTGCCAATGTTTGCATAATTTGCAGATTCCTACAGTAAAGACCGCTACCCCTAGATCCCCCCTTCTAAAGTCATGCTCCATAGTATGGAGAGGCAGAAATCCTTGTGTTGCCAGTTGCCATGGCACCCTAAGCATGGAACACTGATAGGTTTGTTATTATCATTACTTTTTATTGCCTTCACACAGAAGCTCATCTTGGTTAGTCCCTGGTGCTTAGAACATTGTTTTTATCATTCTCTTAATCCATTGTTTCACATCAATACTCTTATCTGTTTCCTTCACCTTAAGCTGGGCTCAAGGTCTCTGAGAGGAAACACAATGGTTTGCAGTGGAATAGTAATAAGAAATACTGCCTGCACGGGAGAGTACAATGGATAAACTGGAACCTGAAAGATGTGATTAGCCCTCAAGTTCACAAATCTCTGGGAAAGGAGGCCAGCGGTTAGGATGCTGGTAGCAAGCAGTTGCAGATGACAAAATATGTCTGACAACAGAGAAATATTAGAGTGTGTACTATTTCACTGAAAACATTCAATCGGAAAGCGACTCCATTGAAAAGCAAAATCTGAGAAATGCAAATTGAATACATGTAAATGGATCATTGGGTGAATGACTGGTCAGGATTAGGTTGAGCCACAGAGTTAGTGTTAGTTTTGTCTGCATTTGTGTGGTCTTCCTACAAGCTTTTTGCCTTTTACCTCTTATTTTTCTGAATTTGTGTTAGCTGGCATTAGGACTCTCTGCACTTTACCGCTGCTAACCAGTGCTAAAGTGCTTGTGCTCACGCCTTAAAACATGGTAAAATTGGCAACACCTGATTGGCATATTTAATTGACTTATAAGTCCCTAGTAAAGTAATGTACCATATACCCAGCACCTGTAAATTCAATGCTACTAGTGGGCCTGCAGAACCTATTGTGCCACACACTTAAGTAGCCCATTAAAACAAGTTCCAGGTCTGCCATTGCCAATTCAAAGAGGCAAAATAACTTCCTTGCCAAGTCTTAAACTGCCCTTTTATTACATATAAGTCACACTTAAGGTAGGCCCTAAGTAGCCCAAAGGGCAGGGTGCATTTAATTAAAAGGTTGGACATGTAGTTCTCATTTTTACCTCTCAGGAAGTGAAAAACTCCTAAATTCGTTATTCGCTACTGTGAGGCCTACCTCTTCCATAGGATAACATGGGGTTGCTTTATTACACTTAATTGCAAACTTTTGATTGGGAATAGGTAAACATTTCATGTTTAGTGTCTGAGAAATTGTAATTTTAAACCCTCTTTAATAGTAAAGTCGGATTTGAAGTTACAATTTTGAAAATGCCACCTTTAGAAAGTTGTGAATAATATAACAGCTGTGATGCACTCAATTATCTGCAGTAAACCTAATATCTCAAAGAAACAAAAACTCCTCAAAGTTTTGTGTGCGCCCTCTGTGGTGGTTTCACCCAGCCACCCATTCAAAATAGAAGCAATATATCCAGGACTGTAAGTCTTAGACAGAGTGCGCACTACCTCATGCACTCCGAATGAGTGCTTCACAATGTTAATCAAACACTTTAAATAATCAGTACTACAAGAATAAACAAAATTATCAAATACACACAAAAAATCCTCCAAATTTACAAAAACGAAATAGAGTGTCATTTTGTAGATGTGAGTCTTCAACTTGTTTTATTCACAGATGAAAACTTCAACAAGCTCTCCTGTTGATTCATAGTTTAAATAATGCATCCTGACATGAATCCCTTCGTTCCCAATGCATTTCGGGTGAACAATCACCCTTCGTCAGGGGAAATCTACAAATAAACATATATACAATGAAACAACTGTAATAAGAACTGTATTGTATTCAATTTGCCTTAAAACTCCGGGATGGTTAATGATTAGTCCACCTAAAACAAGTGGCTGATGTTAAGTGAATATTGTTAGATCTGAAATCATCAAGTCAAAAGCTAGTGGAGTCCAGATGGCGTGGTTGGAAAAGAAAGATGGAGTAGTGATGTGACTGATAGATCAAAGAAAGTTCACAAAGTGTAACACCTAACTAAACGTGCATCAATCGACCATTAAATGTGACACGCTGACCACCCGTGTTAAGTGAAAAAATTAAATAAAAAATAAAAATAAAAACCAAGCATAGTACCTGCAATAGGATGCCTAAAGTTAAATAGCGGGATGCCCTCGCTAAGTAACTTATGTACACTGCCCAGTGTATCAGGATAAGTAATACAACCAGGTAATCCTGCATGACACAAAAACGTGGAACATTCATAAACGCTAAACCAGGACAAACCCAACTTGAAATAAAGAATATCACCCAAGGATGGCCTCTTACTTAATCACACACGATGTGCTGCAAACCAATCATGTACCAGAGTACTCATGAAAAAAATGCTAGTTTCCTTCCTGGAAATCCGCAACATGCTGCAAAAACGACAAACGAAGACATGAAGATTACCACTCAATACCACTCAATATAGTACCCAGAAAACATAATCAGCTAATGCCCTGCCAAAATATGTATACAAGGCTTACCCATATGCCAAAATTTGCGAGATGCCAGAAATGATCTCATCCGACAGTCTTTGACTTGTAAGAAAAGCTTATCTTCTGTTGATCAGCGTCACATGCTACAAACAAAAGACGACCATGAAACCTCTCTCACATGCCATAGAAGTTCTTAAACTCAAAAAGAAAAAACGCTTACCGAACCGTTGCATGAAGGGTGTCCCCCAAGTGCTGGAAACCCAGATGATTAGATGTAACCTCCGCGCAATGCATTTAAACTAGAAACGGATACCTGATCTATCACGTAACACGTAAACGTGCAAGAAACGAAAAGTAGAAGTAGAAATAGGACAGAGGTGCAATGCTCGAATGCTGAGCGTGAAAACATGCGGCCATCTTAATAGTCGGGGACAATCATGGTCTACTTCTACTACAATGGTAGATGATGATCATAAACAGAAGATACGGACCCTTATTAAACTCAAACCAATTGTACTAAAGTTCAAAACGAACACAATAAAACTATACATTGTAAAGAGTTGTGCAATGTAAAAAAATTATACAATGTAAAAAACAACATAATGTCCATGGTCATAATCTAGTGCACAAAGTATGCTATTTCCTGGTTATACATTGATTAGATACATATGAAAAGCAATGCTATGAATTAAAATCCCTAAAACTCAAGACACCTCACACCTCATAAAATTGATGTGTACATATATGACAACCAGTATCAAGCTGTATTACATTATAATAATGGTCATTCCTAATCATGTTCAAATGTCATATATATACTGCTGAGGAACAACTGATCATTCCCAAACATGTTCATATAGCCTAAATGTACATTATGAGTAAAAAAATGGAACCAAGTGTAATATCGCGTTCTTGACTCTAAACAGTGCGGCTGCACATTGTTAAACACAATTATATAACATTAGTATGTGGATGGAAACAAAACTAACCAATCCTGAACATGATCATATACCAATAATATTGGGCAAAGAACATGGGCATCAAAACAAGTATAATGCCACATTCTACCTTATGATGCTACAAGTGTACATTCAAATAAAGAAAGTGAAGTTAAATATACAATATCCCCATGCCCCAGGTCACCCAAACCCTGTAAAGTGAAAGTGGTGATCAGACCTATTCTATGTACAATATCCAAACCTACGCCAATAAAGGGTGTAACATAATGCAGTTGGTCTTTCAGGTGTCAGAGACCATCAGAGGTAGCATGAGAGTTCCAATTTGTCATTCAATCCTTTTGGGATCAAGGTGTCCAGGTACCTTATCCAAAACGTCTCACGCTGGGTAATGAATTTAGTCATATCCCTATCCTTACGATTTTTCACTATTTCAAGCACTGTGAACCTCAGCTGCGCAATAGTATGATGTGACTCTAACCAATGGCTTGCTAATGGGGAGGTGGTAACTTGAGTTCTTATTCTACTCTTATGTTCGGTTATCCGGGTCCGAAGTGATCTCTCAGTTTTGCCTACGTAGTATAGGCCACATGGACAACGTATAGCATAGATTAAGGGGCCGATTCCGATCTCGGTCGGAGGCGCACTCAATACAATTCGGTCGGGAAAAAAGCCATGCGAATGCCTGTTTCCCGACCGATCCGTACAGCACACCGAACGAATAAGTACGATGCGCACAACAGCAAAGAATCCGGCCAAGCCGTACTC
Organism: Calotriton arnoldi; assembly: GCA_963921515.1. NCBI lineage: Eukaryota > Metazoa > Chordata > Amphibia > Caudata > Salamandridae > Calotriton > Calotriton arnoldi. Next base: position 2,479,179 of record CAWUFW010000843.1, on the reverse strand, counting down.
ACCCAATCCAGGTCCTGTACTCCGACCGAGGCGAATCCGGAAACGCAGAATCGAGTCGCACGGAAGGGAAAATGCAGCTCCGTCCGGCCGAACTAGTACGATGCGCTTCCCGTACGCGCCGAACCCGTCGCTACGCACGGCACGTCAAAGCATCCGGGAGAGGCGCACATAAGCTACGATTCGCGCCACAACACAATCCACGGCTACGAGACGAACACGCCAGCGACGAGGACGAGGCGAAGCGACAAGGACGACGCGAAGCAACGAGAAGGACGAACGACACGAACCAACCATGAATCCCTTCGTCCCGATCATACCAATATTCTACATTTACTACCGGAACAGGCACGGACGCGTACGGCGCAGAAGGTAAGTCAGACACCAACCACAAAACGCATACAACACGTACACGACACATCACACACACACAGAGGGATGCAGAATATACTTACACCAGCAACAGCAGCACCATAGGGGCGGGATGCCCATCACCAATGCCACATATGCACACAGGGGCCTGAATGCGCACCACCACCCCCTACCCAGGGGGCTGGATGCCTACCACTACTACCACCCTCACCCAGGGGGGCTGGATGCCTACCACTACTACCACCCTCACCCAGGGGGGCTGGATGCCTACCACTACTACCACCCTTAGCCAGGGGGGCTGGATGCCTACCACTACTACCACCCTTACCCAGGGGGGGCTGGATGCCTACCACTACTACCACCCTTAGCCAGGGGGGGCTGGATGCCTACCACCACCCTAGCCAGGGGGGGCTGGATGCCTACCACTACTACCACCCTCACCCAGGGGGGCTGGATGCCTACCACTAACACCCTTAGCCAGGGGGCTGGATGCCTACCACTACTACCACCCTCACCCAGGCGGGGCTGGATGCCTACCACTACTACCACCCTCACCCAGGGGGCTGGATGCCTACCACTACTACCACCCTCACCCAGGGGGGCTGGATGCCTACCACTACTACCACCCTTAGCCAGGGGGCTGGATGCCTACCACCACCCTTAGCCAGGGGGCTGGATGCCTACCACTACTACCACCCTTAGCCAGGGGGCTGGATGCCTACCACTACTACCACCCTTACCCAGGGGGGCTGGATGCCTACCACTACTACCACACTTAGCCAGGGGGCTGGATGCCTACCACCACCCTTACCCAGGGGGGCTGGATGCCTACCACTACTACCACCCTCACCCAGGGGGGCTGGATGCCTACAACTACTACCACCCTTAGCCAGGGGGCTGGATGCCTCACCACCACCCTTAGCCAGGGGGCTGGATGCCTACCACTACTACCACCCTTAGCCAGGGGGCTGGATGCCTACCACTACTACCACCCTCACCCAGGGGGGCTGGATGCCTACCACTACTACCACCCTTAGCCAGGGGGGCTGGATGCCTACCACTACTACCACCCTTAGCCAGGGGGCTGGATGCCTACCACTACTACCACCCTCACCCAGGGGGCTGGATGTCTACCACCACCCTTACCCAGGGGGGCTGGATGCCTACCACTACTACCACCCTCACCCAGGGGGGCTGGATGCCTACCACTACTACCACCCTTAGCCAGGGGGCTGGATGCCTACCACTACTACCACCCTTAGCCAGGGGGGCTGGATGCCTACCACTACTACAACCCTCACCCAGGGGGGCTGGATGCCTACCACTACTACCACCCTTAGCCAGGGGGCTGGATGCCTACCACTACTACCACCCTCACCCAGGGGGGCTGGATGCCTACCACTACTACCACCCTTAGCCAGGGGGCTGGATGCCTCACTACTACCACCCTTAGCCAGGGGGGCTGGATGCCTACCACTACTACCACCCTCACCCAGGGGGGCTGGATGCCTACCACTACTACCACCCTCACCCAGGGGGGCTGGATGCCTACCACTACTACCACCCTTAGCCAGGGGGGCTGGATGCCTCACCACCACCCTTACCCAGGGGGCTGGATGCCTACCACTACTACCACCCTCACCCAGGGGGGCTGGATGCCTACCACTACTACCACCCTTAGCCAGGGGGCTGGATGCCTACCACTACTACCACCCTCACCCAGGGGGCTGGATGCCTACCACTACTACCACCCTTAGCCAGGGGGGCTGGATGCTCTACCACCACCCTTAGCCAGGGGGCTGGATGCCTACCACTACTACCACCCTCACCCAGGGGGGCTGGATGCCTACCACTACTACCACCCTCACCCAGGGGGGCTGGATGCCTACCACTACTACCACCCTTAGCCAGGGGGCTGGATGCCTACCACTACTACCACCCTTAGCCAGGGGGGCTGGATGCCTACCACCACCCTTAGCCAGGGGGGCTGGATGCCTACCACTACTACCACCCTCACCCAGGGGGCTGGATGCCTACCACTACTACCACCCTTAGCCAGGGGGGCTGGATGCCTACCACCACCCTTAGCCAGGGGGCTGGATGCCTACCACTACTACCACCCTTAGCCAGGGGGGCTGGATGCCTACCACTACTACCACCCTCACCCAGGGGGCTGGATGCCTACCACTACTACCACCCTTAGCCAGGGGGGGCTGGATGCCTACCACCACCCTTAGCCAGGGGGGGCTGGATGCCTACCACCACTACCACCCCCACTCATAGGATGGACAATGCATGACACAACCAGCACACCACAACCTAGGGAATGCAAGAAAAAGACATCCCCCCAACACCATGACAAGCGTGTGTAGACTGTGTCAAATGCCTACAACACCGAACATGACTTTGAACATACAATGTGACCCCCTAGCACATGTGCCACACATATATGTGTGTGGCCCCCACAATGCAAGCAGGCCATGACCATTGTGGCAATGGGGTCCAAACCCCCATCATCACAGTGACCAAAAGGTAAGTGTGGGGTCCATAGCTGAAGCACCTTTTGAACATTGTGGCAATGGAGTCTAAACCCCCATCATCACTGTGACCAAAAGGTAAGTGTGGGGTCCATAGCTGAAGCACCTTTTGAACATTGTGGCAATGGGGTCTAAACCCCATCATCACAGTGACCAAAAGGCAAGTGTGGGGTCCATAGCTGAAGCACCTTTTGAACATTGTGGCAATGGGGTCTAAACCCCCATCATCACAGTGACCAAAATGTAAGTGTGGGGTCCATAGCTGAAGCACCTTTGAACATTGTGGCAATGGGGTCTAAACCCCCATCATCACAGTGACCAAAAGGTAAGTGTTGACAAAGAAAGAGCTGCAACTGCCAAACTGCATGGATGATTCCTGGTCACAGAACAAAAACACATCAGTGGCAAAGTAGTGTATGTGTCCCATTGCAACATAGATTGGGGGAGGCAAATACTGCAGTGCAAATAAGACATACCTTTGGCCATGTGCAGACAAACAACACCCATGGGGGCTGACACTGTCAACATTCATCAATGACACAATGACAGAAGTGACCATCAGAATGCAGACCCACATATTCGCACTCAATGGGCACACAAATGCAGATACCCTGTGGAGACTGCAGATGTGAGGTGAACAGATACCATACCATGGCAGCAATGGGACACACAAACCATGATCATTGTGCTGACCGATGACCTAGGAGTCCCAGGGACAGCAGGGGAAACCCACCAAACTACATACAGCCAATGGCACACCCAAGATATGCCAATGCAGTGGTGCAGATGCACAAACACAAACAGGCAGACCCACACTGCACATCATACACAACAGGTGAGGGGGGTGCCAGTGTCCCCAGGCAACCACACAACACATGAGGAGACCTGAATACCAATCATACAGATGTGCATACAGTGCCACACAAAGGTAACTCATGGATCCAAATCCCCTATGTGGGCAAGCAGGCATTGTCAGATGAGAGGGAGCACAAATCACACATGTCACACAGGCACGTAGGAACAGCAACTGACACAGCAAGACACAGACACACCACAGCACCACCCCCAGGGCCCCCACAATGTGGTGACCCTGGGCTGCATTACAATCCCACTGTGATGACAAAGCTAAATGTGGTTCACACTGTGAACCACAGTCATGTGTCCTGAGCAACAAACTACCATCACACCTACACAAGCACAAATCAATCAGCATGGCCAGTAAGCCAAGGCCAACATGGAGGCAGGGGCCTAGCCGGGCAACAACTCTCATCTGCACACACTCAACACCACACCCTCGACCTCCAACAATGTGCAGCAGTGAAGCACACATGCACTGGTGACATTGCACATGCACCCATGACTATTCCAGGGTGGTGGGTGGGAACCAAGGTGCAGAAACACATCACACATGGCCACTCAACAAGACTCCTGAATGTCTGACACACTGCACACTACGCTGTACATGGACATGACGGCAATACCACACCAACCAATGGGATCCCAGCCACAGTCACACACCAATGAAGAAGCCAAGGTCACCCACAAAGAACACACATAGACAACAACCAACATTGCAGCCCGGACCCTGAGGAGTGCCAGCAGTCACACACACAACGTGTCACAATCACTGAAAGATAACACAAACTGGAAATCACATGACAGGGGCAAACAACAAGTGCCAAGGGGAAACCTGACTGTGACCCATCTGCGTCTGCACACAAACTCAGCCCTGACAGCAAACACACCTATGGGTGACACCCTGATGACCAGTAATGTGCCATGCACCCACATCACAGAGAACCCAGGGAGAAGACTTTGGGGAACATAGGTCAACTCAGCAAGCATCACAAACAGGTACAACACTAGGGAACACAGCATGCACAGCTAAACGGAAGTGAACACACAGACATGCACATACAACACACACCTTGGGCGCAGGCAATGTCACAGGAGTACACACTGCCATGAGGGGACTCCACTCCTGTGTGAGGAAAGCTGTGCCATATGTTGCCTCAGTAGGGCCCCATCATGTCAGCTGAGCACTTGGTCACACAATCAACAATTAGCACCAAATGAGGGCTCCCGTCACATCAGCCTGGTCATGGAAGTGCCAACGGAATCATCAGCACAGATCCAACACACTTGTATAGCAATGTTGCACTGACTACACGGATGAGTCCTTCCCCATTGATGCCCAAACCTGCATGTCCAGTGGAGATGGCCACACGGTCAGGGAAGTAGACGAATTGAACAATGGCAGGCACAACAGATGTGCAGGGGTGGAAGCCACAGATGTGAAATAGCTAATCTAAGTAGGAAATCCCATTGCCAAATACTGAACACATGACACCCTCAGATGCTGCTATGGATGACATGGATACACCACAGGATAGGACACATTCCCCTGGACCACATGGGTTCCTGCACAGTAACACTTCATTATCATGAGACCAAATATCACCATCACTGCAGCAAGGGCATGGTTAGCATCATCAACAACATGTACATCAGAAGCATAAGCACTAGAGAACAGAAAGTTGCTTTATTCAGCATATGTGTGGAATGAAAACAAAGTCCAGGAAAACACAAAGGCCAATGGCCAGTCCATTGTCAAAGTCCAAACTTGGTGACAGTGGCAGATGTCACCCTACGCATGCCTGCACAAAACCAGGGACAATCCACTAGGAGGGGCAACCGGGGGCAGGCCAGGCACCGCAGGGACAGGATCAGGGCTCACCAGGAGGAAGCAGGGAAGGGGTGGTGGGTGCTGGAGAGCCACTGACAACTGCAGTGGAGGTGTCTGACATGGTGTGTGCCGGCACAACTGGGGGCATGACTCAGATGTTGTGGGTGCCGGCACGACTGCAGTGGACCCTGCAGATGGAGTGGACAGGTCCGCCACTGCAGTGCCCAAGTCAGACAGGGTGGTAGTGGACTCCACTGCAGTGCCTACCACCAGGGGAGGAGAATGGGGAACAGGCAAGGTGGGCTGGACAGAGGGGGAGGACACCCTCACCACATCAGTGGCACAGACAAGCGCAGCGGGGGTGTGGTGCCGGGAGAGCAAGTGGCAGGGGGAGAAGGCCGGATCCTCTTGGGGATGGTATATCTGTGGGTGGGGGAACCTGGGGCAGGGTGTGGTGGGGGCACCTGTGGAGTGGGGGCCTGAGGGATGGAGGAAGGAGACCTGGTGCCTGAGCTGCAGGGCGGCGGCGGGGTCTTGCTCTTACGACTCCGGGGGACTTGCGGGTGGGGGCCTCAGTCTGTCTGCGCCTGGGGGAGGGTGTCCGGGGGCGAGGGGCACTCTGCTCCGTGTGGGTGGGCTTCCTCTTCCCCCTGGATGCTGGAGCAGCTGGATCGGAGGGGAAGAGGCCGAGGTCACTGAGGAAGAGGCGCTGGGTCTTTGGGGTTGCAGGTGAGGCAAGGGAGGGTGTTTTGGAGGGAGAGGCAACTGAGGACTGCGCAGTGCTCGTGGATGCGTGTGTGTGTTCCAGGGCCCCATCCCCTGTGAGTCTGGTTTCAGTCCCCTGACTGTGCGTGCGTGTGCGTTTTGTTTGTGGCGTGTGTGTCTGTGTGCTGGATGTGTGTGTGCTGGTGTGTGCCTGTGCCGGTGTGTGTGTGCTTGGGACGGGTAAGGTGCTGGGGAGTGTGGATGGAGCAGAGGCAGGAGGGGTGAGGGACTGTCTGAGGAGGGACACTGCTGCCGTCAGGGAGGAGTCCATGGACCTATTGCCCCTCTGTAGGTCAGACATGCCCGATGAGATGCCCTCCATGAACGACACCAGCTGAGTCAACAGAGCGGTGTGCGCATGGAGGACACTCAGCATGGCTGTCTGCCCTACATGGAGCTGGCGAAGGAGGTACACAGACTCCTCACTCAGGGCAGCAGGGGACACAGGGGCAGGGGGTGCGGTGCCTGGCCCAAAGGAGACACGCTCCCGAACATGGGAGCCTCCACGGACCTGGGGAATGGGAGCCGATGGGAGGGCGGTGGTGGTGCTGGTGGTGGCGGGGACAGCAACACTAGCTGGGGTGTGGTGGCTGCTGACACCCGCCTCCATAAGGGAGTCATCCTCCGAGTTGCTCTGGTCCTCAGCTGAGGTGGATGGTGCTGAGGACTCCTCGGTGTGGCTCCCTCGCCCTCCGTGCCACTGGGTCCCTCCGACCACTCCTCGGCTGCTGACCCAGTCTGGCTCTCCGGCTCCTCCTGGTCCGTGGAGCTGTCCCCTTCCGTGGCCGTGGATGTATCTGCAAACAATGGGGAAACAGACAGACATCAGTCACCTGCACCAAACGCACACACCACTGTGAGCACAGCACATTACAGAGCAAGCCCTGGCATCATTAGTTGTACATTGCTAAAAGTGCCCTAACTGAACAGGAGAAGCCAATTGTCAGTCTGATGCCAACCATGGCACTCACATCCCACATGGCCTTGCACCCATCTGTCTGGTGTCTGTTGGATTGCAACACCCCAGTGTGGACACATGCACCAACTACACAGTAGTTGGACAGTGCAGAGGACACGGTGTAGCATGTGGACATGCACACATCACAACTCTTGCCACTGAGTCAGTACAGGTTTCCGGATGAAAGGGATGCCCAGAGTCAAATAGGAAATGCATGTGATGCATACCAGCGACAGACACCATGATGCACCCATGTCCTGATAGCCATCGCCACAATGGTGTGCATGTAGCACATGTCACTCCCCTGCAGGATCACCAATAAGTAGACACATGCCATGGCGGAGGCATGACTGCTAAGTCATACATCACTGTCTCAGTGATGTATGACTTGGCAGCCAGACAACAACACTCTGCACTGTGTCACAATAGTAGGTCATGGGGAATGCAAGTCCTGGAGCTGCACAAGTGCACATGTACATCCCCCACACAACACATCATCTTAACCCTCATCTGTCCAGGTCATACCGATTGGACATATGGGAGACCTGTGACACTACCCTCTGAACCTGAGCCCCTCACAATCTGCTGTGAATGGGGAACAGCTGCCTGAACTTCACATTCGCATACCCCAGTCTGCACGGGCAGCTGATCAAACACCTATGTGACACACAAGTATCGTCTCCTATGGTCACATCTCCAGTGGCATGCTGAGCCCCTACCAAGAAACACCCCAGCAGTCCTGGCAACTAATCCACAGCACACTGACACAGAGGCAGACACCTGAGGGGTCAAATCACTGCGCACAATGTGTCAGCTGATACACGGGAGTGGGAGTACAGAGTGCATTGCATGGCCTGGAGTAGGCATGACTGTCCTGCCCCACATGAATGAGGGATGAGCCCTGGACAGTGGATAGCTGGCTATGTATGTGTGACACACGTAATCTGCACACTCCTGGGGCCCAAACATTGTTCCCACCCGCTGCATGGGCGTGTGCCACATACCCCAGGCACATGTGGTGGCTCAGCTCAGCAAGTGGACCGCATATCAAAGCAACACGCAGATTACATGTCCGAACACAGGCGTTGTGTGAACAATGGACCCACCCATGATGCCCACAACAGAGTTAGGGAAACAGATGCTGTCCCCCACCTTTAGTGAAGCAAACTGCAAGGACACAGTCCCAAGTGACACAATTCCCTGAATGTAAGGGCCACACCTGGGTATCAGATGAGGAGTGGGCAGTGCACAATAGAGGGACATGGCTCCTGGACAACATGACTGCTGCACTGTGGCAGTTGAACCAGGCCAGAGGAGGGCACAAAGCATGTAATACAGAGTTCACAGTGCAGTCTTTGACTCACCCCTCCTTGCTGCTGTCTGGCCTTCAGCTGCCCATCCAGGTCTGGAAACACCACCGCCAGGATCTGGAGCATGTGGGGGTCAGGGTCCGTGTTCCGCCCCTCCTGCGAGGAGGCGACAGCTTCAGCTGGACCCGTGCAATCCTCCGGGTCCAGCCCCGAAGGTCCTGCCACCTCTTCTGGCAGCTGCGGATCCGGCGCTTGTAGACCCCCACGGACCGGACAGCCCGGACGATGTCCTTCCAGATCTCCTGCTTCCGATGGGCATTAACCTGTCAGGATGACAAAGTGAAAAGGCCATTACTACACATGCAACATATCCGTGCATGACACAGTTGTATATACATGTCTCAATCACAGGGGCACATGATGTACACAGGCAGTGCAAAGCTGCCCATGGACAGTTTGCCAGACGTCACTACATGGTATCATTGCATGGGAAGTAAAACCTTGTTCAAATGCACTGTCACTGCACCATACCTGTCCAGTGCATGTCACTACACACTATGGGGGTGACAACTACTCAGTGAGCCTGCTAGCCAGTGGCGTGCAGACTTCCAGCCTTGCTAGTCAGACAAAATGCACATTCAGAAAGGCAGTGCACAGAACACTCACCTGCTCCCCTGGTGTCCCATACAGCTTGCTGTACTGTGGAAGTAGGCTGTCCAGCAGGGCCTGGTTCTCCTCAAGGCTGAAGGCTGGGGCTCTCTCCACAGTACGTGCCATTGCAGGGTCCAGAGGGGCAGAGACAGCAGCAGTGCAGTGGCAGATGTCGTCCTGGAGCATGTAGTGCAGGCAAGTGAGCTCTCAGGGGAACAGCCAGCAATATATATGTGCTGGAGAGGCAGATACTGTCCCTTGTGTCCAAAGTGATAGGTCCAAGTCGTTTGCATCTTCTGAATCTGGCCAATCCATGGAATAGCAGCACCAATACACGCCCACAGCATCCTTCAAATCTTCAACTTCATGACATACATGATTTTGCAACATTGTTGTGGGTGACCAACTGAATTTCCAGCAACCGACTCGCTCGAAATTCGAAAACGCGTCCGTTGCCAGGCAAGGCCATTGTCAATGGGTGCGCACCGATCGGTCCATTGCTGTACAACGCGTACAGGGGTACAACGCTGCACTCGCACACATTGAATGCAATGGGCCGGCCGGGGCACCGATCGGTCCATTGCAGTACAACGCGTATAGGGGTACAACGCTGCGTACCGCGACACATTGAATGCAATGGGCCGGCCGGGGCACCGATCGGTCCATTGCTGTATCAACGCGTACAGGGTACAACGCGTACCCGACACATTGAATGCAATGGGCCGGCCGGGGCACCGATCGGTCCATTGCAGTACAACGCTGCATAGGGGTACAACGCGCACCCGACACATTGAATGCAATGGGCCGGCCGGGGCACCGATCGGTCCATTGCAGTATCAACGCGCACAGGGGTACAACGCGTACCTGCACACATTGAATGCAATGGGCCGGCCGGGGCACCGATCGGTCCATTGCAGTACAACGCGCATAGGGGTACAACGCTGCACTCGACACATTGAATGCAATGGGCCGGCCGGGGCACCGATCGGTCCATTGCAGTACAACGCGCATAGGGGTACAACGCGTACTCGCACACATTGAATGCAATGGGCCGGCCGGGGCACCGATCGGTCCATTGCAGTACAACGCTGCATAGGGGTACAACGCGCACTCAAGACACATTGAATGCAATGGGCCGGCCGGGGCACCGATCGGTCCATTGCTGTTCAACGCGTACAGGGCAATAACGCGTACTCAACGCCGTATAGGGGCACAATGCGTACCTGCACACATTGAATGCAATGGGCCGGCCGGGGCACCGATCGGTCCATTGCAGTACAACGCTGCATAGGGGCACAACGCTGCACTCGCACACATTGAATGCAATGGGCCGGCCGGGGCACCGATCGGTCCATTGCTGATCAACGCGCATAGGGGTACAACGCGTACTAACGCCGTACAGGGGCACAATGCGTACCTGCACACATTGAATGCAATGGGCCGGCCGGGGCACCGATCGGTCCATTGCAGTACAACGCGCATAGGGGCACAACGCTGTACCCGCACACATTGAATGCAATGGGCCGGCCGGGGCACCGATCGGTCCATTGCTGATCAACGCTGCATAGGGTACAACGCGTACCAACGCGTACAGGGGCACAATGCGTACCTGCACACATTGAATGCAATGGGCCGGCCGGGGGCACCGATCGGTCCATTGCAGTACAACGCGCACAGGGGCACAACGCGCACTCGCACACATTGAATGCAATGGGCCGGCCGGGAGCACCGATCGGTCCATTGCTGTTCAACGCGTACATAGGTACAACGCGTACCCGCACACATTGAATGCAATGGGCCGGCCGGGGGCACCGATCGGTCCATTGCTGTTCAACGCATCCCTGTACAAGTGACTGGCATATGTCACCATGCCTGTCTCAGATGGACATATGCCAGCCACAGATAGCTCCCAGGGAGTGAGGGGCACACCTACAACACGACAGCCTGTCCAAACTGTATGATAAGGCATGTAAGGCTGCATTTCCTATTGTGTGCATGTTGGTGTACATGTTGTCCTGTGGGTGTCACCTGGGGGCAGCCACCCCCAGGCTGTGCACGTGTTCATGGGGACAGGATCCTGGGTGTTACGTGTACATGACCACTGTGATGTGCAACTGTTCATATCTGTGCATGTGCCATGGTCACATTTCACGGTGGTGTATGTGTATGTCATGTCACATACCCCGTGAGTCCCATGTGGGACGGTATGTTTGAGCCAGGGTGTCCCAGTGGCACAATAGTGATGGTCCTCCACAGTCTGTGTGCATGTAGTGTTTACAATGTCTCTGATTTCATGTGCACAATGGGAGACAGTCTCCACATCCACGTTGTGTGTGCATGGACTTTGATGTTGTGCGTGTGTGTGTCACAGACGTCCATGTCTGTCCTGCCGTGGCAAGTGGGACCACTACCTGTGGGGGTCATGGTTGTTTTGCTGTGGTGTATACATGATACTCCATGTAATGCCAGTGTCCATGTGGCAATACAGGGTCCCTGGGAATGTACCTGTCGTTGAGCTGTGATGCCTGGGGCACACCTGTCCTCACATGTCACTGTGGGGGTGATTGTGACACGGCAGCAGGAGATGGGAACTGTGACACGGCCTCATGATATCCAATGGGCCAACCTGGGACTAATTGATGCCACTTGTTGGACCGTGATGACAGATGTTGGCCATGTATGTACCATACATGTCCTTACGGAACTGCACACTTCATGTAGTTGTGCCTCATAATGATGTATGTTGGGATATTGAGTGTGTTCAATGCCGCATATGTGGGGTGACTGACAATCTTGCTTACTTCTCCTCTGCACTGCAGGGCTCCTGCTGTCCATCGACCATTCCCAGACCTGGCAACGATGGTGGAACGGGACAGCATCCGACGGTACCGCTTCACCAGGCAGCTGATTGAGGATTTGGCAGTGCAGTTGGCCCCACATTTGCAGCCTGGCCGGCCGTATCCTACAGCGCTGACCCCCAAGGTGAAGGTGATGGCAGCCCTACACTTCTTTGCCACCGGTACCTTCCAACATACTGTGGCGACTGCTGGTGGGATGTCACAGACCATGTTGAGCCGTGTGCTCCGCGATGTTTTGGCGGCAATGTTGCTATTCCTGAACCGGTACATCTATTTCCCTAGACTGCGACGACTCACTGACGTGAAGAGTGACTTTTATGCCCTGGGGAGGATGCCGCATGTCATTGGCTCCATTGATGGGACACATGTGGCTTTGGTACCACCACAGGCCCAGGAGCAGGCCTACAGGAACCGCAAGCACTACCACTCGGTCAATGCACTGGTGGTGTGTCTTGCAGATATGACCATCACACACGTGTGTGCCCGTTTCCCTGGTTCAGCACACGATGCCTTTGTGATGAGGAGTAGTCGCATCCCCAGGATGATGGCACAGATGCAGAACCAGCGTGCCTGGCTTGTCGGTGTGTACTGACTTTGTGCCATTGTGTGTGATCTGATCTGTAGTATTCCGCCCACTTTTCCAAGTCAGCTAATGTGCACTTGTCTGTCCGTAGGTGACTCGGGATACCCCAACATGCCGTGGTTGCTGACACCCCTCAGGAACCCTGTGACACCAGCCCAGATGCGCTACAATGAGGCACATGGTCGGACCAGGAGAGTGATTGAGCGGACATTTGGTCTCCTGAAGAGCCGCTTCCGCTGCCTGGACAAGACCGGCGGGTCCCTCCCATATGCCCCTGCGAAAGTGTGCAAGATTATCATCGTCTGCTGCATGCTCCACAACCTGGCAGTGCGGAAGGAGTTGCCTCTCATCCAGGATGACAATGACCAACATCCGCCACCTGTGGAGGATCCTGGCCTGGACCACGATGCCAGTGACGATGATGATGATGATGAGGGTGATGTCCGCACACAGCTCATCACCAACTTCTTTAGCTGAATGTGAGTATCCTGAGGTGTCATGTCAATGATGTGAGTTGGCATGATATGTGTAGGTGGTGCTCTGGTGCTGTTGGAGTGTGTCCATGGGCTACTTGACTGGATGTGTGTTGCGATGTGTGCTTACAGGTGGGCTGTACTCCCCAACAGTGTTGACATGCTAACTTGGTTCTGGGTGGGTATCTTGTAACATGTATTGTGCATGAGTTTTGCTGTTCTGTCCTGTTCTCCATTGCTTTTGACTGTGTGTCATTTCTGTCCTTCACAGGGTACTTTCAGATTCGTTTGGTCAACTGTGTCCACCGACGACGTGATTGCACTTCCAGGGTGGTAGCTGTTGTGTCCCTACAGGTGATGTGCGCCACACCCATGGACTTCCTTCTGTCTACAGTTGTTGACTGTGTGCCCGCTGCCAGGTGGGATTACCTTGCATCTGTAGTGGTTACGACATGTTGCAACTGTGTAATAAACCTGTGCTTCACTTTGTGATGTGCGTTGTCTGTGGTCACACATTTGACTGCCATTTGCTTACTGCACCTGTGGGCTACTTGACTACAACTGGGAATGGGTGTGGTGTCTGTGCATTGCACCGTCTTCCCTGGCAACATCAGTGTAGGCAATGAGTCAGATGGCCTAGGTGTGTATGTGTTGTGTAGCCCTGGTGGTGTGTCTCACTCATATGTGTCACGTTGCCTTTACTCACATGCCTGTGTTGTACTTGCTGTTGCAGTTCGCATACACAGTGTAATTTTGCAGTTCATCATCCCCATAACAGCACCCACGTTGGAATCACAACAGAGGCAAGTATGGTGTATTAGTGTGTTTATTGTGATACATTTGTGTGAATAGTGCATAGGATGGGTAGTGCTGTACATAAATCTTGCAATCAGAAGTTCCTAGGTGAATTGAAAGTCCTGGTAGACAAAATCCCCAGTATCTGGGCCACAGTTGTCTGAGACATTGGTCCAACTTGTACTCCCCATGCAATGTGTGGGAGTAGTGTTGCCGTCAACAGGGTGAACAGTCTGTGCACAAAGGTGAACATCCAGAACAGGTTCAGGCTTCCTGGGAGTTGCGCTTGGCCATCGGCCTCTCACTTGCCCCTCTTCGGACGACCCCTCTTCTTGGGGGGTCCCTCAAGTACAGGCTGCTGCGGTGCAGGGGACTCTCCGCCAGAGTCATCCTCCCTCCCTGTGGCAGTTGCAGTTTGGGCAGCACCAGATGTTGTTGGCACACAGGGAGGTGTGGACTGGTTGCTGTTCATCTGGCGGAGGCATTGTAAAATGTCCCTGTGCACCGCCGTCATCTCATGCAGTGCATCCCACTTGGACTCCACGCGGGAAATGTGTGAGTCCACGCGGGACATGTGTGACTCCACGTGGGACATGTGAGAGTCCAAGCGGACATGATGGGCAGCCTGCTGCTGTTTCATGTCTCTGAGGAGCCCCACTACCTGGCTGAGGTCTCCGGTGCTGGACTGGTACGCATCAGCTATGCGTACCAGTTGTGGGTCATCATGCACACCAGCAACCTCTGCAAGCAGCGACCTCTGTCTCCCACCCCTCCCACCACCCCTGCTGACATGTGCAGTGCGTGCATTGGCACGCACAGATGACCCTGGTCCACCTTGGGAGTTGGTGGTGGTGGTGGTGTCCATGGCCCCAGGTTGGTCCAGGGTCCCTGTGCTGGTGTTGCTCCTTGTTCTGTCCATGTCGGCAGGGATGGTATTTGTGGTGACAGTCGTTGGAGGGGTGGGTGCAGGGGGTGCAGCTGGTGGTCCTGCTGGTGCTGCAGCTGGTGGTCCTGCTGGTGCTGCATGTAGACTTGCACCGGATGTGCCAGGTTGGTCTTCTTCGTCCGAGGAGGGCAGAGGCTGTACGACACCAGTGAGCTCCGCATCCTCTTGAGCCTGGGACTGGGACTCCTCAGCGTCTGCTGCTGTGTCACCATCATCACCTGTTTTTGGGAGACACACACAATGTATGTTATCTTTCTGCAGGCATCAATGGTTGACACACCTGACAGTTGTGACTGTGCCTCTGGGTGCGGGCCTGTACATTGCATTGTCCTAAGTCGTCACAGTCAGGGGTTGATTTTGGTGTGGCACATTGTCCTGCATTATTTGGGCATTTCTATGTATTTGTTGGGGTGTGCACATGGTCTGCATTGGTTGTATTTGGTTGACAGCCGGCCCTCCTTCCCACCCACCCAGCCAGTCAGTTATCCCACCATGGACTGTGCTTGCATTGCAGGGAGTGGAAGTTGTCTCTCAGGATGTCAGTCAGTGGTGTCCTGCTGTTTGTTGGTGCACAGTTCCCAGCAGGGCCTTGTGCTCCCCACAGCAGTAGCCAGTGTCAGCCATCTTGTGAGTCCTTCTCCACTCCCTGTGATGTGAGCATGGTTCAGGGTGGTGTTGATGGGCCAGTTGTGAGGGTGACCAATATCTGTGACTGCCACTCCCATCATGCTATTGCCTCCACCCCACTTGCCAGCATTCCCATACTTACTTGCTTTTGTGGGGAGTTCAGTATGTGTGGGTGTGAGAGCAATGGCAAGATGGCTGACAGTGGTGTCCTGCTGTTGGTTGGTGTGCAGTTCCCAGCATGCCCTTGTGCTCCCCACAACACAGCAACAGTGTCAGACATCTTTGATGGGCCTTTCCACTCTCTGTGGGATGTGGCATGCGTGAGTGTGAGCTTGCTGGGCCATGTGGTGGGGGATGTAGAGCTGTGACTACGACTCCCATCATGCTATTGCCTCCACCCCCTTCCCAGCATGCCCATGCTTCCTTCCTTTGACTCTGCTTCCCTGTGGGGTGGGCTGGCTGTGCTGACAGGATGGCTGGGAGTGTTGTCCTGGCAGTTGTTTGGCTAAAAGTCCCAAGAGTGTCCCTGTGCTTCACACAACATAACCCAGGGTGGTGGTTCTTTGTGGGATCTTGAGTTAGGATGGGAGGCATTGCATTCTACCAGGTGGGTTCTGTGGAGTTTGTGTTGAGGGGGTGTGAGGGGAGGTGCTTGTGACTATGGTCAGTGCTGCGAGTCCTCCTTCCCACCCAGCCAGCCAGATATCCCACCATGGAACGTGCTTGCATTGCAGGGAGTGGAAGTTGTCTCTCGGGATGTCAGTCAGTGGTGTCCTGCTGTTTGTTGGTGCACAGTTCCCAGCAGGGCCTTGTGCTCCCCACAGCAGTAGCCAGTGTCAGCCATCTTGTGAGTCCTTCTCCACTCCCTGTGATGTGAGCATGGTTCAGGGTGGTGTTGATGGGACAGTTGTGGGGGTGACCAATATCTGTGACTGCCACTCCCATCATGCTATTGCCTCCACCCCACTTGCCAGCATTCCCATACTTACTTGCTTTTGTGGGGAGTTCAGTGTGTGTGGGTGTGAGGGCAATGGCAAGATGGCTGACAGTGGTGTCCTGCTGTTGGTTGGTGTGCAGTTCCCAGCATGCCCTTGTGCTCCCCACAGCAGTAGCCAGTGTCAGCCATCTTGTGAGTCCTTCTCCACTCCCTGTGATGTGAGCATGGTTCACGGTGGTGTTGATGGGCCAGTTGTGAGGGTGACCAATATCTGTGACTGTCACTCCCATCATGCTATTGCCTCCACCCAACTTGCCAGCATTCCCATACTTACTTGCTTTTGTGGGGAGTTCAGTATGTGTGGGTGTGAGAGCAATGGCAAGATGGCTGACAGTGGTGTCCTGCTGTTGGTTGGTGTGCAGTTCCCAGCATGCCCTTGTGCTCCCCACGACACAGCAACAGTGTCAGACATCTTTGATGGGCCTTTCCACTCTCTGTGGGATGTGCATGCGTGAGTGTGAGCTTGCTGGGCCATGTGGTGGGGGATGTAGAGCTGTGACTACGACTCCCATCATGCTATTGCCTCCACCCCCTTCCCAGCATGCCCATGCTTCCTTCCTTTTGACTCTGCTTCCCTGTGGGGTGGGCTGGCTGTGCTGACAGGATGGCTGGGAGTGTTGTCCTGGCAGTTGTTTGGCTAAAAGTCCCAAGAGTGTCCCTGTGCTTCACACAACATAACCCAGGGTGGTGGTTCTTTGTGGGATCTTGAGTTAGGATGGGAGGCATTGCATTCTACCAGGTGGGTTCTGTGGAGTTTGTGTTGAGGGGGTGTGTGAGGGGAGGTGCTTGTGACTATGGTCAGTGCTGCGAGTCCTCCTTCCCACCCAGCCAGCCAGATATCCCACCATGGAACGTGCTTGCATTGCAGGGAGTGGAAGTTGTCTCTCAGGATGTCAGTCAGTGGTGTCCTGCTGTTTGTTGGTGCACAGTTCCCAGCAGGGCCTTGTGCTCCCCACAGCAGTTGCCAGTGTCAGCCATCTTGTGAGTCCTTCTCCACTCCCTGTGATGTGAGCATGGTTCAGGGTGGTGTTGATGGGCCAGTTGTGAGGGTGACCAATATCTGTGACTGCCACTCCCATCATGCTATTGCCTCCACCCCACTTGCCAGCATTCCCATACTTACTTGCTTTTGTGGGGAGTTCAGTATGTGTGGGTGTGAGAGCAATGGCAAGATGGCTGACAGTGGTGTCCTGCTGTTGGTTGGTGTGCAGTTCCCAGCATGCCCTTGTGCTCCCCACGACACAGCAACAGTGTCAGACATCTTTGATGGGCCTTTCCACTCTCTTTGGGATGTGCATGCGTGAGTGTGAGCTTGCTGGGCCATGTGGTGGGGGATGTAGAGCTGTGACTACGACTCCCATCATGCTATTGCCTCCACCCCCTTCCCAGCATGCCCATGCTTCCTTCCTTTTGACTCTGCTTCCCTGTGGGGTGGGCTGGCTGTGCTGACAGGATGGCTGGGAGTGTTGTCCTGGCAGTTGTTTGGCTAAAAGTCCCAAGAGTGTCCCTGTGCTTCACACAACATAACCCAGGGTGGTGGTTCTTTGTGGGATCTTGAGTTAGGATGGGAGGCATTGCATTCTACCAGGTGGGTTCTGTGGAGTTTGTGTTGAGGGGTGTGTGAGGGGAGGTGCTTGTGACTATGGTCAGTGCTGCGAGTCCTCCTTCCCACCCAGCCAGCCAGATATCCCATCATGGAACGTGCTTGCATTGCAGGGAGTGGAAGTTGTCTCTCAGGATGTCAGTCAGTGGTGTCCTGCTGTTTGTTGGTGCACAGTTCCCAGCAGGGCCTTGTGCTCCCCACAGCAGTTGCCAGTGTCAGCCATCTTGTGAGTCCTTCTCCACTCCCTGTGATGTGAGCATGGTTCAGGGTGGTGTTGATGGGCCAGTTGTGAGGGTGACCAATATCTGTGACTGCCACTCCCATCATGCTATTGCCTCCACCCCACTTGCCAGCATTCCCATACTTACTTGCTTTTGTGGGGAGTTCAGTATGTGTGGGTGTGAGAGCAATGGCAAGATGGCTGACAGTGGTGTCCTGCTGTTGGTTGGTGTGCAGTTCCCAGCATGCCCTTGTGCTCCCCACGACACAGCAACAGTGTCAGACATCTTTGATGGGCCTTTACACTCTCTGTGGGATGTGCATGCGTGAGTGTGAGCTTGCTGGGCCATGTGGTGGGGGATGTAGAGCTGTGACTACGACTCCCATCATGCTATTGCCTCCACCCCCTTCCCAGCATGCCCATGCTTCCTTCCTTTTGACTCTGCTTCCCTGTGGGGTGGGCTGGCTGTGCTGACAGGATGGCTGGGAGTGTTGTCCTGGCAGTTGTTTGGCTAAAAATCCCAAGAGTGTCCCTGTGCTTCACACAACATAACCCAGGGTGGTGGTTCTTTGTGGGATCTTGAGTTAGGATGGGAGGCATTGCATTCTACCAGGTGGGTTCTGTGGAGTTTGTGTTGAGGGGGTGTGTGAGGGGAGGTGCTTGTGACTATGGTCAGTGCTGCAAGTCCTCCTTCCCACCCAGCCAGCCAGCCAGATATTCCACCATGGAACGTGCTTGCATTGCAGGGAGTGGAAGTTGTCTCTCAGGATGTCAGTCAGTGGTGTCCTGCTGTTTGTTGGTGCACAGTTCCCAGCAGGGCCTTGTGCTCCCCACAGCAGTTGCCAGTGTCAGCCATCTTGGGAGTCCTTCTCCACTCCCTGTGATGTGCGCATGGTTCATGGTGGTGTTGATGGGACAGTTGTGGGGGGGCAATATGTGTGACTGCGACTCCCATGATGCTATTGGCTACACTGACTTGGCCAGCATACACAGAATTCCTTCCTTTCAGTGGTCTTCACTGTGTGTTGGTGTTGTTGTGGTGGCTACATGTCTGGATGTGTTTGTTAGTTCTATTTGTGCCACTGCCTAGCTGTAGTTGTAGTTGTGTTTGTACATGTGATGGCACGGTTGGATGTAACTTTTTTGATGGCATGTGTTGTGTTTATCTGACTGACATACACATTTTGGGATGATTCTGTTCTGGTTGCTGTGTAATTGCTATGAGTGCATGGTTTGACTCTCCCCTTGACAGTGATGTGTGTGTGTTTTGTGGCAGAATATTGTGTACATTTGTTGTGTACTCACCAGGCTCTGGGATGTTCTCTAGTCCATATACGCTCACTGGCGGAAGGATGGCCCACACCTTCTCCTCCCAGGGCCTGAGGTATACTGGCTTGGCAGGAGGGCCACTGCCGGTGTATTGGCTCAGGAGGTAGTCTTTCTTGAGCAGCTCCCGGACCCTCCTGCGCACGTCATACCACCTGTTCTGGATGTCGGTCTTTGTGCGCAGACATGGTGATTGTGCGTTCACCCTGTAGATGATCCTCTCCCACATCTTGGTTTTCTGGGAGATGGGGGTCTGTTGGACCAGTGCGCCAAACAGCTGTGGCTCTACCCTGAGGATCTCGTCTACCAGGACTTCCAATTCACAATCTAGGAACTTGTGATTCTTCTTGGGGGGCATGGTGATGGTGAGTGATGTGTGTGTTGGTGTGCAGGTGAGGGTGTGTGAGTGTGTGTTTTGCTGGGTGTATGTGAGGTAGGTATTTGTTGGTGTGCTGATGGTGTGTGGCTTGTGTGGGGGATGAGCTGTGGGTGTGTGGTTGCTGTCTCTTGGGTGCTGGCAGTGGAATGGCATTTGCAAAGGATCATGGTTGGGATTTGTGTCCTTTATATGGGTGGAGTTGTGGGTGTGTCTTTGTTCTCTGTCCCCACCCCCCCAGTATTTATTGGCTTTGTAATTGCTTGTTTGGCCTTTTTTGTATGATTTTTCCTTTGTACTGTCTGTGCATGTTGGAAACGTTGTTGTGACCGAGTCGGACCCTGCATTTGTCTCGTACGGTGTTCTCCGTTTTGTTCACGCTGTGTTTGTGCTGTTTTCTATGCTGCGTACGCGTCAGTCGCGGTGTTTTGTGTTGCTTCGGCTCGGTTTTGTATGCGTGTCGGTCGTGCGGCTTGTCCTCCGTCCGACTCGGTCGTGGTTTTCGCGCCTTGCATCGTACTTTGCGGTTTGGAGTTCGCGTGTACGTTTCGGTCGGATTTGTTCCGGGTGCGTGTCGGTCGGTTCGATTCGCGTGTTTTTCCGGCCGGATTGCTGTTTTCCGTGCGGCTCGGTCGTTCGTCTTGGGTTCTGTACGTGTCGGTCGGATTTTGCACGCTTTGCATCGTACTTGGCGTGTCGGGCGCCACAGGTACGTGTCGGTCGGTATAATTTCCGGCTCCGAGTCGGTCGGTGCTTTTTCCGGCCCGAATCGGAATCGACCCCTATGTTTTGTGAGTTGCAATTGGCAGTAAATGCCAGCTTGATCGGTTTACCCGACCAGGGATGTGAAATCGATGCCCCTAAAAGTACGTTGTTGCAATGAGAGCAATTGTAACATTTTGCATACCTTT
This sequence comes from Calotriton arnoldi, assembly GCA_963921515.1. Lineage (NCBI taxonomy): Eukaryota > Metazoa > Chordata > Amphibia > Caudata > Salamandridae > Calotriton > Calotriton arnoldi. The sequence continues at coordinate 2,458,188 of CAWUFW010000843.1, read as the reverse complement.
CTGATCTCTCAAATTCATATCTTCTCACTTTTTCAAAATCTCCCTGATGTTCTTAGATCTTTTGTATGCAAAAATGGGGGGATCTTGAAAAAGATTGCCGAAATCCGATTCTGATTGCAGCAACTCCCATCTGTTTAAAATCACTTTTTTAATGGCTGTCGCCTGAGTGGAAAAAGTGGAGACAAACACTTCTCTTCTGTCTTTAGCTCTTTCTTTTCTAATCAATAAGTCAAGTCTGGGAGTCTCATCTGCCCGCCTAGCTGCTGCTTCTACTATCTCTTTAGAAAGTTGGCATTTTCCTGCCCTAGCTATTTGGTGCCTGCAGCCTTTCCCTGAGTCACATGGGTCACATGACTGGGTGTAGTTAGCGGTTGAACTTTGTTTATTCTTTATAGACAGCCACGCAATAGAGGTATTGGGTGTGTGGACCCTCAGACCCACTTTCCGTTCACTTTCTGGACCTGGGGAAGAACTCTCAAAGGGCTGCCTGCTGCTGTGGCCTGCTGTGGACTTCAGAAGGCTACTTTGCTGCACTTGGAAAGACTGATTTGCTGCCTCAAGCCTTTTTTGAATCCTAAGAGGCCTGTCCTGATACTTGAGCCCCGTTCCACTGCTGAACTCAGGACTACCAGAGTGACTCCATGGGCTACTTGGCTGGCCTCCTGATCAGAGCCTCATGGACAGAAAAGGCTCCAATCATCTTGAACCCGCATCTGGACACAGCCTGAGTGAGTCCTAAACCCCCAAGTGGTGCCCCTCCAGTCCTGGACCCTTGGTGGTGTTAAAGGTGCCCAGATAGCCAAAATCCAAAACATGGGACTTTTGGGCTAAAATCCACTCTGAAAACCATGTGGAGGCTGGGACCACATTGCTCGTCTATCCGCCCAAGGTGCATCCCCAGTAAGCCTTGACTTTACGTCAGCTCCTGCTACATTCTTCTCTGGAACAGCAAATCCTATTCCGTGGTCCTTCGCAGAAGGGTTTTCCGGCCTCGTGGAGCTCTCGTCGGCTACAGCCTCCAGCCTCATCCCGCTGGAAATGTTCGAATTCCTAAAAAGAGACTAAGGCCAAACACAGAACTCTTCACCGCAACTTCGTCCAGCGGCTCCCCGATGATGACAACTCCTCTTTGGACACCATCTGCAGCCTTGCCCTGCTGAACTTTACCTTCACAGACAAATTTTTACTGAAATTTCATCTAAGACCAAAGGTAAGCGTAGACTGGGCCCAATCCACTCTTTGTATCCGACTCTCGCTCCTTCGTGGTCGACCATATTTTTGGACTTTGACCTGGTCTCGCATGACTAGATGTCTGCGGTTGGCACTTTGATCTTTTTGGTGCTAGTTTTTACCTTAAACTTTAAAAATCCATAACTCCAGTTCTACTAATTGTTTTTTTTGTCATTTTGCTGTCAAATGATTTATTAAACTTTTACCATATTTTTCTAAATTGGTACGGGATTTTTTCTTGTGTTGTGTTTTCAAATTATTACTGTTTGTGTGCTGCATAAATACTTCACACATTGCCTCTAAGTTTAGCCTGACTGCTTTTGTGCCAAGCTACCAGAGGGTTAATTTAATTACTTTTGTGGATCCACTGACGGGGATTGTGGGTGTTGCTCGAGCAGGGTTAACACCCCACTAAACCAACAACCCAATTTCTCACAGTTAGGTTCAAGTATAAGGTTAGGAAAATGGTCAGGTTCAAGGTTAGGAGCAAAGCGTGAATTGGAGTTAGGGTAAAGCTCACAGTTAGCGTTTGGTCTATGGTCAGGGTTATTAGGGTTAAAGTGAGGGTAAGGAGCCACGTTAGCTTAGAGTGAATATTAGCCTCAGGGTTTATGTTATATCGTAGGTAAGTAGTTCCAGTAGTCTTGGTTAGGTTACAGATGATAAGTTTATTGATCTTAGATGTTCAGATAGGTTTTCCAGTATAGATGTAATAAAACCCCACCAGGAGCAGCTTCTCTGCTGCTCAGCCCAGGATCCAACTGACAGTCCCACTCACAGCATACCCAACATTCCAATGACATCACATTCACACTAACATTCTACTCTCACTGGCTGAACAGCAGAGGCAGAGAAACAGGGAAGATGTAAGGTAGAAACCTAGATATAACACACCTTCCCTCTTTATAAAATGAACAAAGAGAAAGCAAATATAAATAGTAACATTGCAGTAACATCACAGTAATACTGAAGAAACTTACAGAAGAAGTATAGCAAATTGCACATAAGTTATGAAAGACATGCTAAAATAAGCAAGTAGAAAGGTGATGTAAAAGGAAGCAATAAGGAAAAGAAATTGCAAAATATAAACAGTAATGCAATGAGTAAACACAAAGATAGAGTAAAGGAAATCGAAAACTAGAAAAGACACATCTCCTTCCTTAGCAGAGCAAAAAAATGGAAGCAAGAAGTTTCAAAAGGAAGGAAATTGTAAAAGAATGTACATACATGAACAAGAAAGAGGTATACCATGAAAAATTAACAAAGAAATAGTGCACCAATGTAACCACCACAACCACACCAACTGGCCAGACTGGCGAGGAGGATGGAAACACTGAACACAGCAGGAAGAAGGAAAACGACAAGAACAAATGTAAGCAAAAGGTGACCAGCACCCAAAACAGAAAGCAAGCAAAGGTGAATTACAAAAAGCAGGAAGAGAAAAACACCCAAACAGAAAGCAATCATAAGTAAATAACGGGTGACTACACCCTACCAGAAATCAAGCAGAGGTGAAAACACAAAATAGTGAATCCCCAAGCAGTAAATGCAAGGAAAATGCGATCTGGGTGAGCTGCACCACACATAAATCAAAAGTACAGTCACACCTCAAGTTAGACCATGCATGAAAGTGCAAGGAAAATGCGATCTGGGAGAGCTGCACAACATATAAAGCAAAAGTACAGTCACACCTCAAGTTAGACCATGCATGAAAGTGCAAAGAAATGCGATCAGGGAGAGCTGCACAACATAAAAATCAAAAGTACAGTCACACCTCAAGTTAGACCACATATGAAAACCTGCGCACAATAAAACAAAAGCACAGAAAGTAAAATCATGTAAAGAATCAGAGGAAAAGAAAAATGCTCCATGGAAAGTGTGATCTGGGTGAACTGAACTACACAGCAAATAAAATTCAGTCACACCTCAAGTTAGACCACGTATGAAAACTTGCGCACAACATAACAAATGCACCGTAAGTAAAAATCATGTAAAGAATCAAAGGAACAAGAAAAATGCTCCATAACAAAGTACAGACTGCAAAACGTAAGAAAACCTGCATGCCATGCAAAAAATACATTACTAATACAGTAGCATGTAGAAAGTAATATGATCAAAGGTACATCCAAGAATAAATCAATACAGGTAAATAAGTAAACTTTAGCATGGTAACATAGCAAAAAAAATCAATGTAGGTATACGTAGAAACATAAAAATGCATAATAATAGAGCACCGTAGTAATGGGAGCCAAAGATGAGAAAATGAACATGGAATAGGTAATATGGCAGTACATTAAAGAAATGTAGCACAGTATTAGTTACAGAAATAAAAATGATAAAGTTGGTATAAGTCTCAAAACAATGAACTAAAACAAATAAAGTAGTCACCGTGGTCCGTAAGAAAACATGCTGGGCTTAAAGAAGATGTAGCGATAAGAAAACAGTACCTTGGTTGAAGATTACCCTATAGAGGACGCTGGCAGTAAGCGCTGTAAGGTAAAAATGAAGAAGAGTGACCTCACTCCTTGAGATATGTCACATCTAAATAAATACAATTGCTCCGGCATGTAGAATGTAAGGCAAAGTGACAGCTCCAAATAAATGATGGATCCCTTGAAAATTCAGTTTCTCAGACGAGAAGTACGGAGGCAGTGTAACTGAAGCGCACTGCGGAGGTGCACAAGACAGCAAAGCCAGGAGAGGGAAACTGTCAGCAAAGCCCAGGTGCTGCATGACATCAACGCTTGAAATACTTTATTGGCACGCAAGAAAAGAAAAACGTGGTTGGCAAGATGCTGAAGTACGTTGAATCCTGTGAGACACTTCATATGCTGAGAACAGCTTGATGAGTCCAACCGCAAGATGGCGGCACGTTCGGTGACGCAGTGCTGGGTGGTTGTAGGCAAGTGCGTGCACCCAACATTGCTGCACAGTAACGCTGAGACGGAGAAGGATTCCAAAGCGTCACTGAAGATCAGAAGATCCACGAGAAGGTAAGAGCGCGTGCAGAGCATGGCGCGCGTTGTTTTTCAAACCACGACAGGACGGTTGAACTGCCAAATGTAGAGGGGAAACCGAGGCCCATAATTAAATCAATTATGATTTACCTCAAAATGTTCACAATACTTTTCAACCAAACAGGATCCATGTAAAGTGTCAGCGAGTAAGCAAAGCTCAGTCTCTGGGGTGTCCAAAGTTGATTCTTGGCATAGTTGATGCTAGTCACTGGTTCCACGAAAGCATCCCAAAATACACAACGGGTTTGGGAAGTGCTCGCAAAATGAAGAGAAGGTACACCTCTGATGTAGAGCCAGGGTACATCGGCAGTTTGTATGGATGGCGCTTGCTCAAATTGCTTGCTGGGTGCAACGTTAGTGTTTCCCATGTAGAAAGAGTAGGTACACAGGATGAGGTACAGGCAGTATTTGGCAGACAAAGGCAGCAGGAATCAGGCAGGAAGAAGATGTAGCAGGAAACATGCGTCCTGTAAAATGGGTTCTTAGATATAGTGCCAATCTTTGAAAATGCCGGGTCCACACAATGGTAGAAATTTTAAATTAGCAGGAATCAGGTTGGAAAGACATGTAGCAGGAAACATGCCCAGTAAGAAGCAGGCAGTAGAAATCAGGCAGGAAGAAGCAGGTAGCAGGAAATTTACGCCTTGTCTATGGGCTGTCCGGTGAAGATGGACACTGGTGGGGCGGGAGGGCGTAAGATCCTTAGGTAAGTTCTTTTTTTAAGTAAAATCTTGTATAAAAGTACCTTTTCAAGCTTGAAGTAAGTCCTCACGCATGGTTTTGAATCCAACTCGTCGCCAATTTATGTTATATCGTAGGTAAGTAGTTCCAGTAGTCTTGGTTAGGTTACAGATGATAAGTTTATTGATCTTAGATGTTCAGATAGGTTTTCCAGTATAGATGTAATAAAACCCCACCAGGAGCAGCTTCTCTGCTGCTCAGCCCAGGATCCAACTGACAGTCCCACTCACAGCATACCCAACATTCCAATGACATCACATTCACACTAACATTCTACTCTCACTGGCTGAACAGCAGAGGCAGAGAAACAGGGAAGATGTAAGGTAGAAACCTAGATATAACAGTTAGATTAGATTTAGTTAGGATAAAGGTCACAGCCAAGGCTAGGGTCAATGTGTGTATTGCAGTTATGGTAAAGCTCACAGGTAGCGTTTGGTCTAAGGTTAGAATTAGGATAGGGTTAGAGCGAATTAAGCATCAAGGTTATGGTTAGGGTCCAGTTTAGGCACAAAGTTAAGTTAGATTTAGTTAACGTAAAGGTTAGGGTTAGAGTAGAGTCTTTGGGACAAATTTAGTTTTGAGGTTAGGTTAAAGCTTTAGGTTAGAGTTAAGTTTAGGGACAGGGTTGTTAGTGTTAGGTTAATCATAAGCATCACGGTTAGGATTGGGGTTAAAATACCGTTAGGTTAGGGTTAGAGTTAGGCTAAAGTTTAGGATCAAGGGTTAGGACGACGGTCATGGTGAATGGTGAGGAGGAAAGTTATAGTTAGACTTAGGAAAAAGGTTAAAGTTAGGTCGTGGTTTAGTGTCAAGATTATGTTAATGGTAGGGTTAGGATGAGCGTCAAGGTTAGGGTGAGGGGCAGGGGCAGGGTTAGAGTATAAGTTAAGTTTACACTCTGGTTTAGGGTCAGAGTTATGTTAGCATGAGGGTAAACATCAAGGTTAGGGTGAGGGTCTGGGTTAGACTAAAGCTTAAGTTTAGAGTCTGGTTTAGGGTCAGAGTTATGTTAGCATGAGGTGGGGTACGCATCAAGAAGAAGTGGAAAAGAAGAAGTGGAGAAAATGGAGAAGTTTAATTAGAAATCAGTAAAATTTTCATCATTCAACAACTAATTTTCACTAGCATGATATCGTCAATGAAAGTTAAACCAAAATGTTATCTTTTCCTTGACATAAGTTTTAAGCCTACAGTGATTCCCTATTTAATACCTATTGTGCCTCCCAAATATGTGAAAAGTCCGCCCTTTATAAATACTTGAGGTGTTCAAGCTCTACAGATCCCTTCATGGGTGTTGGTACACCTCCCTCAAATCCTTGTACTCACGTTTATTCCTTTGTACTCATGATGTTTCCTTTGTACAGTCCTGTCACCCCTTTTCAGGGTTTAGTCCAAGCTTTATAAAAACATATTCAGATTCTGTCTGACTGTTTTACGTCTCCAGATGTGCTGTTTTTTTGCACCTTTGCTCCATGCTTCACCTGCTTCTTCTGAAAATGACCCGGCCTGGCCCATCTCTGAAAACAGTACCATTGATATGGCTGGACTGTTCCCATAAGGAACAGGGTCAAGACTGATTTGCATATGGCTGGGTGCAAACTGGGGTGGTGTGGTGAGCAAAAGAATGATGGATTAAACCCAGATCCTTGTGACTGGGGGTGAATGTTTGCATTGTCCAGCATTCCGTCCATCAATTGTTTCTTTTGCATATGTCGCCCTAAGTGGGAAGGGTATGCCCAGACGTGGGTCCCTTGCTCACTACACCACTGGATTCAAGCTAGCCTGGCTGATGAAGGGTGATGCCCTGAAACCGGTCCCATGATGCTTGTTTCCGGTCCAGGGAGGATATGACTTGGCAGTTCGGGCTGGACTGTTCCCATAAGGAACAGGGTCAAAACTAATTTGCATATGGCTGGGTCCAGACTGGGGTGGTGTGGTGAGCAAAAGAATGATGGATTAAACCCAGATCCTTGTGACTACTGGGGGCGAATGTTTGCATTGTCCAGCATTCCGTCCATCAATTGTTTCTTTTGCATATGTCGCCCTAAGTGGGAAGGGTATGCCCAGACGTGGGTCCCATGCTCACTACACCACTGGATTCAAGCTAGCCTGGCTGATGAAGGGTGATGCCCTGAAACCGGTCCCAGGATGCCTGTTTCTGGTCCAGGGAGGACCTGGCTTGGCAGTTCGGGCTGGACTGTTCTCATGAGGAACAGGGTCAAGACTGATTTGCATATGGCTGGGTCCATACTGGGGTGGTGTGGTGAACAAAAGAATGATGGATTAAACCCAGATCCTTGTGACTGGGGGTGAATGTTTGCATTGTCCAGCATTCCGTCCATCAATTGTTTCTTTTGCATATGTGGCCTATACCAGTCAGGCCTGATTGTGAATACACACCCTGATCATTCTTAGGTCTGGCATGACAGCACAGTTGTTTGTATGCCCTATTGTTACAAATTGTTTAAAATATTCATAGAGTGGGCCTTGGCTCCGCCCCACAGGGCCCATCATCAGGCCCTCTCAATCTATGTTAGCTGTTTTCTGTATCATTCCACCTCCTGCGAGTTCTGGCATTGTAATGCATGATGGGCTACTTTACTTATGAAAAGTTCACTGAATCATCACACAATAAAATGTTTATTTGATACATGCACTGTATACAGAACACAATCGTTTTTGTTTATTTTTTTCATTGCAGCAGACTTTTTGGGATTATTTTTGTCAGGTATCAAAATGCAACCCAGACCTTTTGACATTGCCAGTGCTTGTTATAAAAGTCCACTATTAAAAGCCTCTTTCTGCATGTGAACACCTGAGCCTCCCAAACACTGCCCTAGTTTTAAATGGGAATGCAGAGGTATATTATTTCTCCTCCATGTGATTTGAAGGCCTTTGCACTGAGCCCTTTTGTATTATAAACATGTGCCCTTTGTCTGATAAACCTCTGTATTAAATAATACATGTATTTTTAAGCTTAGCCTTTTAAAAATTGCTTTTAAACATATCCATCCTCATTGATGCCTTACAAGTCAAGCACTCTACGAGCCCCGTCAGAGGCCTACATAGACCCAGTGGCGGCTCCTGCACTATGGCGGAGGAGCATCGTCCCCCACCCCACCAGCAGCGTAAACAAAAAAATGATAATAAACCCGGGCCTGAGGGATGACAGGCACCGACAAGGAGTGGTGTGCACTGCTATCAGTGTGCAAACCAACAATGCGCACAGAAGCTGTCTCTAACCCAAGCTGCTTTTCCGGGTTGGAGACAGCAAGCACAGGCTCCCAGTCTCCCAGGGAGCGCAAATCGAGGGCGCTCAGGACAATCCTGATGCTGCTCTCATGAATAAGAGCAGCTTCAGGATTGGCCACAGGGGAGTCCGGGAGCCTGTGCCTGCATTGGAGCCACGAGAGGAGCAGAAGACCGGCGATGCGGCGGGCTGCAGGTAAGTTCTATTTTTTCTTCCCTTTTTTTCGTTGTTGTCCTCTCCCTCCTCTCCCCTCTCCGCCAATCTCCTCTGACACCGGCCGCTACTGCATAGACCCAACCTTTCCAGCCATCCCAAGGGCTCCAGCCAGGGCAGGCACTTTGTACCTCAAGAGCCTGCCTGAGTCCGTGCACCCCTCCAACAGACAGCCCTGAGCTCAGTCCCTGCTATCCAATGCTTGATTGAGGTGTACAACACTGTGACACTGAAGGCACTGTACAGCAGTGCTTACACGCTTGACTGCATTGCTTATAAAAGTCTTTGATCACTGTCAGATGTGGAGCACAAACTACTGTGGAGAAATATAAATCAATGAATTCATTTAATCAAATTAGGGTGAACGAATGGTCAAGATTAGGTTGAGCCACTGAGTTAGTGTTTGACCTGTCAGCCTTAGGGTAGTCATCCCCTCCAACTATTTGCCTTCCTCCCCTTTTTTCTAACCTCTTTTTTGCTGGCATTAGGACTCTGTCCTTGGCTTGGTGCAAAAGAATGTCTGTCGCAGGAGGCCCTGTTCTTTGGTGCCACTGGTGAGACTCAGCAGCAAGGCATGGATGCCCTGAGTCGGGCGAGTTGTATGTCACAATCTCGAGGTCAAGAATGTGGACCTGCACATACATCAGCTCCACAATTTCCACTGCCAACATATTGTGGAGGTAAACCTACAATGGGCAGTACCGGTTCGATCCACATCCACGTACCTTGATGATATAGTGGTAGCCTCACCCTTCTGGCTCTGTACACCTGTTTAGGTTGAAATCTTTTTATTGATTTAACAACAAACAAGATGCAGTGAGAAATGAGGCCCAGGTCGTGGGCCGGCAACCATCGTATTGCTTCGCAGAGCATCAAAATAATACCAGAATGAACCTTCCCGCCCCCCTCCCTCCCCCGACCCTCTCCTCCCCCATTCAAATTGTCTGAACAAAGAAGAGAAAAGCAGGCTCAGCGCTCTATCGTGTAGTATTGTACACCTGTTTAATGCCTCCCGTTGCAGTTAGACCTTAAGCATTGCTGAGTTTTACGTATACTTTACACAGGGTCCAGTCCAGCCTGAGGCAGATTTTCCTGCTGAATCAGCACCAACTGCATGTCTAAAAATAACTCTGAAGTGTCAGTGAGATGCTGGCGCCCTTGCATTGGTATAATCTCAACAATTCTGCTGAATCTGCAGTATTTTGCCAATGATCAGATTTCTTAAGTACACTGTTTAGACTCCACTGCTGAAGTTACCTGCCTCTTAAACTCTCCTCCTTTCAAGCTCTAAATCCTTTTTTCTTCCTTTCTGGCTTGGGCACTGCTCTATGTCTTGCCCTATATTGAGTCTCGATCACCCATAGTTGAAAACAAATCCATTGTTTTACACTTCTCACTCAACATGTATCCCACAGGTATCGTCCCTCAGCCCCACACGTTTCAACATATACATGACACCGCTTACCAACATGATCCGAACACTAGACATCATTGTCATCTCCTATGCCAATGACACACAACCAGTGCTTAATTTGTACAAAAATAAGTGCCAGGGCTCTCGTCAGAGGCCACTGCAACTTACACCACACATTGCCCTTGCTCTGCTGCCAATGATAGTAACAACACAACTACTGGCACTGCACTGGTGTTGACAATTAAGTATCATAAACACTAGGATCCACCCTTCAGGGACTCAATAGAGGGTTTTTGATTCAAGGGTCATGTGCATTACCTACAATGGTTGGAAGCACATAGTGTTTCTTAAATACCCCTCACACACCAAAAGGGCCCTTGGTGTCATGCTTCATCATAAGGGTCTTCGCGCCCCTCTACGGGACGCGGCGTGCTACGACCTACGGATACGTGGGAGCACTGATATTATTGACTATGTGTGGTGTAGGAATGAGTGAGTGGAAGGGTCAGGGGTGAGTGAAGGTGAGTTTAAAAATACCTAGCTCCTGTGGAGTAGAAGACTTTAATATTCCATGGGGCCGGTATTGTTAAAAAGTGGGTCGGAGGTGTGTTGCTTCAATGTACAAAGCCTCCTGTGTGTGTCAACATGTTTCGAAGCGTGCTGCTTCTTCTTCAGGACAGGTTAACAGATCCCTTCCATTCTCACATAGCTCTATTGATAATGTCAAATTTTATAAAGTGATATATATACAGGTAGTGAATGCTACGTGTTAGAGACAGACTTGTCTTAATTAAAATACGATACCAAAAAGGAATATCCTAAAGGGTAATCTGAAAGAGAAACACAGCATTTTAAAAGCGTCAGGTATGCGATGCATTCCGTGTGCAAAAGTGGTGACCTGTAAAGAAGTGATATTTACAGTGCTTATTCATCATCATAGGGTTAGATGTGATCTATTCACACTGGTGCAGTGCCCTGTAAAAAAAGGAAACAATGCAAGACGCACAAACATTTAACAGAAAACACACACTCTACATGGAGCATTCCATGTGTGACTCTGTAGGACTTGAAGAGCCGTAGTAAACAGATTTTGGATGCAAACATTGGGGAAACAAAGGAATACATACTTGTTGTATGAAAGGGCAATGCCTCATGAGCCTTTGAAACGAGGGGGACAAGTGCCTTTATTCGCACTCTGTAGATGGGAAAAAGGGTGTGATTAGATCTACATGATCATGGGTCCATTGTAGATGAGAAAAACGGGTGATCAGATCAGCATAATCATGGGTCCATTGTCTGACCTCCCTAATCCTGCTGTGCCGTACTCACATGCACCAGGGTACTGCCTCCACGAACGTCTCCTCCTCGCGGCTCCGTAGATACACTGAGACCGCGAGGGGGCTTCTATTTATACTGGCCCTAATTGGTTCGTTTTGCCGCCAAACCTGTGGTCTGATTGCAGCGTCGGTACCGGTGTTAACCCGGAAGTGGAATGCCCGATCAGGCTGCCGGTTGCGGTGTCTAGTCACTAGCCCGCTAACCTGTCTGTAGCGTCTACACTGCCCGAGTTGACCCGGATATTGATTAATCGAAGCACACTCCCGGGCGGCAAAACGATGCTGGTTCCGTGCTTCTGTAGATAGAACGTGTCCTCATATAAGAAAAAATTCTTAGTGAGGGCCAATGAGATACACTCCATTACTAGATTCCGAGGTGTCTGGTAATCCCATGTGGTAGAAAAAAGGATCTCCTCGATTATGTTTAAAGTCTCTTCGTGGGGTAGACTCGTATAGAGACTCTCCACGTCGAGTCCCAATAGCAGTTGGTTGTTAGGATCAAAGGTAATGTCTTGCAGCAGTTGGAGAACGGCTTTAGTAGCTTTTAAGTAGGTTCCGGTTTCTTGAATGAGGGGACAGAGGAAATCATTGGCAAATTTAGATAGAGGCTCCAAGATAGAGCCTATGCCCGAGACTATTGGACGGCCTGGCGGTTGTTGCAGGTTTTTGTGGATCTTAGGGATGGTGTAGAAGTAGGGTGTCCTAGGTGATTTTTGAATCAAGAATTCTGCCTCCTTTTTAGACACCCAGTTGTGTGCCATTGCTTCCTCCACCATCCCTGTTATCCGGATCCGTAGGGATTCAGTCGGATCGTTGTGTAGGATCTCATAGTTTCTTCTGTCTCCCAGAAGTTTCTTACATTCATTGTCATAGGCAGCTGCTGTCTGGATTACTATTGCACCCCCTTTATCCGCTGGTTTGATTATGATTTCCCTGTTGGCGGACAGCTGTTGTATGGCTTCTTTCTCGACCTTTGATGTGTTCTGGAAAGTGGTGTTGCCTTGCGTGGAAATCTGCCCCAGTTCTTCCATGACCGCTTTTTCAAAAGCCAGTAATTCAACTGGTAATGTGGAATCTGGAGGGGTAAAGGTAGACTTTTGTCGTAATCCCGTGTCGGAGGTTTCTTCCATGGTAGTATCCTTCTCCTTGAAGAATGCCCGTAATTTCAATTTGCGTATGAATTCTTTCATTTCCGCATGAACCTTGAACTTATCCATCCTGTTGGTCGGTACGAAACCTAGCCCTTTCTCTAGGACCCGTATCTGTACCTCTGTGAGTTCGCATTCCGTTAAGTTTACCACTAGTTGCCCCTTCTGCTGGTGGATGGCTGGTTGTTCGATGAGCCCGTCATGCTCCTCGTTGAGACCCGTGGGTTCTCTTCTTCTTCCGTTGTCCAATGGACATTGTTGCCTCTCCTGTTCCTGCCTCTTCAGGGTCCTGGGCGTGACCCTAAAAAAGGCGGCGGACCGTAGTTGTTGTAATCATATTCTGGTGCCCAGTGTTGATACGGGCCCCCCATCGGTGGTGGTCCGTAGGGGTATGGTGGGTAGGAGGGTGGTCCTTGATGGTTGCCCCATCCTCTGCGTCTGGGATTGTAGGGTCGTTGGTATTGGGAACCCACTCGTTGGTTCCGATACAAGCTTCTCTTGCTGGAAATTGAGCTGTTGGTACTTGTGTCTGACCCGTCACTGTACTGGTCGCTGTTGATGTCCCTGGCCGTGTAGCCATCTCGTGTGTAAGGGTACACTCTCTCGTGGCTGAAGCGAGCTGTGTCCTTTTTCAGTTTGTTAAACTTACTTTGTTTAAGTGTGACCTCGAATTCCGTCATCTGTTGGTTTAGTTCCTCCAGACGTTTCCTCAAGACGGTCGGGGATTGATAGCTCTTCAGCTGCACTTCTAATTTCTGAATGTCTATCTTAAGTTCTTGTGCCAGTCGTGTTGCCGTCTTTATTATTAAAACCAGCCAGTCACGGGTACAGTGCCACGATATAAGCGACCAGTCCTTGAATGATTTGTCATTCTGGAAAATGAATGGCTCGTTGCGGACTATTAGGCCCTGTGGTGCTGCGTTTGCCCTCAGGTACTCCATCATCAGAAGGCCATGCAGAGCTGTTTTGATCTGGGTTCTTCTCAGGTTGGCTAATTCATCCCAGTCCGCATTGCTTGGACCTGGATCAGTACTGCTTAGTCCCTCAAAAGGGTTGATAGCTGCTAGTATTCTATCCACTTCTTCTCCGAAAGTGAGGCCAGTACCTTCAGCCATTGTTAAGAAACTGGGTTTGATGGAGGGTGACACACAGTGTGTGTGTGTTAATGAGTGTGTGTGTTTGCTGTGAAAGTGTGTGTCTGTGTATGTGTATAGATAAAAAAAGGGTCAATGACCACTTTTGAACTTTGGTACACAGACCGAAGTTCTATAGCCAGAACTTCTGGCGTACTCCCACAGCTGCCCGCTGTCTTAACACTGTATTCAACAAAAGAGGGAGTGAAGAGGTAGTGTCCTAACCGAACACCGGGGGTGGATACGTCCTCCCCTTGTAATGTATCATAAACACTAGGATCCACCCTTCAGGGACTCAATAGAGGGTTTTTGATTCAAGGGTCATGTGCATTACCTACAATGGTTGGAAGCACATAGTGTTTCTTAAATACCCCTCACACACCAAAAGGGCCCTTGGTGTCATGCTTCATCATAAGGGTCTTCGCGCCCCTCTACGGGTCTGCGGCGTGCTACGACCTACGGATACGTGGGAGCACTGATATTATTGACTATGTGTGGTGTAGGAATGAGTGAGTGGAAGGGTCAGGGGTGAGTGAAGGTGAGTTTAAAAAATACCTAGCTCCTGTGGAGTAGAAGACTTTAATATTCCATGGGCCGGTATTGTTAAAAAAGTGGGTCGGAGGTGTGTTGCTTCAATGTACAAAGCCTCCTGTGTGTGTCAACATGTTTCAAGCGTGCTGCTTCTTCTTCAGGACAGGTTAACAGATCCCTTCCGTTCTCACATAGCTCTATTGATAATGTCAAATTTTATAAAGTACTATATATACAGGTAGTGAATGCTACGTGTTAGAGACAGACTTGTCTTAATTAAAATACGATACCGAAAAGGAATATCCTAAAGGGTAATCTGAAAGAGAAACACAGCATTTTAAAAGCGTCAGGTATGCAATGCATTCCGTGTACAAAAGTGGTGACCTGTAAAGAAGTGATATTTACAGTGCTTATTCATCATCATAGGGTTAGATGTGATCTATTCACACTGGTGCAGTGCCCTGTAAAAAAAGGAAACAATGCAAGACGCACAAACATTTAACAGAAAACACACACTCTACATGGAGCATTCCATGTGTGACTCTGTAGGACTTGAAGAGCCGTAGTAAACAGAGTTTGGATGCAAACATTGGGGAAACAAAGGAATACATACTTGTTGTATGAAAGGGCAATGCCTCATGAGCCTTTGAAACGAGGGGGACAAATGCCTTTATTCGCAATCTGTAGATGGGAAAAAGGGGGTGATTAGATCTACATGATCATGGGTCCATTGTAGATGAGAAAAAGGGGTGATCAGATCAGCATAATCATGGGTCCATTGTCTGACCTCCCTAATCCGGCTGTGCCGAACTCACATGCACCAGGGTACTGCCTCGCACGAACGTCTCCTCCTCGCGGCTCCGTAGATACACTGAGACCGCGAGGGGGCTTCTATTTATACTGGCCCTAATTGGTTCGTTTTGCCGCCCGGGAGTGTGCTTCGATTAATCAATATCCGGGTCAACTCGGGCAGTGTAGCCGCTACAGACAGGTTAGCGGGCTAGTGACTAGACACCACAACCGGCAGCCTGATCGGGCATTCCACTTCCGGGTTAACACCGGTACCGACGCTGCAATCAGACCACAGGTTTGGCGGCAAAACGAACCAATTAGGGCCAGTATAAATAGAAGCCCCCTCGCGGTCTCAGTGTATCTACGGAGCCGCGAGGAGGAGACGTTTGTGCGAGGCAGTAAATAAATAAATCCGTATTTGTAAAGTGCGAACTATTCACCCCTACGGGTCTCAAGGCGCTGGGGGCCGTCGTGGAAATTAAGTGAGCTATTGCCCAGAGTCACATGGTGCTGAGCTGAGCTGCCGCCGGAGATCGAACCGTGAGCCCTGTGCTCCGAAGTCAGCTGTCCTGGCCGCTGCACCACACCTCTCCACTACGGTACCCGGCATGTGAGTACGGCATAGCCGGATTAGGGAGGTCAGACAATGGACCCATGATTATGCTGATCTGATCACCCCTTTTTCTCATCTACAATGGACCCATGATCATGTAGATCTAATCGCCCCCTTTTTCCCATCTACAGAGTGCGAATAAAGGCACTTGTCCCCCTCGTTTCAAAGGCTCATGAGGCATTGCCCTTTCCTACAACAAGTATGTATTCCTTTGTTTCCCCAATGTTTGCATCCAAAATCTGTTTACTACGGCTCTTCAAGTCCTACAGAGTCACACATGGAATGCTCCATGTAGAGTGTGTGTTTTCTGTTAAATGTTTGTGCGTCTTGCATTGTTTCCTTTTTTACAGGGCACTGCACCAGTGTGAATAGATCACATCTAACCCTATGATGATGAATAAGCACTGTAAATATCACTTCTTACAGGTCAACACTTTTGCACACGGAATGCATCGCATACCTGACGCTTTTAAAATGCTGTGTTTCTCTTCAGATTACCCTTTAGGATATTCCTTTTTGGTATCGTATTTTAATTAAGACAAGTCTGTCTCTAACACGTAGCATTCACTACCTGTATATATAGCACTTTATCAAATTTGACATTATCAATAGAGCTATGTGAGAACGGAAGGGATCTGTTAACCTGTCCTGAAGAAGAAGCAGCACGCTTCGAAACATGTTGACACACACAGGAGGCTTTGTACATTGAAGCAACACACCTCCGACCCACTTTTTTAACAATACCGGCCCCATGGAATATTAAAGTCTTCTACTCCACAGGAGCTAGGTATTTTTTAAACTCACCTTCACTCACCCCTGACCCTTCCACTCACTCATTCCTACACCACACATAGTCAATAATATCAGTGCTCCCACGTATCCGTAGGTCGTAGCACGCCGCGTCCCGTAGAGGGGCGCGAAGACCCCTATGATGAAGCATGACACCAAGGGCCCTTTTAGTGTGTGAGGGGTATTTTAGAAACACTATGTGCTTCCAACCATTGTAGGTAATGCACATGACCCTTGAATCAAAAACCCTCTATTGAGTCCCTGAAGGGTGGATCCTAGTGTTTATGATACATTACAAGGGGAGGACGTATCCACCCCCGGTGTTCGGTTAGGACATTACCTCTTCACTCCCTCTTTTGTTAAATATAGTGTTGACAATTAAGTGCCCGTGCCGAGCACTGAAAACCATCGGCTCAAATTAAGCACTGCACCCAACTCATCCTCTCCCTGACAGACAACATAAACACCACCAGAACCAACTTCACCAACTGCATGACCGTGGTGGCAGACTGGATGCGAACCAACTGCCTGAAGCTCAACTCTGACAAGACGCAAGTACTGGTCATCGGCAACAAGACCTCCCCATGGGATTCCACCTGGTAGCCGTTGGAGCTAAGACCAACACCCACGGACCACGCAAAAAATCTAGGGATAATGCAAGATGACAAGCTCAACATGTACTGTTCAAGTGTCTCAATCTACATGTTTATTTATTTTTGTCTTTACAGCCCCTAATGGGCTTCTGGGGGCTTTACAAACAAGACAAACAACTAACAATAAACAGGCACATTTCAGAGACATAGAGCTATGTACAGGTTTGAAAAAGCAGTAAGAGCATCGGCTAAATATTAATACTAAGAGACAGTTTCACCTTTGGTGCCTTTGGGGAGTGTACCAGTATGCAATGGAGAGATCCGCGTTGGAGAAGGGAGTGCAGGATGTAGGAAATGATAAAAGGAAGAGTGAAGGTGGATGTGTAGCAAGAGCTGTTTGTGGCCTTTTCAAGCACCGGGAAGGAGGGGTCAAGCCTTATGTTGGCCGTACCGTAGTTTAGAAGATGTTTTTTTCCAGAAATGAGCGATCTCACGAGCATGTTTTTGCGTCTCGGGGTGCTTATTCCCCCAAGGAATATTATTTTTTGAGGCAAGCAATTAAGGGTGTTTACGTCGAGATCTCTGCGGGTGATACATTGTCATTTGTTTATGCTGTTACCTTTTAGATTCAAGTAACTCTAGAGAGGCCGAGGCGGACACCATCACATTTCTAAGTGTTTGTAACAAGGCCGGAGGCTGCCAGTCACACAAGCATGAGATTACCATGGTTGGTGCTGCTAATTTAAGGTTTCTCTGGGGGATGAAAGGTTTGTAGCATTTGAGGGGTATATTTACATGGGCATTGCGACACAGGTGTCACTTTTAACGACGTTCATGTGGCACAATGTTCCCTGCTCCATATTTACAAAGTGGAGTTAAGACACTTTTTGTGGCTTAAAGTCGCTTTGTAAATATGGTCCCTTTCACGCAGATATCTGCGTGAAAGGGGCGTACAGTGGGTGTTGCTGTTGTCATTCCACTGCAACACCCATTGCTTTTTGACACTGCCCCAGATTTACAAGGTTATGTCAATCTGAGGCAGCGCCAAACACGAACTTCATGAAATAGCAGGCGCTAGAATGGCGCAACGAGGAGAAATAATTTTATTTTTCCTCGTTTTTGCTTTTCCTATGTGTGCTGCATTTTGCAGCACACATAGAAAGAGCAAAACACTTAATGATTGCTTATGTGCAGGAAGGTGTCCCTTCCTGCACATAAACAATCATTTAATAATGACGATTCGCTATGCAGCACGCATAGAAGTAACAAATCGCCATTATTGATTGTTTATGTGCAGGAAGGGACACCTTCCTGCACATAAACAATCATTCCGTGTAACGCAGGCACCCTTGTGCTACAGTGCAAGGGTGCCTGCGTTGGCGCTAGGCAGCTAATTCTAGCGCCAGCGCTAGGGAAAACACAGGGGTGCACCTTATTATTGTAAATACAGCGCATCCCTGCGTTTTAGAAATGTTGGAGCATGGAGCTGCCAAATTTGGCGCAGCTCCGCGCTCCGACATTTCCTTGTACATATGCCCCTTGGTCTGTAATCTAGAGCTTTTCCTAAGGGCTTCACGTGTGAGTGAAACTACAGTATGGTGTCTAGCCTAAAACCAATATACTTTGCAGTAGTGACAATCTTCGGGTGAAAAATGCTCTCTTCTAGATATTTTTCTATTTGATTATACCTTGATCAATGTATGAAATCACCTCGTTATTATTTCTGGTGTGTGTGTCCAATGTTGGTCCAGCAAGGCTGACTCCATGTCTGATTTTCACAATCTTTACATGAATTAGATTTACATACAATTGATCTAAATTAAAACTAATTTCATAGTTGGTGTGGTTACATTGAAATCTCAGTTAGGCCTAGTTTGGACACCCATTCTTTAGGCTATAGAGGTGATCTCTGATTGAACTCAACATCACTCCTCTCCAACTTTCCAACACACACGTTTAAGTCCCAGCTTCCCAAAAGTGTATGAATGGTGAACCTACACCAGCCCCCTTTTCATTCGGTGGAGTCATATTGCAGAATCTACAATACCTCCTCACAATGTCTATAACATCTAGGTGCACTACGCGCTTTTCTCCTCACAATGCCTATAACATCTAGCTTCACTACTCGCTTCCCTCTTCACAGTGTCTATAACATCTAGCTGCACTACTCGCTTCCCTCCTCACAATGCCTATAGCATCTAGTTACACAACTTAGTTCTCTCCTCACAGTGTTTATAACATCTAGCTGCACTACTCGCTTCCCTCCTCATAGTGTCTATAACATCTAGCTGCAATGCTCGCATCCCACCTCACAATGTCTATAACATCTAGCTGCACTACTCGCTTCCCTCCTCACAGTTTCTATAACATCTAGCTGCAATACTCGCATCCCACCTCACAATGTCTATAACATCTAGCTGCACTACTCGCTTCCCTCCTCACAGTGTCTATAACATCTAGCTGCACTACTCGCATTCCACCTCAAAATGTCTATAACATCTAGCTGCAATACTCGCTTCCCTCCTCACAATGTCTATAACATCTAGCTGCACTACTCACTTCCCTTCTCACAGTGTCTATAACATCTAGCTGCACTACTTGCTTCCCTCCTCACAATGTCTATAGCATCTATCTGCACTACTTGCTTCCCTCCTCACAGTGTCTATAACATCTAGCTGCAATACTTGCATCCCACCTCACAGTTTCTATAACATCTAGCTGCAATACTTGCATTCCACCTCAAAATGTCTATAACATCTAGCTGCAATACTCGCTTCCCTCCTCACAGTGTCTATAACATCTAGCTGCACTACTCGCTTCCCTCCTCACAGTGTCTACAACATCTAGCTGCACTACTCGCTTCCCTCCTCACAGTGTCTATAACATCTAGCTATACTACTCGCTTCCCTCCACACAGTGTCTATACCATCTAGCTGCACTACTCGCTTCCCTCCTCACAGTGTCTATAACATCTAGCTTCACTACTCGCTTCCCTCCTCACAGTGTCTATAGCATCTAGCTGCACTACTAGCTTCCCTCCTCACAGTGTCTATAACATCTAGCTACACTACTTGCTTCCCTCCTCACAATGTCCTTAACATCTAGCTGAACTACTCGCTTCCCTCCTCACAATGTCCATAACATCTAGCTGCACTACTTGCTTCCCTCCTCACAATGTCCATAACATCTAGCTGCACTACTCGCTTCCCTCCTCAGTGTCTATAACATCTAGCTGCACTACTCGCTTCCCTCCTCACAATGTCTATAACATCTAACTGCACTACTCGCTTCCCTCCTCACAGTGTCTATAACATCTAGCTGCACTACTCACATTCCACCTCACAATGTCTATAACATCTAGCTGCAGTACTCGCTTTCCTCCTCACAGTGTCTATAACATGTAGCTTCACTACTCGCTTCCCTCCTCACAGTGTCTATAACATCTAGCTGCACTACTAGCTTCCCTCCTCACAGTGTCTATAACATCTAGCTACACTACTTGCTTCCCTCCTCACAGTGTCTATACCATCTAGCTGCAATACTCGCATCCCACCTCACAATGTCTATAACATCTAGCTGCACTACTTGCTTCCCTCCTCACAATGTCCTTAACATCTAGCTGAACTACTCGCTTCCCTCCTCACAATGTTTATAACATCTAGCTGCACTACTTGCTTCCCTCCTCACAATGTCTATAACATCTAGCTGCACTTCTCGCTTCCCTCCTCACAATGTCCATAACATCTAGCTGCACTACTTGCTTCCCTCCTCACAATGTCCATAACATCTAGCTGCACTACTCGCTTCCCTCCTCACAGTGTCTATAACATCTAGCTGCACTACTCGCTTCCCTCCTCACAATGTCTATAACATCTAACTGCACTACTCGCTTCCCTCCTCACAGTGTCTATAACATCTAGCTGCACTACTTGCTTCCCTCCTCACAATGCCTATAACATCTAGCTGCACTACTCGCTTCCCTCCTCACAGTGTCTATAACATCTAGCTGCACTACTCGCTTCCCTCCTCACAGTGTCTATAGCATCTAGCTGCACTACTAGCTTCCCTCCTCACAGTGTCTATAACATCTAGCTACACTACTTGCTTCCCTCCTCACAATGTCCTTAACATCTAGCTGAACTACTCGCTTCCCTCCTCACAATGTCCATAACATCTAGCTGCACTACTTGCTTCCCTCCTCACAATGTCCATAACATCTAGCTGCACTACTCGCTTCCCTCCTCACAGTGTCTATAACATCTAGCTGCACTACTCGCTTCCCTCCTCACAATGTCTATAACATCTAACTGCACTACTCGCTTCCCTCCTCACAGTGTCTATAACATCTAGCTGCACTACTCACATTCCACCTCACAATGTCTATAACATCTAGCTGCAGTACTCGCTTTCCTCCTCACAGTGTCTATAACATGTAGCTTCACTACTCGCTTCCTCCTCACAGTGTCTATAACATCTAGCTGCACTACTAGCTTCCTCCTCACAGTGTCTATAACATCTAGCTACACTACTTGCTTCCCTCCTCACAGTGTCTATACCATCTAGCTGCAATACTCGCATCCCACCTCACAATGTCTATAACATCTAGCTGCACTACTTGCTTCCCTCCTCACAATGTCCTTAACATCTAGCTGAACTACTCGCTTCCCTCCTCACAATGTTTATAACATCTAGCTGCACTACTTGCTTCCCTCCTCACAATGTCTATAACATCTAGCTGCACTTCTCGCTTCCCTCCTCACAATGTCCATAACATCTAGCTGCACTACTTGCTTCCCTCCTCACAATGTCCATAACATCTAGCTGCACTACTCGCTTCCCTCCTCACTGTGTCTATAACATCTAGCTGCACTACTCGCTTCCCTCCTCACAATGTCTATAACATCTAACTGCACTACTCGCTTCCCTCCTCACAGTGTCTATAACATCTAGCTGCACTACTCACATTCCACCTCACAATGTCTATAACATCTAGCTGCACTACTCACTTTCCTCCTCACAGTGTCTATAACATGTAGCTGCAATACCCGCATCCCACCTCACTATGTCTATAACATCTAGCTGCTCTACTCGCTTCCCTCCTCACAGTGTCTATAACATCTATCTGCAATACTCACATCCCACCTCACAATGTCTATAACATCTAGCTTCACTATTTGCTTCCCTCCTCACAATGTTATAACATCTAGCTGCAATACACGCCCGGCCATTCTGCGTGGTCCCTTGCCTCATTGATAATCCCACTTCTCATTTATTTGTGATGGTCCAAGTATAAAGAGTTGCCATCATTTAAGCTGGAAGCTTCAGTGGCTTTGATCACTCTTTTGTAGTGATGCCAGTGTTGGGATGTCAGAGAAAGAGCAGTGTCAATGATAAAACCACGATTATGTGCAGGTACAGAGTACAAGTGTGGTGGCCATGCCAGCAGGCCAACAGCATCTGACCAGGCTTTTGGTGGATCACCTACAGTATGTATTTTGAGGAAGTGCAAGCTCATCCAGTGGATAAAACCTATAAGGCATATACTAAAGTGTGCCAGAAACATGTAGGATTGAGTTTCTGGGTGGGTAACATCCACATGCGTACACATTAAAACCCAATAAATTGTAGCAAATTAACTAAAGGATGACTTAGGATAAGTGGAATTTCAAGAAGATCCTTGGGGCACTCTACATATGAGTCTCTTGAAGGTGGAACCACAAGGGGGCGCTCCTGAAGAAAAGATGCCAGTCGTGATGTGTTCCTAGTCTTCCACTCCTACATAAGGCTCTAACATGATAGCATGGGGTACAGTGTTGAAGGCAGCAGCGAACTCAAAAAGAATCAGTGCCGGGCTGCCACCACTATGAAGGATTATATGAGTGGCACCAGCACAGACTCTGTGACATGGCCAGGTCGATAGCATGCTTGTAAAGTTATCCTCTTCCAAGAACTGGGATTTTTCTGTGTTAAGGGTGCGCTTGATCATCTTAGCCACTACAGGAAGAAGAGAGATGGGTAACAATTTGGTGTAACTTTGATATCAGCAGATGGGTTCTTCAGCGTGGTCTTTCCCTACAGAAGTAGTGCTACAGCAGTTTTAAGAAACAAATTGTAAATTATAGTTGGAACAGGTTCAATTGACTGCTTTCTTGGGAATTATCACTTGGCGTAAATTAGGCAGGGTTCCAGAGCCAGAGATAATGGTGTTCAACGTTTCCAATTGTACTGAATAGTACTGTGAAACAAGTATTGGGAATTTCAATAGGTCCCAGTAGTGAAAACTATCGACCTTTCCAATGCTTTTTTTGGGCTTAGACACCGAGAATGCATGGCCATCCGTGGCCGCCATCTTGGAAAGGCTTTTAAAACATTGCTAAATGTAGCAAAAGGAGGCTGTTGTGGAAGTGCACACATCCACTGTGATCTGTTTTAAATGAGCTTGTAATGTTTGACCAAATATTAAAGATAGCCAAAGAGGATGTTCAGGCATCCTCAGCAGCCATCTATTAATGCATTTTGGTTAATCTGAATTAATTACTTTTAAGTATGGCCACATTTGTGGGTGCCCTCTTGAAATGACATTTCGTCAAATAAAAACATCGAAAGGTGCCTGCCATGAAGCAACTTAATGCAGATGGCCATTCTAAAATGGTCATAAAAATATTTTAAAATGGCCACCCCCAATAATGAAGCAGGCAGCAAAAAGTGTAAAAAAAAAAGACAACAGTGTTATGGAGGAGATGGTTATATAACAAAATATTGGCCACCAAAATATTGATTTACTACAATATCGCCAAAAATATTGTTCACCAAAATATTGCCACAATATGCACAAAAACATAAATACAAAATATCGCTAGCAAAAATATTGCTGTTAAAAATATCTAAAATACAGAAATATCTGTAGGAAACTGAGTTATTAGTTGATGTTATGTTATCTTATCTTATGCAGGTTTGTAGAGGGCACTATCACCTGGGAGGGTATCTTGGCGCTGAACAGGTGTGAGTCTAGCCAC
Source organism: Calotriton arnoldi (assembly GCA_963921515.1). Lineage (NCBI taxonomy): Eukaryota > Metazoa > Chordata > Amphibia > Caudata > Salamandridae > Calotriton > Calotriton arnoldi. The sequence continues at coordinate 2,434,371 of CAWUFW010000843.1, read as the reverse complement.
ACCTAGGGCCCAGTGGGACTACTCAAAAAGCCAGGTTTTCAACTTGCAGAATTCAAGAAGTGAGGAGGAAGCTCTTATGTGTAGCTGCAGGTCGTTGAACACTTTGGGAGAGATGTGGGAGAATGCTCAACCACCGGATCTGGTTGTCCATATGCATGGGATTTGTGCAAGAAGGAATCCAGATGAGCGAAGGTGTCTGGAAGGTTTGTGAAAGCGGTCGCGTTTATTGAGGTAGGGTGCGCCAGTGCTATGTAGTGCCCTGAAAGTGTGGGTGAGGAGATTAAATTGTGCTCCTTTGCGAATGGGGAACCAGTGGAGTTCCTTTAGGTGTGGTGTGATGTAAGTGTGGCATGGGAGGTTGAGAGGGATTCTGGCTGCTGAGTTCTGAATGGTCTGCAGCCTTCTGGTGAATCCGGCATAGAAGGTGTTCCCGTAGTCCAGCGTACTTTTTTTTTTTGTTGCAGATTTATATAGCGCAAATTTGACCCGAAGGTATTGGAGCGCTTTACATGACCACCAGTTACACAAGGACACATTCATTATTTGGTAGGCGCGGGGAGATTAAGTGATTTGCCCAGAATCACAGGATGCTGTAGCCGACGCCGAGGCTCGAACCCGGTTGCCCATCTCCAAAGTCGGAAGCTCAATCCGTAAGGCTACATCCTCTCCCCCACTCTCCCTATTTGTGACCAGGGCGTGTGTGATGGTTTTCCGGTGCTGATTGGGAGCCACAAGAAAACTGTCATCCATGCCTTGGTCACAATCAAGCAACTGAGTTATTAGTTGATCGGGTTGTGAGTCCTCATTAAGTAAAAATGCCACAATTTACTTTAAGGTCCAGTTAGGCCTTAATACATTAAACCTTAGCTCAACCCTTGGTGCTTGACACAGAGCAGATAGGATTCATTTAGGAGAAAACATGTGTAAAGCATTTAACAACACCAAGATAGTCAATAAGTAAGAAGCACAACACAATAAAAATCCCACTCCAATTTATAAAAAATAGCCTACATTTTTCTCTTTAAAGAGACACCAAAACAACAAAAATCTATAATAGGGAACTGGGGATTTGAATTTTAGAAGATTTAAAAAATAAGTACTAAATCACTGTAGTTCACTGCAGTGGACCGCAGTGAGCTTCTATGGGTTATCTTGAGGCTACCGTCATACCGGCGGTTCTCTGCAGTGAATGTACCCGGTGTATCTCTTTCAGGAAAGGCATCTTGGGCATCAGCTTGCTCATATGGAAACCCTCTGTGGTAGCTTCTGTTCTCTTGTGGTTCTGATCTCTTCTGTTGCAGATTCCTTGGGCATAGTCCTCCTTGGCGACAATCATGACACCACAACTTTGGCGACACTGCGTGGGTTGAAGACTCAACCTTCCAGAGTGCACCAGTAGAGTCCCAGGCGAGTCCAGTTACCACTGATCAACTGTTTCTTCCCCAGATGCAGGTTTTCTTGCTGTTTCTTCCGCTTTTGCTCAGCTGGGGAAGGCTAAGAGTATACCCTACTGCCAGCCACAGGTCCAAGACTTGATAGGCACCTCATGGAGGGTCAGGACTTGATCTTCCAATATACACCAGTAGTGTCGTGGAAGTTCCAGCCAGGGGGACTACTAGCCACTTAGAAAATAGTCTCTTTTAGCTTTTTGTGGTCCTGTGGATTAACAGGGAGTTAGCCAACTTGCTGTTTGCTCTCTCACCCACCTCTTTGTTGCCTCTCCCCGGTCCACCCCGGGATCTTCCCGTTTGCGTGGAGGAAGACTAGGGCGACTTCCGGTCGAGAGGGAGGTTGGCGTTCTAGTGGCCTCAACCCCCTCTACAAAACCGGATGCTAGGCAAGAAGCGCAGCGGACGCGCGCGAGCAAGGCTGACGCTCGCTTCTTACATTGAAGTATTGCCGCTCTGAATGTTGTTTCAGTATTGCACTCATTTTTAATTAGATTTTAAATCCTCGTTATTTTTAAACTTGCTGTTTGCACTCTCACCCACCTCTTTGTTGCCTCTCCCCGGTCCACCGCGGGATCTTCCCGTTTGCGTGGAGGGAGACTAGGGCGACTTCGGGTCGAGAGGGAGGTTGGCGTTCTAGTGGCCTCAACCCCCTCTACAAAACCGGGTGCTAGGCAAGACGCGCAGCGGACGCGCGCGAGCAAGGCTGACGCTCGCTACTTACATTGAAGTATTGCCGCTCTGAATGTTGTTTCAGTATTGCACTCATTTTTAATTAGATTTTAAATCCTCGTTATTTTTAAACTTGCTGTTTGCACTCTCACCCACCTCTTTGTTGCCTCTCCCCGGTCCACCGCGGGATCTTCCCGTTTGCTTGGAGGGAGACTAGGGCGACTTCTGGTCGAGAGGGAGGTTGGCGTTCTAGTGGCCTCAACCCCCTCTACAAAACTGGGTGCTAGGCAAGACGTGCAGCGTACGCGCGCGAGCAAGGCTTACGCTCGCTTCTTACATTGAAGTATTGCCGCTCTGAATGTTGTTTCAGTATTGCACTCATTTTTAATTCGATTTTAAATCCTCGTTATTTTTAAACTTGCTGTTTGCACTCTCACCCACCTCTTTGTTGCCTCTCCCCGGTCCACCACGGGATCTTCCCGTTTGCGTGGAGGGAGACTAGGGCGACTTCCGGTCGAGAGGGAGGTTGGCGTTCTAGTGGCCTCAACCCCCTCTACAAAACCGGATGCTAGACAAGGCGCGCAGCGGGCGTGCCGGCAGCGCGCCTAAGGCAAGCCCGTCTGCGCCCGTCCGCGCCCTGCCGTCACCAGGAGCCAGGAACCTTGCCCGTTTCGCTTCTGAACAGGGCTCGATTCCCATAGTGTCTTACTCCAGCAAGGATTTACTTGACTTGAGGAAAGGCTCACCGTCCCCCTGTCTGTATCATGCTCGGGACGCAGCTTGGACCTTACCAGTACTAGAGGGCCCATTCTCCTGTATATCCTGCCGGTTCCAAAGTAATATAATAGAGACTGAAAACACACAGTGTGCCTTGGTGCTTTTCTCAAAACAAACGTCCCTACACCCCCAAGGACGATACCTCACCCGTTTTAGAATTAGAGAAGCCGCTAAACAACTCCAACCATGGTTGGAAAGGTGTTCTAAGTAATGTTAGATCCCTACCAAAACATGCGGTTGAGGTATGGGATCTCCTCACTTCCGAGAATCCAGATTTAGGTTTCTTGACAGAAACTTGGCTCAAGCCTAACTCCACCGCCGCCATTACAATAGCCCTGCCGGAAGGCTACAGGATCATAAGATTGGACAGACAGCCTAAGGTGGGGGCGGGATAGCTATAATCCATAAAGATAGTATTAAAATCTCCATATTTGAGCAACGGTGTAATGTTAATATTGAAATTCTAGTCTTCCGCATAGACTTTCTTTCACAACACAGCTGGAAGGGTGCCTTAGTCTATCGGCCCCCAGGCCCCCTGGCAGACTTCTCACTCCAGCTCACAGAACTGATAGCTCCCCACGTAATCTCTACCAAAAACTTTTTATTGTTGGGAGATTTCAATGTACACAGTGAATGCATTGCTAACGCCGACGCGTCAATGCTTCTAGCAGACCTTGCTCTCTTAGGCTTAGCCAAGCTCAACGACGGCCCGACACACACAGCTGGTCACAAACTAGATATTGTTTTTACCAACTCACCCAGTATTTCGTGTGAATCCCCCCAGCCGCTGACTTGGTCGGATCACGCATCAATTGAATTCCATATTCAGGGTCTCAGGGTGCACGACGCTCCCCATCCTGCATCTCACTGTGTCCATAGACAATGGCATAAAATCTCCCCGGATCTCTTCCAGGCTGCTTTTCCGGCACCTTGGAAAGTAGAACCTAACAACATAGAGGACGGTTTAGCCAGGTACAACTCCGCTGTTAAATTTGCCATCGATCAGCTTGCGCCTCTGAAATCACTCCCCAGCTCGGCTAGGCGCCCTCAGACAGCTTGGTTCTCTCCTGAGCTCCGTGCCGAAAAACGGCAGTGTAAAAATCTGGAGAGACGTTGGTGCCAAACCCATGATGAGAGGGACAAAGATAGATTTAAGACAGCTCTCTCCCACTACCATAAAAATATAATGGCTGCGCAGAAAGCCTTTATCGCATCACAGCTAGCCCGGGCAGGGAATGCCCCTAAAGCCCTATTCCAGATCCTCAAGTCCTTTACCAATCCCAAAGCCTGTGACAATATAGAGGCCCCCTCCCAAGCCCTCTGCGATGACATTGCTCAGTACTTCACACAGAAAATTGAGCTAATTTACGACAAGATCACTTCTGCAGGGAGCCAGCAACCGGATGCTACGTTTTATATCCCGCCTGCATCCGCAAAAACACAGCTGCTGGAGAGCTTCCCCCCTCTGATTTCCGAGGATGTGGAAGCGTTACTACGAACAGTAAAATCTGGCTCCCCTCTTGACATTATCCCGGTCAAAATCTCTGCTTCTCTAGCTAATCAATTGTCCTCGCCCATAGGTACTCTTCTCAATCTCTCTATGAGAGAGGGCTATCTTCCTTTGGAATGGAAGGCGGCACAGGTCATCCCTATTCGTAAGAACACCAAGGTCCCTATGGAAGACCTTTCCAATCTCTGTCCCATTTCTTTACTTCCTCTCCTGAGCAAGCTACTGGAAAAGTACATCAGTAAACATCTGTCCAACCATGTCGAATCTACTGGCAGTTTGGATCCCTCTCAATCTGGTTTCAGGCCCAAACACAGCACAGAGTCTGCCCTGGTGGCTGTCACGGATAATATCAGGATGACCTTAGATAGCGGCCAATCTACGATTCTTGTGCTATTGGACCTCTCTGCCGCATTCGACACGGTCTCTCACCAGATCCTGCTCAGGAGATTGGAGGAAATTGGACTCAGAGGACCAGCCTTTCAGTGGATGACGAGCTTCCTCTCCTCCTCTCTCAGACCATTAACTTAGGTCCTTTTCGGTCAAAGACGATGGAATTGACCAAGGGAGTACCTCAGGGCTCATGATTGAGCCCTACCTTGTTCAACATTTATGTTGCCCCCCTAGCTAACCTCCTTAGGACCTGTGGCTTTACTCCCATTTCATATGCTTACGATACTCAGCTTCTCTTCTCATTTAATAAATCCACTCCCTCAGTTCAGTCTTCTTTCTCTTCTGGAATGATAGCCATCTCCAATTGGATGAGAAGTAATTTTCTCCAATTCAACGTAGGGAAGACTGAGATAATGCTTTTCGGAGAGGCACCTTTGCTGTGGACACCAGAGTGGTGGCCTGCGGACCTGGGTGCTCCTCCTGCCCCCAAGACCCTTTTTAAGAACCTGGGCATCCGCCTAGATCAGGCATTGACCTTGAAGGAGCATGCAGCTTATACTGCTGGCTCCTGCTTCCACGTGCTGGGTTTGTTACAGCAAGTTTTTCCTTTTCTTCCAGATTCCACACGTAAAACTCTTATTCAGACAATGGTATTAAGCCGCTTGGACTACTGCAACGCTCTCCTGGTCTCAGCCAACGAGTCCTCGTTAAGCAGATTGCAGGTGGTTCAGAACACCGCAGCACGCCTTGTCCTGAATGCCCCCCCAAAAACTGCTTCCCTTCCTCTCCTCCTACAGCTTCATTGGCTCCCGGTGCGTAAGCGGATTAAGTTTAAAACCTGCTGCACCGTTCACAAGGCCTTGTATAACAATGGCCCCCCCTATCTCGCTGAGAAATGTAATCACTATGTCCCCTTCAGGACTCTTCGCTCAGGAACCAAATCTCTTCTCTAGGTCCCCCGGGTTAGGAAATCAAGGTTGGGCGGGAAAGCTTTTTCCTACCTCGCTCCCCTTTATTGGAACCAGCTCCCCATTCATCTAAGGCAATGTTCTGACTATCTCCAATTCAGAAAGCTTCTCAAGACAACTCTGTTCTAAAAACTGCTCCGTCAGCCTTCCTGCAGCACTGTTCGAAGCGCAGAGATACCCCTTCGGGGGTGATTCAGGCGCTATACAAAACCTATAAATAAATAAAACAAATAAATAAATCACTTTGTAGTCCTTTGGCAAAAGTGTGAATTAATTCAGCACTTGGGATCTCTCTCTCCACATACTCGACAATAAGCTGACAGTAGTTGAGCTTTTTGGAGCGAGAAAACTTTAAAACTTCTAAAAATCATATCTCCAGATCCCCATATCTGTTTTTTTGTCGTTTTGGTGTCTGTTTATTAGAATGTATACTATTTTTTATAAATTGGAGTGGGGTTTTTATTGTGTTGGGTTTTCGACTTATTGACTGTTTTGGTATTGATTAAATGATTTACACTTGTTCCTTTGAGTTCAGCTCTGTGCCAGGTTCAAATTAAAATAAGCTCACACGACCTGATACAGAATAGTGACATTATTACTTGGTGAGGTCTCACAACCACCCCAACTAATAATCCACCTTCCCACAATATCGAATGCAAAAATATAGAAAAACAAAATATCATTAGCACATAAATGTATACAAAATGAAAAAAATAGTGAAAACAGCAAAAACAGTGTTATACATGTCAGTCTTAGTGTGGTCTTCCCCCACACGTTTTGCCTTTCTTCTTCATATTTTTCTGATATTGTTTTTGTTGGCCTTAGGGCTCTGCACTTTTACCACTGCTAACCATTTCTAAAGTGTGTGTGCTCACTCCTTAAAACATGGTAACATTGTTTTCTCCCCATTTGGCATATTTAATTTACTTGAAAGTCCCTAGTAAAGTGGTACTACCTGTGCCCATTGCATGTAAATTAAATGCTACTAGTGGGCCTGCAGCAATGATTGTGCAACCCACTTAAGTAGCCCTTTAAACATGTCTCAGGCCTGCTAATGCAGCCTGTGTGTGCAGTTTAAAACTGTAATTTCAACCTGGCAAAATACACCTTTTGCCAGGCCCAAACCTTCCTTTTTAATACATATAAGTCACCCCCTACGGTAGGCCCTAAAAAGCCCTCAGGGCAATGTATTCAAAACGTGGGACATGTACTTGAATTTTTACATGTCCTGTTAGTGAAAAACACTTACATACACTTTTCACCATTGCAAGGCCTATCCCATCCATATGATAACATTGGGGTTACCTTATTACATTTAAGAGATAACTTCCAAATGGGAACAGGTAAACAGCTCATTTTTGGTGTCTTTGGAATTGTAATGAGAAATCCTCATTTATGGTGAAGTCAGATTTTAAATTGCAATTTTGAAAATGCCACTTTTAGAAAGTTGGCATCTTCCTACCTTAGCCATTTAGTGCTTTCAGCCTGTCTCTGGGTCCCATGACTAGCGGTAGTTGGCAGTTGGTCTTTGTGTATTCCTCCTAGACAGTCACACACAATAAAGAGCTTAGGTGTGCCTAAATGGGCTATTGCTGGCAGATGGGAAACCGGAGTTAGGCACAGCCCCACTTGAATAGGCTGTGTCACGTCTTCACACAAAGAAATGCATACCACCAGTCTGGAGCCAGGGCAGGAGAGGTAGGAAACCTGAGCACTCCAAAGGGAATCCTCTAGAACTTTCCCTCTTCAAAGAAGGCACAAGTTATAAATATTGGACTTCATACACTAACTCTTCATTACACTTCTGGACCTGTGAAATACTCTGCCAGGAAGAAGGACAGCTGTGCTGCTGAAAGGACTGCCACTCTGCTGGACTGCTAGCCTGAAGGACTGCTGTCCTGCTGTGCTGACATGCTGCCCGTCTGCCCTCCTGCCTGGGTGAGATGGAATGGATTTGCAGCCTGTACCCAGGACCACTCGAGTGACTCCAAGGGCTGGTCTCTTTTAACCAGCACCTGGACTCTGCAACTGTGAGGCCTACCCTGCCAAGCTCTGCCACCTCAGTCGTTGACTCTTGGAAGTCTGCCAGCCCATCTTTGGACCCAGCAGAACTGACGCATCTCCTCTGCTGCGCAGTGCAACCTTGAGCAAAACCAACTTTGCTGCATGGATTTCCCATCGCTAGGATTTTGCATCGCCGTCACAGCCCGCAGCCTCATCGGAACCATCGCTGCATGACCCATCCCTGACAATGGCCTTGACATTGCAAGAGCCTCATTGACAGGATCCTTGGTGACGACACAGGACTCAGCATCGTAAGCCCTGCAGCTTCTTCGGAACCATCGCAAACCCCCTCATCAATGGCCTTCTCAATGACAATGTGGGACATCCAAGCCTTGCAGCTCCCTGAAACTGGAGCTGTGCAACGCATTTCCGACCCAGGCCTCGCATTGCCTCAGCTGCGTGACTCATCCTCGATGCGGGACCTCGCAACCCTCCACAACCAGAATTTAAGGTACTCTTGTTCAGCAGGCCTAGCTGGTCTCTGTAGCCAGTGTGCGTTCCATCGCAGTCAGCCTGAACTTGTGAATTTGTCCCGGTCCGGCACGACTAGATATCTACTATTTTCACTGAAATATTTAAATCTGCATATCGTTGTTTCTTCTTATTGGATTTTCTGTCTTTTTGTTCTTGTTTTATTTATAAAAAAATGCTCTATTTTTCTAATTTGGTGTGGGATTCTTCTTCTGTTGCGTTTTCACGTTATTACTGTTTGAAGTGCTGCACAAATACTTTACACATTGCCTCTGAGTCAAGCCTGACTGCTCTATGCCAAGCTACCCCAGGGTTGAGCACAGGTCAATTTAGGGTTTATTTGTGACTTCACCCTGACAAGGATTGTGGTTTTTGTGTGAGCAGGTTTTCATCCCCCTCAAATAGTTACCCAATTTTTACAACCAACTAAAAATATTATTTAAATAAATTTAAAAAATATTAAGCCAAATAATTATTAACAAATAAGTGCTGTTAAAAGTCCATAAAGTAACCAAACATAAACAAAACATTTTTAGATATTACACTTACTCAAAAAACACAAAATAAAATATTATTTAATTTTGCCCCGCCCCCTTATCTGCATGAAATTTGAGGGTCCTGCACAAGGCTTAGCATGCCTACAGCTTACCAAATTTCATGCAGATTCATTACAGAGCACCAAAGTTATTTGTTTATGAAACCGTGTTGGCTCCCGCCTTCATGGATCTGTACGAAACTCATTGAAGAGCACCAAGGTTATTAGTACATGAAAACGTTTTTGCCCTCCTTCCTCTCTCTGACGGATCTGTATGAAATGTGCCATACCCACAGAAGACTAAACATGATAAATGCCTGCCATATTTCATGCAGATTCCCTGAGCCAATCACGGCCCCGGGAACCCCATTCCTCTGGACCTGACATATTAATAAAAGGTGAGTGGGTGTGCAGTTCCCTTCCCAAGCCACTAGGAGGCCCCAGATACCCCTCCCCCATGGCCGAATAACAAATAAACGGGAGGGGGCATGTGGCTCTCCTCCCTGAGCCACTATACGGCCCTGGAGAACCCATCCACCGGGGCCCGAAAGTTTTTTAAAAGGTCAATGTGCACTGATCTGGTATCTCCCACTGTGAGTGACACCTCAATTGTTGTACTTCCTAGAGCAGTTACTGCATGCTAAAGTCTGTCTGGTTCCCTTGAGGACCCTGCATGGAACAAACATACTGAAAGGGGCCCTCCTGGCCGAGGCCCAGGACACACAATTCAGGGATTAAAAGGAAAATGACTGCTGCCAAGCTCTTTTTCAGCCAGCCATTGCGTTTGGCCTCAGCCACAGGCCAATAAAACAGAGCACACAAAACAGGGTAAGGAGGGAAATCTGCATAGACTCCACCTTTGCCATCACCCACAGATTGCTAAAACCATGCAAAGCATATTTGACAAAGTCAGTAAGTTTGCCTGAGTACAGCCAGGACTCGCAAGACCAGCAGTATGCTGCACATGTCAGAAGGCTGTGCTCTGTGAGGTAGCACGCATGTGGGGGGTTGAGTGCAGGGCCTGGCCGAAAACTGTGCATGGTGGGAGATTGACAGCTCGCGAGGGATTGAATGCAGGGCTTGGCTACAGCCAAAGGCCGTGCGTGTCATGGGGTTGTTTGCAAGGCCTGGCCGAGGGCTGTCTGTTCCGTGGGGTCAGCTTTACACATGTTAATAAAATATTACTTTATGTTAAAAAAATCCAAGAAATTCACTGAACAAAGTTTAAAGTGATGTTATAGTGAGGTGAAACGTTTAGTGACAACGTGACGTTTTCATCTAAAAAACAAACTGCTATTCGCCAGTTATAGTTATCCCTAGTAGCTACAACTCATACCCTAAAGTAACTATAAATCATTCCCTCGCCATGCACAGCTAATTACCCCACATATTACATCACTCATGACATTTTCTATAATATCATTGATAACATCACTGCAACATTTGATATGACATAATTGATGACAAAGACACGGTTGGGCATGAGTTACAGTTACTTTAGGGAGCAATTTATAGTTACTAGAGATAACTAAATCTGGTGAATTTCAGTGTTTTTTTGTGTACAACATTACGTTGTCACTGAAATCTTGATCTTGAAAGTTGGTATGAAGTGACGAAAAAAAGGTTTATGTCTTGCCTTAAAATTCTGTGACTGTGAAACTGAGTCAGATACTGGAAATTCAAGAGAACAGGGCTATAAACGTGTACACAAGTAATGCAAGCAGCAAATGTAGCATTAGCAACTGATAACTCCAGCTTCTGCCAAATGCCACCATTAATCAAAATCAAGGTTGCAGCATACATCTAAGCCATTGTCAGTGATAAGGGAGATAAATGAATTGATTATTTTCTATAGAGCCTAATAAAAGTATTGTTTGAATATAAAGGGCGTATTTATGAACGGGCTGCGTCACATTTGCACCACGCATTGTGGTACATGCATGACTCAAACCTCCAAGTCAGATTTGTGAAGCCACGCAAAGCCACTTTGCGTGGCTCTGAGTGGCTTCAAAATTCTGGAATAACGCAACACAGCTCAAATCGCTGTGTTGTGTTACTCTGCCCTGGGAAGGCGTTCCATGGGCGATGCGTTGGTATTTCTACGCAACTCCCCTGGAGTTTGACGCATCCCCAGATTTACAAGAAGTTGTAAACCTGGGGATGCACCAACATTTTACACCTTCTCATGGGAGGCATAATGAGGAGAAATATCTCTGTTTCTCCTCATTTGTTCCTCTTTCTATATGTGCTGCATTCTGCAGCACACATAAAAAGAGGAATATGTCTCCCAGGATTGTTTTTGTGTAGGAAGGTGCCCCTTCTGCATGCAACACAGGCCCCCTGGCACCATCACTATGGTGCAAGGGTGCCTTCGTTGACGCTAGGCTGCCAAAAGGGCGCCAGCACAGGGGGAAAGGCAGGAGTGCGCCTTATTGACTTAAATACGGCACATGCCTGCCCTTTGCCTGTCACACAGTGCAGGCAGCAAGGTGACTTGCTGCGCTGCGTACACGCTCATAAAGGAGCCCCTAAGTGTCCACTCTACCACCGAGGATCATTGCAGAGCATTTGATCCTAAACAGATACGAATTTGAGCATGTGGATTTATTGGTGGCCTTTCCTTTGCCCATTTGTTCTGTAAGAAATTACTGGAAATTGTGTTTTGTTGGTGCACAAAACGTTATTGTTTTTCTTACAGAATTGCTTGACTTTAGAAATAACATAGCTTTTATGTCAAGCAATTTTCGGGAACGCTCCTTTGAGCTGACACTTTAATTTCAGAGTTCCTTTCAACCTCATCTGTAGACTATTCAGAAATGACACACTTTGATTCCTAAAATGATTCCTGGGTAATGTCTGTATTTACTGAGGCTATGACAATACGAAGTGTATGTTTGTGACTTTTGATCCTACTGTGAAGGTGAAATAATTCGTAAACAGTGAACCTCCAAGAAGAATGTTTGATGTGTGGGTACCCCATGTTTGTATGAAGCTGCCACAGAGGCCTTGTTTGGAAAACAATCTTCTTCCTGCAATCTACAAATATATGTGGTGATTGATTCTATTTTCTGCCAGCACAGCTGCTCAGATACAGATACTATTGGAATGGTCAGCCCAGGAAGATTTGGGCTCGATAGTGCATTGCAGATACAGAGTGTTAGAAATGTTCCAGTCCTTACACGGTAAAGAACGCCTGCACCCCTGAAACAGACGCCCTGCACCTTCCCTGACAATCTTGTTTTTACAGTAAACCCCACATCCATCTGTTCTCCTTTTAAAAGGTCACCCCCGCCCTACTGTTATATTATGCCTCTCTAGCATTGTTTGACAGGTTGTCACCACTTTTTAAAGCTCCATCTTTGCATGAGCCCGTCTCTCTGCCAACACTTTTGTGCAACTGTATGTTCTATAGACCAGAAGCGGTCACCATCTGGGTGGTGCCAGGTTTTTTCTGACTGTCCTAGACCGCATCTCCTCGTCATCTGGCATGGTTGTAGCATCTGTGGCTGATGGCCAAGGGGAAGTCTATGCTGATTTCCCTCCTTTCCCTACTCTGTTGGATCTGTTATATTGGTAAGTGGCTGGGTGAAAAAGAGCTTGGCAGCACTAGGGTCATAGGACCATCAATCTCCTGACGACCCGTATTGATTTTTTAATATTTTAATTTCCCCTACAGTTCCACAATAAAGGGATACCTGGACCTGTAGGAGGAGTTTTAATCTTTATACCCCCTGCCCATATTCTTGTAAGAGCTCCCTGAAATACGGTTGAGCCCAGCCTGACCTTTAGGAGTCAGGGTGAACCCGATGATGAAGCATGACACTACTAGAGTGTGTGAGGGTTACATGAACGAAAGGAATTGCTTCCTTCCCCACGATTGAGTGGTGATCCTAGACAGGCCTTTCTCCTTTCCTATCCTAAGCAACTTGTATGGTAGGATACTTATAGTGGTAATTTGTCCTGGGCCTTGGCCAGGCAGGCCACGTTCAGTATGCTTGTTCCAGGCAGGGACCTCGAGGGCACCAGACAAACTTCAGCATGCAGCAACTGCTCTAGGAAGTACAACGATTGATGTGTCACTCACAGCGGGAGATCCCAGCTCAGTGCACATTGAATACCCCTGGAATACAGGCGCAGTCACACACACAGGCATATAAGGGGGCTTATTGTAGAGGGTCCTTGGGGTCTGATCTCCACTCCTTTTCAGGCAGCCATGGCAATCACATTCTTGGTCCAGGTCTCCCTCCCTCTCACTAGACAAGTTAAAGCCCACAAATGAGTCTGCATTTATAGATGTCCTAAATAAACAAGTCAGTGATGCTTTGCCCAGTAGCAGAAATTGGTATCTTTCCTCATAATCCTCCTTAAACAGCACAGGCTGTCCAGCTGCAGGGGCTGGACCAGCCCACTGACCTAGAGAGTGAGCAGCAAAATATTTCTGTGGTTATCATATTGGGCATGTTGCACACCTCCATAAAAGTATACAAAAAAGTGATGGATGGAATGCTTTAATTAATCTCTGCCACTGGTAATTGGGCGGCATCCAAATCCATCGTTATTTTGCACAACATGTCTCCTCTGTTTGGACCCAGCTGCTGTATGCAAATCAGTCTTGACCTTGCTCCAATCGGAACATTCCAACCAGAACTGCCAAGCCAGGTCCTCCCTGAATTGGAACACAAGCAATCCAGGCACTGGCGTAACGAAACTCGAGGGGGCCACCCAGCAAGGCACGTGGAGGGGCCCCCTCCGGGCTCAATCAGGAGCTCTGCAGCCAGAGTGCTGTGCTGAGGGGGCCCCCTGGAGCTTGGGGCCCCCCGCACCGCGGGGTCTGCGGGGGCCTGTGTTATGCCCCTGAATCCAGGACCATTTTCGCCCTAGTTGTGGCCTTATCAGCCGCGTACAGCTTGGTTCCAGTGATATAGTGTGCACGGGACGCAAATCTGGGCATACCTGTCCCACTTAGAGCGACACAGTAAAGTATACAAAAAAGTGATGGATGGAATGTTTGAATTAATCTCTGCCACTGGTAATTACTTGGGCCGCATCCTAATCCATTGTTATTTTGCTTACCACGTCACCTCAGGTTAAATCCAGCTATATGTAAATCAGTCTTGACCTTGCTCCAATTGGAATAGTCCACCCCGAACAGCCATGCCAGGTCCTTCCTGAACTGAAACACAAGCAACCCAGGACAGGTTTCGCCCTAGTTATGGCCTCATCAGCTAGGCACAGCTTGGTTCCAGTGAACAGTGTGCACGGAACCCACGTCTGAGCATACACGTACCACTTAGGGGGACACTCTAAAGTACACAAAATATTGATGGACGGAATGCTTGAATTAATCTCAGCTACTGGTAATTACTCAGGCTGCATCCCAATCCATTGTTATTTTACACACCATGTTACCTCAGTTTGGACCCGGCTATATGCAAACAAGTCTTGGCCCTGCTCCAGTCGGAACAGTCCAGCCCAAACTGCCAAGTCAGGTAGTCCCTGAACTGGAACACAAGCTACCCAGGACCGGTTCCTCCCTAGTTTGGGCTCATCAGTCGGGTACAGCTTGGTTCCAGTGACACAGTATGCATAGGACTCACGTCTAGATATACCCGTCCCACTTAGGGCAGTACTCTAAAGTGTACAAAAAGTAATGGATGGAATGCTTGAATTAATCCCAGCCGCTGGTAATTTCACGGGCCGCATCCCAATCTTTTCTTTGTTTGCACACCATGTCAACTCAGTTTGGACGCAGCTAAATGCAAATCAGTCTTGTCTTTGCTCCATTCGGAACAGTCCAGCCCAAACTGTGTCACTGGAACCAAGTTGTACCAGGCTGATGAGCCCATAACTAGATGATATTGGTCCAGAGTTGCTTGTGTTCTAGTTCAGGAAGGACAGGACTCGGCAGTTTGGGCTCAGCTGTGCCGAATGGAGGAGGGTCAAGACTGATTTGCATATAGCTGGATCCAAACTGAGGTGGCATGGTGTGCAGAATAACGATGGGTTGGGATGTGGCCCAGAGGGATTCCATCCATCACTGGTTTGTGTACTTATGTGTCACCTCCATGAAGCATGACATTTCTCCATGTTGAGGTCCCTTCTTCATCTCAAAACCCTGTTTAACCTGCTTATTAAGGGACTATTCAGGAAGGAATGGAGTGAAATGTGCATGTTAGCTGCGCCTCAATTGATGTACAAGACCTGTGGTATAGAAGGGTCTGAAATTAGGCTTCAGAGAACATTTATAGTAAATTCATTCGTATGTAGACCAGAAAGTCAGACCTTTTGTCACGTTAGTAGATGCTTCCACTGTAGACCCAGTAGATCATAAGGTCTAAGGGGCATATGTATTAAAACATCGTTTTGCGAGTCCTTAATAGCGATTTTTTGCGAATCGCTATTAAGGACTCGCAAAATGCAATGTATGTAGGAATCGCAATAATAATTGCGATTCCTACATATTCCTTAATTGCGACTCGCAAATTGCGAATCGTTATTAAGGAATACCTTCCCATTCATTCCTATGGGCCTAGAGGCCTAGAGGCCCATAGGAGGCCCATAGGAATGAATGGGAAGACATTCGCAATTTGCGAGTACCCATTAGGTACTCGCAAATTGTGAATGCAATTTCAAGGGTGCAAAGGTGTCAAAAGGACACCCTGTTGCACCCCTGAAATATGTATGTGTGCACATGTGGTGCACATACATGCCCAAAGGGCATGTATGTGCGCCACATGGCACTTTGAAAATGCAAAAAGTGCATTTTTCAAAGAAATCGCAAATTACCACCAACTTGAAGTTGGTGGTAATTTGCGATTTCTTAAGCCAAAATCGCACAACTTGGGTGCTTCCTGCATTGCATTTAAGGAATCGCAATTTGCGATTCCTTAAATGCATTCGTAAAATAGGGAATCGCAAAATTTGCGATTCCCTATTTTGCAAGGGCCTTTTGGGATGATACATCCCAAAAGGCTTTTTCCCGTTCGCAAATGGGCCGATTCTGAGAATCGGCCCGTTTGCGAACGGGAAATGGGCTTGATCCATATGCCCCTAAGATTCCTTAATAAAGATTAGACTTAGCTCTCACTCCCATCCTGTGCGACTCAATCCACATGAGGCAAGAAGCCTGTATCTCAAATTCCCGAGTTGGACACTCCTGGGAGCTCTTTCCAAACAATAAAGACACTATTCAAGATACTGGGGTGAGAATTAAAAATGGTGACCTGTACCACTAGTTCTCCAGTGTGGAATATCTTTCACAGAGGTACAACCTGTTCTTCTCATCACCTCCTTTCAGCACAATGACCTGCCCTGTCTTTCATCTTTAGATCTGACTGCAGACCGTGTGCCTCTGTGGGGAGCAGTAATGGATGCAAACACTGAGGGCCCGATTCACAGAACTAACTTACGATAAAATCCTAAACTTACTACCATTTTGGTATTCACAGAATGAACTTACTCATTTTGGTATTCACAGAATAAACTTACTCATTTTGGTATTCACAGAAGACACTTACACATTTTGTGTAACTTACACATTTTGTGTAACTTACTCATTTGTGTAACTTACACATTTTGTGTAACTTACATATTTAGTATTCACAGAAGGCACTTACTCATTGATGAGTAAGTGCCTTCTGTGAATACCAAAATGAGTAAGTTAATTCTGTGAATACCAAAATTGTTATAAGTTCATTCTGTGAATACCCAAATGTGTAAGTTCATTCTGTGAATACCAAAATTGTTGTAAGTTCATTCTGTGAATACCCAAATGTGTAAGTTCATTCTGTGAATACCCAAATGTGTAAGTTCATTCTGTGAATACCCAAATGTGTAAGTTCATTCTGTGAATACCAAAATTGTTGTAAGTTTAGGATTTTGACGTAAGTTAGTTCTGTGAATCAGGCCCTGTGAGCAGGCAAGCAGAAGTATCTCCTGTTTTTATTTAGGGGTTACCGCTTTGGTCCACTATGGTGTCTGAGGGGAGATGATGCCCCCTTTGTAATGGGCAAGTGGGTACGTCAGGGATGTCTGCAGGCTCCTGCTGTGTTTGATATCTTTATCTATGACTTGGATGCTGCACTCATGGGCATTAGCAGGGATTGTCCTTTTATTGGTGGTACTTTGGTTCCTTGTTTGTTGCTCAGTGTTAATTACTAGGTCATTGCTTGTGGATGATTTGTTGTCAGTTCCTGAGTCATACTGTAGAAAGAAACAGATGAGAAGGGTGCCCAGGATTGCAAAGTTATTATCTTAGAGGGGGAATCAGTTCCATAGAAGCCATTCACGCTTTTTGGAACTATCATGAAGTTAGTTGATGAGGTTGACTACCCTGGCTTGAGATTTAGCCGTGAAGGCACGTGGGGTGCCACAGGTCACAAAGGGACCAGTTACTGTTACATAGTTTCCATTGTATAAGTGCACTGGGGTGCAGACTGAGGAACTGCTCTTTTGGATGTCTGTAGAGCACACACTGAAGCAGGAGCACTGTATGGCATGGAGGGGGGGGATTTTCCAATGTGAACTCTTGGTTGCTTCCCCAAACAATTTTCTCATGATTTCTTTACCTGTTTCTCGGCTTTTTTTAAATAAAAAACCCTTGATGGGTTCCTGCAAAACCACACAGTGACCGTGAATTGGACCACGACGCTAGACCTTATCCAACTTTCACGAAACTCTGCCCAGTGGTTTTAGCTGTAAATGTAGATATATATTTTTCATATGGTAATTGTTAGACCTGGCATCATTGGCGCGGGTCTCCCTTCCTCTTTTCGCTTCTGACCTTTTATGTTGGCTGGATTTAGATGCTCTGGGCGCTGTTCCACTGCCAATCAGTGACACAGCACGAATGCTCCCTGTGTAAAGATACCTGTATGAATTGGGATAACCATAATTGGCTCGTTTGGTTTACCTGTCAGCCCCTAGTATCAGTGCACTGTGTGTGCCCAGGGCTGGTAGACCAAATACTGCTGGTGGGCCTGCAGCGCTGATTTGCGCTACCCACCGAAGCAGCTTTTAAAGTATGTCTGTGTAGCATGTTCTAATAGCGAGTTACCCTCCATTTCACTGTTTACTATTGTGAGGCTATCCGTTCTCATAGGCCAGAATGGGCAGGCTGAGTATTACATGCCCTAATCCTACCTGCCCCCAGGAACCTGATAGGAATGTCGAATTTGATATGTTTAAGCTCAGAACATTGAGATACATCTTTTAGTAAGGATTATTAGCGTAGCCCGTGTTCGAAAATGCCTCTACTAGAAACGCAGTATTTTCTGGCCTAAGCTGTCCTGTAGGCCTGGCTAGCGTGTGTATTGGCCGTCTGGTTTTGGAGCAGCAGGGCCAGCTGGGTCAGACCTGGCTGGAGAGAGAGATCGGCATTTAGAGTATGGAGAGGGGTGACTCTTTGATCTGAGCAGGGCCGTGCCTGGCAAGGTGAATGATGGCTCCACCTCCCACTGGGCGTCTGATAGCAGACCCCAGATTCTCAAAGGGCAGGATGTCGCCTCGTAAACCAAGTGCTCTCCAACCCCACCGAACTGGTTCTGGCTGGATGCAGTGATTTGTGACTGCAGAGAACAAAGACTTTTAGGTATAAACGCTGCGCTGAAACCTTTTTCAAGTGTGTTCCTTCTGGATGTCAAGACGAAACTCTGTCCGAGTGAACAGAGGAAAGGACTTTGAAACTTTCACCAAGCTTGCCGAAGAAACTACCCGAGGGCCTGAATTGAGAGCGCCTCCTGCTGAAGTCTCAGGGACATTAGACTTCACCCCGTCAGCCGTCTGAATTCCTGTGCTAGGGATTCTACTTGCAGAGTGAGGCCTCCGTCGAGTAATCCGGAACCTCTAGTTCTACTGTGAGGAACGCGGACTGGTAACCCTTGTGAACTCTGTGTGGGCCGCCGTAGCTAAGAGAGAGCTGCCGCCGCTGAGTGCCCGCCTTAATTTGAACCTTCAGAACCTTCGCTGAATCTGTGTGGGCCGCCGCAGCTAAGAGAGAGCTGCCGCCGCTGAGCGCCCGCCTTAATTTGAACTTTTGGAACCTTCGCTGAATCTGTGTGGGCCGCCGCAGCTAAGAGAGAGCTGCCACCGCTGAACGCCCGCCTTAATTAGAACCTTCGCTGAATCTGTGTGGGCCGCCGCAGCTAAGAGAGAGCTGTAGCCGCTGAGTGCCGCCGTTGTGCCAGCCTGGTCGAGATCATCCTTTGTCCTGTGGGCCGCCGCAGCTAAGAGAGAGCTGCTGCCGCTGAGTGCCCGCACCTTTGCCAACTCCGCATCATCGTAATTTGTCCTGTGGGCAGCCGCAGCTAAGGGAGAGCTGCTGCCGCTGAGTGCCCGCATCTGTGTCACTTTGCATCATTGTGATTTGTCCTGTGGGCCGCCACAGCTAAGAGAGAGCTGCTGCCGCCGAGTGCTCGCACCTTTGCCAACTTTGCATCATTGTGATTTGTCCTGTGGGCCGCCGCAGCTAAGAGAGAGCTGCTGCTGCTGAGTGCCCGCATCTTTGCCAACTTTGCATCATCGTGAGTCGTCCCGTGGGCCGCCGCAGCTAGGAGAGAGCTGCTGCCGCTGTGAGCCCACCACGGAGCTGCACGACGAGAGTCATCACCACCACCAGCCCGGGCCGCCGCAGCCGCGTGCTGCTGCCGCTGGGAGCCCGCCTGTCCCCGAGTGCCGAATCATTGTGAGTGCACGTTGCGGACCACCGCAGTCGAGAACTGTGGTCGCTGGGAGTCCGCCTGTCACCGTCTCCGCTTCTTCGAGAAGCTACGTGCTGTGTCCCCGTCCAACGGCAGGTATCTGGTGCGCAACGGGTCGTGTAGACCCAGGCCTTGAACTCAGTCAGTGCCACGTTCTTGCGAATACGTCATTGCCTTTTTAAGTCCCTACTGATTTACGTGCATTGTGACTGGTTAAAACGCTTTTGAGAGTCTCGTGCTAAACCTTAGATAAAGATACTATTTTTCTATACCTACTTGAGTTGTGTCCTTTTGTGGTGTCGTTACTGCCTTATTGTGCATGGTCATAAATGCTTCACACACTGCCTCTGAGATAGGCCTAACTGCTCGTGCTACGTTACCACAGGGTTGAGCAGGGGTTATCAAAGGGGGTAGCCCACTTGCCCTGACTTAGGAAGAAGGGTCCCTATTTGGGCATTGGCGCCAGCCATGGCCAACTAGAGACCCCCATTTCTAACAGTAATTAACCCCCTATTGTTGTATGTCCTGTCTTGCATAATGTCTTCTTTCAACCTTGAATTATGTACCCCCCACCGGCCTATTTACCATTGAATTTGTGTGTAAAGGATGTTTTGTAGAAAAGCTCTTGATCAAGAAAACGCTAAAAAATGCAAATTTAAAGCTTACACTGACGCTTCATCTAAGTTTTAATGAGAAATCCCATTCTAAAGTTCTCCCCCGATTCACGAATTGCCTTCTTTGTGGTCCTTTTCCTTACTCAACCTTTTTTTAAATTAAATATGTATTCTGTGGTTTGAACTGCGGTTTGACTCTGTACACTTAATGTATACAATATCAGAAGGAATTGTTTGCTAATATGTCCAGTGTTTATGGCTCCAACCAAGAATACAGTCCAGTACACTTTTGCGGAACCAGAACTGAAGAAAAGAAAGGAAGATAGGATTTAGGTGTCAAATAATACATTTCTCTGGATTAATTGCACTCGTTCAGTCTTTAATAGAGAAAAGTATGTCAGATGGTCTAGGTTTGTGGGAGTAGGAGACATCACCCTGAGCGATATTTAAAATACCTATTTGACTTAAGTAAAAAACGAAACAAAAGATACCTGGTATTGCCATAACAACTTCAAATTTTGAACTCGACTTGGTTGCTCAGATGAAGACCATTCCTCCTCCTTTGACCAATCTGGCCTTTTGGAAGGTTGTACCACTGGTATGGAACTGTGTGCTAGAGGGCCTGTGGCACAGCTAAACCATCATCTAGAGAATGCTGGAAGTGTGCGAACTCGTGTTGCTAAATGTGTGGTAAATGGATTTCTGTGCATTTAATATGAATTGTGGTGATAAGTGCATTGAAAAGCTGTCCCTATCAGAACTAACAAAGAAAACACTGGAAGAAACTTGGAAACACCATCTTTTCCTACATGAGTCTAAGGGACTCATTACGATGGCAGAACGGCCTGGCGGTGGCGATCTTTCCGCCATTGTCATGAGATTTCCCCCCGCCACATTATGATGGCGGTGGGTATTGCGGCGGACGGAAAGTCCGTCCGCCGCTTTTCCGCTGGTGGCAATCGTCACGATTGCCTGGCGGAGCAGTCAGCATGCTTACAATGGTGGCGGAGCCTAGCAGGCTCCGCCCGCAGAATTATGATGCATGCGGAAGCCAGCCTTTCTGTGGCGGTTGAACCGCCATTGAAAGGCTGGCGGAGAATGTCTTCGGGGGCCCATTGCGGGCCCCCGTGTGTTGGGGGGAGGTGTGGGTGCACTGGGGGGGTACATTTCACTGCACCAAGTGGCAGGCACAGTGTAGTGCCTGCCACGTAGTGCAGTGAAATGCACAACATGCTCTTTTTAACATCGCGGCGGTGCTGCTGTCAGCAGCCACCACCGCAATGTTAAGGGTGCGGAATCCGACCGCAGCGGTGGCGGTCCCATCATAATTGTGTATGCGGGACCGCCGCATGCATGGCGGTCGGACCCAATCACCGCTAATGAGCCCCTAATTTCGTGGCACTAACACAGTTACTGGTTCTGCAGTGACCGGAATCATGGAATGACTGTGGTAGTCCTCACCTTCTTTAAATGAGGACCAAGACTTTGAATGCTTCAGACTCATTGCAAGTTTTGATTTTAATCTTACATTCTCTTCGCAAACATTTCTTCATTTAGTTTGTATTTAAATTGTCTTCACTAATGTGTTTGCAATAGTATGTCATTTGTATAGTGCTTCATACCCCCTGCGAGGTGCCAAAGTTCAGCATCGGACAGGTAGCCTGCTTCACCACTAGGGAGTGATTGGTTGGGAGGATGCTGTATTTGCGCCGTGATCCACCCAGGGAGTGTTTTGGTGTTGTGCAAGAGAAACCTGGCTTGTGTTGCAGAGTTTAAAGTGTAGTGGCAGGAAAAGAGTGCGAGATAGAGCACAGTAGTTTACGTTAGTCAGCTGCTATAAGTTTTATTGGTGGTCTTCAATTAGGTTTTTTTAGGGCCAGCATCAGCCAAGACCTTTCGATTTTACAAAATTATATGTACATTATACTTACTTAAAGGGGCTTTCAGTCACCTCTCGTCATCCATTGGCCTGTTGTTGTGCCATTCACATTTTGCTTTCACCCACTACAGCATACAGCATGGGACAGAAGGTCAGCCTACTTAAGCCATGGGTTAACTTCACTTTGAGCGGCTGCATTTTATCCTCTCACAATGAGCATATCCGCACACAAGGTAGTTCCCTTCAGTGCTAGTGTTTTTGTTTTCACGCTATAATTAATTTAGTGTAGCCTGTGTGTTTAGAGCCTAATGTGATAGCAGGAGGCTTTTGATGTACAGGACACATTCCAGTTTTCTCGGTTCCTGTCTCCTGCCGGTGCAGTTGTAAATTCCTTTTGAAGTGACCTTTGTTTATCTGACTGCTGCTATTTCACTAGTCTGACAAAGGTTGTGGAGAACAGAGTCCTTTGAAAGAAAACAGTAATGCAAACCACAGCCTCTCAATATAAGCTCATGAGTGTGTTCTATCTTTGCAACTCGGTCTGTTTGTCTTTCTTTCTTTCTTTCTTTCTTTCTTTCCTTCCTTCCTTCTTTTCTTTGTTTCTTTCTTGCCTTTTTGTTCCTTATTTTCTTCTTTTCTTCTTTTCTGTTTTCCATCTTTTTCCTTCTCTCTTTTCCTTCATGCTTTCTTGGAACTCTGCTTCAGCCGAGTCTCCAAACAAATGTTAAAAAAAGAGAAAGGACCCCCTTGGCGTGTTGGGGGGCACGGGGGTCCTTTAACCAGTAGTGCTCCAGGAGGCGCGTTTGCAGTTAGGAAATCAGATTTAAAAAAACATTAGAAATTCACTGAAAAAATAAAGGTTACAGGGACATTATAGTTAGGAATTATAATTTTTTTTAAACTTAGAAATTTACTGAAAAAACAAAGGTTACAGGGACGTTATAGTTAGGCTCAGATTTTACTCGTACAAAGCCAGTGAATTCAGCAGTTATAGTTACCTGAGCTAACTATAACTTTTCCCCAATGCACTGCTTATGACCTCACATATTATATCACTCATGACATGGTCATTGACATCACTGATAACATCACTGATGACTTCTCTAATGACATCACTGATGACATCATCCACAGAACCACTCACAAACCCACTACACCCCCATGCAACATCTCATACACCCACTCACACACCCATACAACTACTCACATACCCATTCACAAACCCATACAAATACTCATGCGCCCACTCACTCATGCATAGAGCCACTCACACCCACTCACTCACTTGTACAGGCACTCACACAACCAGTCACTCATCCATACAGATACTCGCACACCCACTCACTTACTTATACAGGTACTAACACATGTACTCAGTGACCTAAACAGTCACAACCACATAGTCTCCCATAGAGCCTCTCTCATACTCAGTTACTCACTGTTACAGGAACTCACACACCTACTCACTCACCCATACTGCCACTCGCACAGCCACTCACTCACTAATACACCCACTTACACACTCATTCACCCATACATACAGCTACTCATGTACCCTCACACTCACCCATACAGCCACTCACAAACCTGCTCACTCACCCATACAGCCACTCATGCATCCTCTAATTCACCATTTACAGCCACTTACACACCCACTCACTCACCCATACAGCCACTCACACAGTCACTCTCATACTCATATAGCCACTGACGCAGCCACTCACATACCCATACAAAAAACTCACACAACCACTCACTCATCTATACAGTCCCTCACATACCCACTCACTCATCCATACACCACTACACCAACTCACTCACCCATGCAGACACTCATACAGCCACTTACTCACCCATACAGCTACTCACACACCCTCTTATTCACCCATACAGCCACACACACTCACACACAGAGATACACAGTTACACAGACACTCACATAATCTATGTTTTAAAATAGAATCACTCATTATTAGTACACAAAGTAAACTAATTTAACTTTTGTGATACCTTGGTATATATGTTTAACACTCACAAACTTTTAGAAAATAGTTGATCATCCATGTTACAGAGGCACTTGCCAAGTCTGGATGAATCAGTGTCCTTAAGGGTTTTCCAGTTTCATCTGTCTAGATGTAACATGATAAGTTGAATGACCTTATGAGGTCTGGAAATGAGGGTAAGGTAGAGGTTGAACAGAAGTGGAGAAAGTATTACTCCTTGAAAGGCGCTGCAGTGTGGAGCTTGGGGGAGTGAGGCGAACGTGGTATTAATACATGGCTTTGTCTATCTTTGAGATAGCAAAACATCCAGGTGAATTTATTCCCTCGTGTGCCAACCTCCTCCGGTCTATACAAGCAGGGTCTGTGGTAAACGGAGCCAAAGCTGCCAGTAGGACCAAAAGTAATAATGCAGCCACTCCACTGTTGTTCACTGATAATTTTAGGCCATCCCAAATAGATATCAAGATGAATTTTGTCCCCCTTCCTGAATGCAATCCACGTTGTTAATCTGACAGTAGGTTACCCTCCTCTATAAAGTTGGAGTTCAAGTAGCCAGCCTTTTTTATCAGTTGTCCTAGGCATTATCTATTGGAGATTGGTCTTTAGTTGACATAATTGGAAGAGCTGATTTTTTTTAATGAGTGGTCTTATGGAGGAGGTTTTGATTTGTGAAGGGAACAATCCTTTATTGAGTAAGTTGGTCAGTATGTTCTTTAGACCTAACATATGTGCTGTGGAGGATGCTTTTGACAAATCTTGTGGCTGGGCAGCCCGCTTTGACCAGGCCACTGAGTTCAGTAATTGATAGCTGATAGAACGATGTTAGTGACAGGTGTTTGTTTATAACTTTATTCATACCTGTTCTTTCTGCATAAATTTTTTTTTTTTTTCCGAGGTAGTCTTCTGGTTTCTTAGTGTTGTTGACCAGTTCATTGGCAATTGCATCACAGGGGGCTTGTGAGTGTGTTATCTCAGTGGGGTTGCATTCTGGGTTGCGGAACTCTGAGAAGATCTTATGTAGTTCTTTGGATAGGCAACCCACATTAATAAAATACGTGGAATAATGCAGTCTCTGCAATTTTGATTGTTGCTTTGCTTGCTCTAGTCTCTCATAGTAGAAGGATTTTGTCTGAAATGTATCATGCTTGGAAAGGTTAGGTTTCTTTCATTATCTCTAATGGCTATTGCACTGGGCCTTTTCTGTTGATGTTTTCCTGGTTGGGATGTCAATATAGAAAGAGATGATATTATGGTCGCTCCAGATTATGGATGAGTTTCCTGTTACTATTGCATGTCCTAGTGGTGTGTAGATTACGTCCTAGCTGCGGCCTTCTGTGTGTATTGATTCCATCATAAGGTAATAAAAGTAAAATGACTGTAGATTTTGGGGGATAGAGCTTTTTTGTACCAGCCTAGGATGCATACATTGGTGTGGTGTATTGTTAAATCTGTAGATGTGTGAATTAAGGCATCTGTGAAGGTTGTGCTGCTCCAGGGTTGTCTACATAGCAGAAGGAATGAACAGAAGAATGCAGGTGAGCGGGAACATCTCATTAACATAGATTCTCTTCCAGTCATGGTATTTTTTAAGACAACTGCAAGCCCATCTCCTACCTTCATATGCTGCTTTGTTGTATTTGATTCCGTATTCTGGAGGAATGCTCTCATAATAGATGTCAGGAAGCAGAGGTGGTGACAGTTCTCACCCGCGCTGAGTCTTTTCAGAGGACAGCGAGGCTGACAGTGTTTACAGAGTGCCGGCTTAGCTTGGTGAAAGGGTTCACGCTCAAGCAGGATGAACTATTCGATGACGCCCAACTACAAAACTGCAATTCTCAATAATCCTTGAACAATCACAATGTTCAGAGATGGGGAGCACCATCTTGGTTTACTGGGTATAACTTTCATTGTGTTACATGGGATCCTTGTTAGGCTATAATGTTGCTGCATCCGGAGACTTATTGGGGATTTGTGATTTTATTTACAGAACAGTTGCTGACATGAGTTTCCTGAAGGACATTTCAGTTTACAGTGAAGTATTCAGGGAATCAAGTTGAGTTGGGTAACAAACTTTGACATTTTTAGAACATAGACATTTAGTTCAAGTATGTTTTGATTGGCATTTTATGTCAACTTACCATTATAACTTCCAGGAAATTCCCCTCCCCCCCCCTTTTTTCAACCCATGAACTCCTCCATGTCCTTCCCTTTCCCTGGGACCCCAAATTCCCTCTGGCTGATCAGAACGGTTCTCATATAGATGCCAAATGGTAGATTAGTTGGCATCTTGTCCACTAATCTTATTATAGTACAACTAACTCCAGCTTGGATTCCCCCAGTATGTTGACTAATCTGAGTGTCTTGAGACAGAACAAGTCTTTAAATTCTCTTCCAAAACATTCCAAAAGTGGGCCCCATTGGTTTTTTAACTCTCTTTGCCCTGGACAGTTTATACATCCCTAATAACCACCACAGTTTGCCCACCCACCTGCCCTCTGTAGGAGCTGTTGATTGGCCGCAAAGGGTCAGAATGGTCTGTTTCGCTGCCAAAAGCAGGTATGTGATGAGCTGTCCCTTTTTCCCATTCAGTGGATAAATCATGTAAAAAATTGGGTTAGTAGTTGAGCAGGGTAAGAACCCACCTCAAGTAATAATCACAATCCTTGTCAGGTTGAACCCTCAAAGTCACTAAATTAACCTGAGCTCATCCCCCTGGTAGCTATGGCATAGAGCAGACAGACTTAAGTTAGTTACCAAACAGTAAATAAGTTGAAATACAAAACAATCAAATCGCCAAAACAAATTAAAAAAACATAGCATAAGATTTAATGAACAAATTTACACCAAAATGGCAAAAAAATCCAATAAAAGGAATCGGAGATATGAATGTTTGAAGTTTTAAGTAGAAATAGCACCAAGAAGTATAAACTGGCATGATAGCCAATGGTCACGGTAGAACAGAGCCTAGACCCAATTTGACGCTGACCGTGATGGAACGCAGGTTGGATACACTAACCAGATTTGTCATGGTCAAAGATTTTACTTTATGACTTTAGTCCTTTAAGTCCCAATCCATCACTGGAGTACAGTTCTAAAGCCCCAGGACCTCAAGGAAGCACTTAGAGACTCACAGAGTGGCAGGCAGAGGCCAACAGGGGGGTCCAGTCCTGGTCAGCTGCCACTGGTCAGCTGCAGGAAAAGGACTTTTGTAGCTTGTTGTTTCTCTGTAACTTTAACAGGAGGTAATCCTTATGACCCTTGGAATCTACTGCTTTGTCCTGGGGTACAAGCGGGAGAGCAGATCTAGTCCTGTAGGGTTCTTCTTTGGTCTCAGAGTGGAGGTTCAGTCCTCTTCTGATCTTCCATGGGTCAGGAAAGTTCTGTAGTGGATGCCTATAGATGTCGCATTTATGCCTGGCACAAGCTAGTGGGTGTGAAGGGCCCCCTTTGGCATCCTAACCAATGCAGTAAAGGTTCCTTGGGCTCACCCTACCCACTTTGGGCATTTTCAAGAAGGCTAATGTCTTTGGCCACAATAAGCCTGGGTTCTGAGGGCTAGAGTTGTGTGGGGAGTGTACTATCATAATCCTAGTGTCCTCACACATCTAACACTGAAATTCAGTTTTAGCAGTCCATGTACCCCCATCAAACTCAGAGACAAAAGTTTGGTAGAATAAAGCTGAGCCTTCAGCAACCAGGCAGTGGACACACATAAATAGTTTTGGCATTCTGTTTCCCTCCTTTGAAGTGCATCCCAAATGTCATATGAAAAAACCTCAGCAGATCTATCAAACAGGTCTTGAAACTCCAGCAGGATCTGACCCTGTGATGTCAACAAGAGGCCTACTGTGATGGAGGCCAGTCTGGCTGGGGGACAAAAGGGTGCAGGCCTGAGTAGCTCCATATGTTTGTGACAGGCTACCACTCACTGAAGTTAATTAAGGCATTGGGCCCAGCTAACAGGCCATCCTGTTAAGGGCACCAAAAGCCCTTCCCACACCCAAGGCATTTTGCCCTTGTCCTGGGAGCAGTTTCACACCTCATTCGCACCTATTGAAATGCTAATTAATGACTGGCAGAAGTGGGAGAACAAAATGCAGATTTAGCTTCCAGGGACTCCAGGCAGGGCAAAGGTAACTTTTTAAAGTCATCTTTCCAAAATTTGTATTGTAAATCTCACTTCACCATTGAACTGGGTGGGTAATAAATATTTCAATAAGTTCAAAAATTGCATTTGTAGCCATTTCCTAGGCTGAAGCCAACATATATTACACGTAATATTGTATACAAATACTTTCATATGTAGCAGCCAATGCGGCTGCAGTGAAAATAGCTGTCAGGGTGTTTTCATTGTAAAGACACGTCTAACATTCAATTTGTACATATCCTACTTTTAAATGTGATGCACCCTGTCATATGGGCAATTAGCTCACTTAGAGGGTGACTTATAAATATTTAATAGGAATTTGCAGTTAAAACCTACACAGCCAGGCTACTGCAGTTATGTTTGCATTGTCACTGTAGTGTATGGCACAATGGGGGCTGCAGTCCACTGGTGACATTTAACTTACAGGCCCTGAATGACTCTTGGTACCATGTTCTAAGAACCTATACGTAAGTTAATATTCCAATCAGGAGTATGCCAATTTCATCATGTTTAAAGAGGGAGCACAGCACTTTACACCTGTTTGATGGGGTAAAATGCACAGAGTTCTATGCCCATAAAAAACAAACATAAATCTGGGGGAATACCACACAAATGATTGTCATCTCCAACAAATTGCCTCTGCTGGTCTCCCAAGAAGAAGTGTAGTACCATCTTTATTATATTTTCAACATTGTTTCCCTTACATCTGGCACAATTATTAGTTTGGGTGAGAAAATCTTTCAGTTGCTTTTCATTTATGGTTGCCTGCAATTCTTTTTCCCACGCCCGCCGACATGGAACCTTCTCTCTTCCTTTGTGTTATTGAGTAGATCATATATGCATGAGACAGCATAGCTTTCATTGTAACATGTCAACAGGTATTTCTCGAAAGATGTGAGGTCTCTAATCACCCCTTTTTGAGTTACGTCCTGAAGCGAGTTTCTAGGTTGCATATATTGGAAACATTCAGTTTCCTGTAGATCAAATTCTGGTTTCAACTGTTCAGTTGTTTTCCCCTCTCCTAGCGTGGCCACATCCCTCAAGGTTTTGCATCCCCCCTCCTGCCACAGATGAATAGCCAATCCCTAAATTCATTAGCGGTGTGAATGGTGAGGGGAATGGCAACAGTTTATTTTTGACCGCTAAACAAACCCAGACCTGTTGTGTGGCCCTCGTCACTAATGACATTAAGGGGCCGATTCCGATTCCGGCCGGAAATCTCTCCGACCGAGCCGGACCCGGAGAGAATTCCGACCGAATCGGACCCTAGCAGTCCGACCGGACGAGTACGATGCATTCGCATGCTATCGGACTCGATTCGGTCGGACTCCCATTGAAGTCAATGGGAGCCGGTCGTACAACGCGTACGCGGGCTCCCATTGACTCAATGGGTGCGAGGCAAACAAGGGCGCCCCCTACAGCGGGTACGCGTCCATGCGCATCGCGGCATACATGCACAGGTAGGGGGACCCATGGGTCCCCCTGTGTGCGACTCGCGCGCCTACACCTACAGGGGGTCCGACGCGGACCCCAAAGTCCGGCTCCGACAGCTCTTTCGAGCCGGACGGCGCGAGTCGGTCGGACTGCTCGCGGCGCGCATCGTACTTAACCGGCCGGGAAACGTCTCCATAGCGCGGTGCGCGTCGAGTCTGAGCGAGTCGGTCGATGCGGTTCGGACCCGTGAACGAGTCGGTCGGCGATTTCGCGTGCGCTCGCATCGTACTCGCTCGGCCGGACCCGCGTACGATTCGGTCGGGAAACAGGGCTCCGAATCGGATCCGGTCAATCCGAATCCGATTCGGAGCACTACCGGCCAAGATCGGAATCGGCCCCTAAGAGTCTGGGGTCTCTCTGTGTTTTTAGCTTGCATTGGACTTTCCATAGTGGCACCTCACTCAGTGTATGATCCAACACACACCACCTCTTCTCTGTTTCTTGTCTGGTCCAATGTATTAGGAATCGCAGGTGAGCAGCATTGCAGTACTTGTGGAGGTTGGGACCCACTGATCGCCCATCATGGTTTCACTGTGCAGTGGTGCCTATGTATCCTTTCTTTCCTCCCATGCGGAATAAAGTCAGAGCAGTAGGATTGGAGTTCAATTATGAAATCTTTTGGAATATATATATAGAATACTTGGTTGGACCAACATTTGTATGGCTGCAATCCTACCTAAAAGTAATAGTGATTTGTGGTGCTTGCTGCCCAGTGTTGTTCTCACCTCCCTTTAATTGTTTGAGGTTAATTTCCCTAGTTTTACTGGGGAGTTTGTTCAGTCTGTGCCCAAGTACCTGATTGAGCTGTCTGCTGTTTGTGTAGCATCATATGTTATATCTCTTGGATTTGGCAAAAATATTCAAAATCTCTTATTTATTTAGATTAATTTTGAATATTGATACTTCCTGTAATCATGCAGCTCTTTCATAAGATATGGAAGCGAATTAAGGAGGTCAGTCACTGATCACAAACTAATAACAAAATATCATCAGCATGTTTCTTTTGACTCTACCTTAAACCCTTTTAGTTTGTTGTAACATCTGTTTCTTTGAGCTAAGGGTTGTAAAGTCAGTGCGATCAGGAGGGGCGAGAAGGGCAACCGTCTCTCATATCCCTTCCAATTGACACCAACTGCAGTTGTTGACTCTAACCCTAGCTCTAGGGGTTTGATAGCCCGATAATAATCAGCCACAGTATCCCTTCCCAAGCCCTATTGCCTGGAGAGTGTCCGCCATAAAGTCCCACTGTACCCTGCTGAATGCTTTTTCAGCATCCAGGGAAACCACGACTGCCTGCTTACTACCTCTGCTCCCACTATTCAGCAGGTGAAGGGCTTTTATAGTATTGTCAGAAGCCTGATTTTCTTGAATAAATCCTGATTGATCAGAATGAACAGTATCCCTACACTTGTACCTACAGGACCCCATTCCAAGTTCCCCATTTTCTCCACTTTACAGAATTAATAGTTCCAACGGGTAACTCCCCGTGAGGTATGGGGTGACATATTAAATTGGCCAGAATGTTGAATGAAATGCACTAGAAATTACTAGGTCCTTTTGGGCAGGTTTTCCATCATTCTGTGGAGTTTAACACAGATATTTACCACCTGCTCAAATCAGGTAGGGGGAGGAGCATTTGTGGGTTGGGATGGTTTGGGTAGGGATCAGGATGTGCTTCTTGGAATTGGGGAGGCTGTAGACGTTCTTGGAGGAACATTGTCTGCTCCATTCATAGTGCTGGAAGGGGTTAGAGAAAGCCAGGCTGGGCCTTTGCTCGCAGCTCCTCCCCCTCTCCCAGATTGAGGGCCTCATTTATGAGTAAGATTGATTACCTGCAACAGGGGCAGCCCTACTCCCCATAACCTGGGGCAATTAAACAATACAGTGGAAATTCACCGAAAATGGGAGTTTCCCATTTTTGGTGAATTCCCATTGTGAATCACTGTGGCTTTCTCGGGCATGTTTCCTTGGATGCAGTCCTTTAAAAAAAAATTGTTTTACATCAAATACTTAATTCTTGATTGATTTAACTTATGGAATTTTTGAGCCATACAACTTTGGCAAGGCTCTAACTTCGGTTGGATCTTAGGATACTTTTGACGTGATTAATTCATTCATCATTAACTTTTTTCTGATGGTTGCTTTCAAAACACTTATCTTGTATCCTGATGATGACCCTTTAAAGTGATAAGGTCGAAACGCCGTCGACGTTCCTTTTGGCAACTAAAGAGGATGCAGTCACTGCACTATTGATCTTGTGATATATTAGACATTTTGTTTATTGTTCCTCTGCCATTGTGTTTGCATACACTGTAATTTGTATTTTTGTATATTTATTATGTGTAAGCCAATGGGCACCATGTCATATGTTTGTATTAATCTTGATATTTTCTATGTTCTACAATAAGTTACTTCAATAACAAAAAGCTATTTTCAAGAAAGTTTTGTCTGTGGGTACCTTTTATTTGCACTTTCTTATGTGGTTCAATATAATTCTTTTAATGTAAATTTCTCCCTGAGCTATTGTATCATTTATGAGGAAGTCACGCAGTGCAGCGCAGCAAGTCACCTTGTTATGCTGGAAAGGGCAGGAATGCGCCATATTTAAGACAATATGGCACATTCCTGTCCTTTACTTTGCGCTGGTGCGCTTTTGGCAGCCTAGCGCCAATGCAGACACTTTTGCCTCATAGTGCAAGGGGGCCTGTGTTGCATGCAGGATTGTTTTTGTGCAGGAAGGGGCACCTTCCTGCACAAAAACAATCCTGGGAGGCATATTCCTCTTTCTATGTGTGCTGCAAAAAATGCTGCTTGTCCAGAGTTGTGTTTATAGACATTCTGTCAAAATCGGCTAAACATTCAGGAAAGGGGTTTTGTGATGTTTCGTTCTAGCGTGATCGGTAGGTCTATGTTCAGAGGGGTCTGCTCAGCCACTAACAGAAGTGCAATGTTTGGCATGGTGTTTTTTCGGCATGCAATCTACCTCTAGCGTAATTCCAGTAAGGCACCTTCACCAGTCGCTGGTTCTAAAATGGGCAATGCTTCTTTGCAGCATCTACTTTTCAGAAATGCCCATTAATGTCATAGTGATGGCACTTTGGTACCTGTGTGCATCACTGAGGCAAAGGGCCAAATGGCCAGGCCAGTGGAATGGCCCTCTTGCTGGTATTAGTGCTCAATGTACCATACAGTTGAGTCATGCCAGCCTGGATGTTTGGGTAACTAGTGCTCAATGTACCAAACAGTCGAGTCATGCCAGCCTGGATGTTTGGGTAACTAGTGCTCAATGTACCATACAGTTGAGTCATGCCAGCCTGGATGTTTGGGTAAAGGATGCACAGGGCTGCAATTTCTGTATTTAAGTGTGGCTTTCAGTTTCCTGCACTATAACTCTGGAACTTTCTTTAGGGCATATTCAGGCAATATTGTCACGCACAGAAACCAATCTTGGGCTAATAGCTTCAAAAATGTAAATACTTTTATAGAATCCAGGGGCAGAGGACACGATTTACCACCGTATGAAGAGAAGCAGGTCCCTTTCTGATTTCTGAAAACTGACCCTATTTTGAATTTGATTGTTTCGCAGATCTACAAAGACACACCCGGGTCCAGTTGTACATTTAAGTGACACACCAAGAGACGAGGGGAAGGTAGGTGCTGTACTTGGCAACTTCATGATTTATGTTGTAATTTTCATATGTCCGATCTGCCTTCTCTTTTTCGGTTGGCCAATTTTCACACAGTTTGGCTTACTAGTTATTTACATTTCTCATTGCTGACTGTCTGTGAACAAAGTACACAATTATGAGGAACAAAATTACCTGTAAATTACTGATGTATGTGAATTAATGGAAAAACTAAAATTGGCCAGCCACTTTGGAGGAAACCAAATCATTGAAAACAATTTTAAGGAAAGATAAATTCACGGAAATACAGAAAATCAAAAGTTAAAGTAAACATTATAAAGAAAAGATAATTTAAAGGAAAAATCGCACAATTCGGTCAAGTTTAAGGGTAGTGAGTTTCTTTTGGGGTTCAACGATGGGTAGAGTTTATCAGTGATGGGTCGTTTTTAGGGATCACAAATGAGTGGAGTTTAGTCGCTATGTTTTTTTTTTTAGGGTTCATGGATGAGTGGAGTTTAGGGGTGGTGATGGGTTTTAGGGTTCAGGGATGAGTAAAGTTGTTCGGCGAGTTGAGAGGGGTCACAACTGGTAATGTGTTTTTAAGGTTTGGGATGGGAAGAGTTTAGGGGTGATGAAGGGTTTTTAGGGTTCAGGATTGAGTGGAGTTTATAGGTGGTGAGGGGGATTAGAGTTCAGGGATGGGAGAAGTTTATGGGCAGAAAGAACAAGTTTTCTGGTTTAGGAATGGGTGGAGTTTAGTGTTGGGGGTTTAAATGTTCAAGGATGGGTTGCGTTTAGATGGAGGAATGAGGTTTTACGGTTCAGGGATGGATGAACTTTAGGGGTGATGAGGGGCTTTTAGAGTTCAAGGATGGGTGGAGTTTAGGGGTAGAAAGGGATTTTAGGCATCAGGGATGCGTAGAGTTTAGGGGTGATGAAGGGTTTTGGGGTCATTTAGTGGTGTGAAGGTTTTTGTAGCTCAGGGATGGATGGTGTTTAGGAGTGATGAGGGGTTTTAAGGGTTCAGGGATAGGTGGGGCTTAGGCATAGAAAGGGGTGTTAGGGTTCAGAAATGG